>VDFB02271358.1:507086072-507234322 GCA_007258455.2 Sequoia sempervirens
TTTGATAAGGTGCCACATACGACAATCACAAGGATTGCAAACTACACTATGCTAGATACTCACCAAATAAAGGAACCACCAAGCAAGTTGTGTGATGCTTAGTGGCTAAAGTTTTGGTTTAAGATAGTCAAAGGGTTGTTGCTTAGTTCATGAAAGGTATCAATTTATGGAACATCACACTCGATATCACCATCAAGAGAGGACTAGTGGAGAGATAAAACATTCACACCTTGGGGAATGCAATCCATAGCATTACCACTAAGAGGAATGCCATATGCTAAGAAAGGTCATGCTCTTGAAGGAAAAATCCTAATGTCACTGGAACAAGAAGACACATCACATGAAATAAGAGACACACTGTGAACAAGAGGTCATGACTTCAAGCAAGAAACAAGTGGGAGGCATAATTTCTTTGAATTATAAGTGGATGGTTTATGTGTTGTGATGGGTTGACAAGTGGCAGTGTTGGTGTTAGCCCACATACACATGGTGCTAAATTTCTCTCCCAAACACCATACCCAAACATTGGTTGTGATGTGTTGCGATGTGTTGACAAGTGGTAGTGTTGTCATCAGCTTATGTGCTTTCCTTTTAGGGGAAAATTTTAGCACACTTTAGCATAGCTAACCATTTTTGGCGGAACCCAATCCTTTTGGCTTAAAATTAATCATGAGCAATGATGACAAAATAATAGCATATTTTAGAACTCACATGTTAAGTTAGAACTTGTCTTGACTCCTCCACTAGAGCTTATTTGACATGTGGTAATAATTAAAAAAGGGATTTTTCCACTCAATCCTTGCTTAATTGATTCAACACATGGGAAGGCTTCGATAGTTATGGTGAAATATTTATTTTTTTAGGCTTTTACCCATGCAAGAAGGCCAAGAGATGATATCATAGTCTAAAAGAGCTACACAAACACATTGTAATCTTAGCAAGGAGTACGCTAGGAGTGGAGCTAATAATTAGTAAGTTCTGCCACAAGTGGAGTGGTCTTTAAAGGATGGAATCAAAGGCCAAGTTTATTGTTTGCATGGTTATGGTGTTTTTTTAGGACAATGTAATTGATACCCTTATAATGCTAGTCAGCTCTCAAAACCAAATGACCTTTCTAGGAGAAATCACAGAGCTTAGGATGAAGAGGATTCTTCTTGAGAATGATTTCATGTTGCTCAGTGCTATGAATTTGGTTTTGGGGTGTGTGTTCTTAGTTGTAGAAGAAAGATAAGGAGTGGACACTGACATATCCCCTTGGTTTTTCACCACACTATTGGATCCAAGTTACCAAAGGATGAGGTTCTGTGAATAACAAGGAAGATGGTGAAGCTAGAGCTACTGGGGAGCTTGAGGAGGTTGTGGGATTTTCTCAGCTGGGTGTTGGCATCTCAAGGCCAAGAGACTTGGGACTGCTCAATGTGTTGGGTGTGGTGGTTAAATTCTACCCCTTCTTGTTGGATGTCAAGGGTGTCAACTCGTTGCTTCATCGGACATGGGAAATGGAGGGGGTGAGGTTTTTGAAGAAAACATTGTATCTAGAATCGGTTTAAGATTTTTCTTGGGTTGGTTATTTCATAAACTATATTCAGGAGAATGGTGATGAATAAGATTAAGTTTATAATTATGGTATATTCTTATTGTGTCTACCTTTGGTTTTGTGAGACAATCTTGTATATTGATTATTTTCAATGTCGAGTGGGGTTTTGTGTAGTATCCATTTTGATAATTGGCTCTTTTTTGGATTGTTGGGACTTAGGGTAGTGGCTCAAGCTAGACTCTATGTACTCTTCTCGACAACTGGGGAAGAGGAAAAAGCTCTTGAATGTACAAAAAATGTAATCTTTTTTTGAATATTAATAAAATTATTTTCTTACATAGCCAAAAAAAACTTTTTTTTATATTATATTATATTATATTATTATAATATAATAATTTTTTTTTTTTTAAAAGACGGTAAAAATTTATTGAAATTAGAATGCAATCAAAATAGAAAGGTCAAGGTCCAAATGGACACCTAGAAAAAGCTAGAGACACACCCCCAGCTAGCAATCACCCAATAGACAAGATGACCACAATCCCAACTAGCAAGCAACATCAACCTCCCACATCCTCTAAAATAAACTTCTCCAAATATTAGACAAGCACAAGGGGTAACTTCTCCAAGCCATCAATCTACCAACTGCCATCCTGCTCAGAAGCCCATTTGGCCAAAAAATTGAAAACCTTATTCCACTCCTGAGGAATGTGAGTCAAAGAAATAGACTCAAAATAGGAACACAAGCATAAATTTTGTCTAACAATTGAGGCAAGTTGCTAGTTAATTCCATCCAACTTCTACCATTTCAACAAGTTAACAATGACTTGAGAATCAAATTCACAAATAATCCTACACTAGCTAAGAGAACAAGCTCTCTCTAAGGCCCAAAGGATTTCTAGACCTTCCATAAAATTATTGGTTCGTTGCCCCTTATGAATAGAGAGTAAAAAAAAAATCTTACCAAAGTTATCTCTACCAAAGCCACCAATCCTAGTGGCTATGAGATTACCCCTAGAGGAATTGATCTTTAAAACATTCGTCGAAGGAGGAGACCAACCCCCAACTCTCAAAACCTTCTTTTTAGCATTTAGCATGCTTGCCTCTTTTAACAAAAAAGGAATCAAAATCCAAACCTCAAATAGCATATCTATTCAGGATCTCCTCATCTCCCCTCTCCAAAGAGAAGGACACTTCACATTTGGCTTCCACAGACTCCTAAATCATACGAACAACTCTCTTCCAAACCTATTGGATCATCAACTTAACACCACAGAATATCCTACAGTTCCTTTCAATCCATATTTTCCAAAGAATGAAAGTTGGTCCGATAGTCCACACAATCTGAAGAAAAGATGTCTATCTCAGAGGCCTCCCCAAGCTACTCCAAAATTCAACTAGTGAGGAAGCATGAACACAAGGATGTCCCCAAATTCCCCACAAAAAATGCTAAATAAGAAAAGAAAAAGGATAATAGAAGAACAAATGGGATGAATCCTCCTGACTACACCCACAGAGGACACAAATAGAAGGGCCCTGAAACCCATGTTTCTAAATATTATCCCAAGTCAAGAACCTATTCCAAGCTAGAGTCCACAAGAAGCAGTTACACTTAGGCCCATAAAACTTATTCTAGACAATTTTTCACCAAGAGACTTTCATCCCACCATAATTTTGAAACATCAACTCTTGATAGCCACTAGCCATTGTAAAAACCCCTTTAAGATTAGGGCTCCAAGCCAAAATATCCCTCTCCCTAAGAGATTTGCAATCTCTATCAAAAAGAATCTTATAGATCTCAACTCGATCCTCTTCACATATACCAATAGGCCACTCACATGGGTCTTTCCATCTAGAAACTTCCACTAGCCCACAAGGATAAGAAGTTTTGAAGTCCACCACCCTGGACCACCCAACTTCCAAGAAGCGTTGACATAGATCCTACAAATTAGAGTTTCGATCCATGATAGGATGAAACCCATCCCAAGAGTCAAACCTAGAAAAGAGCATCAAACCCCCTATTGCAAATCTAGAACAAACCATCATTGATCAACTTAGTGCCTTTCTTAAGCGTATTCTAGATCACAGAGCCTTTCCCCAAAAGAGGATATTGAGGGACCTCCTCCTTTGAAACCCCCTTCATATACTTTATCAAAATAATCCTAGCCTAAACATGGTCCTATTCAATGCACCATCTCCAATACAACTTAGCTACCAAAGCCAAACTACGAAAACTAGACTACTGTAATCCAAGGCCACCCAACTATTTCAGGTGACAAACAAATTCTCACTTTATTAGAATCCACTTGGAGGATGACAAGTTTTCATCCAATAAGAATTTCCATTCCAGAGAGTCCAAATCTTTGATAAAGCCTAAAGGAGCCACTTGAAGCATACACCTGTAGTTTGGAGGATCCTGCACCACTGAATTAAGAAGCAACAACTTGCCCACAAAAGATAGCCATCTATGATTCCAATGTTTCACTTCCATTTGAAACTTATCTAAAATAATTTTTCAAGTTCCACTAACAAGGGTACCAAAAGAGATAGGGATGCCAAGATATGTCAAAGGCAATTGGCTAATCTAGAATCTCAAAATATGAGCAATGCATTGTTGGATAAGCACATGAGTATTAAAGAAGAAAATGGAAGATTTACCCACATTAATATGTTGACCAGAAGCCACAAGGTAGATTTCCAACACCCTACACAAATTAGTAGCTCTCTAACCTTTATCATACCCATCAGAGCAATATCATCCACAAATTGCAGGTGTGACTAAGGCAAAAGACCATTACCCCACTGCCATCCTTGTATTAGACCTTGATTAACATGGCTCTTAATCACACTCTCCAAGTGTTCAGCCAAAAGAATAAAAAGGTAAGGAGAAAGGGGATCTCCTTGTATAAGGCCTCTAGAAGCCTTAAATAAGGACAACAATTCCCAATTAACCAAAATCGAGAAAGAAGTAGAAGTGACAACTCATTATCCATATAACCCACTCCTCAACAAATCCAAAAGCAAGGAGTACTTTTTTCTAGAAGGACCATTTAACTCGATCATAGGCTTTAGCCATCTCAAGTTTGATGAACATATATTTTTCATTATATGCCACCATGGAATGAATAGTCTTGGCAGCAATAACCACTCCATCCAATATTTTCCTATCTGCCACAAAGCCCCATGTTCCTTAGAGACCAACTTGCCAATCCATCGCTTCAGTCTTTTAGCCAACAACTTAGATAAAATCTTATAGACCACATTACAAAGGGAAATGAGTCTAAACATACCCAACCTATCAAACCCATCACATTTAGGGATGAGAGAAAGAAAAGTAGAGTTCATAGCCCTTAGCATATATTTGACAGAATTCAATAGGGAACCCATCTAGACCCAGGGCTTTCCCCTTCTTCATTTGAAAAATAGTTGCTTTCAATTCCTCCAGGGTGATACAACTCAAGAGGTCATCATTCATTTCCAAATAAATAAGAGATGGAATACAAGATAGGACATGATTCTCTTGTTGGAATCTTTGCAACATGAGCATGAAGTATGGATGGTTGTGTTGGTTGTTCCTATATTGTCATTGATGTCAACATGATAATAACTATATGGTAATAACTATATGGAAGTTTGCTTGGTTTACCGAAAGTTGTTCTCTATCGATAATACTCCTTTGTGATGGATCAGTGTGTTGGTATTTGAGTCTGAAACTAATCACAAGATCTAATATGACTCTAATATCTTAACCATGTTTTCTTGACTCATTCAGATAGTTATATCGTGGATCTTGAGATGTCTTTTGTTGTGAACAAAAATTTATCTTTGATAGAGTTTAACTATATATCCTACTATTATTATGTGTGTGGTATACTATGTGGGAGACTCTGCATTCTACTAAAGTGAACATTCTTATGTTTTGGTTTTGTTTATAGTCTCTTTAAATACTGGTAGTATGATGGGAAATTAATGTGTTCTCAAATCTAGAAGGTGTTTGATTGGAGAATTACTTGTTGGTTTGGAGAATTGTATTCTAGTCTTGGCCAACTCACCGAATGCAATATATTATGAAGACTAATAGTCGACTTGGCATAATGCACTACATGGATGAAATGTTTAAAAATTATATGGTGCCAACCTAATTAATGATTAAGATATGATTGTATATATAGAAGGTTTTTTGAGTGTGATGAGAAAAGTAGTGGAAGAATACACACATGAGCAATGAATGTGAAGTGCGAAGAGGATTGAGGAGTGTCTGAAGATCTAAGCCTAAATGCTTTATCAATTGTGATTAATGCAATTTTTTTGAGTGGTTGTTGTGTGAATTAGTACTTTATATTCTGAGCTTCAATGGAATTGAACCCTACACATTGAAGGTGTATTCCATCAATTCATTCTTTTGGCAGTGAGCCACTCTCATTGTATCTTGGCAGTGAGCCATATTTTATACTCAGGTTGTGAACCTTTTAAGGATAATGAGTTCTGGTAGTGAGCCCCATAATATTTTGAATCTGGATATAACATATTGTGAGTTAACCCTCACTATGTTTTTTCCCATTCTAGGTTTTCCACATAAAAATCCTGGTGTTCATGTGTATGATTGTATTGATTTGTTTCTATGTTTACTCTAGCTAATTCAGTCAGAATTGTGATAATGTTTAAGTGGATTTTATTATGGGTTTATGGAATACTGATTCACCCCTCCCCCTCTTAGTATTCTAGATGTTCAACAATTGGTATCAAAGCTTGGTTCCTCGGAAGAAGCCTAATAGCTTGAGGAAGGTCCCGAAATTTGAATATGAGAAAGTTTTTCCTGCAGAGGTAGTCTCTGTTGAATTTTCAAAAGAAATTGAAGTATTGAAGGACAAGTTGATAAAATAAAATGAGTACATTGAAAAGCTACAAATTAAAAGTATGGAAGCATGCGATTGGTTGGCTGAAGGAGAAGAAATCATCACTAGCCTACTGGAACAACTGGATGAGAAGAAAAGAACTAAAGAATATTGGGAAATTGAAATTCAAAAGAAGATGGATGAGTGCACAAAGCTTGAATTAGAAACATAAATATTGAGATCTAATTTGGGAAAGGCAGGAAGTTTTGAAGACAAATTTAAGATAAGCTCAGCGATGCTTGATGAGTTGATTACCTCTCAAATACTAGAAATGGATAAGAACGGTTTAGGGTTTGAGGAAGGTAAGTGTTCTAAAGCAAAGCAATCCACTAGAAAGAAGACGTGGTAAAAAAATGGACAAATCAAGGAGTGAAGAAGCAATTCCGGAAAAAATCCTATCAAACAATATGATGCTAAAAGGTATTTATCCTTTAATGATGTTTTTTTGTCCTACAAGAAATTTGGTCATAATGCAAAGGATTGCAGTAGTATGAATGATTATTTATCCAAGAGCAAGAAGAATGGATATAAAGATAGTCTATTGGATAAAAGGGAAAATGGAAAGAAGAATGTTGTTTGTTGTAAGTGAAAAATACCATAACACCTTGGTAGTAACAACAGAAGAAAGAAGAACATCTATCCAGTGAAGAAGAATGATCTAACCTTTGATTCAGAAGAAGCAAGGAAATGGAAAGTATTTGGAGAAAGGAATCATTAGTATTATCTTTGTCGACCTCTGATACAAATACTCTCATCAATTTCTAAATAAAAGAAGTGGCTAAGGGGGAGCAATCATCAGAAAATCTAATAAACCCCCTCATCAGTACTTGTGTCATATCATGATAGAAGTATACTTAATGTGGTAACAAGATTAAGGTATTTTCTCAGTAACATGTGTGAAGAATGAAGTCTTCAGAATTTGAAAGAATGGAGGCGAACATAGTTTTTGAGGCAATCTACCTGCAAGTTGAAACATTTATTGTAAATTCATTCAGAATGAAAGGAATAAGTTCAGATAATTTTAAAATCCTATGTATTTTCGGAGAAGCGTACAAAGAAAGTTTAGAAGGGAACTCAGGGTTTCAAAATTTGAAGAAAATAACAAATGAATTTGAAATGAGCTCCGAAATCAGGATATCTATACATTTCTTGTTGGCATTTTCAGAGGTATTCCTGTTTGCACAATCTTTCACTTTTATTGCTATGGATAATTCAAAGATTGTGAATTGTGCGGATAAAGCTAGGTTGAAGAGATATATGAGGAATGTGTTGAAAGAGTCTATTGGTGCATTCTCTTACATCCCTCTAAAAGTGTTTCCTATAGAAGATATTTATACATTTGTTTACAGTAAGTTTGAAGAAATGTCGTCAATTCAGTTGAATGTGCTTTGGGAAAATGAATTGAAAGAGATTCATGATTCCTACAGAGTATTAGTTGAGAAAAAGTTGGATGTTTGGAGGAAATTCCCCTTGTTTGAATTTGAGAAGTATATGTGAATAGTGTTGAGCATAATTCATGATGAATCTTTGTGGATTCATGAGGCACACTAGTCATGAGAGAAGTAATTAGAGATGTAATTGGTTTATGTTCCTCTGGATCAATTCCTAAATAAAAGGCTATGAATGAGGAAGAAATAATTGAGGTTATAGGTGCGATTTTTAAAGGAAAAGAGATTGGTTTGGGATTGGTTGTTGATCTGGTAATAAGGTATGTTGCTATGGTCATCGGTCATAAAGTTTGTATCCCTAACAATGACTTTATAGTTTCTACTGTTGTGATGCATATTGTTGTTGATATGGTAATAAGAGGTATGGAATATGACTTATGCGAGCTACTTCACATACATCTTTTGAAGAATTTAAAGGAGACCAAGAAGAGCAAAAAGAATACATTTCGGTATGGCAATTTGGTTGTTTGTCTACTCTTTTACTTTTTGAGAGAGTTACTGGTAATAGGAATGTTAGAATGGTCAAATTCAAAGCCTATTGCCTACCAAATTAGGAAATTCATGATAAATCTTGGTAGTTTGGATGCACAAGAGTCTGCCCTTGTATTCTTTAGAACATTTTAGATGAGGATAAACAAAAGGTCTAGGATTCCAGTAATTGTTGTGGAAAGATACTCTAGAAGCATAAATTTTCTTGTGTCTACAGATTTTTGTCACATGGAAGCAGTTGAATGAAGGTTAGTTTTGATATCTGAATTGGATTATGAAGTTTCAAAGGCTGAAATTGATAAATATGCTAAAATTCTCTTGGAAAGCCCTAAGCATATCAATGAACAAAGTACCTCTAGTATCCTAACCGGAATAGGGAAGAAAAGGAAGAGTATAGTGAAGCAAGAAGGTGCAGAAGAAAGTAAGCTTGAACATGAGCATGAAAGAATAAATATTCAAAGAGCTTTGGAATATTTGCAGAAGGTTATCCCAATGCTAAATTTGATTCATCTATTTCTATTGTGGAGAATCTTCATGGCATGGTTAATTATTTGAAGGTCTACATCTTTGGACTTAAAATGTCTACTGGAATTAGATCTGTTGAAGAAAATTTGGAATATATCAAAGGAAAATGTGTCAATGCACACAATCGAGTAATGAAGGAATTGGAGAGTGTACAAGGTTGTGAAAAAGAGGCATAGGAACTACTTTCTTTTTTCCTAGATTAGTATGGCAATACACTAGATATGAGAAATGAGATACGGATGAGTGAGTCTCGATTGAGCACTCAGGAAGATACATACAGGTTAGCAGAAGATAAAGATAATCAGGGGAGGTCCTACATTGTGCAGCTTCAGGACAATTTTTTCTCTCTGTAGGACCAAAGGACATGTTATTAGGAAGTTTGTGGCACTCAGAGACATGATTAATTAAACTCAAACATACTTTTTTTTCTAGTTCTCTTAGTTGTATTGGTGAATTATCAAAGGTCAATCTTAGTCCCAATACTTTAATAGATGGTATTGAGTCGCCAACTAAACTTGAGATACTTTACAAGACTCTTTTTAGTGCAAAAGGTTCATGGGAAGAAGGTAAAGCATCATGGAAGGCTATCCTGGAGGGTTACGGGACATAATAACCCGGCCAAAATAACCCTGGACAAAATAACCCGGTCACAATAACCCAGGGACAAAATAACCCGGGGTCATAATAACCCAAGCCAAAATAACCCGTGGTCAGAATAACCCATGGACAAAATATCCCCATAAGAATATAGAGAAAGTAAAACAAAATCTATAAATTACATGTATGTTGCTAAAAATACTTTATTATTCAAATTTTTAATTATAGTGTCAAATTATGAGTGATGCCTCTTATATAATCTAAAATGTTATGGTTGTCATAACCATCAACCAATCTTTTTAGTCTTTCTTTGAGTTCACAGTATTTTTTCCTGCTTGGTTGCCCAGTGTATCCAACCATATATTTCTCTATTCTATTCTCTTGGAGACTTTATTCTTTTTTCACCGCTTTGATGAATTTCCAGATTGAGCTATGCGATGCTTGAAGCAATTCACTAAATCCTTTGTGCCATCACTCAATATTATTATTGGCTATGGGAAGATCATCTTGAGTAGCTAAATAGCAATTCCACATTGTGATTGGAAACTTGGGTGATCGTCTGTTGCCTCTTCTAGTTAGTCTGTCAATCCATGTGTCTTCAAAATAATCAACTTGTTCCCACGAAATTTCCTTTATTTTTATAATTATTTACCATTTTATAGGTTATTTAAGCATATTAAAGGTGTTTTAACGCTATTTTAGGGGTATATAATGGATATATGGTCTAAAAATGACCTAAATAGCCTCTATGGTGCCTCATAATCATATTTATAATTTACTTTATATCATTTCTAGTTTACTAGCTTGATCTAAAATGACCATGGGTTATTCTGTCCATGGGTTATTTTGACCACGGGTTATTTTGTCCATGGGTTATTATGACCCTAGGTTATTTTTTCCTTGGGTTATTTTGTCCAGGGTTATTTTGGTCGGGTTATTATGTCCTGATACCAATTATGGTATATTGGAAAGATTTTTGTCATGCATGTTGCCATCAATGCCAAAGAGGGAGATTGTTGGAAGCTTTGCAACATGAGAATGAAGTATGAATGGTTGTGTTGGTTGTTCCTATGTTTTCATTGATTTCAACATGGTAATAACTATATGAAAGTTTACTTGGTTTACCAGAAGTTGTTCTCTACCGGTAATACTCCTTTGTGATGGATTGGTGTGTTGGTATTTGATTCTGGAACTCATCACAAGATTTGATATGACTCTAATCTCTTAACCATGTTTTCTTGACTCATTTAGACAGTTATATCCTAGATCTTGAGACGTCTTTTGCTATGAACATAAAGTTATCTCTGATAGAGTTTAACTTTGTATCCTACTATTATTTTGTGTGTGGTATACTGTGTGGGAGACTCCACATTCTACTAAAGGGAAATTAATGTGTTCTCAGATCTGGAAGGTGTTTGCTTTGAGAATTACTTGTTGGTTTGGAGAATTGTACTCTAGTCTTTGCCAACTCAGTGAATGCAATATATTATGAAGACTAATAGCCAACTTGGCATAATGCACTACATGGATGAAATGTTTAAAACTTATATGGTGTCGACCTAATTGATGATTGAGATATGCTTGTATATATATAAGGTTTTTTGAGTGTGATGAGAAGAGTAGTGGAAGAAGACACAGATGAGCAGTGAAGGTGAAATGAAAAGAGGATTGAGGAGTGTCTGAAGATCTAAGCCTAAATGCATTATCAGTTGCGATCAATGCAGTTTTATTGAGTGAATGTTGTGTGAGGTAGCACTTTATATTCTGAGCTTCAGTGGAACTGACCCCTACACATTGAAGGTGTATTCCATCAATTCATTCTTTTAGCAGTGAGCCACTATCATTCTATCTTGGAAGTGAGCCATCTTTTATACTCAGGCTATGAGCCTTTTAAGGACAGTGAGTCCTAGAAGTGCGCCCTATAATGTTTTGTATCTAGATAAATATATTGTGAGTTGACCCTCACCATGGTTTTTCCCATTATGGGTTTTCCACGTAAAAATATTGGTGTTCATGTGTATGATTGCATTGACTTGTTTCTATGTTTACTCTTGTTGATTCAGTCAGAATTGTGATAATGTTTAAGTGGATTTTATCATGGGTTTATGGAATACTGATTCACCCCCCCTCTCAGTATTCTAGATGTTCAACATCTCTTTGGCCCACACTTCAGGGGAATCCTCTCTAATCAAAGTAACAAAGTATTGAGAAGCTTATCTGGAAATGTCTCCTAGAGAGGAAAAATTCTCACCCACTAGAATTTACAAGGAAAAGGATGGAATTGTCATGTCTCCTATCCTTTGTAGAATTAAAGAAAAAGGTAGTGTTTATATCTCTTTCTTATAACCAATCCACACACACCTTCTATTTCTAATAAATCTCCTCCCACAATTCACACTCCTCCAAAGCTTTTAGAGTCTATGCCTCTACCAAAAGGGACTCCTCAAAAAGGCCAAAATCCCTAATATCATGAGTAATAGCATCCAAACTATCCTGAGCAATAGCCTTAGCATGGAAGATATTTCCAAAACACTACATATTCCACCTTTTGAGTTGATACTTCACATACTGCAATTTCTTAACAAAATAAAATATTGTTGTGCCATAATCAAGTCTTCCATGATGCCACCAGTCAACCATATAATCCTATAGAGAGGGCTCCTATAGCCACATAAGTTGAGACTTAAAAGAGGGGGACCAAGCAGCATGGGCAAGAGAAGTAGAAAGCTTAATTTGTCAATGATCAAAACCCCTCCAATCAAGAATCTCAAAACTAGTCAACAAAGACCCACCAATCCAAAAATAAGAAAATAGGAACCTGTCTAACCTCTCAGAAATACAATCCTTACCACATCATTTATTATTCCAAGTGTATTGACCATTGCAAGGTCTAATATCCACAAGATTTAGAAAACAAATATTATCATGAATAAAAGCAAAAGGCTCCTACCTCAACACTCCCCCCTCCTTATCTTGTAGATCAATAATAGCATTGAAATCACCAGCAATAATCCAAGGGTAAAGAGGGGTAGAACTTTGAATAAACTGAATATGAGACCAAAGGCTTATCTTACCTGGCATATCCATGGGAGCATAGATATTATTAAGAAAAAAATCTCCCTAGCCTCCAAACTTGAGGCAAGCACATAGATAGAATACTTACAAGACATCCACCAAAGGGGAAAAATCTTCAAAGGATTCCAAAATCATGTGAATCCACCAACATTACCTTGAGCTCCAATACATTGGCAATTCCCACCAGAGTTTAGGCACCAAACCACACATACTCTCAACTAAAATTTTAGTTTCTTGGATGAATAGCATATTAAGAGAATGACTTCGGAGTAAATCACAAATAATTTTTTTATCAAGGTCCAATATTCAATCCCCTTACATTCCATGAGAGAATAATATTTTCTAAGGGTTGGAAAAGTGAGAATCAAGAGTCTTAATAGATCCTGACTCCACTAGCGTCTCCCCCATCATCTTAATTTTCTCCAAATCCTTCTTTCTCTTGACCTTGGAGGGCTTCTCAGGATCCCCTTTCTTAGGATTTTTTTGGTGAAGCCCAAAAGAAGGAGAAGCCTTGTTTCCTTTTTCTAAATCAAGCACCATCTTTTCCAAAGGAAGAGAGTTTTCCCCCTCAATATTTTCCATAGCTACAAGGACCTTGGTAACCATTAAATCTACAAGTCTTAGAGTGGTATACATTTGAAATAAACCACCCTCCTGAGTATTTCAAAGATTTTCAAAAATAGTACCCTCGTGAACGACCTCCAAGACACCCTAGTCTAGAGCCATCATACCTGGGTTCACCTCTTGCTGGCTAAGGTCATCCAACACATCAAAGCGATTAAAAGTGTCCCTTTCCTCCCTCTCCTTAAAAGTTCTCTTTTGTCCTTAGTTCCTATTGCGATGCTTTACAAAAGTAAAGCCCTCTTTATTTCCAACTTCACCAGGAATAGGAGCCTTGTATTTGTCATCTTAGGAGGATTACGAGGAGGCTAAGTAGGTTGATACTTTAAATATCTGTGCCCAGGACATCTATGTTACAAATGGACATATTCATGGTACAACCAACATCGAAAAGGAAGAGTCTCATAATCTAGTTGTTGCATCCAAGAAGATGAACCCACATAAATTTCCAAAGATTCTAGAAGAGGGTTACTCAAATAAATCTCAACACATGCGAGAAAAATTCATTACCTTTATATCATGTGTTTGTTGAGAGGGACCCACCGGTTTCCCTAAAAGCACAGCAACCATATGCAGAATATCATTCTGCCAATATTCAACTGGGAACCAAGGGAGACACACCCACATAGGAACACAGTTCGAGAGTCCTCAAAAGGGTTAAAACCAGTGTGCTAGGGCTTGATCCTTCAAAAACTCTATTCCAATGAACCACACAATTGAAAACGACCATAAAATAGCTATTTTCCAATAGCATTACTCCCATTTCACCCTCTAGATTAAACTAAGGATTTTTCTCAAAATGGAGAGAGGTTGGATCATTTCTTGCTATTTGAAAATTGCTTTAACGCTTCATGGGATTTTTCTTCAATGATTTACACATTGATTGGTTCAGATCACTTCCCCATTTCTCTTTCCATTTTTTATGAGAAACCGTTGAGGATGGGATATTTTAAATTTGAACTAATGTGGTTCAGAGATGCAGATTCCATACCACTTCTAAAAACTTGGTGGTGTAACAACCCTTTTATAAATGGTTCCATAATGTTTCAACTCTATAAAAGGCTAAAATTTCTTAAGTTCAAAATCAAATAATGGAATGTAAACCACTACAAGAATATTTTTTTCTGAAAATCTTGGGGTGGAGCAGAAATTATCTAACATTTATGAATCAGTAAATAAAAATGGCATGGATGCTCCTTTGTATGATAAGGAAAAGAAACTAAAAGTAGAACTGGAAGAAATTCTTGCAAGAGAAGAATGCTATTGGAGACAAAAATCGAGGGAATTCTGGTTAAGGGATGGAGATAAAAATTCAAAGTTCTTTCATGCCTCCACAAAAATCAGAAGGAAAACAAGTAGGATTGTTTCCATCCTTTCCTCTTTTGGGGGCACTCTTGAAACAAAAAAATATATTGGTGTTGAAGTTTTCCTATTTTTCAAAAATCTTCTTGCACCAAAAAAGCAATATAAATCCCTAATTGATAATGTGATAATAGATAATGTCCCCATGTTAGTTACAAATGAGCACAACAAAATTTTGATGTCTAAATTCTCTATGGAAGAAGTTAAAAGTGTCATGTTTTCAATGGCTACTGAAAAGGCCCCTGGTCTAGATGGTTTTATGGCCTTATTTTTCTAAAAATGTTGGGGTTTTGTAGGCAAGGACATCCTTCTTGCCTTGGAAGAATCAAGAAGAAGCCAAAATGTTTTAAGGGAATTTAATTCCACTCCGGTTGCCCTCATTCCTTAAAAGCCAGACCCTTCTTCTTTCAATGATTTTAGACCTATTTCTTTGTGTAACACAATTTACAAAAAAATTACCAAAGCAATAGCCTGATGATTAGTGAAATTTCTCCCTTTCATCATTTCAGATGAGGAAGGGGGTTTTGTGCCAGGGAAAGACACTCCAAAAGGAGCTATTTTGGAACATGAGGTTTTGCATTCAATAATATTGGATAGATCCCTTGTTGTTGTCTTGAAATTAGACATGGAGAAAGCTTATGATAGGGTTGACTGGGACTTTTTATTAGCGGTCCTTAAAAAAATTGGTTTTTCTTACAGTTGGTGTAAGTGGATTTATTCTTGTCTCTTGGGGGCTAATTTCTCAATAATAGTCAATGGGTCCCATACGGACAATTTTCTTCGACTCAAGGGGTAAGGCGAGGAGATCCCCTCTCTCCTTCCCTTTTTATTTTAATGGTTGAAGGTTTAAGAAAATCTATAATTTCTTCATGATCTCTAGGTTGTGGAAAGGCACCTCTATCAGGCCTTTTTTGTTGCCAATCTCTCACTCCCTATTTGTAGATGATACTCTTTTGTTTGGCCAAGCTAGAATGGAGGAAGCAAAGGTGATAAGAAAGATATTAACTAATTATTGTACCTTCTTGGGTCAATCCTTCAACACAAAAAAATCAAAGATCTTCATCAATGTAAATCCTTTGGTCAAAGCACAGATATTAAAATTTTGGGGCTTCCAATGTGATTCTCTTCCTTGAAAATATCTAGGAATCCCATTTTTTTGGGAAAATAAAAGAATTATTTCTAGGATAAGTTAATTATTTCTACTTCTAATAGGATTCTACTCTGGAGATCAAAATGGCTCTCCTTTGCAGGAAAAATGGTGATGCTAAGGCTATACTACACTCCCTCCCAATTTACTTAATGCCGATTTTAAAACTCCCACAAGGAAAGGGCATGGATTTAGAGAAGGTTTTTAGAGATTTTCTTTGGTATGAAAATGTCACTCAAAAGAGGAAATTGCCTTTGGTGGCATGGGAATCATTGTGTAGTTCCAAATTGAATGGGGGTGCTGGATTGAGAGACCTGTTCTTGCAAAACAAGGCGCTAGGTTCTAAATTAGTCTGGAAGATATATTCTAAACTGAACACTAAATGGTGTCAAATTATGAGGTACAAATATTTGGATTCCCTAGACAAAGAAAGGATTTTCACCCAAAGAGATCTCCCTCCTAGGTCAAAAATTTGGAATTTCATTTCTTCTTGCAAGTCTATCCTTCTTCCTCATCTTACTTGCTTAATTAATAACAATGAAAAATCTCTTTTCTAGGATAATGCATGGAATGGTCACAAGCCTCTTAGACTTCTCGGTAATTGGGAGAAAATTGAATCGGTTCTTAAAGTCCTCTAGGGTACTAAGGTGAAAGACTATTTTTTTACTGACCCAGGGGACCCCTTCTAGAGGGTAAAATGGAAAGATTTTAGTTTCCTCTCGGCTCTTGCTCATTTGAAGGAATCACTTAAGTATGAACTAAAGAAAAGACAAATCTTTTTGTCAAATAGATAGGATGAAATAATATGGACTAAGGCCAAGTCAGGAAAGTACAATGTAAAGGAGGGATACAATTCTCTTTCTTCATATTCCCACCCTTCTCCTTGGCCCTTCAAAATGTGTTGGGAACTTGATTTCCTTCCTAAAGCTAGAGCTTTTGTGTGGATTTCTCTAAAATATAGAATTTTGGCTAGTACGAGACTGGATAGACTAGGAATAGTTCCACTATTCTCATGTGTTTTGTGTGGCAAAGATTTTGAATCGACTGATAATCTTTTCATTGGTTGTGACTTTGCTTACTATTGTTGGACCTGGTTGATGAAGAAACTTGGTTGGATGTCCCCCTTCCAAAACTTGGTTCTTAATCATTTTTAAAGTTGGCCTATGTTATACTCAAATTTTCAGTTCTCTTGCATCTAGGAAATCTCCCCTTCCATCATCATCTGGAACCTTTGTCTAGAACAAAACAACCGCATATTCAAGAAAAATGCCTCAAACCTAAAACAAACTATTCAAAAAAATGAGATTTACATTTTAGAAGTAACATTATCAAGCATTTATAGAAACAAGAAGTCAAAAAAATCATTCTTCTCCTGGGGTTCTTTCATATTGAAAAATTGGTCTCTTCTCAAACTTCCTAAATTAGGTTTTGTGCAAAATAAGGGCCCTAGTGTGAATAGAAGTATGATCAAATAGTCTCCACCTTCACGGGAAATCATTAAGTTGAATTTTGATGGGGGATCTAGGGGTAACCCTAGGAAATTTGGGGCTATGATAGTCTTAAGAGATTGGCAGAGTAATTCCATTGGAGTTGTGTGTGCTCTATTAGGTGAAAGCGCCAACAATGTGGCATAATTTAATGCGTTAAGAATTGGTTTGGAGTTGGCTAGAAAATTTTCCATATCCCAAATAGTGATTGAAGGGGATTCAATGGTGGTGATCTTAGATATTTAAAATAAAAGTTCAAATTCATGGCATTTGAATTAATTTTTTACTCATATTCAAGTTCTACTTAAAAAAACTTCCTCCTATTAGATTATGCATTGTCACAAAGAAGCTAACACTCTTGCAGACTCCTTGGAAAATAGGGCTATCAATGATTAGATTTCTTTTAAGGAATTTTTGAGGCATGATTGCATCTGGTTATTTGCATAATTTTGAATTACTTGGCCAAATGTGCCTCTATTCCTTTTAGCAGTGGCATTGGATGTTGTGGATAATCCTATTATTGGCTCTTTGATTCATATCTCTTGAGGGCATGTTAATACTTACTAAGGCATATTGTTTCACCTATTTGAATTTAAATTTTCATCTTAACATCTTTATTCAATGTAGTGTCCAAAGAAAGTTGATTCCATATATTAATTTTCAAGTCAACATTCCTTGCTTGAGGGAATCAATTCCCACTGGTGGTATCTTTGCTAACCTGGATGGTGAAACTATTTGAAAATATTTAAAAATTTGTTTGTTATTACTGGGATGACACTCTAACGTGTCCAAAGATGGAAATAATTTTCAAGTATGACCTTTTTCAGCATTTTTATGTCCCTCTCCTGCATTAATTTCTCGTGGGAGATAACCTCTCACAAATAGTTGGTGTGGGACAAGTTGACAGTGGGCATTAAATTCAATATTCTTTGGGACGGTCCTCATGACGTCCAAATTTTTTTGCATAAATCATGGATAAATTTGGAAACCAAAATGATTTCTTGTTGCTAAATTGGGGAACCCTTTCATTGGTGATTACTTTCTTCACCTTTTTTGTTAATGGGTGATTTTCCCTTATTGTTGGTTATTAATGGTTGTTTTTTGGCGGCTCCTCTTGTGGTAGAACTAGTTCTTAATGTAGACACCAAAAAAGACTTGATTGATACTATGCGTCTGATTCTGATTAACTAACACTATTTCTTCCTAAACCACTTCAAATTCATCAATTAATTAAATAATCAACATTATTTAGTTAAATTCAACAAATTCAGCTATTAATCAAATAATTAAATTTATTGGATTAATTCATCCTTCTTCTAAATAATTCTCATCGTATTTAATTAAATCAACTCATTTAATTAAATCCCCTTTTAATCTTCTCATGTGATTAAATCAATCAAATCAAATGTCACAATCTCCTAATTCACTCCAATTAATTAATTCTGGAATAATTAATCATAAATCAGCTTTCTAATCATCATTATTAATTCCTCCAGCTTTTAACTCCTCAAGAGTTAAATCAACCCATGGTCAACTAACCAAATTGCACATGAAAATAATTTCAATTAATTATTTAA
Organism: Sequoia sempervirens; assembly: GCA_007258455.2. NCBI lineage: Eukaryota > Viridiplantae > Streptophyta > Pinopsida > Cupressales > Cupressaceae > Sequoia > Sequoia sempervirens. Next base: position 507,104,830 of record VDFB02271358.1, read on the forward strand.
TTCCTCTATTTTCCCTCACCAAGGCATATTCCAAGGAATGTTCCTCTCAACAACCTCTCATTCAATTTCCCCCCAAAGGTTTTCAAAAAACCTATCACATCCTCTTACATTTACAATAAATTCTCTTACATCCTCTCAAATATCAACCAATTTCATTCAATTCCTCTTACAACCTTTCAAATCCTCAACCAATTTCATTTACTTCTCTTCCATCCTCCTCCACTCACACATTTTCCAAAATGTGCTCCAACTTCCCCCAATAGAATTGTGACACTCGTCACATTCTCTTTGGCTCTCATTTTATCCCACATTCACCAATTTCATCCATTCTTCAACCCTTGGCTTCCATAAATAGAGGCATCCTTTTCATAATATGGATCCACAACTTCACACATTATCATTATAGTCATTTGAGTTCATAGCAATCACCATTTTCATGTTATTTTTGAGTTCATGTTCACTACTTAGCATCATTTCAACACTTGAATCATCTTCAAATCATCAAGATTAGCAATTGGGATTGGGAAAGTGCTTCTTTCCACTTCAAAGGAGCACCAATCCCCCTATGGGATTGAGGTTGGGTTAATTTAGTTGATTACATGCTTTGTTCTTGCTTTATTTCATGTTTTCATCTTTGTTCTTCCAAGAATTTCATAGGGAACATTAGATTTAAGCTTTCTAACATGTTTGACAATATTTTATTGTTATTGTGTTAGTTTGTGCAGGTTTGGTGTTCACATTTTGGCGCTAGAAGGAAGGTTAACCAGCTTAATTTCTCAATTTTTGCTTGATTTTTCCATTTTTTGAAGACATAGGAATGTGACGCCGCCTTGGTGCAATTGTGAGCCCACAGAGTGTCACTCCTATTCTACAGTGTCACCTTCATCACGTTGCGCCATATCCACGTGTCTCTATCACACCGCATTCACATACTCTGTCTTCTATCTTACTTTATGTCCTTAGAGTGTCACTTCTAAAACTGTTTCCCATTCGCACTTTCTGCCTTCTACAAAGTGCCACTTTTTCTTTAACCAGAGTGTCGCTTATGTTTTTTAGCATCACATTTGACAAATGCAGAGTGTCGCCTTTGTAGGAAATAGGGGAAAATCAAGTTGGAGGCTTAAAAGCATTTTTTAATGCTCTTTGTAATAGCTTAGGTCTTCAATTTCTACATTTTATTTCCTATTCTAGGACCAACTAGATCAATTTGGACTTAAAATTAACCTACAACTCAAGATTTATCAAAGTTAGTTAAAATGGAACCTTAGATACTTACTAGAATTTGGATTTTGGACTAAAATTGAACAATCAATTTCACACTCAAATTTTGGTGCTCTAAAAAGAACTCATTATTGCTTTTGAGGATTTAAAAGAACTTGTGTTTGCTTTATCTTGTAATTTTTTTTGCAACTTGTGTCATTCGAATTCGTATGCACTTCTCTTGTACTTCACGGTGATCTTGAGAATCAAAATCATTGTAGTGACATTGGTTGTCTAAAAAATTACCTACACATTTCAAGTTTGGGTGTTAATATTGAACAAATCAAGTTAGTGTGAGAAAAATAAACTATGTGTGCTCCCTCCTTGCACTTTACATGAACTAGGAGGTGGAACTACAAGTGTACTCCCTTGCTTTTGTTACCTTTAGAGGGGCCTGCCTAAGAACAATTTGAAGGTGACTCCAACCGGTTTTTCACTTGGGTCGGTATATAAATGGATAAGACTAAACTATCAAGTCCTCATGGTATGTAGGCCTTAGTTGTACAATGTCTTTTAGAATAAGGCACTACTATAAAAATTATAAGAGACCCTAGTAGGATTGATTAAAGCCTTTAGTGGTTTGTTAAACACTCACAAGGTGCCATGTACCTGATTACCCTTACTAAGAACCAATTTGTATAGAATCACAAATCCTAAAATACTTGTTGGTGCAAGAACAATCATTTTGAAGCCACTTCACATCTGTACTATTCAATTTTAGAAATAGGATAAATCCTTTTAATCTTCGGATTTTAAGAATTTTCAGATTTGGTGGTCCCGAGAAGTGAGTCGTGGAGGGGAGCCAATGTCGCCAAATCTCTAGTTGTTCGCATTGTCTAGTGTTTGGAGAAATTTGAGTGGAGACTCAACAAGTATGGCCATTTTTATCCTAGGGTTGTGCAATCTGCGAGTCAATTAAACACATTGCTTGAAATCTCAAAACTTGGAAACAAACATTCAACAAGGTCATCAAATTTCAAACCCTTTGGAAAGAGATAATACCTTTGAAAAGTCCACATATTACTGATTGTCCCTAGGGATTCTTTCCTTAGAGGCTTCTAAATATTTGGACCTATATCTCAATTTTCTCTCTCTAAAGTCAACAATAGGAAATTGTGCCTTTGATTCCTTGATTTTCACATAATGGACCTTGTGGAATGAAAAGGAGTTGAGACATTGACATTCAGTTTGAAAAGCTAAGCAAGAAAGTGTTGATGTGGTAAAAAAAACCCATTAAGAAAGATAAAAGACAATTGAACCCCACACATGTGTTTTTTCAAATGATTTTTTGTAAGATCAAAATCCCAAAACCAAATTCTATCAATCATCACAAGCATCTTAGTCCAAGAGATCTCAAGAAACGTCAATCAACACTTTATCAAGTCAGAGATAGATTGCTCTATAACTTTTACAACTATGCTTCAAAGGACAACCCAAATTTGTATTCATTCTATTATTGTCAAAATCCGGCTCTCCTCCAAAATTTTGAGTATCTCACTTTCTAGGGTTGAAAAGTTCTTAGAAGTATAGCATGTTCTTCAATACCTAGGTCTTGTAAACAAAAGTCTCTCTAGGTTTATCTAGGATCAAAATCAACACTTCCATCCATCCTCAAACATCATTCAAATCTCACATCATAGACAACTCTTAGAATATTGGAAAAATCATTCATGCTAGACTTTTGGTAATCCTTCAAATCAAAATAAAAAATCATCTTGTTTGACTAAGTGTTTGTGGATGAATCCTTCTTCATACACTTAGTTAAATTATCACCTTGTGGAAAACTTTATTCCAAGATAACATCCAACATCTTGGTTTTTATGAGTTCATTATCGAAAATCCAAATCAAATCCAAAAGTCCTAAAGTCTAGTATTCCTTCAAGGTTCCTTAAAATTTCAATCATTCACATCATTCATCTTTCATGTATCATCATTCACCATCATTTTATCCTTAAAAAATCCTAGATTTTCCTTTTTGCACTTAAATTTTAGACTAGCCTAAGGAGTTAAAGGTTTACCTCCCATACTCCTGAAAGTTGATCCTTATTTTATGGTCCAAACTAGATCTCAACACAAGAAAAATATGGAGCAAAATGAAGAAACGTCCACTTCAAGTGACTTGAGTCAAACTACACCTGAATTCAACCCATGGAATCTAACAACCCCTCACTCAACCTTCCTCAACTACCACAAGATCTTCAAGAGGGAGGTTTCCAAGTGGATAATGTTACCAACAATGTTCTAGGAATGACTCAAGATGAAATCATGGAGATAGTCCAAAATCCTAAAAACCACAAGATTGTCAACACAATGATGAGACTTAATCCTTCACAATACATGATTGCATTAGCAAAGTAAGGGGCTAAACTCCCTTCTAATTTTGATGTAAACACTATTGTGGAAAAACCTCTTGGGATTATGCCACCAGTATCATTCACACCTTTCCAAAATGTCATCCAACCCATCATACAACCAACATCATCTCATGATCCAATTCAACCCATGATTACCAAGGGGAGTTCATTGCTTCATGCTCTTCAAACACATCCCCTTGTAAATAACCAAAACTTGGACACAAACACCATAATGGGTCTACCAACTACCATCCCTCAAGACCCAAAGCATACTTATGTTCCACTCATTTTCCATGACACCAACAATTCATACACCTTCGTCGCATCACTGGCATATTCTCTTGATACACAAGTCTCTCTCCCCATGACATCACAAGGATAAGTGGGTCTACTTGGACAAGGGGGAACCTTTGATGCCTCATCATCACTTTATCAAGGAAACATACCACCAATCTTCCCACCATTTCCCCCTCTAACATCAACATCCACACCAGTCCTTAGTTTAGGGAAACCCCCTTTACCTAACATACTAATCCAAAATCAACCAAGTCAAAACAATCCTCCAATCATGAATCAAATTAACATACCAAATCCTCCAAGCAAGCCACTAATATCACAACACTAGGTGGCACCAATCCAAATGGATCAACTAATCATCACTCCATCTACAACACCTCAAATATCTCAAAACATGGTCTCCCAAGGACCAAGCACGTCAACCATACCAACTACCACACAACCTCTTGTCATCACTCAACAACCACCTCAACAAAATCCCATCACACCATCTCACACCATTATGAATCCTCCACCTCCACCACCAAATCAAAACATGGAAAATCAATAAAATATTACACTACAAGCAACCCAACAAGCCTATCAAAAGGCAGTCCAACAATTCCAAGCTCAACAAGCCATGCAAGCTGCGCAACAAGCCGCACAACAAGCACAAGAATAGCAAGCCGCACAACAAGCAAAGCAGGCTGCCCAAGCACAAGCACAAGCTTTATTGGAACAACAACAAGCCACATAAGTTACGCAAGCAGCATAAGCCACACAGGCTTCCCAAGCTGCACAAGCCACCCAACAAGCTCAAGCTCATGCACAAGCCCAGTATCAAGCGAATCAAGCTCAAGCACAAGCCTTGTTATAGCAATAGGCTTATTAGCAAGCTTTACAACAATACCAAGCACAACAACAAGTAGCTCAATTACAATCCCAACAACAAGCTTTGTTGGCACAACATCAGCAAGACCAACAACAAGCATTGTTGGCATAGCAACAACTATATGCATACCAACAAGCATTGTTTGCACAGTAAAGCCTACAACAACCTCCTGCAAGCATAGCACCAAGTACGCAAAACACCCCACCCATCACTCAAGCAACAAAACCACCCTAAAACACATTCATCCCACCACCCGATCTACAAAATGATGTGTCTGCATAAATTAAATTACTCTCACAACAAGTGCTAGACCTGTAATCAGGGAAAACAACAAAAACACAAGGGAATTTGTGCCCCTATCCATTTGACGAAAGCATTGCGATGGTTCCATTCCCCACAAGGATTCGAGATACCTAAATTTGACAAATATCATGGGACTGGCAACCTTGAAGATCGCATCAAGGAATTTCATGTCCATTGTATGGAAGTTGCATATGACGAGTCTTATTTAATGTGACTGAATATTCCCTCAGAGTTTGGTCGGTCCAGCAATGGAATGGTTCTCCCGCCTTCCTCCTGAAATTAAAAAGTTCCAAGAAATTGTGACTTATTCATACAAAACTATTCATTTAACATAAGCATGGACGTGAGCTTGGAAAAATTATCTAGCCTAAAACAAGCCAAGGGAAAAATATTTGCATCCTTCTTGCAACGATGACAATCCAAGGCCAATAGGAGCAAGTGGGTTATGCCACAAGAACAATAAATCGGGTTTATCATTGCCAACCTTGAAGGGACCTCATCCTTTCATTTAAAAATGCAATGCATAACAACATATGACCAGTTGATCCCCAAGGTGCTCAACATCGAAAGAGACCTTATAGCACAAGGGGGGAAACCCACTTATCAATACAATCATCCATCAACCAATTACAATGAAAAACCTTGCACATGAGCAAAGAACAAAAATTTCACTAATGATGGTGTCATTGATGCCAAAGTGATCATTAGTTCCCCAAGGCAAAACACACAAACACAATCATATCAACAATCGCAAGTCACTAACCAAAACAACACACAAGCCAACACATCATCACAACAACCCAACAATCAAGTAGTCAACAACCTAAATACTCAAGGGGAGCCACCCACAAGGAACAAGTATCCCCCTAAATGAAAATACACATGACTTGGGGAACCGATTGAGTCTATCATGCAACAACTAGTAGAAGAAAATCTCATCAAAATCCCTATTTATGAAAATTATCAAGAGCCTCAGATTAAACCACCATGGTGTAATGAGAAACATCTCTGTGATTTTCACAAAATAAAGGGACACGCGACAGCCAGTTGTATGTAACTTAAAAATCTAATTCAGGACCTTATTGATGACAAAACCATAACCATTGAACAACCTACAGGGCATCAAGATCTTAAAATATACACGAATATGATGCCTAATCACAATAAGCAAAACAAAAATGGTAAGGCAAAGTATAATAATGTGAACCATGTTTACAACCATGTTGTTGCATCCTTAGATGAGTGGGTCATTGTTGTCAATATCAAAGGATCTAGAGCCGACTGTGGAGTCACCACACATGGTGGAAGAATTACCATTCCAGGACCATCACAACCACCCAAGGCATCCACCACCAATCCAAAGTCAATCTCTAATGGTTATAATGAATTGGATCAATTGAAAAAGACCCCCCCCAGATTTCCATCATGGAGTTACTAAAAATCTCACCCATACATAGGGAAATCCTAGAAAAAGCACTAGCCACATCCTTTGTCCCAATGGATCTTGATGCATACCAGTTCCAAGCTATGGTCAGACATATCACCACACCACATCTCCTAACATTCTCATAAAAGGATTTTCCAACCCAACCATCTCACAATCGTGCACTCCAGCTTGAATTCTTAGTCCATAAGAATAAAGTCAAACGAGTCTTGGTGGATGGAGGTGCAGGGTTGAATATTTGTACTCTCAAGCTAATAAAGAATCTGGGATTCTCTAAAGATTTCATTGAGAAAGGTAAAGGTATTACTATTAGGGCATATGATGATCAAGAACGCGTGTCTCAAGGCACCATTCAACTCCTTATTTAATTAAGGCCAACAATCATGGAAACTACATGCCAAGTCCTTGATCTTGAACTACCTTACAATATCCTCCTAGGGCGCCCATGGATCCATGGGATGCAAGCTGTGGCATCCACATTCCATCAATGTGTTAAGTTTCCGTATCAAAATCAAGAAGTCACAGTCCATAGTGATCTCGAACCATTTTATTATTGCAAGAATTTGGAAGCCAAGTACTACAAGATCCCTCAAGTCTTGAAGAATAATGAGGGACCCACATCTCCCTATATAGACCCATCCACCCTAGTCTCCACTTGTAAGACAAAGATACCCTCCATTCTGGACATCTCAGATATAAAATTTATTATCCAAGATAACGAGTGTGGAGACTATAAAATGAAAAAGAGTGCTTTTGTAATCAGAGAGTTACCTCAATCTCCTAGATCTTGTGCGAAGCCACAACCAATTGACACACCATTTCAAACCTTCAAAGTAGACCCTTCCAGATTCAAAAGTTGGGGGGACCTAAGCTGGGAAGTGGTCGACGAAAAGGATGTATCAAGTTTGCTATACCAAGATGAAAGACATGTGCCTGCTCTTCCAATAGATGATGACAACAAAGGGCTATAGTTAATGCTTGGCATGGGCTACAACAAGAATAAGAAACTCAGGAAAAATGACAACAACCTGTTAGAACCTATCATTTTTGAGAAGTGCATTAAATATCTTGGCCTTGGATGTACCCCTTCAAAGATAACCATTCGTGGAAAAGGTGCCCCGATTAAAAAAGTTAAAGCTCCTCCTCAGTTACCAGTATCCACAAGTCTAACTCTAGATAACTATACCTTTGATATAACCAATGTGTGTGACAAGGATCTCATTAGTGACTAACCCATTTTATTCAAGCATTCCTCCCTTTTCATGATCAGTAACCTATCTTTCGAGCCAAGTAACCAACCCAATGAACTAAAACTTGTCTATCCCCAACTCATCGATTATGACCAACAAGGACCACCAATCTTAGAAACATTCAAAAATGATGAGGCTCTCTCAGAATTCATGGCACTACGGGATACTCTACCATGTGGAGACCATAAAGCAAGGTTTGACATCAAACTAGATACACATGCATACTATGGGGAAACAATTGAATCCCTCAATCACAAAATATAAAATCTAAGAGTAATATCTAGGCCTTTAAGTGAAAACCACACTGACACTTTTTGACCCAAAAATAGTAAAAAAAAGGACATATCCAATGGTGAAAACCTCTTTGAGGCACCAAAGGATGAGGGATTCAATCTTCCCCTTAGTGCTATTCATCAGGAAAAATCAACAATCTTGGCAGAGAAATGTAATCCAGTCAATCTAGGAACTAAAGAAACACCACACATAACCTTCTATGCATAATCACTTTTGATTGAGGAACAAGAACTTCTAGCTACATTTTTGAGAGAAAGAAAGGTAAAATTTGTATGGACTTACGTTGACATGCCTAGTCTTGATCCAGAGGTTGTGGTTCATCATCTAGCCATCTATCCAAAGGTGAAACTAGTAAGACAAAAGTTGAGAAAGATGCATCAGTAGATCGCATTACTTTTCAAACTTGAATTACAAAAACTCCTCGATGTTGGCTTCATATGGCCAATTGATTATCCAGAATGGGTTTCAAACCTTGTACCTATTTCTAAGCCCACTAGGGGTATCCTTATCTACATTGACTTCAGGGACCTAAACAAAGCATGCGCTAAGGATGATTTTCCTCTCCCAAATATAGACATGATTGTGGATATGCGGTAGGGCATGGAATGTTATCATTGATGGATAGGTTTTTAGGGTACAATTAGATTATGTTAGCTAAGGATGATCAACATAAAACAATTTTCACCTGTCCATGGGAGACTTATTGCTGGAACATGATGTTGTTTGGGTTGAAGAACACTAAAGCTACATACCAAAGAGCTATGACACTAATTTTCCACAACATGATTCACAAATCTATAGAAGATTATGTGGATGACATATTAGCCAAATCAAGGAAGTGTCAAGACCACATAGCAACACTACACTCCATCTTTGACAGACTAGAAGAGAACAAGGTTAGACTCAATCCTAAGAAGTGTGTCTTTGGTGTACAATCAAGAAAGCTTCTAGGTCATATTTTATCAATGAGGGGAATTGAGATAAACCCTACAAAAGTCAAAGAAATTATTGAAATGGAAGCAACATGAACACTGAAGCAGTTAAGGGGTTCACAGGGAAGGCTCCAATCCATTCGCTAATTTATAGAATAGTTAACAGATAAGGCTATCCTATATTCTCATCTACTCCACAAGGGGGTAGCATACAAGTGGGATGAGAAATGCAATCAATAATTCAACAAAATTAAAGAATACTTGCTAACACCACTAGTCCTCATGCCACCAATCCAGAACAAACCATTGATACTCTATATATCGGCAACCGTAGCAGCCCTTGGCACTCTCTTAGCTCAACATGATGAAATAGGGAAAGAAACGGCCATTTACTATATTAGTAGAACCATGGTGGGACACGAGTTGAATTACACATTCATTGAGAAGGCTTGCCTAGTAGTAGTATTTTTTGCACAAAATTTCAGGCACTACATGTTGGCTCATCAAATTAAGCTCATCCCCAAAATAGATCCTCTCAAGTATCTAATTTATAAAGCAACACTCACAGGACGAATGGCTAAGTGGGTCATGATCCTAACATAATATGATATTGAATATGTAGAATAGAAAGCCATCAAAGGACAGGTAATTGCATCTCAACTAGCAGAAGCACCTATATATATAGAGAACCCATTGGTATGAGAATTCCCTAATGAGTCAATCTTCAATCTAAGTGCAACAAATCATTGGAAAGTATATTTTGATGGATCCTACACACATGGGTTAGGAGTGAGATTCTTCTTCATCACACCACAAGGAGATTTCATACCAAAGTCATATAAGTTGTCTTTTCCTTCCACAAACAACATTGCAGAGCATGAGACTCTTCTCATAGGACTTAGAATTGTAATACAATGGAAAATTATGGCACTTAAGGTCTGTGGGGACTTGCAGCTAATCATCAACTAGGTCAGTGATGAATACCAAACAAAGGATGACAAACTTGCCCTATATAAGAAATTGGTGGAGTCTTAAAGAATTCTTCATCGACATCACATTTGAACAAATACCAAGGGAAAACAATAGAACAACTGATGTTATGGTGACAATTGGATCATTACTGGATATCCCACGCAACGTCCATAAACATGAATTCTAGGTAGAGCAGCTTCTCATTCCAACTTTCGAGATACTAGATTCTGAGTTCGTGTGTGAAATCATTGGTCTCAATGATCCTTGGTACCATGACATATTTACATACCTAAAAAATAGGAGTCCTCCCCATCGATATCACCCCAAACCTCAAAAGGAACTTTATTAAGAAGTCAACCCGTTTCATTATCTTAGGTGACACCCTTTACCGTAGAAGTATCAAAGGAACCCTCTTACGATGCCTTAACCATGAGGAAGCTTTGACTACTTTAACTGAGGTACATGATGGAATTTGTGGTTCGCATTCTAGTGGTATGACCTTGGCCAAGAATCTATTGAGAACAGGGTACTACTAGCCTACAATGGAAAAGGAAGCCCATGATTATGTCTGAAGATGTTTACAATGTCAATAGCATGGGGACCTCATTCATGCACCAGCTCAAGAGCTCCAACCGATTATAACACCTTGGCCCTTTTCACAATGGGGGCTTGATCTCATTAGTAAAATCACGAGCCCACCTCATCCAATGGACACAAGTTCATTATCACCACCATAGAGTACTTCACAAAGTGGGCAGAAGACATTCTAATGACCTACATCACAGGGAAGCAGATATCCAAATTAATCCTGAACTACCTCATTTTTCACTATGATGTTCCACAATCCCTTATCTCAGATAATGGGACACCTTTTAATAACCAGGATGTTTGAGAACTATGCCAAAAATTCAATATCCAACATCGCTTCTCCACTCCATACTACCCCCAGGGTAATGGCCAAGTTGAGGCTTCTAATAAAACCATCCTAAAGATCCTAAAGAAAATAGTCGATGAAATTGGTCATGACTGGAACCTACAGCGAAATCTTTCCCTATGGGCTTACCAAATGAGTATCTGCACACCTTAAAGTGCAACCCCTTTTTCCCTGGTCTACGGATTAGAATCTATCCTTCCCATTGAGATCAAGCTCCCATCCTTAAGAATATCATTGCATAATCTCATTAATAATGAAGAATATCAGGTATCACGGTTGAACAAGTTACAACTACTAGATGAGTGATGTATGGATGCCTTGTAGGTCTACCAAAACCATCTCAAGCGAAGCTATAATAAGAAGATAAAGAGTTGGTCATTTCAAGTTGGAGAGCTCGTATTGAAGGAGAATCAGAAAAATGTACCAAATCCAGATAGCAAGGGAAAATTTGAACCCAATTGGTTGGGACCTTTCATCATCACAAGAAGTTAGAAATCAGGAGCATATCAACTATCTACACCCGAAGGTGAGCCTATGTAGGATCCTATCAATAGCTCCCATCTCAAAAAGTTTTATGCCTAAACTTGCAAGGTATAAATCCAAAAAATATGAAAAATATCAAAAAATATGAAAATCCAAAAAAATAGAAAAAGGATTGAAAATAGTAAAGAAAAAAACCATCCTCTAGTGAAAACCACTTCGGTGGTGCTTTGGGCAAGTACCTTGGTGAAAACCTAGCAAACAGGTGCCTCATGTAAATAAAGCACTTTCCATCCATCAAGATCTCTATGACTAGTTTTGTATCATTCATCCATCACATTCCATTGATCCTCCCATCACCCATCCGCATTTGCATCATAGCTTGATCCTGTGTTTGTATCATGTTCCCTCCTAGTACTACTTGGCACCATTCTTAAGGTTAGTTTGTCCTATCTATATCGAAATAGTCTATTGCATCACATTGGGGGCATGTTTATACATACGTTGGATCAGATTTGTGTATATTCTTAAAATCTTCCTTAATATCAGAAAATCCAAAAATATCAGAAAATCCAAAAATATTCATAAAATCAAAAAACCCAAAAACATCCAAAATAGGTCAAAAACAAGAAAAAGTAAAAAATAAAGTCGTCGTGTCGAAATATGGATCTCTAAGCTTTGAACGTAGGCAAGGCCGTCATCGATGTTCCCCCGAGACACATTAGGTCAGTCCTCTAGGAGTCCATCATAATAAACTGGCATCCATTTGTTCATTTCTCATCAATAAAACGAGTCTGTGTCAATTGAACTACGTGGTCTCTACATGCATAACGTAGGAAAGGCTAATCTTTGATCAGCCCCCAAGGCCCCTAGGATAGGTCTTTAGGTTAGGTTCTTGGTCAAAATCTCAGAAAATACAAAAACATTGGAAATTTTGAAAATCAAAACATTTGTAAAACATCTCAAAAATACCAAAAATAGCCTCAAAACATTTCAAAATACTAAAAAAATTCAAAAAACCCAAAATCATCCATCATGTTTCACGTTCATCCACAATAAACATCCACTCATAATAAATGTTCGTCATCTTCAACCTTTGGTGAAACAATCGAAAACAAGTATAGCAAATTGAAAGTGAAAACTCAAGCATCAAGGTCTCAAGTCTAGGTTAGTAGGTAAACAAGTTGGTTAACTCTTGGTATCAATAGCCCATCATCCAGTTAGTCTCAAAATCATCTGATAACATCATTTCCTAGGATGCATCCTTCCTACAATGGACATCAACATCAGACCTCACCATAGTTTAGTCTTGGCTAGAGGTATGAAGAACATTCGCTTGTTTTGTTTACTTGGTCTTGTTGATTTATCTTATTGTGCTCATTCCTATGACCTCTCAATGATATCTAATCAAAATGATTTAGAGAGAAAGGAATTAGGCATTGATCATTGTCTTTTTTTGTTGTGCTTGTTGGATATTCTTGTAATATAACTTGGTCATGTTGACTTTGTTCGGTTTGTAGGGAGGGTGTTTTAAATGCCTTGTTGACTATCACATGGGAAGGTTTTCCTTTCTATATTTTGGTATGAGATGTTTGAAATATTTGAACTGCATCCTAATAAGGTTTTGTATGTCAAGTGTGAACAGTGATACTCCTATCTGATTGTGGAGTCAAAGTCCATTGCACTGGGTACAATGCCATCCTAGTTCTTTATACCTTGATGCATCGTATCTATGTGTGCTAACAAAAATAAGGAAAGTAAGCTCTTTATGTCTCCCAATATCTGCTAAGCATATCATCATCATTATCATCATCTTCATCTTGAACTCAAGGGTTGATTTTTCTTTCTTCTATCTTCTCCATATAATAATACTAACATGGCATCATGACATTCATAAATAAAAACATCTATATATGCATCCATCCTGCATCCACAAATCATCAACATATTGCATACCATACATATCATCATAATAGAAAATATCATTTATTTTCCATCATAATATAGATTGGTTATTCTAAGCATCTCATAAACTACACATTTGCATAAGCATCCATTGCATAATCATATAGGCATTCTCATAACCATCACATTTTGCATCATACATACATACATCACACATAGAAAGGATACTGAAAAGGAAGTTAAACCTATCATGACATTACATGCATTGCCTATCATCACATAAATATAAATTTTCATTCATTGTATAAAAGTGCATCCATATAGATCCATGTTCATTCATACCATACATCCATTAAATCACATCATAAAACATCATAAAATAAAGCATCATACTATAAGAATTACACGCGTCCATCCATATCACATACATCCATAACACATAAAATAAAATAACCGTCACATCATATAATCGCATCGAGAGCATCTCATATATATCAAAAAAATTGAATGTCATGATACATTGGAATTAGATATAGTATCATCATCGAATATACAAGAGGCTAATCAAAACTCAGCCAATGAATGTATACACATCATAAATCAAGTTGTACAAAATAAAAAAATGTGTCCAGTGCACTATCAATGCCCCAAGCTACCCTCGCTCTGTCTGTCCCCGTGGTGTTTTCCTCGGCTCTGGTGATGAGACCTTGACGGTCTCCCTGATGTCCTTGCACGAGGGATCCTAGTGGGTGCAACCTAGTTGATGTGGGAGAAACATGGCTCTTGTCGAGCTTGTGCCATGACCCTGTAATATAAGGTCTTGTAATATGAGGCCTCTTGCATGGCTTGGCCGTACATCTCAACTGGGACTATGGCCTGACCCTCTGCCTGTTGTGTTGCTTCCTCTAGCTGTTAACTTTGTCCCTACACTAAGGCCAACCTGAGATTTGCATCTTGTCTCATCTGGAACTCCTGCGCCACCTCCTGTCATGCATGATCCCTCTCTTGGATCAAGGTTTGAATCTATGCCTAGGCCTACTGTAGTTGTCTTGTTAGTGCCTGTAGTGCCACTATTTGTCTGTCTCGAGGATCAGGACCTAGTGGTGGTGGCCATGGTGCCTACAGGTTTGTTTGTGCTAGTGGCCTTTTTCCAATGGGTAGCACTAGCAATGGAATCTATCCATCATGCCCATCATGCCCTGCACCTCCATCCTATCCATCCTGTGGCTGGTGGCCTGGCTGTTGGGGCACCTGACCAATTCGGGGTCCTCTAACCCATCCTTTGCTTGTTGTTGGCACCATTGGTAATGTCAATCGAATCAGAGTGTGGGCTCTGAGGTAAGTGTCATAGGCCTATGTAGTGACCGCATCTACGGGACCATCAAAGTAGACCCATGGTACCATCACAAGTTGTCTAAAATCATTGATGGCCTTTTGGGGAGGGATCCTCTGCCCCCACACTGTCTCTCTAGACCTCCATGCAAATATGGCTCTCTGTCTTTCATCAAGGGCATCTTGTACCTCCCTGAACTAGCAAGAAACCCTATCCAAGAGGTACCACTCTATCATATAATTCTCTCTCCCCTTCATATATCTGGACTGCTGATAGTAGAAGAGTTGGGCATCATCAACATGCCATCTAGGAAAGTGGAGCCACAGTCTCCACCAAAATACAGTCATCTCATCAATAACCCCCCTCTAGTGCAGGATTCCTGTAATTCCTATGTAGTGAAGGGTGGTCATCCCCTCGTACCTGTCATTTGCACGATCATCGCGGTCTATCTGAACATTTGCAATCATGGGTCTCATAATGGTTATGTGCTCGAATGCCCACACATGAAGCAATGTAACTCCTACTCCAATGCTTCAGGCCCCGTCGTACATGACCTGGTGCATATCATGATATAATGACGCCAAGACGACTGGCCCCCAGGCATAGATGGTCATCTCCTCCATCATGCGTGACCAAAAGACCCCCCATCCAATGTTGCATCCTCTCGCTCTCTAGTCGGGAACAAGGAATCGCAAGATCACTGCTCCGACAAACAATGTTAAATCAAGGGTAATCCCCTCGTATCAGTGGAGCTCAATCTGGCCACTGTCGGTCACATATTGATCAATGTCAAATAGCTGAAAATTTGTGTCCCCTATGACCTCCACATCGTATATGATTTGCTCATCATGTATGGGGATCTGTAGGATCCGCCATATGTCCTCTAG
The DNA here is from genome assembly GCA_007258455.2 of Sequoia sempervirens. Taxonomy (NCBI): domain Eukaryota; kingdom Viridiplantae; phylum Streptophyta; class Pinopsida; order Cupressales; family Cupressaceae; genus Sequoia; species Sequoia sempervirens. The sequence goes on from VDFB02271358.1 coordinate 507,120,346, forward strand.
GGTGACGATGGCCTCGTTAGTCGGTAAGTGGAACAAGAAGGTCTTGCTTTACCATCTCTCCACTAATGTAGTCATCATCGTAAGGTGCATCTGTACCTCGAGCATCTGGGCTATGTGGCCAAATTTGATCATGCTAAGAAAGAATAGTGCCTCATTCGATAAATGTCTCACTCTGTGTAGAAACCAACTCTTTGGCTCCTTCAAGTGGAGCACTGGCAGGACCTCCTGCATCCAAAATTCCCATGATGTCAAAATTCATCAAATCGACTTATTTTCAAAAATTAAAAAATCCTCAAAAAGTAAAGGCGATGTGGCTTTTGCAAAGGTGATGCTCTATTGTTTGCAAAAGTGATGCCAAAATCAAATGTGATGCTCCATGACAAAGGTGAGTCAGCATTTTGGGGTGACACCAGACTCTTTTTGGGTTGTGCGACGCGATCTCACAAAGGCGAGTCAGCATCCTCTCAACAACCCCAAGACCCTCCAGTGTCACGTGACGCTCTAATGCAAATGTGAATCGCCATCATTAAAGGCGACAATGACCGTAACAGATGTGGTGCCCTAGGGGATCACTTTTGGTCGACCTAAATGGACCCTAATAAATGCATTAAAATCACGCAAAATGAGAAAAGTTCCAAAAGGCGTACCAGGGGTCCTACATCCTGAGGTCACTGGAACTTGCGAACCTGATCTATATGATGTTTGGGGAGCACATGAGCTGCTATTCCATCAGCACCTCAGAGCAAAAAGTTAGGATTTCTAAAGGCAAGGAGCGCAAATGATTTAAAAATAACCCTCCTAACCCTATTTATGCAATTTTTTAGGATTTTTTGGGGGTTTTTTTAGGGTTTTTGAACCCATTTAATTTTTTTTTTCCCAAACAAAGCCCATTTTCACTTGTTTTTGTCATCGTAAGCATAAATTCGCATCCCGTGCGCTATTTTCCGCTCCTAAATTATTGGTGAACCTTTTTCGTGAGCTCAACCTAATTTTGCAATTTTCGACCGATCTCTTGAGGGGGCAGTGTAGTAGTACAATTTCTTCCATTGGGGCAACAGTGGGGCATCTAAAAACATAAAAATAAAAATTAAATTTTGATCATGGCAATGATATTCTTTGAATTGACGTAGCAAGTACTTCACTTCAAAGAGGGACAAAATGTAGACACCAAAAAAGTCCTAATTGATACTATGCATCTGATTCTTATTAACTAACATTGTTTCTTCCTAAACCACTTCAAATTCATCAATTAATTAAATAATCAACATTATTTAGTTAAATTTAACAAATTCAGCTATTAATCAAATAATTAAATTTATTGGATTAATTCACCCTTCTTCTAACTAGTTCTCATCATATTTAATTAAATCCTCTTTTAATCCTCTCATGTGATTAAATCAATCAAATCAAATGTCACAATCTCCTAATTCACTCCAATTAATTAATTCTAGATTAATTAATCATAAATCAGCTTTCTAATCATCATTATTAATTCCTCCAGCTTTTAACTCCTCAAGAGTTAAATCAACCCATGGTCAACTAACCAAGTTGCACATGAAAATAATTTCAATTAATTATTTAATTCCTCTATTTTCCCTCACCAAGGCATATTCCAAGGAATATTCCTCTCAAAAACCTCTCATTCAATTTCCCTCTAAAGGTTTTAAAAAACCTATCACATTCTCTTACATTTGCAATAAATTCTCTTACATCCTCTCAAATCTCAACCAATTTCATTCAATTCCTCTTACAACCTTTCAAATCCTCAACCAATTTCATTTACTTCTCTTCCATCCTCCTCCACTCACACATTTCCCAAAATATGCTCCAACTTCCCCCAATAGAATTGTGACACTCGTCACATTCTCTTTGGCTCTCATTTTATCCCACATTCACCAATTTCATCCATTCTTCAACCCTTGGCTTCCATAAATAGATGCATCCTTTTCATAATATGGATCCACAACTTCATGCATTATCATTATAGTCATTTGAGTTCATAGCAATCACCATTTTCATGTTATTTTTGAGTTCATGTTCACTACTTAACATCATTTCAACACTTGGATCATCTTCAAATCACCAAGCTTAGCAATTGGGATTGAGAATGGGATTCTTTCCACATCAAAGGAGCACCAATCCCCCTATGGGATTGAGGTTGGGTTAATTTAGTTGATTACATGCTTTGTTCTTGCTTTATTTCATGTTTTCATCTTTGTTCTTCCAAGAATTTCATAGGGAACATTAGATTTAAGCTTTCTAACATGTTTTAAAATGTTTTGTTGTTCTTGTGTTAGTTTGTGCAGGTTTGGTGTTCACACTTATAAATGATCGAAGTGACTTTTGTTTAGATATTACCCATGCTCTTGCGACACTTGTCTTGTTGCTTGGGAATTGGTACTTCTCCGGGAATTTTTTGGTACAAGTTTAAAACATCCACACCTTTCTTTGGAACAATGAGATTATAGTTTCATTTATTGTTTCTGTAAGGCTGCCTCCCACATAGATTATGGGTAATTTCTCTTCTATTAATTTAGTTCTTTTGAGATCTTTTTTACAATGCATTTCTTTTGCTCTTGTTGTGTGCTATGGAGTCATCTTCCAAGGTTTTTTTTGGCAACACCTTCTTTCAATCCTTTCTTAATTATTCTTCTTAGTGCAATGGCTCATGGTCTGTTGGACAACTACTCTTACGAATTCTCACAGTGTCTATACAAACTCAGGGCTCATTTAGGTAATACAATCTCTAATATGGTGCAAGATTTATATGATGTTGTGTATTTCATTATTAGGAATGCTCTTATTGAGCCACATTCTACCCCTTACCTTGATCCTCTAGTTGATGTGGAGTCATCTACACAAAGTGGGGAGTAAATTTTGTTTATTGCCAGGATTTTGAGGCTTGCCACCTCTCTTCAACTTGGAACATGGGTTGTATTTTTTTTTTGGTGATTTTGTTCATGCATTGTTATATCTTCTCATTATTTTTATTTCTAAACAGTTTCTTTTCGAGCTCCTATAGTTGTTGTGATGTCATATGTAGAATGTAGGGTGAAAATTTTGCTATTGGCTAGGGTTTTTGAGGTTTTCCACCTTTCTTCAACTTCGAACAAGGAACACATTTTGATCTTTCATGAAATCATCCTTCCTTCTCTGTTACTGAATGGTTTCTGTCTTTGAGGGTTAGATGCCTTCATACAATGTAAACTTTTCTCCTTTCTATTATGTTACTGATTGGTTTCTATTCTCAAGGGTTGAATGTTATCCCAAGATGACTCTTTGTATTTTTGTCCAGTAATTCTCCTCTCTATTTGCTCTTACCTATATGGCAGGATTTTGATATGTTTTCTCATGGATTTGGGCCTGCATTATAGGATTTTGATATGTAAACCTATTCTATATATCAATAAAATGTTTAGTGGCTTGCCACTTTTTATTATATATATATTATGTGATTATCTTATGATTGTATTATTATACGATATTTATATTTTATTGTATTATTATGATTATTATATTATATTACTATGTTTCTTTCTTTGTATAGTTTTATTATATTAGATTTATGTTTATAACATTATAAATACTAGAAAATTAAAAAACTAATGTGTAATGTATTTCTTTAAAATAAAAGGGGTAAAAAACTTATTAAAAAGTCATTGGCAGTAGCAGTCGGGATAAAATACAAGAAAAGATATGGAAATCCAATACAACCATTGCTCTAAAAATTTTATTGGCACCCTCAGGATACGCTATCCACCTAAAGAAGATGTAATTTCATACACAAATCCAAGGACAACTGCTCCCAACACCAGACCTCCCAATCTCCCTGTTGCTCAGAACCCTAGTTCGCTAAGCAATCACCTACCCCATTCCATTCCCTAGGAATATGGACAAAGGAGATAGACTCAAAAGAGTTTCCCAACTAAATAATTTGTCTACCCATCATCGCTAGCTACCAATGAATCTCCTCCAAATTTTTCTCATTCAAAAAATTAATCATAATCTGGGAATCTGCTTCACATATGATCCTCCTTCATCCTAGTTCACAAGCCTTTTCAATAGCCATTAGGATATTTGGGCCTCCACAAGGTTGTTAAACTCCCACCCCATATATTTGGAGAAGAAAAATATAGCCTCACCTAAGCTATCCCTCCCAACCCCCCTAACGCTAGCATGCCCTAGGTTCCCTCTAGATGACCCATCTGTACTAATCTTCAGGGTCCCAATGGGGTAGGCTCGTAATTTCCATCTCTCGAGACCCTTTTTCTAGAATTATGTTGCTTCTTGGACCCCTGAAATCCACCAGCTAAGTCACCAATTCCTAACCCCCAAGAGGAAATGAGATCCTCCTACTCTGAATTATCTTTGACATTATACTTCGTTAGCAAAGTCTCCTGGATTATACAAACAATCCTTTGCCAAACCTGAATAGCTTTGAAATTACAGTCTTAAAACTCTTTTGCTATGCTCTAGCCAAATCTACCAAATAATACAAGATAGTCCAATCTCCCACGCAATTTGAAGAAAACTAACCTTGGAAGGTGGTAAACCCATTCTATTCCATAAATCCACTAAATAAGTGGCATGAACACATCTCTTATGCCATAGGACTGGCTAAAGATGCCAAAACTCCTTAGTGTAAGAGCATTGGAAAAAAAAGAAGAGAAATGTCCTCTGCATTATTCCAACATAGAGCACAGATGGGGGGCCCCTAAAAACTCTTTTTCTGAAGATTCTCCTAGGTAGGATAGCTATTCCTTGCCACTAACCAAAGAAAGAAGTTACACTTTGACCAAGCAAATTTACTCCAAATTTTCTTTCACCAAGGAAATTCTAGATCACCTCCCTCCTATTGATCTAGTGTCTGATATCCCAAGGCCATTGTATAAGACCCATTTGAATACAAGCCCCAAGCTAGAGCATCCATGTCTCCTAAGGCATTGCATTTCTTTAAATTATTAATATAATATTATTATATATTAAATAAGTACTTATTACAAGGTTTTATTTTAAATATATAAATATTAAAAAAATAAAACATATTATATATATCTTATTAAATTATATTAATAAAGCTAATATTTATTTATTTTATCGAGATTTAATAAGATGACTTTATAAAGCTAAAAGTGGAGTAGAATCCATTCCTAAAAAATGCCAAAAATAATAATTCACCTTCATTTTTTAAATTTCTAAAGTTAAATATTTTACATGTTTACTTTAGAAAAATTAAATTTTATTTTAAGAGGATAATTTTATTTATTTTTAATTGATTCAAAGCCAACTTATTAATAACTAATTAACATAACCAATTTAAATTCAAACTACAACTAATTGATTTTTTTTAATTATTTTAATAATTATCTTATAGCTTATCCTTGTTGACTCTTTAACTTTCTCCTTTGATTCTCCTTAACAACTCCTTTTTTCTCCTCTATTTTAAATTTTTTCTAGATGTTTTATTTTGAATATTTTATTATTAATTATTATTTTAAAATAATATTTAGGATAAATAAAAAATATAAATATTAATTATTATTTTTCCAATATTTAATTTTAGGATAATTAGAAAAATAAAAACTAATTACTTTTGAGATGGCATCAGCGTTTCTGTGCAATGCGGGTAGGCTGGCCCGTGCCCTATGAGGCCCAAGCTACATGTTTGCCCTCTCTTATGCATGTGTTTGTAGTCTTCTAATTCGGTGGTGGTGAGTGTAGTTTCTTCATGGGGGGTTTCTTTTGTTGTTTTTGGGGGGTTTAACTACTTTCCTTTCTGGTGCAGGAGCACCTAAGGAACAACTGGCAATTTCTTAGGTAAAGAAGAAACCTAGAGGGTTAATTTTGGTTTTGTTTTTCATAAGGTAATGTTGACCATTGTGTTGGGTGCTTGGGGATGTTTTTGATCTGTTGGAAAGAAGTTGACAAGAGTTAAATAGTTTTACAACATCATTTTGCTAAGTTGTCAAAAGTTGGCAAAAGGGTTGGAAAACACAGTGTGTTTTATAATACTCACCAATAGGTCATCCAAGGCTCGACCCAAGCAGCTCAATTGTTTTGAAGGCCTATTTGAGGCATGCCTCGACCATGGAATAGGGTTGGAGGTATTATTGTTGAAGTGACATTTGAGAAGCTGAAGGAAACAACGTTTTAAAAGACAATTTTCTGAGTTTTGTTATCATATTGAGCTTTAATGGAATAAAATTTACTGTTATTGTTTTTGTAGAATGTAGTATAAACATTTTGCAAGCTTAGTGTGCCATCCTTTTTATTTTTTAGATTGTTTCCATCTTTTATTTGTACATAGTTTGATTACTGTCTTTTTCTGGCCTATATCAGGCAGTTTTGAGAGAATGGAGTCCTAGAGCACTCTCCCACCGTACAAATTGTACAACCCTTTGGGAATAGTGTCTAGGCTACCTTATTGTAAATATGATAGTTTTTAGGGTTTGTGGGAGTGCAGGAGATGCTAGTAAAGCTTTGCCCTAGGCGAGCCAGGCAGGGTCCGGCTAAGGTAAACCTGAAGAAAAAGACTCATAACTTGCAGGGGAATTGAGATCTTGAAGAAATTATTTTTGGAGAATTTTGTGGGAGATATTGGCAATGCATGGTGATCAGGGGAAGGCTCCACCAATTCATTTGGAGTGAGAACTTTTTAATAGTCTGAAAAAAACATTAAAAAGTTTAAAAACCCTAGGTTTTGACCATTTTTGTGTGTGGACAGTGTACGGTCTGTGCAGGACTTAAAACCCTAAAAAATCCTTGAGGTGTAGGCATGAGAAACATAAATTATCAATAAAGAACCTAGGTCCTTTGGTGGGTTAAGAAGAAAATTGAATTTTATCACTGTTCAGAGGCCTAATTGGGGCTCTAGGCTTGTAGCCTTTTCAAACCCTAGGAATGCATTTTGTGGAAGCGATGGTTAGTTGGAGTCTTGAGATGGAACAAGAACCCTAGTTTGATCATCTTGAATCTTTTACAATGCCTTCACACCCCTGCAAGAATCTAGTAGAATGTTGAGGTTATTTGGCCTTTAGGGAAGAGTAAGGGCTAATGGAGAGTATATGGCGAAGCACCAAGGTTGGCTTGGTAGAAGGATAGCATGTTGATAGTGGGGTTGGTCAATAGGAGCAGTGATACTTAGACCTAAGGTAGGACCACTAGGACAGGGTGTAAGAGACACCAAGGAGTTCTTAGGAGCAAGGACTCAGAGCATGGGGCAGTGAGTGCCTCATCCAACCCTAACCTATCATATTGGTATCAGAGCAAGTGAAAGATTTGGGAAACATCTTATATGTCAGAGGTTGAGTCTAGTGATTCTTCCACCATGGTGACCAATGCAGAACTGGCTAAGATGGTTGAAGGACAAGAAGAAGACAATAGGCTGTTGAGGGAAAGAATAGCCCAACTTGAGGCAGCAGTGAGGAGTGCACAGTTTGAGGGAAGGATACCAAAAGAGGAAGAGGTTGCAGAGGAAGATAAAACCCCTGAACCTGACCCTGTTTTGAAGGAGGAGCCTTTCTTGAAGGCACTAAAAGCTTTGAGTGGGAAAGCACTTGAAGGTATACCACTTTTTAGTGGAAAGATGGAAGTTGATCTAGTTATGGACTGGATAGAAGGTATGGAAAACCACTTTGAATGTGATGGAATCACTGAAGCATAGAAGGTGAAGGTTGCTAAGTCAAGATTGAGAGGATCAGCCTTGACATGGTGGAAGTTCATTCAGACAAAGAGGGAAAAAGAAGGCAAACATCCCATATCAACTTGGAAAGGAATGGTTGCTAAGGTGAAAGAAGCCTATATGCCAGATGACTATGAGATTCAATTGCACAAGAAGAGGCAAAGTATAAGGCAAAAAGACCAAGATGTAAACACTTATACTGAAGAGTTTCAAAAGCTTTGTATGAGGTCTAATGTGACAGAGGATGAGAGTCTCAAAGTGGCTAGGTATCTTAATGGCTTGAAATGGAACATTCAGGAGGAGATGGCTCTACTAAGTCCCAAGACAGTACACCAATGCTATTAGTTGGCTATCAAGATTGAGGAAAGGAATAAGAGGAAGCAAGATCAGACTTCTAAGGGTAGAGGCAAAGGCAGAGATCAAAGAGATCAAAGAGGACAGCGTGGTGGCTACCAAGGTAGAGGCGGTGACCAAAGAAATCAAGGAGAATCTAAACTCACTGAGCATGGAGGTGAAACATCTTCCAAAGGTGGATTTAACCGAGGGAGAGGACCTCAAGGAGGTTCAAATAGAGGAAGAGGAGTAGGCAGGAGCAATTCTTATTTTGCAAACATGAAGTGTTACCATTGTAATCAAATAGGTCACCCTGCTTATAGGTGCCCGGAGAAAGCTTCCTCATCAAGCAATGAAAAGAGAGTGGCCTATGCACAAGAGGACACCATGAGTCCTAAGTCATCTGAGATTAGTCATATAGAATCTAAGGTAGGAGAGAATCTGATGTGGTTAACAGAGTCTTGATTGCAGATACAACTGGTTTCAGGGAAGAACCTAGTAGAAGAGCTCTTTTTACCTCACACTAAGATACTACAAAGTATGCAAGGTCATAGTAGACTCAGATTCAACAGATAATATAATCTCAGAGGAGGCAGTAGAAAAACTAAAATTGGAGAAGGTACCTCACACTAACCCCTACAAGGTCACATGGTTGAACAAAGGGCAGAGTATTTTGGTGAATGAGCAAGTAACAGTGGAGTTCTCCATTGGAGGGTATAAAGACAAGTTAGTTTGTGATGTATTACCCATGGATGCATGCCATCTGCTACTGGGTAGACCATGGCAATATGACAGAAGTGCTATTTATGATGGGAAAGAGAATACTATTTCATTCAAAAAGGATGGAAGAACCTTCAAGCTGCAGTCACTGATAGAAGAAGAAGAGGGAAAGTCAAACGCACCTAACATCATGTTGAGTAGTGGTAAGGAGTTCCTTAAGGACCTACACCAAGGGAATGAAGGATATGTTGTTGTGTTGCAACCTAAAGAAGAAGACAAGGCTGAAAAGACAGTCTTACCCGAAGCAGTCCAAAGGTTGCTTGATAAGTACAAAAGCATAGTTAGTGATGGTACACCTGCAACCTTACCACCAAAGAGAGAAATAAGTCATCAAATTGACTTCATACCTGGAGCCTCATTTCCAAACAAAGCAGCATACAAACTTACACCTGAGCAGAACCTAGAGGTAGCTAGGCAAGTGCAAGAATTGTTGGATCAAGGATTGATTCAAAAGAGCATCAGCCCATGGGCAGTGCCAGTGGTTTTAGCAACCAAGAAAGGAGGTAAGTGGAGACTTTGTACTGATTCTAGAGCAATAAATAGGATCACCATTAGGTATAGGTTTCCTATTCCTAGAATTGAAGACTTGATGGATTGTCTTGGAGGTGCTCAGTTCTTCACAAAGTTGGATCTCAAGAGCAGGTACCATCAAATCAGAATTAAGGATGGTGATGAGTGGAAGACAACTTTTAAGACAAATGATGGGTTATATGAGTGGAAAGTGATTCCATTTGGCCTCTCAAATGCCCCTAACACATTCATGAGACTCATGAATGAAGTGCTTAAGGATTTCACAAGGATATTTGTGGTAGTGTATCTTGATGATATACTCATCTTTAGCAAGACAGCAAAAGAACACTTGAAGCATGTTGAGATGGTTCTTAGAAGGTTGTAAGAGGAGAAGTTGGCAATCAATCTAGAGAAGTGTGAGTTCTTCAAGCAAGAGATGGTCTATTTGGGTTTTGTAGTGTCCAAAGGCTCATTAAAGATGGATCCAAGCAAGGTGGAAGCCATCCTAAACTGGCCTACACTAACCACAACAACAGAGGTAAGGAGTTTTCATGGATTGGCTCAATTCTATAGAAAATTTATAAGGAAATTTAGTGGTATATGTGCACCGGTTCTAGACACAATCAAGGGTGGTTTGAAAACTAAGTTTGTGTGGAGACAAGAAGCTGAGAAAGGGTTTGAGAAACTGAAACAAGAAGTGGCAACTCAACCAATTCTCTTATTACCTAGCTTTGACAAGTTGTTCACCGTTGAATGTGATGCAAGTGGAGTGGCAGTAGGAGGAGTGCTAAGTCAAGAGGGCAGGCCTATAGCCTTCTTTAGTGAAAAGCTAAATGAAGCAAAGAAGAAATATTCAACCTATGACCTGAAACTTTATGCTTTGGTTCAGTCACTTAGGAAATGGAGGCATTACCTTCTACCCAAGGAGTTTGTGGTTTTTACTGATAATCAGGCACTTAGTTTTATCAACACTCAAGAGAAGTTAAGTAATAGGCATTTGAAATGGATGGAATACATCCAAGCTTTTACTTTTACCATCAAGCACAAGAAAGTACAAATGAACAAGGTGGCAGATGCATTAAGCAGAAGGTTGTTGACAGTGCAAGAGATGCAGCTCAAAAGCATTGGCATAGAGAGTTTCAAGGATCTATATGGGGAATATGAAGACTTTTCAAAGGCCTATAAGGTATGTTCTAACTTTGAGAACCATTTCCATAGCCAATATTCTAAGTATACCTTGCAAAGTGGGTTGTTGTTTAAGGGAAATCAGTTATGTGTTCCAAGAGGGTCAATGAGGGAAAATCTAATTCAGGAAAAGCATAATGGTAGTCTTAGTGGGCATTTTGGCATAAATAAGACCTTAGAGCTAGTACAAAGATTCTATTATTGGCCTAAGTTGGCAAGAGATGTTAGAAGGTATGTGGAACAGTGTGTTGTGTGCATGAAAGCTAAGGGAGGAGCTAGCAATGATGGTTTATATCAACCCCTACCCATTCCTAACAGACCATGGGAGTGTGTGAGCATGGATTTTTTGGTAGGTCTTCCTAAGACCAAGACTGGTTTTGACAGTGTTTATGTTGTGGTAGACAGATTTAGCAAGATGAGTCATTTCATTCCTTGCAAAACAACTCATGATGCTAGCTACATAGCTCACCTTTTCTTCAAGGAGGTTGTAAGGATCCATGGGCTACCTTTGAGCATTGTTTCAGATAGAGATGTGAAGTTCATGAGTCATTTTTGGAAGACTCTATGGAGTAGATTGGGTACAAATCTGTCATTTGGATCAGCTTACCATCCTCAGACTGAAGGTCAAACAGAGGTGGTTAACAGAGTGTTAGGTAATCTTTTAAGGTGTCTAACCAAGGAGTATGGACAGACATGGGATATGGTTATCTCACAAGCTGAGTATGCTTATAATGACAGTGTCAATAGAACTACAGGGAAAAGTCCTTTTGAGGTTCTATATGGGATGCACCCAAGAGGAATTTGTGAGCTCAGAGACCTTGGATCTATGGAGAATAGGAGTGGACATGCAGAAGACTTCAATCAAACCATGAAGGAGATTCAGAAGCAGGTCAAGAGGACAGTTATTGAGGCTACACAAAAAGTGAAGGAGAAGGCAGATATGTCAAGGAAAGATGTGCAATTTCAAGTAGGGGACTATGTTATGGTCCACCTTAACAAATCAAGGTTGCAGAAGGGAATGTCAACCAAGTTGCAGATGAAGAGAGTGGTTCCCTGTAAGATATTAGCCAAGTATGGCAAGAATGCATACAAGGTGGAGTTACCTATTGATCTAGGAATCTCACCAGTTTTCAACATTGTTGATTTGATCAAGTATAAGGGAACAGTCAGTGATGAGGTTCAGAACAGCCAGGAGATCTTCAAGGACATCAGTAATGTACCCCTACCAAATCAAGAGAAGCCTCAGCAGAGCAGATCTTGGAGTCAAGAGTGCAAAAGTCTACAAGGAACAAGGTGTACATGGAGCACCTTATTAAGTGGAAGAACAAGCCTGAACCAAAAGCTACATGGGTATAAGAAGATCAGTTTAAGAAGCTTGGAATTGACCTGTCATGGCTCTCTCCTTCCAATCCTTAGTGTTTGAGCTGAGAGGGGGAGAATGGTGCAGGAGCACCTAAGGAACAACTAACAATTAGGAACAACTAGCAATTTCTTAGGTAAAGAAGAAACCTAGAGGGTTAATTTTGGTTTTGTTTTTCATAAGGTCATGTTGACCATTGTGTTGGGTGCTTGGGGATGTTTTTGATCTGTTGGAAAGAAGTTGACAAGAGTTAAATAGTTTTACAACATCATTTTGCTAAGTTGTCAAAAGTTGGCAAAGGGTTGGAAAACACAGTGTGTTTTATAACACTTACCATTAGGTCATCCAAGGCTCGAACCAAGCAGCTCAATTGTTTTGAAGGCCTATTTAAGGCATGCCTCGACCATGGAATAGGGTTGGAGGTATTATTGTTGAAGTGACATTTGAGAAGCTGAAGGAAAGAGCGTTCTAAAAGACAGTTTTCTGAGTTTTGTTATCATATTGAGCTTTAATGGAATAAAATTTACTGTTATTGTTTTTTTAGAATGTAGTATGAACATTTTGCAAGCTAAGTGTGCCATCCTTTTTATTTTTTAGATTGTTTCCATCTTTTATTTGTACATAGTTTGATTACTGTCTTTTTCTGGCCTATATCAGGCAGTTTTGAGAGAATGGAGTCCTAGAGCACTCTCCCACCATACAAATTGTACAGCCCTTTGGGAATAGTTTCTAGGCTCCCTTAGTGTAAATATGATAGTTTGTAGGGTTTGTGGGAGTGCAGGAGATGCTAGCAAAGCTTTGCCCTAGGTGAGCCAGGCAGGGTCCGGCTAGGGTAAACCTGAAGAAAAAGACTCAACTTGCAGGGGAATTGAGATCTTGAAGAAATTATTTTTGGAGAATTTTGTGGGAGGTCTTGGAAATGCATGGTGATTAGGGGAAGGCTCCACCAATTCATTTGGAGTGAGAACTTTTTAATAGTCTGAAAACAACATTAAAAAGTTTAAAAACCCTAGGTTTTGACCATTTTTGTGTGTGGACAGTGTACGGTCTATGCAGGACTTAAAACCCTAAAAAATCCTTGAGGTGTAGGCATGAGAAACACAAATTATCAACAAAGAACCTAGGTCCTTTGGTGGGTTAAGAAGAAAATTGCATTTTATCACTGTTCAGAGGCCTAATTGGGGCTCTAGGCTTGTAGCCTTTTCAAACCCTAGGAATGCATTTTGTGGAAGCGATGGTTAGTTGGAGTCTTGAGATGGAACAAGAACCCTAGTTTGATCATCTTGAAGCTCTTACAACGCCTTCACACCCCTACAAGAATCTAGTAGAAGGTTGAGGTTATTTTGGCCTTTAGGGAAGAGTAAGGGCCAATGGAGAGTATATGGCGAAGCACCAAGGTTGGCTTGGTAGAAGGACAGCATGTTGATAGTGGGGTTGGTCAATAGGAGCAGTGGTACTTAGACCTGAGGCAGGACCACTAGGACAAGGTGTAAGAGACACCAAGGATTTCTTAGGAGCAAGGACTCAGAGCATGGGGCAGTGAGTGCCTCATGCAACCCTAACCTATCACTTTCTTTTCTTCCTTTAGTGAAACGTGTGGTTGGATCAAAGCTGTATTCCTTTGCCTATATTTCTTCCTTTAGTTCTACATGTGGCTGGCTCAAAACCATTTTCTTTGTTGAGGTGTTCGAGTGAGGCATTGGCCCTCTTGGGCTTGGCTTTTTGTCATATTTGGGCTAGTGGGGTTTGTCACAATTCCACTTTGCAAAGGCATTCTACATTTATCATGGATAACCCTGGCAAAAGTTCATCAGGAAAAAGTGGTTTTCATTTGCACAAGGTAAATGGATGTTTCGAAAGATCATTGTATCAGTCGGTGTTGATTATTCAACTTGTTTCCATGGCAGAGGATCTTCAGTGTTATAATAACCATGTGCTCATTTGCAAGTTCATGGGGATGTGGGTGGCGTTTCCTTTTTTAGATTCTTGGGTGCGCAAGACTTGGAACCCAAAAGGTGATTTCGACATAATTTTGGCAGCTAACAATTTTTTCATGGTGGATTTCTCTTGTGTTGTTGATAGAAATCAGGCTTTGGAAGGGGAGCCTTACTTCTACAATCAAGTAGGCCTCTTTATTAAGCCTTGGCATGTGGGATTCAGCTTTGCCGAGAAGCTCCCTTCTAGGGTTCTGATTTGGGTGTCGCACCCTCATTTTCCTTTGGAATGTTGGCGAAGTGATATATTGCAAATGATTGCACTCATGCTCAGAAAGCCCATTGGACCCTCACAACAAACACTAAATAAAACAGTTCTTTCATATGCTCATGTGTGTTTTGAAATTGACTTGAAAAAATCATTGCCAGATTCGATTGACATGAATATGGAGATACCTCTTGGATGCAACAATTGGATTGTGAGACTCTACCCTTCTGATGTCGTTTATGTCATGAATGTGGACACCTTTAGAGGAAGTGCCCCAAAGTTGTTAATTTTGTGAGTATGGGTAATACTCCTTCTCAGCCTACTTAGAAGTTGGATAAAGGTAAAGCTCCCATGCAAGGGGTGGTGGCAGATAAGGATGGTTTTGTCCCGGTCAAACCTCATAACAAAAATAGAGGTCAAAAGAGGTCGCTAAAGGATAGGCAGGAAGAGGAAACATTTAATAGGTTTGATGCCTTAGAGGACTTGATTCAAGAGGAAGTAATTCCTCTTGTCATGCAGGATGTGGATGGCTCTATTGCTGAGAAGAACCCTGAGATTCTACTAGAATATTTTAGCATCCCGACTCTGATTGTGAGCCTTTCTGCTCAGTTGGATTCAGGCCTCCCTCCCTCAGATTTTGTGCTTGAGGTGGACAGTTTGGTGCCAGGGAAAAATTTGGGATTTTGGATACTTGGTTTTAGACCAAAAATTGAGAAAGGTGGTGAAGGGACTGGTAAAAGTAAGGCTTCTTCTCTCGCTTTGGGTATGCAGTAGAAATTTCTTAAAAAGGGGTTCCCTGAGAAGCCCCATAAAGCTGGTAGGAAGAAGGATTAGGAAAAAGTAAAGTTAATTGGGGAAACATTGGTGGAGTCTAGTTCGATGAGGACTATTGATTCTCACTTTTCCCAACCTCAAAAATGATTGTGTTATCATGGAATGTGAAGGGTATGAATAGCATCCCTCGATAAAAGGCTATTCAAAATTTAATTTGTGTTCACTCTCCTAATGTTTTTTTCCTCCAAGAGACTAAGTTGTTTGTTACTGGTATGTTGAACTTGTCCTCTAAGATTTTGGGGCATGGTATGTGCCAGTGTGTGGGAGTGTTGGGAAGCTCTGGGGATCTTGCTTGTTTATGGGATCCTCGCAAAGTTATTCCTTGCTGGTGGCTCTCCAGCAAGTACTCTCTTTCCTATGTTGCTTCTAGTTTGGAGTTGAGAGAGAGAATCCTTTTTCTAACATATATGCTCCTACAAACTTTCTTGGTAAGTTAAATTTGTGGTCACATGTTAGTTACTTGTGTTCTTTGGATCCTTTTCTTCCTTGGATTATGGTAGGTGATTTCAATGCTATCTCCTCTCTAGAGGAGAAAATAGGTGGTGCTACTAACTGGACCCCTCCTCAGATCTCATTAGGAAAAATGTGGCTCATTTGAATTTGGTGGACATCAAACCTGTGAATGCGACTTTCACTTGGAACAATATGAGGACCGAGGAGGCTGTCATCTCTAAAAGGTTGGACAAGTTTTGTTGTCCAACTTTTGGGTTAGTGACAAATGGGTACTAGTTCTGATATTTTGGATTGGCGAGGATTTGATCACTGGTTGATCAAATTTTCTACTTGCTTGTCTAAATGTTCTAAAAATTAGTCTTTTATATTTCAACTCATGTGGATTTGGGATGAGTCTCTCCGTGAGCTTGTTCCAATTTGGTGGAGTGTTGGGAAGCCGACATTTGGCACTACTATGTACTCCTTTTCCAAGAGGCTCTAGTTCATCAAATACAAGTTAAAGCTGTGGAATAGACATCACTTTGGCAATGTGTTCCAAGCTAAAAGGGATTCCCAAGAGCATTTGGACTCCATTACTAGGCAGATCTGAGATTAAGGGCTTACAGTGGAGTTGAGTAGGGTTGAATTTTTTGCGGTGAAGGAGGTGGAGGAATGGGAGATTCGTGAGGAAATATTTTGGAAATAGAAGTACTACATTGATTGGCTTCAAGAAGGGGATATAAATACTTCTTTATTTCATAATTCGATTAAGGATAGAAGGCAGGGCAATGTCATTTCTTCTCTCAAGTCATAAGAGGGAGATCTACTTTACTTTGCTGTTGAGATTTTGATAGAGGTTGTTCAATTTTTCTCTTCGATATTTTTGGAGGATTCCCCCTATCAAAGAGGAGGATTCAATCCTTTCTTGCATTCCTTCCTTAGTGACCAGTGACATGAATGAGTCTCTTCTTATATTGATCTCCTTGTAAGAGCTAAAGGCTATTGTGTTTCAAATGAAGAAGGGTAAAGCTCCTGGTCCTAATGGTTATTCGATATAATTCTTCCAAGATTTTTGGGAGGTCATTAAAATTGACCTTCTTGAGGTAGTCCAAGAGTCTCAAAAGAATAGGAAAATGCTTAGGGCCATGAATGCTACTTTTTTAGCTCTTATCCCTAAGCAGGAGGGTGCCAACTCTTTGGATCTCTTTAGACCAATTGCCCTATGTAATGTGGTTTATAAAATAATTACTAAGTTGATTGTTGAACTCCTGAAGCCATGGTTGAGCAGGTTGATTTATGAAGAGTAGGGTGGATTTGTGGTTGGTGGGTAGATTCTTGATGGGGTGGTTATTATGGTTGGGACTTTGCATTCTATAGCTTCCTCCAAGGAGAAGGCTATGTTTATTAAGTTATACATGGCTAAAGCTTATGATCATGTCAAACTGTATTTTCTGTCCAAGATTTTGAGGGCCTTTGGGTTTGGCAGTACCTAGACTGAGTGGGTTATGAGTTTTGTCACTTCCTCTTCCTTTTCAGTGTTGGGTTAATGGGGAACCGTTTGAGCTATTTGGGGCTTCCAAGGGTTTGCAGCAACGGGATCCTCTATCCCCATAATTATTCATCTTGATGGTTGAGGGGCTTGGGAGATTCATGAGATCCCATGTGGAGCTTGGTCTCATTCAAGGTTGGTGTTGGGGCAATAATTTACCCTCACAATCTCACCTATAGTTTGTGGATGACACGACTTTGATGGGCTTAGCCAGAGTTGAGGAAGCAATCAATTTGAGGAAGGACTTGGACTGTTATTTGGTTGCTTCAAGTCACAAAATTAATGAGGGTAAGTCCTCTATTTATTTCTTTAGCATCCCTAAGCTTATTCAACAAAGAATCACCAAGATTCTCATATTTCAGATTGGTGCACTTCCCTTTGTGTATCTCAGTATTCCTATTGTTGTGTGCATGCTTCCAAGCCTATTTTGGCAGGATGTTATACATAAATTTCATAAGAAGGTTAGTCACTAGACTTGTAGGTGGCTTTCTACGACTGGTAGAGTGATTCTTCTAAAGTTTGTGGTTCAAGCTCTTCCGTTGTATAGGTGCTTTGTGTTATTTTCCCCTACCAGTTGAGTTAAATATTTTGAGCACCTTTTTCATCAGTTTCTTTGGTCTGGTAATATTCTTTCGAGGAAGTGGAGTCTAGCTAAGTGGGGGGATGTATGTAGGCCAAAGTAGGAAGGTGTTCTTGGGCTACAATGGGATAATTAAATGGGAAAGCTTTGGCGGTGAAACTTTATTGGTGGTGGTGTTCTCATCGGCAACAGACTTGGGCCAAGATCATTACCTCAAAATACCTTGAGGTGTAGAGGATGTGGATGCTCTTAGATACAACCTTCTAGGTAAATGCTCAATGGTTTGGAGTATGCTAAAAAGGGGAGCTAAGCTGATTAAGCAAGGTTTACTTTGGATTTGCAACAAAGGTTCGGAGGCTTTATTTTGGTATGATTCTTGGGATGGGCATCCTCCTATTTTGGTTACCCATCCTCACTTGCAAGAGTTAAGTAGGATTTTTTTGGAGGTTGGCTAGAGTTGTGTGGTGGATTTCAAAACCCCTCAGGTTCTAGCATAGGCTACTATGTATCAGTGGAAGCACCCACAAGAATGGACTCTTAGGGGTGAGATGGAGGATCGCTAGGAGCTTGCTTGCATCCTTTTCGGTTGTGTTTGCAACTCTCTTCTGAATAAAGATGTTCTTACCTAGGGTCATGACTTGAAGGGAAAGTTTTTGGTTGCTTCTAGTTATCAAGTGTTAGATAAGCATATTTTTAGGGGAATGGGGGTCACCTAGTGGAAATAGATCTGGAATAAATTCTCTTTTCCTAAGTGTAATTTCTTCTCTTGGCTAGTGGTACATGGTAGATGCCTAACCTAGGAGAATCTTTAGAAATGAGGTTCTCAGGGCCCATCTATATGTGGTGTTCTAATAGTGATGACACCATTTCTCACCTCTTTTTTTATTGCTCTTTCATTAGAGAGATTTGGCATTTATGGTTGGGTGCCTGGAATCACCCATGTAGGCATGTGTCTTCTTTGAATGATTTCTGGCTCAATTGGGGAATCCTTCGACTAAGACTTATTTCTTCCACATTTCTTAGACAATTGTTCTTGGCATGATTATTTGGCATATTTGGTTGGAGTGTAACCACAAGGTATTTCTAGATAAAAATTTACAGGTGAGGTAGGTTTGGATGCAAATTTTGGGGGTTAGTCACGATACTTTATCAACCAAGTGTGTTCTTTCAGTTCTTGTGGTTCTTGGAGATATGGGGGTGGTTTGAAGTTTGGGGCTTTCTATTTGTGATAGAGGTTGGCATGGTGTTGGCCTAGGTCAGAGCGTTAGAGGGAAGGTCCTGAGGGATGGTCATTGGAGGCCTCCTCCTTTTGGGGTGCTGAAGATTGATATTGACAGTTCCTCTAGAGGTAACCCTAGTCATGCTGGTGTGGGAGGTCTTGGAAGAGATAGTTATGCGGTTGTTGAGTTCTTCTTCTCATAATATAGAGGTCAACACTTTAACAATTTCATGGATGCTTTGGCCATTCTCCTGGATTTTAAAAGGGCTTGCACCTTTGGGTGGAGAAGGATAATTTGTGAGTCTTATTTTTAGATTGTGATCGATTTGTTGAATAAGTGCCAACTAGAGGAGGTGAATTGGCAGTTGGTTGGTGTGGTTAGACAAATCATTTCTTTGGGCAGAGTGATGGAATATATCACCTTTTTCCATATCCCATGGGAGTGGAATAAGGTGGTTGATGGCCTAGCCAAATGGGCGTCTGAGTGGGGAGGTTATTGGAAGGTGGATGAGTGGGGTGGCCTTCCTAAGAATCTATCTCAAGAGCTGGAGGAGTTGGTTTCAGAGGATATGAGATATTTCTTAGGTGTTGATGGCTTTTCATTGTCCTTAGGCCTTGAGGGGATGGGATGTATTTTCTGGTTTTGTATTTCTCATTTGATTCAATAAAATTTTTACCCTCTTTTATTAATAAAAAAATTAGGATAATTAAAAAATGTATTTTATTTTATTTTTAAGATAATAAGATATCACCTTTAAAAAATAAATAATTTATTTTCAAAAAAATATTTATCCTTTAATTTTAAAAAAATTATAATATTTATTTATTTTAAAAATATATATATATATATAATATTTATTTTATTTTATTTTTAAATTATCAAGATAATGTTGAGATATTTCAATTTATTTTAATAAATCTTTATTAAATTTTTATTATCATTATTTGATAATGTGGATATAAATTTCCTCAAGCTCCCTTTGGGTTATTCTTATTTTGCTAAGTCTGGCCCATACCTTATATATTTGAATATCCTCAGGGCCCTTTTTGATAAGCTATGTCTGTTGTGGCCATGTGTCCACTAGGCGCTCTCCACAGGGATTTCTTCGTTCTCTCTTCTCCTAGCCCCCACCATGCTTCCACATGTCAACACTGTGGGCACTTGAATACTACTTCCCTTCACTTTTCAATCAGGCTCTGTCCGCATGCCACAAAGCATCTATCTACGTTCACTTTTTGGTGGACCCCACAGTCAGCGCTAACAATGAAGACTTCTCCATGTGTCCTCCCCGCATAGGTTTTCATTGCAAGGAGGGAGGAATGAACCATAGGCCCTAACTTATCGCCATGTGTCTCCTCTATGGGGATTCCATCAAAGGGAAGGAAGGAGCAAGCAACGAGCCCCGCCATATTGCCACATTTCCTAACTGCCTTTGTGGGTAAGCGACACATGTCAGCATGATGTTCTACTAGGACCACCGCCATCATTGGAGGGGATGCATCTAGTTCGAAAGCGACCATGTTCCATGGCTCAAATCTTTTTTTGTTGCAACAACCAAGGGAAATCATTACTTTGGGCATCATTATTCATGATAAGGGAATCTTTTTTATTACTAGCTCACCAAGCGGTGAGATTGTTTTCTATATATGCTACTTCTTCCTTCTGAAAAGGAGTTCGAAAGATATAGAAAAAATTAGGAAAGACACCAAGCCTTTTATACTATTTTAGATTATTGTATGAGACTCACAAACTGTACCATTATTCAGTCTTTCTATTTTTTTAAGCTATTTGACAAAACATTATACTATGCCATTACTGTACTGAGTTGTTTATTTATAGAACTTCTATGATTTCAATATAAGTTTGTTGATTTAGACCATGTCTTTGACTCTTCTTTTCAGTAAATTTGTATGTGAGTTATTTTATGTTATTGGATAAATTATTCAGGTTTTCATCTTTGATTTCTGTTATTCTAGGACTTAGCAGATTGTTGAACGGGCCCTTAAATCGCATCCCAAAGATAGATTTACTGTGCCTATACCTACATCTTGGCGTATCACCTTAGTTAAATATTTTTTTTATATATTTCCTTCCTTTTCCCATTCCAAAACCCCAATTACAAAAGAAGTTGGCTTCTTTAAAAACTTGGAGGTCACTCAATTTAGTGCAATTGGTCCCCCTATTAACTGAGTTTCCCATAAGGCTATTACCTTGTCATTTTTTGGCATCAACAGTTTCTTTTTCTAGCACGCCCAGTGGGACCGCTTAAATGTACTTAAATCTAAAGTGGGTGTATGAGCCATCAGCTTGTTACTAGATCCCAAATAGCAAATAACCCTGGTTTTTTAGTGTCATCACTAGGAACAAGACAAACTAGAACCCATATAGTGAACGTTCTAATCCCTCCACCAACCATGTTGCTAATTGCAAACATAAATTATGTGGCATGGGACACCGAAAGTTCCCTAGTAGCACCAGTAGCACCCATTGTTTGGGCCCCTATCTCAACCTCTGCTTTAAAAGCTATACCAAAATTCATTGGGGATGGCACAAAGACACCATCTGAACATCTACAAGATGTGGCAGATGTGTGTTTGGTGCACGAGTCACCGACCAAAATATAGCGCTAAGGTTGCTTGTAGCCTCTTTCAGGGGTAAGGCGCTGGATTGGTACCACACTTTGCAAGCTAATACTATCGGTACCTGGAATCAACTCAGAGATCCTTTCTATGAAAGATTCTCGAATGATGGAGACAAGTCTTCGCTATATCATCAACTAGTGATCATAAAGCAGGCCCCATATGAAGCCATGAATGACTTCAACACACGGTTCCATATAACTTGGCAAAGAATCTAGACTATTATTTGTTCGCCGAATGAGTTGACATTTATGTTCTTCTTGAAATCCATCAATGCCAACATCTTGATGATCATACAGTCTTTGTCGAATGCATACAACATCGTTGTCAAGGTAGAGAACAATCTGATAGATGCCAAGAAGTTTTCGCCTCAGCCCATTATGCCTATATTTCCTAAAATATTAGTCCCTACCCAGGAAATGCCATCTACTAGTGCGTTTGCTCCTCCCCAGTCTATGTACACATATTTGAATGCACCATAGAATGTTGCTTCTACATCGAACTCTTCAAAGGATGAGATGATCGATGTCAAGGAGATGTTGTGGACCATCACCAATGAAATAACTACCATCAAGCAAAACCATTTCGTGCCTCCAAATCCAACCTACAAAAATTATCAAGGCGGATGATCCTCTTATCCGCAAAACCAATTCCAAGGAGGCTCACGCACAAATCCACAGGCTCAAACAACTAATCAAATAGTGCCAGTACCTACTCCACTGCAAGGTGCTCACCCAAGCTCAAGGAGAGAGTTGACAACAGGGCAAAAAAAAAAGTCAATGACATCAACCTCTGGTGCTTCCCCTGTGATGATGCACATATGCCCCAAAATTGTCCGTGCGACAATCTACAACAAAAGGTGGTAGAATAACACAACCAAGGTGTGACATTAAACCCTGGAGGTTATGTATATGCCTCTCTGCAGATGGAAAATGTGGTACTCACCGCACAAATGCAAGGGATGTCCCTAGAGAAAGAAATGGATATTGTTCTCGATCATGGGCTCTTCTCATGGATGGAAGAAGAAGAGGTGGTGTTTGCAAATGACACGTCCACATCAAAATCTCCACAAGTATAGTCTGATTATAACACTCACCCAAAGAGGAGATTCACGGGTGAACCAGTCATCCTGTAGCCTAAAAGTGCCTCCGACCAGACACATGGTACCTCCACAGTTGCACAACAATGTCAACCGAGAAGGTAAATTGTTATAACTAGAGCTAAGGAGCTAAAGCCTTCAAATTTGCCACCATTTAATGTGGTGGAACAATTAAAGAAATCCTTAGCTAATGTGTCCCTTTAGGATATCTTAGTTATTCCAGAGCAGAAGTCATTACTCCATAAGGCCTTTAAGAAGATGCAATCATTGAGCCAACTAAGCAATCACCTAGGGAAAAGGCTATTGATCCATCACCACCTACCAAAGTTCTCAAAAATAGCACAGAGGAAGCCTCTACCAAGGTTAGAGATAAGTTGAAACCCAAGCCCTTTTACCTAACTCTTATTGTGGGTAAAAAACTATTGCATAATTCCATGATTGACTCTGGCACTAGCACTACAGTCATGCCCAAGCAGATAGCTGAAGCCTTAGGACTTAGCTATGAACCTTTAAAAAAGGGAGTTATGTAGCTTGATGGGAACAAGGTCAAAATTGTAGGTGTCATCAAGAACCTTCCCTTGACTCTATTCTCCTGCCCTAGCATCACAGTTCTACAAGATACTATGATCATAAGCATTCCCCCCATGTTCAGTCTCTGCTTATCTTGGGAATTCACTTCAAAGATAGGTGGATATCTTTCTTTGGATTGGTCACACTTCATCCTCAGGACCAAGCATGGAGCTAAAATGAAAATAATATCCAAACCCCTGCACTCTAAACATGTGGTCGATGAAGCCATGATCAACTTTGAGGTTGCCCATACATCTTTCACCAAAGAGGAAATATATTGCATTGAGCTACTAGAAGATGAAAAAGTGACTGGACATTAGACCGATCAAGAAGAGGTCCTCTTAAGAGAATATATAGACATTGATCCTTTTAGAAACTATCATGCTACTGGGTTAGGCACCTATGTCATCTATGATGAAGATCAAGTGCTTTTGAAGGTCATGAAGGAACCCGAGAGCAGTCGAGCCTCAGAGCTATGGACACTGCACTTTGATGAAGCAAGATACAAGGTTATCGTAGGAGCCAAGATATGTTTGACATCACCATTAGATCAAAAGACACTCTGGTCCTTCTGCTTCCAGTTCACTTGTTCGAACAATGAAGCTGAATATGAAGGCCTAGTGCAAGGTCTAATCCTTGTAGAGCGGATGGGCATCAAGAAAACAATGGTGTTCAATGACTCTAAACTAGTGGTCAATCAAGTTCGAGGGATTTTTGCAACCAAGAACGTCTGCATGAGATCCTATAGACAGAGTATGGGACCTAATCAAGGGCTTTGAAGCCTTCAATATCTAGATAGTGCCAGAGAGAAAAATACAGAGGTGGATTGTCTGGCAGCAATTGGATCTCAATTTGATCCTATTTCTAACCTAATTCATAACATATATTTTGTGCGAGTAATAGTCTGACCAGTAATTCTAGATAATGATAAAAATTGGCAAGTGTTCAAAAGCAATGACCGCATCGCCTCATTCATCCAATAGTCGAGAGAGTAAAATAAGCAACTCCAACCAAAGATTGTCGAGGCCTACAATGGACAAATCATTCAGCTGAGGTCCAACAAGCTTCCAAAGGGACTGGTCACTCTCGAAAATGTATTCAACTATGATGATGCAAGGAATGACAAGAGGAAGTTTATAGCAAAAAAAAGTGACTATGCAGACCTTCAGGTAAGAGATGGAAGGAAACTCAAGGTCAGAAAAGATGTTCCACATCATGATAAAGAAAGACTCATCCATTTTTGTGAGAAATATGGAGTAGTGGCCTGGTCATATGATGACCTCAAGGGATATGATCTTGAAATCATTCAGCATACTATAGAGCTAACAGAAGCAGCAAAGCTTATCCACTAAAAGTAGAGGCCAGTAAATCTGAAGATTGAAGCCTTGATGATGCAAGAGCTGAAAAAATTAATTCAATCCCAGATCATCTTCTCAATCAAACACAGTACATGGGTATCCAACCTAGTTCTGGTCCAAAAGAAGAACAGAGACATCTGCCTATGTGTTGATTTATGGGATTTGAACAGGGCATCCCTGAAGGACCACTACCCCTTGCCTTCCATGGAGTCCATCTTTCAAATGTTGGAAGGATCAAAAATGTTTTCTCTGCTAGATGATTTCTCTAGTTATAACCAGATTTGGGTCAAAGAAGAGGACCAACACAAAACAATGTTCACTACCAAGTGGGGAATGTTTTCACATGCAAAAATGTCTTTCAGCCTCTCAAATGCAGGAGTCACTTTCCAGTGGGCAATGGATATTGCTTTTAGAGAATTTACCAGCAAGATTATCTTAATCTATTCAGATGGTCTGACTGTATTCTCCAAATCTAAGGATGATCACTTTGATCACCTTGAAATGATTTTCAAAAAATGTCAGGAGTTTTGGGTATCCTTGAACCCAAAAAAATGTGTCTTCGAAGTACTGCAAGGAAAATTATTGGGACATGTAGTGTCCAAAGAAGGAATTGCAATTGATCTTGAGCGGGTGAAGGAAATTAGGGAACTTCCCCTACCATTCAACAAGAAAGGAGTCTAGTATTTTTTGGGGAAGGTTAGCTTTGAAAGCAAATTCATTTCTAATTTTGTAGGGCTAATTAGACCTATCACCCTGATGCTAAAAAAGGATCAATTATTCAAATGGGAAAAGGAAGCTAGAGAAGCCTTTGAGAAGGTTAAGGATGCTATTTCTTCAGCTCCTATGTTGGTAAATCTAGACCTATCAAAGGAATTTATAATGTATGCATTCAATAGAAAATTTAGCATCGCTACTATGCTAACTCAAAAGGATGATGAAGGAAAGGGAGAACATCCGATAGCATTCCACTCCTAGACCTTAAAAGATTATGAGACCAACTACAACTTCGTCAAGAGGCAAGCATTCACCATTGTTAAGGAACTCAAGAAGTTCTGACACCTCATATCTTGCAATAAGGTGGTTGTTTATGTCGCACATTCCAATGTGTGCAAGTACATCATGGAAGGGGAAATCATTGAAAAGAGGGCCAATTAGATCACGAAGATCCCTGAATATGACATTGAGGTCAAGCCTACAAAGATCGTCTGAGGAAGGGGACTATACGAATATTTGGCACATGATGAGGAAATGACAGTTCAACAGGAGCAACCAGATTTGGTTTTGACAAATGAGTCTAAGTCTAAAGGTTGTTGGCTAGCAAACAAAGTGAGATTCATGCACACTAGAAAATATCTGCCAGGTCTTCCTTCTCAAAAGAGAAGATTCTATAGTCTGTAGAACAAGGGATATGCACTTATTGAGGGAATCCTCTTCAAAAGGAACCTCAATGGCATTCTATTGCGGTGTGTCACCATAGAGCAAACAAAGAGAATTCTTGACACTTTCCACAGTAGTCCCGTGGGTGGACATTTCTCTATGAAGACCACCACCATCAAAATCATGTGTGTTAGATTCTTCTAGCCTATGCTATTCAATGACTCATACTCTTTGGTGAGAGCCTGCAAAGAATGCCAATTCTTCACAGGAAGAAGAAAAAATTATGCAATGCCTCTCAATTTGATAGTGGTTGAGGAGCCCTTCGCACAATGGGCCCTAAATTTTATTGGAATGATCAATCCCACCTCCAGCGTTGGACACAAATGGATCCTCATGGCCATAGACTACTTCACCAAGTGGACTGAGGCCATGCCCCTGAAGAATGCAATGGAGGCGGAGATTGTGGACTTTTTTGAGGGGCTAGTAACGAGATTCGGCCCACCAAAGACCATCATCTCCGACAACGCTAAGGATTTCCTTAGTTCTAAGGTATATAAATTCACACTCGTGCATGGAATATTCTTGAAAATGTCATCAAATTACTACCCACAGGGGAACAGCTTGGCCGAGTCAACTAAATAAAATTAGTCTGACTCATTAAAAGAATCGGGTCAAAATATTAGGAGTGGCACAAGAACCTTCGGGCAACACTCTGGGCAGATCGCATAACCCCCAAAACAAGTTCTCAATACTTCGTCGTACAAGCTAATGTACAGAAAAAAAAAAAAGTGTTATTTCCCATCTCCATGGAGATTCTTGTGCTACAACTACTCTAGTCCCTGGAAGTTGAAGAAAATTGAGTCATGGAGGTTTGGTTGGCTAAGTTACTGGAAGTATAGGAAAAAAGGGAAAGGGCCCTAATAGCCATGTTTATCTGCCAATAGGTGGTTAAAAGATGGTTCAATAAGAAAGCCTTGGACCAGGGTCTAAAATGCGGGGACCTAGTATTAAAGTTCAATGAGAGGGTTGTGAATCTTGGCCAACACAAAATTCAACAGTCTGTGGGAAGGCCCTTTCAGAATAATTCAATGCAAACAACACAATGCATTTGAATTAGAAAATATGGAGGAGGAAGCATTGGGGATTTCGGTTAATGGAATACACATCAAATTGTTTAATTAAGCTTCATTATTATTTTGCCAGTGTAAATATATAAGTATTGTAATTATTTTTCTTTCGTATTTTTGTCGGTTGGTTTTTCCAAACTCATCAGCAAAGACATGAAGCAGGAGAATGAACCCAAAGAATGAAGCCATATGCGGAAAAATGTAAAATGAACTCATATGTGGAAAATTGAAGTGAACCCATAGGTGCAAAATTGAAAAGGTACTCAAATAAAGGAAGAAAAGAGAACCCATATTGCAAAATCACAAGAAAAAGAGACAGGAATTTGATATAAGTTGTATATTCATTATATACGAGATTATATACTTCGGTAATACATTTCAAAATGGCTTTGAGGCCGTACTTTTAAATTATATTTATATAGTATGTAGTTTTTTCATATATATATGGTCAAGGCCTTTTTCAAGGCATATATACAAAAAAAAATGAAATTTTTTGAGTCTCAAGCAGCAAGAATGGGAGCATCATCAGCAGCATCCAAAATAAAATCATCATCGGCAGTAGCAGCAATAGGAGCATTAGGAATGACAATAAGAGCATTAGGAGCATCATCAACAACAACAACGGCCAGTGGTGGGGGATATACCAAATCCTTGAAGTCAGTGTACCACTCACGCCATAGAAAAGCACTACAGTATAGCAATGTAGCAGGAAATGACAGGCGCGAGTGACCTTCTGGCAATGTTCTTCGTGTGTTTCAATGTGGAACCCACTTAGAAATGGAACCCATGGCACAACATCTTCTTCGATATGCTTACAGAGGTTGCTCACCGTTGGAATGCCCAAGCCATATACCACATTCACCACAATCTCGTCGAGGCCTCCAAGGTACTGCTTCAGGAAGATTTCCAACACCAGGCGAAGAATCATCTGCTTAGGAACCTAAATATCAAGCAACAAGGCAACAAAGTGAGAGCAGACATCAGTATTGACCCTATACTTATCCTCATACTCAATGCAGTCCTGACCTAACACCCACTTCATCACTACTATGGCCAACAAATGCTTGTTCTTGGTCCTTCTCTTCAGGCGCCTATTCAAGATTTCACCTAGAAATGTTGTCTAAGACTTGTTGCAAACTAGCCTAATGGGATTATTCATGATGCTAAGCTCTACCTAATTGTCTAATGCAAACTCTACTCAACTACCTAATTCTACCCAACTACCTAATACCAATTCCTCTCAAATGCTAAGTATGATTTTTTCATTGTCTAAGGGCCTATTTATAGAAATAGACAAGATATCTGAGGTATTTGTGCACCATAGGCATGATGCTAATCAAGTACTAACTCAAAAATCCCACCAAGACCCTACTCAAATTTCTCACCCAATTGCATCTACTAGGTACGACTCGATGCATGTGAAGTTAAGTAGAGGTAATTAATTAGCATAAGTTGGTGGTAGTCTGCACAGCTAAGCGCTGAGGTGTTGCGTTGCAAGCATTTTCAAGTCTCCAAGGCCAAATGAAAATCTTTTCAAGTAGTCATTGCACTTTTGGCTTAATTATTCTCTTTGAGATATTCATTTCCAAAGCATGCAAAAGGTTTAAACATCTTCAATTGTCGACTCAATTTCCCAAGAAAATCGTGTCGTAAGACATCATTACTAAATGTCATTATGAATTCTTGTCTTTTCAAAATGGTAAGGAATTCATTTTGCACAAGCAAAAGGGTTTGTGGTACATGCTGAATTTAATGCTAAAAGGCAACCGTTGTCTACCACCCCAAGAAAGAAATAGCTAAGTATTGCATATAAGAGATTAACATTGTAGAAAGCTTCCTAAGTACGCTATCTAGAGCAAGGAGTTTCAAGTGCAGAATTGCTAAGGAACACCAGTGAATTGCAACAAATTTGAGCATAACAGAAACCTACAACAAAAGGAAAATGGCCCAAAATCCTCAAACAAAAGCACAAGGAGAGGAAACACAAAGCTTGTTTGATGCCATGTGCGCCGCACCCCATGGCCAATATTTTCAGTGATACCTCTCACGCATCACCTAGAATACCAAAGAAGCCAGAGTGGATTCACACACGAGCCATGGAAAAGAAAAAAACTTATAGGGACTAGAGCCAAATAAAGGAAGAATGGGATAACATTCATGATCCTATCCTTAGAAAGAACCCTAAGACTCTTAGGGAGGTGGTATGCGAAAGAATGAAGAAGAATAGTTACCCAGATTCTTTGGCACAAAAGCAATGGTTCAACGGGCTTCCATAGTATATGGTCCCTTTTGTGCATTACTACCCAGAACTAGTTGACAAGGGCATTAAGCATTTTAACCCAAGTACCAACACCATCGAGGGCTGGGAGCTAAGAGTCAACATCTATTTAGAAGCTATCTGGAGCATGTTATGCATCCCTAAAAAAACTCTAAAGTGGACAAGATGGAGTCATTCACTCCAACAAAGGGGGAGAAAATATGGAGAACTAGAGATTTTCCTCTAGATTTTTATAACAAAGAAACAAAAGGTCCAGGAAGATTACAAAAAGCCACCAATGAATCTGGTGGTGCAAAATGCTTTCCCTGCGAACATGTAGGATGCCTTCTCAATGATGGCCTTTGTTTGTGGTCTGGACACTAACAGATATGTTCAGGAGTTTCGACTAGGTATGGGGTTTTAGTTACATAGGCAACATTCCTTCTTCTGGTATGACTTCACAGAAGTCATCGTCGGGGAGATGCTAAGCCAAATAAGGGAATACATAACACAACAGAGGTTCAAATTTCCTTCTCTCCTTGCCCATATTTTTTTGCATCAGAACACCAACATCTTCAAAAAACATGTGAGGTTGGCTATGTTCAATGAAAAGAGAATAAGAAGGCTAGTTTTTGTATGGAATCCTCTCCTCTCCTCAACTTATAACTATTATGCATTCTTAGATTATTTATTGACTCCGATTCTACAGGATTTAAGCAAGGATAGCGAACTTTATCATCTTTCTATTGACAGACAGGGTATATGCAGAGTTTCACTCCAAAATGTGATTGGTTTTTCGGAGAGGATTTCACATTCATTCGGGTGCATGGATTTATTGAGGAATCATTCTAGCTTCTGACATGCATCACAAATTGGGTGTTGGCCATTGAGATGTTCTAGCAAGTCTTAATCATTGACTATACCTTTTGTGGAGGGAAGCCCAAGAAGAAAGGATTTTTCCTTTGCCCACTAAACTTCAAAACAGTGGTAATGGCCAAAAAGCAAACTCATAAGCTACTTGAAGCAAAGCTGGCTCATCTGGGGTTAGTGTTGATTTGTGACAAATGGCAGTACAACCCTGATAATGACTTGGGAGGCACAAACATCAAGGTAATTCACAGCCCTGGGCCTTACTGGGAAAAGCGGCAGAATCCACTAATGGATCAGGATGATCTATTGATTGACTTGGTTCACATTCTCACAGAGGATAGTAGGCCGCCATGGCTTAAGTTCTACTTCCCTTTGGTGAAGCGTAATGAGAAGCGCCAAATTGAGGCTACCTTTCACAATGATTTAGTAAGGAATTTTAACTGGAGTGAGGAAAGGATTAGGGATTTTTGAGTTTACCGACAAGATATCCAATGCCCTGATACCCCTTATCAGGGCTTAGAGATGGATGACAGATTTGATAAGTTGTGGAACAATGAGCATGAGGATACAGACACGAACGATGATGAGGATGTAGACCCAGAGAAAGCTAAAAAGTATATAGGGAAGGGGAAGGAGAAAGAAAAGGAAGCAAAGACGGCCCTAGCACAGAAGACTAAACAAGCAGTGATGCAGCTTAGCACAATCACTCCAAAGCTACAGGTGAGTATATCACAATCGGGATCCTCGTAGACACGCACATGGGTTATGAAAAAACCTAGAGTTTCCTAATGACAACAGTTAGAGGCCATAGAGGTGGAAGATTCCCCACAAACCAAAAGGAAATGCACAGATGTAGCTTTTGGAGAAGGTTCGCAGGAGCCCGCAATGAGTCAGGAGCCTATAATGAGCCAAGGATCGCAATCATTTTCACCGTAGGTATCTCTTGCTCCCTCTTTTCTCACTTCACAATCTGTGGTTCCTCTTGCTATCTTCGTGTCACCCCTCACTTCAAGTGTCGACCCTTCTTTTTTTGCTTCTATCGCAATGGCCTTGGGAGGTTTCTCCTAGTTCTCACAGGCGAGACCATTTGCCTTTACTCCTCCATGGACCTTTCCACCTTTCACCGGAGCCCATTCCACATTTGTTATCGCTTCACCTTTTGCCTCTATGGCTGCCATTGATACCCCTCTTGCTACTACTATATCAGCCCCTACTTAATTCACCCAACAAATGAAATCCGCTATGACTCCACTACTGCCACAACACCTAAATAGTCCTCCCGCTAGTTCAGAAACTAGGCTTTGGCATATTCCCCCATTCTCTCCACTAGTGGTCTCTCTTCCGAGGAAGAAATCATTCGAAACCACTACCCTCTTGTTCCCTTTTGCTCTTCCTCTCAGTGCACCCTTTGCAGGTGAGATTATTAAGTTGCCAGTAGAATTTTTGTCAAAGGGTGATAAGACAAGACAAGCACGAGCTATTAGGATCCAGAAGCAAAAGGCCAAGGATGTTAAAAAGATGGCTGGGCCAAAGGTGCAAAAACTTTTAAATGAGGCTCAACAATCACTGCATTTCTCATCCATACATCCAACTGCCATCAAATCGCAGGGAGAAATGCAGCCTGAGGATTACAACATCTATGCTATGGGGCTTGATCTGAGCGTAGCCTAGCCACATGATAAGGTTGAGCTCATGGAGGAGACACAACAACTGGTGACCACCGGCTTCCTCAAGTCTGGTCGCCAACTGAAGAAGAGGGAAGAAGAGTTGAAAATTGTCAAGGAGAGAATTGAAGTCCTTTTGGCGAAGGAAAAGGCAAGGGATGCAGAAATTGTGTGCTTATCACAACAAGCAAAGGAAAAGCAAGCCAGTTTTTGAGAGGAACTCACAAAGTTCCAAGCCTAAGATTCCAACTTGGTTGTTGAGCTACAATAGAAAAACCAGGAATTGCAGGATCAGTTGGCTCGAGCGAAAGAGGAGATGCAATGAAGGGATGAGGAGTTTCAACATCAAAGCGCTCAATTAGACCAAAAAATCTAGCAAAAGGACACAAACCTTGAGGGATGAAAGGCTCAATTTGAGAAGGAAATCCAAGAGGTGAGGCTCAACCTGGATATAGAATCTGCAACTAGAAGCCAAGCCGAAGAAAAATGGCTTGTTGATTTGAGAAGCCTATAGGAGCAACTTTCCACTCTGGACAAGAGGATTGCAGAACTGACGTACGACGTTAGGTTGAACTAACGTAGGACGTTAGGTTGAGGGATGCTAAAATTAGATTTTTGAAGAATCTTCCCCAACCCCTGCTGCCCATTCAAACCTCCTTCAAGTAGCCCAATAGCTATATTTCTCATAATGGGAAAAGGTCAAGGCCTTCTACTTGACTCTTTAGTTGATGCTTCAATTCATGGCAGAAGCAACAAATTTAGTCAGGGGAGTTCATGGAACTATTGAGCGGTTCACACAATTCATCACGGAGAAGGTTCATGAGGTAGAAAAATTGTTGAATAAGCTATACACGGTGTCAGATGAGGACCTAGCGAGCACAGGGATTGGGGACCGCAAGTCGACTGCCAAAAAAATAAAGGATTTCATCAACTGCCACATAGTCATCCTCCATGCTAGCAAGTGCTCTGCCACACTAGGTCAAACTATGAACAACATGTGGGAGAAGTTCTCCCAGCTAACTCATATGGGCTTATCGTCCCCATTTATTTTTGATGAATCGGTAGCCACAACGAAGCAAATTATGGTGAAGATTGAAGAGAAGCAGCAGGACATCCGATTTTCAAAGATTTAGTCAACCCCCTACTACAGAGGATATTGAGGGAGTCACTCATCAGATAGCGTGGCTACTCTTCCAACTCGAGTCTAGGGCTGGTATATCCATGATGCTGCCATACAAAGAAGTGATTGATCTACACAGAGCGCAAGAGAATCTACATGAGATATCGACTCCATCTGAGGCCGACTGACTGCCTCTACAGACTGCCCTCTCCAAGCTCTAATTGCATCACACACTAGATAAGGCTCTAGTCTGCGAACCAAAATTTTTTGGGTTCCCCGTTCCACAGGTGAAATACCCCTGGTAGTCTCCAAAAGTTGTGGATATAAATTTCCTCAAGCTCCCTTTGGGTTATTCTTATTTTGCTAAATTTGGCCCATGCCTTATATATTTGAATATCCTTGGCCCCCTTTTTGATGAGCTTCGTCTGTTGCTACCATGTGTCCACCAGGCACTCTCCATAGGGATTTATTCCTTCACTCTTCTTTTGGCCCACACCATGCTTCCACGTGTCAACATCACGAGCACTTGAAGACTGATTCCCTTCACTTTTCAACCAGGCTCTATCTGCATTCCACGTAGCATCTATTCGCGTTCACTTTTGGGCGGACCCTATAGTCAGCGCTAACAATGAAGACCTCCACATGTCTTCCTCGCATGGGTTTTCATCACAAGGAGGGAGGAATGAACCACAAGCCCCGACCTATTGCCATGTGTCTCCTCTGCAGGGATTCCATCGAAGGGAAGGAAGGATCAAGCAATGAGCCCCGCCATATTGCCACATTTCCTAACTATCTCCATGTGTAAGTGACACATGTTGGCATGATGTTTTGCTAGGACCACCACCATCATTGGAGGGGATGCATTTGGTTCAAAAGTGACCACGTTCCATGGCTTGAATATTTTTTGTTGCAACAGCCAAGGGAAGTCATTGCTCTAGGCATCATTGTTCATGATAAGGGAATCTTTTCTGTCATTGGATCGCTAAGCGGTGAGATTGTTTTCTATATATATTACTTCTTCCTTTCGAAAAGGAGTTTAGAAGATACATAAAAAATTGGGAAAGACACCAGGCCTTTTGTATTGTTTTAGATTATTGTATGAGACTCACAAACTATGCCATTGTTCAACCTTTCTATTTTCTTAAGCTATTTGATAAAATATTATACTGTGTCATTACTGTATTGAGTTGTTTATTTGTAGAACTTCTATGATTTCAATATAAGTTTGCTTATTTAGACCATGTCTTTGATTCTTCTTTTCAATAAATGTGTATGGGAGTTATTTTATGTTATTAGATAAATTATTTAGGTTTTCATCTTTCATTTCTATTATTCTCGGACTTAGTAGATTGTTGAATGAGCCCTTAAATCGCATCCCAAAGATAGATTTACCGTTCTTATACCTACATCTTGGCGTATCGCCTTAGTTAAGTCTTTATTTTTTTATATCTGCTTCCTTTTTCCATTCCAAAACCCCAATTACAAAAGAAGTTGACTTCTTTAAAAACCTGGAGGTCACTTAATTTAGGGCAATTGTTCCCCCCATTGACTGATTTTCCCATAAGGTTGTTACCTTGTCATTTTTTAGCATCAACAGATAATTAATTATTTCAAAAAAATTATTATATCCATCTAACTTAGTAAGTAAAAATTATAAAATTGTATATTTATTTAGAGTATTATTTTCTAAGGATAAACTGAAAATCAATAAAGTTATTTATCAAAAAGAATTATCCTTTAATTTATTTTTATTTTTGAATTATAATATTTTTGTAAATTATCAAGACAACATTTAAATATTTCAATTTAGTTTAATAGTTATTTATTAAATTTGAATTATTGTTGTAGACATCAAAAAATTGTCCTCTTATGATACCTTGTCACAACATTGCATCATTTAGACACCTTGTATCATGTGTTGCCCTAGGTACCCATGTCATCATCTAATTAGTTAAATAAATCTTATTTATTTGATTAATTTCATTTATTTCCATCCATTCCTCTAATGTTAATTAAATAATTTATATTATTTAATTAATTAAATCATTTCCATCCATTCCTCTAATGTTAATTAAATAATTTATATTATTTAGTCAATTAAATCATTTTCATCCATTCCTCAAATGTTAATTAAATAATTTATATTATTTAATTAATTAAATCATTTCTATCAATTCTTCTAATGTTAATTAAATAATTTATATTATTTAATTAATGAAATCATAAATCCAACATTAATTAAATAAATCAAATATTTATTTATTAATAAAATCTTAAAAGGGTATTTTCGCTTTCTTTCCAAAATCTAAACTCATGTGTATCTAATTAATTTATTTAATTAGATAATTCATCAATTATCCTTCTCATCTTTTCCAGGATTTATTTCCTTTAAAAGAGAATCAAAATCTTTCTATCTTTTCACATCTTATCTTATCTTGTTTTAATTCCTTTAAAACATTAAATCAAAATCTTGCTATCTTTTTAAAATCTTATCTCATCTTGTTGTATTTCCTCTTTTGTCGAAAATCAAATCCTTATCAATCTTATCTTTGTCCACATCGAAAATCTATAAATCTAACCTTTCACAAGCCATTTGGATCGAATCCTCATCTGGCATCCTCACTCTGTCAAAATCAATCTTCAATCTTCCATCCATCTTCATCTATTATCTTCCTCACATCGTTATGCTGTTGAATTGAGCAACCAACATTCCTCCAACAAATCAACCTTCAAAATCTTGCATTCTTGTGCAAGTGGAGAAGAGCAATGGAGATAAATTGAGTTTAGCGTGGAGATCGATTTGTGTTTGTGCTTCTTATTTTGATTTTCATGTTGTTTTGTACTCTATTGTGCTTGATAGGATTTAATTAGTTTATTGTTTACATCACATTAAACCTTTGAATTTATACCTATCTACAATTGTTATTTAATAACTAATCATTTCAAAAACCTAACTATTATTTTTATTAAGAGGGGTAAATGCTATGAACTAGATAGGTCATAAACAAGGGATCTTATCCCCAACATAAACATTCAACAATTACACCTCAATGGAGTTTGAATCTTGATGGAAAGAACAACAACATAACAACTTAACCATCACATTGTTTCACTATGTACTAATAATTATATATAATTATAGCCCGAACGAGTAGTAGAGTTGGCTTGGGCAGTGGGTTTTCTCCCCATTGGTCTCGAGTTTGACTCTGCTCCCGGGTTTAAGAGGTGGGACTTCTTGCAGGTGGGGGATCTCACCCGCAGGGGACTAGTCTCGCCCTAGCTCACCTCAAGTACCCAAGATAAGGGGTTGTTGGACCGCTGGGTTGGGTCGCGAGGACACCCCTGTAGTATAAAATAAAAATAAAAATAAATAATTATATATAATTATTAAATTATTAAATTATAATATATATGTACCTTTTAAATTATCAAATAATATTTAGATATTTCAATTTATTTTAATAATTATTTATTAAATTTTCATTATTTAAAGGGGTAAAAATTTTATTCAAACAAAGCCAGAGTACAAAGCAAAGGCCAAAGGCCCACCAGAAAAAGACCACCACCAGACCAACTAACAACCACACTACCTATTCATGTCCTCCACTAATAACCTCTCCAGGGTCCCAAGATAATTATAAGGAAGCTCATCCTTTCCACTAATATCCCAACCATCCACATTCTTGGAGGCCCACTTCGCCAAACAATCGGCCACTTTGTTCCACTCTCTAGGGATATGACAAAAGGAGACAGAATCCAAGGTGCTGCAAAGACACAAAATCTGTCTGCCCACAGAAGCCAATTTCCAACTAACATCATCCAACCTTTCGTTGTTCAACAAATCCACAACAATCTGAGAATCTGACTCACAGATGATCCTTCTCCATCCTAGAGAGCATCCACACTCAACAGCAATCTTAATAGCAAGGGCCTCCATCAGATTATTAGAATGTCGCCCCTTGTAACTAGAGAAGACAAAAGCCACACCACCATCATTACCTCTACCAATACCCCCCACACCAGCATGACCAGGGTTCCCACGAGAAGAACCATCAGTATTAATCTTAAGGATCCCCACTGGGGGAGGCATCCACCTCCCGTCACGACAGACCCGTTGCCGAACCAGACGGGGTCTTCTGCCAGCAAAACATCCCCTGCTACTATCCCCCAAGCTCAAATTCCGCACTATATCAAGATCACCTGGATCAAGATTTTCAGGCATGTCACACTTAGCCGAAATAGTCTCCTAAAGCCTGCTAAGAATCTTCTTCCACAATTGAAGATTTCCCAAAATGGAACCACAAAAAACTCTACGATTCCTCTCCAACCAAAGGTTCCAAAGAATGAAAATAGGCCCAATAGCCCAGGCCACCTGCAAGAAAGGAGTCTTCGCTGGAGGTCTGCCCAAACTTTCCCAAAAGTCAATCAAGGAGGTAGCATGAATGCAACCATGATGCCAAGCCTCCCACCATCTGTGCCATAACTCTCTAGAGTAAGGGCAAAGAAAGAAAAAGTGGGAGGTACACTCCTCACTGTGAGAACAAAGAAGGCAAATAGAGGGTCCCTGAAAGCCACGCTTGCGAAGATTTTCCCAAGTGAGGCACTTCCTCTGAGGAACCAACCATAAGAAAAAATTGCATTTGGGCCAAGAGAAGTTGTCCCAAACCTTTTTCCACCAGTGCACCTCAGCAGGACCATG
The DNA here is from genome assembly GCA_007258455.2 of Sequoia sempervirens. NCBI lineage: Eukaryota > Viridiplantae > Streptophyta > Pinopsida > Cupressales > Cupressaceae > Sequoia > Sequoia sempervirens. The sequence continues at coordinate 507,157,792 of VDFB02271358.1, forward strand.
TAAGTTCCTATCAAGCATAGCATAGCCTTGGGCAACCGTAAATTTACCTTTTGGACTGGGATTCCAAGCTAGAACATCCCTCCCATTAAGGGAGCTACAGAGCCTAGTCTCCAAAACTCTAGAGAGAACAACACGATCCTCATCAGAACCACCCAAGGGCCACTCCTGTGGGTCCTTCCAGCAAGCCACCACTGCCTGCCCAATACGCTTGGTAGTTTTAAAATGCTCCACCTTAATCCAACCGGCCTCAGAAAAAATATGGCAAAGAGGCTGAAGCTGAGGAAAACTAGAAAGAATGGGAGGATGGCCATCCCAAGAGTCCTGCCAAAACAAAGCATCAGAGCCTCCATAACAGATCCAAAAGAGATCCTCCTTAATCAGCTGAGCACCCTTCTTAAGGGTATCCCAAATACAAGAACCTTTACCCAGCAAAGGAAGTCGCGGCACATCGAGGCAATCAGCACCAAGAAGATACTTGTGGGTCAGAATCTTAGCCCAATCTTGATCTTGATTGTTACACCACCTCCAATACAACTTGGCAGCCAAGGCCGTGATAGCGAGAGCCATAGACCTAAGACCGAGGCCCCCAGCATGCTTCGGCCTACAAACAGACTCCCACTTGACCAGGCTCCACTTCGAGGAAAGAAGGTTGCCAGACCAAAGAAATTGCCGAGACAAAGCATCAAATTCCCGCACAAAGGTGGACGGGGGAACTTGCACACAACACCTATAAATGGGGAGAGACTGCACCACCGTCTTAAGAAGAATCACTCTCCCAGCAGAAGATAGCCATCTGTAAGTCCAATGGCTAACCTTACTCCGAAATTTATCCAAAATTCCCTGCCAATAATCTCTCCGCTGGGCTCCCAAAGCCAAAGGGATCCCAAGGTACATCAAGGGAAGAGAACCGATCTAAAACCTAAGGATCCTAGCAATCCTGCTCTGAATAAGCTGAGAAGTATTAAAGAAGTAAATGGAAGATTTATCATCATTAATACACTAACCAGAAGCCTTTAGATAGATGTCTAAAGCACACCTGAAGTTCACCGCCTCACTAATTCTAGCCAAGCCCATTAGCCCAGTATCATCCACAAACTGAAGATGAGAGTAGGAAGGAAGAAGGTTGTTCCAGCTCCAACCACGGATAAGACCCTGTCTCACCTGAGATTTAATAAATCTTCCAAGACCCTCTGCCAAGATAATGAATAAGTAAGGGGATAAAGGATCCCCTTGCCGGAGTCCCCGAGAAGCACTAAACAAATTTGAAGGTTCCCCATTAATGAGAACTGAGAAAGAGGCAGAGGTCACACAACTAAGAACCCAGTTCACCTATTCCTCAGCAAAGCCAAAAGCCAAGAGAGTTTTCTGTAAGAACTCCCAGCTCACCTGATCATAAGCTTTAGTCATGTCAAGTTTAATAAACATAGCCTTCTCCTTAGAGTTAGCCATAGAATGAATAGCTTCCATGGCTATCACAACACCATCCAAAATTTGTCTCCCTTCAACAAAACCACCCTGCTCAGCCGAGATTAAAGAACCAAGGAGTGGTTTGAGTCTCTCAGCAATCAATTTGGTGATGATCTTGTAAACAACATTACATAATGCAATAGGCCTGAATTGAGCTAACCGGTTAGCTCCTTCCAACTTAGGTATGAGAGCCAAGAAGGTAGAATTCATAGACTTGAGCATCTGTTTGTTCCTAAGTGATTCCTGAACCACCTCATGGAGATCAAACTTTATAATTTCCCAGAACTCCTGAAAAAACTCAATTGGAAACCCATCTGGACCAGGGGCCTTACCTTTTTTCATATTAAAAACCACTTTCTCCAACTCAGGTAACAAGATAGGACATAAAAGAGCCCCATTCATCTCAGCAGAGACCAGGTGGGGAATACAATCCATGATGGCCTGCTCCTCAGCCCAAGCAGCAAGATTCTCCCTAGAAAAGAGGTTTGAAAAATAATTGACTGCCTCCCTGGAAATATCAGCATAGGACGAGAGTTGAGCCCCATCCTGCGAAACAAGAGAGGAGATAGAATTTCCTTGTCTTCGAGCCTTAACCGAATTATGAAAGAATGCAGTGTTCCTATCCCCCTCCTGAAGCCAATCAATACGAGATTTCTGCTTCCAGAAGATCTCTTCCCAGAGTTCCCACTCTTCTAAATCCTTCAGAGCCAAGGACTCAGCCATACTAAGGGCAGAGGTCAACCCCTGATCCCGAATCTGACGAGTGATAGAATCCAATTTGGACTGGGCATCCAACTTCTAAGCTTGAAGGTTCCCAAAATATTGTTTGTTCCATCTCTGGAGCCTGAACTTCACATGTTGGAGCCTCTTACTAAAAGTAAACATGGCTGTCCCATGGGTAGGCATCCCCTCATGCCACCAATCCCACATAAGATCATGCAACGACTGATCTCTTAACCACATTAACTAAAATTTGAAAGAGCGATTCTTGGTGACACCGTAAACGGTGACAGAGAGCTTGATAGGCCAATGATCTGAGCCCCTCCAATCAAGAATTTCTGAACTGGTAATCAACCTACTATCCAACCAATAGCAGGAGACAAGAAATCTATCAAGCCTCTCTGACATAGCCTCAACACCACATCTCCTATTATTCCATGTAAAGAAACCATTGGTTGGCTTCACATCAATGAGGTTCAAGGAACCAATCATGTCCCTAAGTAAATTTGCAGAAGGGTCCAGCTTGGCTAACCCACCCCGTTTTTCATCCAAGCAAGTAACAGCATTAAAATCACCAGCCATAATCCATGGAAGAAATGGATCCAAGGCACGGATGAATTGAATGTGAGCCCAGAGATTTGACTTACCTGATAGATCAGTTGGAGCATAAATATTGGATAAAAGACATCTCTCTCCAGTCGCAAAACAAGAGGCAACCAAAGAAATAGAAGACCGGCTGGACATCCACCATAAGGGGGAAACTTTCCTCGGGTTCCAGAAGCAAGCCACCCCCCTGCATTATTCAAAGCACCCACCCCCTGCCAATTTCCTTAGGGCCAGATACGTGAAGCACAATTCGCCAAACCATCAACAGTAAGCTTGGTTTCCTGAATGAAAACCACATCAGGTGACTACAATTCAATTAATCTACGAACAACCTTTTGTCTAGGGATGCTGTTCAACCCCCTTACATTCCATGATAACACAATCATTTATGAGGGTGGGAGAAATGGGAATCAATGGGTTTCACAGACCCAGACTCGACCAAAGTATCACCCATAATCTTAACCTTCTCTTGATCAGTCTTCCTTCCACTCTTTGACGGTTTATCAAGAGGCCCCTTCTTAAAGGATTTTTGATGTAAACCTAAAACCGGAGGAGCTTTGTTACCCTTTACAGAATCTGAGGCCCCCTTAGGAGTAGGGGGATCATGGGCCACTACTACAGGGCCCTTCGGAATCTGTGGCCCCTGGAGAACCCTGAAATCCTGAGCTTGAGAAGGAAAATCCATAGCCATCTGATCTACCTGATGGACCTCTGGAGATAAAATCTGATCCTCTTTCCTTGCATTCTCATCCGGGACCTCATGCAGCCCCTTAGCCCCAAAAGAGAGTTCAACAGGAATACCTTCCTCCTGGACCAAATCATCAAGAATATCAAACTTGTTAAAAGTACCTTCATTCTATCTATCTAGCCAAGTTCGCTTCTTGCCCTTGCCTCTGTTATGGGACTTAACCGGAATAAAACCCTCATTATCCACAGATTCATTAGACATCAGATCCTTTCCCTTGTCCCCCCTAGGAGGCCCAGAGGTAGCCAAGGGGGGGATTTAAATCTAGGACATTTGCGGTGTAAATGACCATATTCATGACAAATTCTGCATCTAAAAGGTAGGGTCTCATAATCCAACTGTTGGATCCAAGAAGAGGAACCCAAGCGAATTTCCATAGAGTCTGGTAACAGATTATTCAAATCAACTTCAACGCAAATGCGAGCAAAAGAAATTACCTTGCGATCTTGAGTTTGTGAAGCAGATCCCACAGGTATTCCAAGAAGAAGAGAGATCGAGTGGAGAATATCCTCCCTCCAGAATTCCAACGGAAGCCTCGGCAAATGAACCCACACAGGAACTCGCGAGGGGATCTCTTCAGCGGAGTTGAAGCCCACGTGCCAAGGCTTGATGAATAACCCAACCTGGTTAAAGAAATAAGGGTCACCTTCAAAAGCCCTATTCCTATCTGATATGCTTGAAAAGATAACCATAAAGTAGTTATTAGCTGCCAAAATAATCTCCATGTCACCTTCAGGGTTCCAAACCCGACGTGCCCAGGAATCCAACACGGGTAGAGACAGACGAAGGCCCAAAAATTTGCAAATTAGTGCATGATTACACCAATAATCAACATCTTCTGAAACTTGCTCAGGTTGAATGACCAAAACTAGACATCCTCGGATCTCTCCAGACATCCATTTACTTTTTTAATTCGTAACTTCCCTTTTGAAGAAGAAACCCCATCCCCAAATTGGGGTTTACCCAGCTGATCCATAACACCAGCATGCAACGAAGAAGCTGGCTCCACCATCTCCAAACCCCCATGAGAAGCCTGAGACAGAGCAAAACCCCGATTCTCCATGGACCAAAAAACATGATCCACACCAAAAAAGAGAGAGAGAGGGGTGAGACAAGAGGCCCACAGCCTCAGATCCGAACACCCCACCCACAAGAAAAACGCAGAGCAGAAAACAGGAATTAGAGACCATCAATGAGCAAGACAAAGGTCGCACCCCCAGCTGACCTGTGCACCCTGAACACCAGCAAAGACCTCCCCCCCCGAGCACACACCACAGCCGCCGAGCCCACGCAGTGCAGAGCAGGAAGAAGCTAGGGCACGCGGGCCCTAGCTCGCACGCAGCCGCTGCACGACGCCATCCTCCAATCTATAATTTTATTCAAAAGTATATTCCAAGGAATATCTTATATTCTAAATTTTCATTATTATTATTTAAAAGAAAATTAAATTAATTTAAAATAACTATTATTTTCATCTAATAAATTTGATAATAATTATAAATATTTATATAATTATTTAAAGTATTAATTGTAAAGTTTTATAATTTCAGGAGAAAGGGTTGTGGCATAATCTCACATTTTCTTTCCTTCTCTTTAATTTATATATAATATAGTTAATCCTTTTTATAATTAGGATTTCTCTTTTCTCTTGTTTTTTTGTGGTTTATAGTTCCCCTAATAATTCCTTTTTATTTTTCATCTGTACCCTTCCTTTTCATCCTTCTTTATTTTTTCATTTTATTTTTGCTAATTTCTTAGTTTTTCTTTTTTCATCCTTGCATATTATTTTAATATTTTGTTTATATTAATTCAACCTCTTCTTATTTTCTAATTCATTTTGTTAAGGTTCATCATTTCTCTCTCAATCATTAAGAATTAACTTATTTTTTCATATTCTCCCATCAAATCATTTACCTTAGTTTTGAAGCCTTTGTCCCCTCATGTATTTAGTCAATTGATTTCCTACACAAATTTCTATTCTCTTCTCTTGTTTATCATCCAGATGATTGATCGTGTAGTGTGATTTGAAATGTTGGTGAAATAAAAATTATTCACATATTTTTATCCATAAACTATAAATTCAATTATTCTTCTATGTTGTTAACCACATGAATACTCTCACTTATACTAAGTCAAGAAATTATTGTTCAAAGAGCTATTCCACTTGAAAAGGATCAACCATTTTTCTTAGAAGTTGATTTTTTTATTATATTCTATTTTTTCTTGTCAAATATTAAATATAAAAATAATAAAATAATAATTATTTTTTATATAAAAATTATTTTAAATTATAAATTAAATTATTTAATATTTAAAAATACTCATTTCAATTTCTTAATCTATAGACATTTAGATCCTTAAAAATAAAGATTCATTTCAATTGTCTCTCTGTAATGTCTAGATGAGTTGTAAGCTATTTTTTATTGTTCACTCAATATGGAGATTAAATGATTAGTAAAAAGTAAAAATGGTGGATTATACCAATTACAAATCATGGAAGTCAAATGATATAACCAATTCATGGGTTAGAAAATTCCATATTTCTATTACGCCAATCTTCCATTTATGATTTTTGAAAGTATAACAGTGTTTTGATTATAAGGGAAAAACAAGTTTTGAAGGGACCCAAAACCCTTTACAACTTTAGGCACAAAATGTTGCACTAAAGATACATCACTAGATGAACAACAACAACATAAAACCCAAAATCACAAAAGATACAAACAACTGCTCCAAAGATAAACAAAGAAGCCTAGTAGCCAAACAACAAGCATCAATGGAACTAGACCACCCTTGTAGCCTTCCGACCACCACGAATAGACTTTGCAAGGGACTGAGAGGACTGATTATGCTTAGGAAGACCTCTCTTCCTTCTTTGCACAACCATCCAAGAAAGATCATCCTCTGAAAGATCGGAGCAAGGGGACGTCAAAGGCCAAGCCAACATGGCAAAGAAGGAAGAGTAGTAGGAGTATCACTCCCACAACCAACGGCAGCAACAGAGCTGCAACCAAACTAGTAGTCATAGCAATAGCAGTAGAATCACAAGCAGTAGCAACAACATCATCTCCAGCCGCAACAACTGTGGACAAACCAACCACTTTAATATCAACTTCATATGAACTAGCAGTAGCAGAAGAACCAACTCCACCAACAAAAAAACTAGTAGCAGAATAACCAACAGCTACAAAAGAACCAACAACATAACCAATGGCAACAACAGTAGCTATACAAGACCCAGGAGCAGCAACAACACTAGAGGATGGCAGTTGAGAACCAACAACAATAGGAGCCACGACTTTAGAGGCCATAACATCATCCCCAAACTCTTCCCCATAATCATCCCCCATAATAAGATGCTCACGAAGAGCATCTTTCCACCATGTAGCAGAACCATGGCGAGATTTTTGATAGTTTGCATGCAAATGACTTGTAGAAAAGCATCTCCTACAATGGAAGGGGAGACCCTCATAATCAAGAACCTAAGAACATGGTCTATCCCCCATCAACAAAATGACCTCCCCAGGTAAATCTTTTGAGGTGTCAATGTCCACAAGAATGTGGGCGAAAGTAGGATGCTCATAATTAATAGAAGACGAATCAACTAGAACAAACCGACCAATAACATTACCAATGGACTCAAAGCAAGAAAGAGCCCAAAATTGAAGAGGTGGATTAGGAAGCATGAACCAAGTAGGAATAACACTAATCAATTCAGTAAGAGGGTTGAAAGAGGGGAACCAAGGCCTGAGAGAAAGCGAGTGCTTTCCCCACATCCAAACACCCCTTTCTAACACCTGTTCCCAATCCTCCATAGATTGAAAAGCAGTCGCAAAAAACCCCTAGCCATAGGATAAAGTTCAATCCTATCCTTAACAAAAGGCCTCCAAGACTCCGAAAACCATTTGTTCAGATTTGGGAGGGCAGGCCATAAACCATTAAATCTATAAATAAGATTAGAAGAAGAAAAATATTCCTCTGTATCCAACACCTCTTGCCCACAAATAATAATAGGGGCAAAAGAAGAGTAGTGTAAGGGTTTACCCTTAAAAGAAGGAAGAGAAGAATAAGGCATTTTACCACTAGAACCAACCACCTTTGCAAAGGATTGAGAAGCATGGCACGAAAGAGGAGCATCCACATGCAGCGACCCAAACCCTAAAGGAGGAAAATTAGAACTAGCAAAACCCTCAAGCAAAGGCTGTGAGCCGCCAAGAGAAAGACTCAGAGCAGAAGACAACGACGCCTCAATAGCAAGTAACAAACCATCAACAAGCACCTACGAGCCAACAACATCCAACCCAATAGTGGCCAAAAATGACCCAGAACCAGTAGTCTAGTGTTAACTTAAACTTAGGTCAATATAAAAAAATTTGGAATGTTTATAATTCTATTCATCTTCTTTTTCAATAGATGAACTAACTGGATACTCCTATTAGGTTTATTGAACTTTTCAACCATTTATGGTTTTTGAAAGTATAATAATGTTTTTGTTAAGGAAAAACAAGTTTTGAAGGGGCCCCAAAACCCTTTAAAAAAATGAAAAGTTGCAAGAGAAACTAAGCAATAAAAACCAGCAGCCCAAAAGACCAAAAAGCTGAAAAAATATAAAACATAAGGAACCCATCAACAAAATAACAACAAAAACATCAGCAACACTGTTGATCAAACAAAAAAGAAAGCGCCAACTACAACATTTTATCCAAAAAATTCACTGAGGCCATATTCTCCTTAATGACCTCCTCCTGCATATCCACAACATCTTTAAGCTCATCCACAGAGACAAATCTCATTTTAGTCTTGCTCCTTGTCCTAAGACACAACCCAGCCTGCACATCTTTCTCCAACATTGGAGCAGACTCCTCAGCTTTCTCCACCTGGTTTGAAAAGTTGATCTCCTCAATCACTTTCTCTAATTCACCCAAGTCAAGAGGTTTACCAATCCAATTAAGGGCTTTCTCGTTTAAAACATAGAGCCCCCTAGTTGTAGTCTTTAGAGATTTGTTGCTAATATTAACCATAGGTCTTAAATCATCTGACATCTTACCAGTTCTCTCCTCAAGTCCGGAAACATGATCCTCTAAACTTTTATTGACCAACATTTCCAAAGAGGAAATCCTCTCCTCATGAGAAACCCCCAAATGATCCACATCATTAATCATCTTATCTAGCATTACATTCATAGTTTTAAGTTTTCCTTTAATAGCCCATTCCTTCTGATTACCACGGAGCATAGCAACACAAACCTCTTGCTAATTTTTCATCTGAATATTGAGCTCCTTAACCTCAAAAAACAACCTCTTCACCAAATACAACAAATTTTGCATCCCATCCCTGGCCATCTTACAAAACATATTCATATTCACATCATCCCAATTAATAGGAGGCTAATCATTTGGCTCAATGTTACTAGGAGCATCGAATTGATCCAATTTTTGCTCCTCATCCTCTTCGATAAGGGAGTCCTCGACCTCAACCACTTCCACCCTAATTCGTTCCTTATCAGGAAAGTTAGCTAAATCAGCTAACACTTCCAACCATTCCATTTTAATAGCCCTTTCAACGGAAGAAAACCCCTGAGAATGCTTGACTAACACCATCCCCTGCACCTCCATAGGCACAGGCCCATTGAACAACTCACTAGTACAAGAATTGATAACATCATCATGAACTTTCAAACACAAACCCTCATCTTTAGGCACCTTGAGAGCAAATGCAAAGGAAATTTTCCCCTTCTTGGGCAAAGGGTCCCAAACAGAGACATTCTCAACATCAACATTAACATAACGATTAACACCACCTTTTCCAAAAGGGCTATCCTTTACACCACCTTCACCAAGAGACAATGAGGGTTTCTCACTAGAACCAAGAGCCACCTCCATCTTCCTCTTAGGCGAAGGTTTTTCTTTCTTGGAGCCTTTTGATTTCCCTTTTGAAGTCTTTTTCACATACTTTGCCATAGTATCCCTCAACTCCACATCTGTTTCATAGCCCTTGCTCCACTCTTCCAAGTCATCTTCCCCTTCCTTAGAGCCATTGTCATCCACAGATATTTCCTCTAACTCTAATTCTTCATCCTCAGAACTCCCAACCCATTTTGCGGTAAAGTCTCTAGTATCATAACCAGTGTTTTTAATAGCCTTCTTACCAAGAGTTTTAGGAGAGACCACAATTAACTTAAGCTTAATGCGAGAAAACAAGAGGTTCATAAGACCCTCATGCAGCACCACCTTCTTAGGGTTTTTTTTGTGATCTTCAATACTCTTTTCCATGGAAATTAATAGGGAAAGTATAATAATGTTAACTTAAAATTAGGCCAATATAAAAAAAATGGAATGTTTACAATTCCACTCATCTTCTTTCTCAATAGATAAAGTAACTAGATACTTCTATTAGGTTTATTGAACTTTTTAAGTTCTATTAAACTAGATGATAATTAGAATCACCTTTGTAACATGGATAATTAAAATCACTTTTGTTATCTATTTAATAAATTTTTTAATTGTTTTTAAATATTCTTTATAATATGATATATGATCGGTGATGTTACTAGAGATAATGAATTTGTGATGGATAAGTTTAATATATATTTTTTTAATACTGTTAGAGTATAATGTGAATTATTGCTAAGTTTGATATTTGTCTAAATAATTGAAGTGAAGCCATGCATGTCTAGAGGAGCATTGCATGCACTAAGACTTCTATGTTCTCCTCTAAAATACTCGATCCCAACAAACAACTCTTGATGTCATTGTGTATCACTGCACATGACATTGCAATTTTTCATTGCATTCTCCCATGCATGAATGTGCATAGCCTCATCTAGACACTTGACAGCTTCAACAAATCTACACACAAACAACTTTAACTAAGGAACAAAATGTTATCCATCAAGAGGTGCACTTGAAAAATAGCTGGAAGGTTGATGGTTCAAAATGAGTTGCCACATTTTTATTTCTTATTTTGTGATAATAATATTATAATATTATATATTCAATATATTTGTGCATCTCTCACATTGAGGATAATAATAAATAGTGTATACGATTAGGAAAACCAATTTAAAGTATTAATCCATTATAATAATAAGAATCTTCATTCCTACCCATAATATCTATATATATACATCTTAATATGTTGAAACTTCACAAAAATTGTTTGAATTTTGTAAGTTTTTATGTTAAATGTTATTAATATTTTCTACTTAATTACTTGACACTTGATATGTAGTACAATATTTTTAACATTTTTCTCTTAATTTCTTGCTATAAAGACCCTTTAATTTTGAAGTAACTTTTAAATTGCCAAAATATTCTTCCCACATTACCACACACTAAACTCCTAACCTATGTGCTTTTTTGTTGCATGAGAATGTAGAGCCCCTTAACCAAAAGCCTTCATGATCATAAGCCAATTTTACACCCATTTTATTTTACCCTTGACCACTTAACCCTTATCATTCTATGCTACTAGCTCACCTTGTTTCCTTGGTTTAATTTATATTATAGTAACTGACTCACACACTTGTTGCTTTGACACACACTATGTGGTAACCTGAGCCAGTACCCCAATGACTCTTGGCCTTAAACTTCCTAGTATTGAAAAGGACCTTTGGTGGACCCTACCTAATCAAGTATGTTATGGACAATGTGTCCTATATGCTTTCCACATGGTGACTTGTTTATATCGAAGGCATATCCTTATTTGAGCTTCATGAGCTCATTTTCTCCATGGATGGCTGAGAAACATAGATAACCCTTGCAAGAGGGTTGAAGCATCGACAACAGTTAATTTTTCTTGCCATGAAAAATTTGGAAGTAGGTAGCTAATAAATCATTTTGCGTAGGTTGTATTTAAAGCTTACTTTGGAAGTGGCAAATAAAGCATTAAATAAGCAATGTGGAGGCAAAAAAGTACTTTTGGCAGCACTTATTATTACAATGCTTGAGATACATTTATTTTTAGTGTTGGCATTCCTTTTTACATTGCACAAGAGATTTTTTTTATTTCACCAACATTCATTTTGACAATGCATGACGATTGATTTATTTTTATTCACGTCACTAGATAGTTCTCTTGGCCAACAAAAAATGTTGTCTTCATTGCCTTGGTTGCACTTTAGTTTAAGGAGCATTCACTTGGTTTTACCATCACAAAAGTCACTTGGAAATTTGTGTAAACACTTAGAGATATTTGAAAATGAAGAAAATTTGTAAACCCTTATGGAATTAGGTCATCACTAATTGGTAAGTTCTTCAATTTAATTGTGTTTTCTTTGTTCTTTGCTTTTATTCTTTTTGGTCCATATTAAAATCTATGAACCCTAGGTTTATATGGTTTTCTAAATACTTTATTTTAAATTTGCAAACCCTTGTAGAAATGGTGGAAGCTGCAAATGGGGGCTCAAAACCCTCAAAATCTTCTGGCAATGGTGTTGAAAATGAAGGTAATTATGTAGCTTTAGAACTTTTAAAACTATTATACTATAGATCTAATTAAGTTTTCTTTGTTACAAATTCTTTGTGGATGATTATCTATTTAGATTCATTTTACCATTTGTAGAAGTAGATAGAATATTGTAGAAGAATAAGACCAAAAGATAGAAGTGACATAGCATATACCATGGAGAAACCCTTTTAGGAAAAAAATCCACCACCTGAATCAATAGTGCTTGTATTATTTAACCTTAGAACAAGATTACAATAATTATTTATCAATCCTTGCTTGAGATGCTTATTTTTCCTTCAACAATTCCTCTTCACAACCTGCGATAAAATCTGATAGAACTCTCTTCAACTTGCTACAATTTATAGACAATAACGAGTCTTGTAAACTTCAAAGAGTTTACAATTGCAAAGCACAAAGTTTATCTCACAAAACCTACGCCTATTCTTTGCAAGTAGAGTCATTCCATGAAAAACAATGTCAAACCAAATTCTTCATCAATTTGGGCGTCCAAAACTAAAGTCCTAACTCAACATTGATTATGAATCTATATCTTGTAAGCTCCTCCTCAAAGTTGGCGCCCAAGAATGGGCCCACTTAACTCAGCCTTATAAAATATCTTCTCATGCCAAAGTGTTAACTCCAAGATGCCAACTTGGGTGCCCAAGGTCGGTCCAATTCAATCTTTGTTAACCGAAACAGATCTCTCCATCAATTCATGCAAACAGGATGCATGATTGATCATCCCCACTTAGTTGAATGTATCACCTGTTAGCTGTCATGCAACTCGAGTCATTAGTCATGCACTCCAAATCAACTGAAGTCAACTAGAATTCAACTGAAACTAACTACATGCAACTGAAGATAACTAAACCATAATTGAATTGAACTAAACTAAACTAAATTGAACTGATACTGAACTAAACTGAACTGAACTCCACTCATGTAAATATCAATTCCTAAGTTCCAGAATCTTTACATGCATTACTAAAGTGTTATCTTTCTCCAAATAGTTAACTTAACTCAAAGTGAGTTCCACCTTCCATTTGGGTGCCCCATGTGCTCCTATTTTGTAGGAGCTCTTCTTGGGCTTCCCCACATGTTCCTATCATTTAAAATTAATTACAAATATCAATTTACATGTTCATTTCATTCAAATTTAATCTCTTTCTAATCCTAGTGTTGGGGAACACTTTCCAAGGACTTAGGAGAAACATGAAATATGTTTAGGATTGTAATTAAATGGCATCCTATTCCCAACATTCTCCCACTTGACATTATACATTGCAATTATTCTAAACAAGGAATCATTATTATAAATCAAGTATAAGAATCAAGGCCAATGGCCTTCCTACACCAACTAATCAGTCCATGCCAACTTCAAATGCAACCTGCATAATCATGAAGCTCCAAGCAAATGATTAATACTCAAAACCAAGAGAACTTATCTATAGCAACTTGTTTTGTAAGATAATCTGCAACATTAATCAAAGTGTCAACTTTCTCAATTAATACCTTCCCACTCAACCATTTCTCACACAAAGTGATACTGAATATCAACATGCTTAGTATGAGCATGATACATTGGATTTTTGGCTAAACAAATAACACTTTGACATTCACATTCAAGTTTAACTTACTTGCAATTGAAACCAATACCTTTCCCAAGTCTCTGTAACCAAACTGCCTCTTTGGAGGCATGTGAAACCGCCAAGTGTGTTGAACTCACGCCCAACCAAGGTGTAGGATCCTTGGAATTCCTGCTAAAATCTCATCAAGAGTAACCATCTCAACACATGTCTCTAACCATAAGAGAACTCAAGCCTCACCTATTTCTCCAAGTATCCATGAGGACTTGTAACCAACCAATCCATGCCAAACTCCAAATGTAACATAGCACTATCATGAAGTAATCAAGCAAATGATTAATGTACCCAATACATAAGATAACTACACAAGATTAATTTCAAAGCTCCAATCATGAATCAAGAACATAAACATGATACCCATGATCTAACCATCTCCTCCAAGGAGATCACATGCATCATAACATACATAAACATCCTAGTCTCAAGAGAACAAGTACCATGCCAAACTCTAAACGTGTATCAAGAGTAAACCATGACATAATAACAACCACTCTAAACCAATAAAAACATATCCCCACTCACATGAAGATAACCTTACCAATGATGCATCTACGTCATTGCCAACAACTCCCACCAAACCGTGGTACGAGCTACACATGGCATCATGACTACCATCCTCTTCATGAAGATCACTCTTTAACATCAAGCAAAGAGTCATCACTAACATTTTTACATGAAATGATCAATGCATGATTACCATCATCCGAGGATTCCTATGTAGAAGAATCAAAACTCTTTTTCTTGTTCTTACAATCCTTCTTCACATTTCCCAATTTCCCACAGTTCCAACACTTTACCTTACTCCGTCCTTTGGACTTACCCTTTCCTTCCTTGTCTCCCTTAGGTTCCTTTTTCTCAGGCCTACCTTTTACAAACAAGGCATCTTGGATTTCTATTTTAGACTTCCTCCTCATCTCCTCTGATAGGAGAGTAGGAATTATATTATCCATCTTCGGATTTGCACCACTACCACTGATAGCAACAATTAGATTTTCCCAAGATTCTAGTAAAGAACAAAGTAACAAAATGCATTTATCTTCATCTTCTAGCTTTACATCTATAGATGCTACTAACTTAGAATCAAATTAAAAGCATTCAAATGATTTGCAATAGAATCAACATATTTCATCTTTAAAGAATACAACTGTCTTTTTCAGATATAACTTATTAGTAAGACTTTTAGTTCGATAAATGTCACCTATTCTCTTCCACAGTTTATATGCAGTAGTTTCTTCTGAAACATTCAAGAGAACAACATCAACAAGACATAATCTTATGGTCCCTCTTTCCTTCTTATCAAGCTTAGTTCAATCCTCATCTGACATCGTTGTAGGTGACTCTGTCTCATTACCAACAACTAACCACCGATCTCTCTCTTCAAGGATATCCTCCATTTTTAGTTTTCACATCTCATAATTAGATCCATTAAATCTTTCAATATCTAATGAGAATTAAAACTCATTATAACAAACTTATTTTCCAAAACCAGCAATAACACAATAGTAAAAGGTCCCACTACAGCCAAAAAACCTTCAAACTTTTGAGAGAAAGGTGTCCCAAACTCTATCCCAATCATTAGCTTTGATACCAAATGTTGAAAAATGGAGGTAATTATGTAGCTTTAGAACTTGTAAAACTATTATACTGTAGATCTAATTAAGTGTTCTTTGTTACAAATTCTTTGTGGATGATTATCTATTTAGATTCATTTTACCATTTGTAGAAGTAGACAGGAGATTGTAGAAGAATAAGACCAAAAGATAGAAGTGACATAGCATATACGGTGGAGAAACCCTTTTGGGAAAATATTTCCACCACCAGAATCAATAGTGCTTGTATTATTTAACCTTAGAACAAGATTACAATAATTATTTATCAATCCTTGCTTGAGATGCTTCTTTTGCCTTCAACAATTCTTCTTCACAACCTATAATAAAATCTAATAGAACTCTCTTCAACTTGCTGCAATTATAGACAATAATGAGCCTTGTAAACTCCAAAGAGTTTACAATTACAAAGCACAAAGCTTATCTCACAAAACCTATGCCTATTCTTTGCAAGTAGAGTTCTTCCATGAAAAACAATGTCAAACCAAGTCCTTCATCAATTTGGGCGTCCAAAACTAAAGTCCTAACTCAACGTTGATTACAAAGATATCTTGTAAGCTTCTACTCAAAGTTGGCGCCCAAGAATGGGCCCACTTAACTCAGCCTTATAAAATATATTCTCATGCAAAAGTATTAACTCCAAGATGCCAATTTGGGCGCCCAAGGTGGGTCCAAGTCAATCTCTATTAATTGAAACATATCTCTCTATCAATTCATGCAAACAGGATGCATGATTGATCATCCCCACTTAACTGAATGTATCACCTGTTATCTGTCATGCAACTCGAGTCATTAGTCATGCATTCCAAGTCAACTGAAGTCAACTAGAATTCAACTGAAACTAACACATGCAACTGAAGATAACTAAACCATAATTGAACTGAACTGAACTAAACTGAATTGAACTGATACTGAACTAAACTGAACTGAACTCCACTCATGTAAATATCAATTCTTAAGTTCCAAAATCTTTACATGCATTACTAAAGTGTTATCTTTCTCTAAATAGTTAACTTAACTCAAGGTGAGTTCCACCTTCCATGTGGGTGCCCCATGTGCTCCTATTTTGTAGGAGCTCTTCTTGGGATTCCCCACATGTTCCTATCATTTAAAATTAATTACAAATATCAATTTACATGTTCATTTCATTCAAATTTAATCTCTTTCTAATCCTATTGTTGGGGAACACTTTCCAAGGACTTAGGAGATACATGAAATATGTTTAGGATTGCAATTAAATGGCATTCTATTCCCAACAAGCGGCTACAAAATAAATGTAGAAAGCTACACTAAAAGATTGGTTGCACTGAAAAATATGATTCTCTCTTATTTTATCATTTTAAATATTATTTTATAACTCCAATCTTAAATAAGATAGGTTTTAATAGGTTTAGGTTTCCCATGAAATTATATGTTTTACAGACCTTTAGATTACATGTCAAACCTTAATGGGATATACAATTAGAGAGATGGTTTTACATGAGGTACATAATGTTATTAGGATATTTGGATCCACCTATATTCTACATAAATTTCAATGTATATTTTTAGCCATAATTATGTATCTAGAGGCTTTGTGGTAGATAAATGGAGCCAATTGTGATAATTTCAAATAGCACAAGAGGAAGAGTAATCTTTTGTCTTGTACTAAGGTCAGAGATTTCACTATCCTGGGTCTAAAAGGTTATGAGATACTTACTAATATAATTTTCCAATTTGGTAAGGAATTTGATGTTGAGAAGAACTGTTACTAGGAAGGCTTCATCGATAAAAATAAATGGGATGTTAGGATTGTAGGACATGAGCATGAATTTTATGAACTTGATTACTTCATCAAAATCTATAAAGATGAGATGGAGAAAAGGGAGAGGATGACATGATGGTTTAGGATCAAGAATGCTGAAATTAAACTTAAATAAAATGATTATAATAACTTTAGGGGGTTCTAAAAGGAAATAAAAGACCTTATTCTAAGGATGAAAACCATGTTAGATAGTTGTGTAAGAGATTTTAGTATCGTGGGTATAAAAGGTTATGAAACACTTACTAATAATTTCCCAATTTGGTAAGGAATTTGATGTTGAGAAGAACTATTATTATGAAGGCTTCATCTATAAAAGTAAATGGGATGTTTGGATTGTAGGACATGAACATGAATTTTATGAACTTGATCACTTCATCAAAATCTATAAAGACAAGATGGAGAAAAGAGAGAGGATGACATGATGGTTTAGGATCAAGAATGTTGAAAGTAAACTTAAATAAAATGATTATAATAACTTTAGGGGGTACTACAAGGAAATCAAATACCCTATTCTAAGGATGAAAACCATGTTAGATAGTTGTGTAAGAGATGAAATTTGACTTTAACAAAGAAAAAATAATTTCCTTTGAGATTAATTTCAATCTTTTATATTAGGGTTAACCAAAAAACTTTATGTTTAACTAAATCTATCGTTCAGATTTGTGTTGATGACCCTTTTCTAAATTTTGATTTTGAAGAGAAATAAAATTGATAAAATCAAACTAAAATGTTGAAAAAAAAGAGATGAATTGGTAAAAATAACTTGAAATAGAGAAATGAAAATAACTTCGTGATTATAGAAATAGAAAATATAGAAAATAGGGAACCCAGGATAAAAATATCAAACTCTTTATTTAGGATGCCAACACCACAAGAAAGTATTTGTTTGTGACACATTGCCATTCTTTATGAATTTGGGAAACAAAAAGTATGGTTCAATGCAAACAAAAATCTTGCATGTAAAATAAATAAGAAATATAAAATTATTAGAGGAATTGGAATTATAGAATTTATTCTATCAAAACCTATGAATTACTTAATAAATTAAAATTAATAAAAGCAAGATTTAAATGAAATATTTTGAAAAAGATATCACCAAATGTGAAAAACACTAAAAAATATCTTGCCTTGTAAACTTGCAACAAAAGAAACAGAAAATAAATGTTTTTAGTGGTTGTTTTTGGGGTTTACCTCACTCAAACCTCATATTGATATTTTGACCATCATAGACAACCTTTGTTTTTTAATAGTTTTTAAAATAAAAGTGATAAATATAATATAAATTATAATGAAAAACCAAAATGACAATAACAAGACTAAATATAATCCTAAATACAAGCACTATTAGCACTTAAGAATGAAAACATGAATGATTAACTCAAGAGAGAGGAGAAGGAAAAATAAAGAATAAGATCACCTCTAGATCTTGAAGCCACTAAGAAAGACATTGCTAGCTATTGTAAATTATTGTCACAACTCCACGAATGCCACTTTGGAATCAAAAATATGTTTACATGCAAAATGGAATGATAAAAGTGAAACATATAAAAAGGGAACCTTAGGTTTAATGAGTGAAACCTAGGATTCAATTGAGGGCCTTTCTTTAGGGTTTCATTAAGATGGAGACCAACAAGGTGTATAGATTGAATTTCAACCATGAAGGTGAGACAATGAGACCCAAATCTCTATCTTATTAAGGATAGGGATGGATTTCATTTGATTTGTTATGATTCACCTAATTAGACTATGTGCCATAATACTAAAATTGCAAGATCTTGATAATATATAGATTGAAACAAAAATTTGCAGGAAAATATGGGAAGTGCAGGAGTCTGTGTACCTATCTAAAAAATGGTTTCAATGTGCATAGGGGGACTTATATGCCCAAAGGCACATGGGTCCTTATAGGGGTCTCCTGCTCTGCTTTTGAGGTACTTTGATGGTAGATATGAGACTCTCATTTTCATTTGTAGAGTTGTTAGAATGTTGTTGGATAATTTTTTAGGTGAGTTTTCGTGAGTTGACAAGATGCAGGGCTTTAAATGTAACAATGAATGATTTGTCTTCAAACTTTCCTCAATCCTCTTCAAACCTAAAATCTGCACATTCAAAGAGAGAAATTTTTGTGTCATTTATAGGATTTCTTTAGTCAAACCTTGTGTATGTGTTTTCACTTCCATAATGGAAATGTTAATGATAAAATGATAATGGATAGGAAGCAATGATGAAATCACAAAGTCCTACAACTCACCACCCTTCAATGGCTTCCTTGAAGGATTGAAGTCATGCACATCACCTCAAGGTCTTGGAACTTGCTTGACTGATTTCTAAAATGCTTTGAAGACCTATAAAAGTGTTAGCCTTCACAAAACAATGATAGCATGAACACACATAAATCTCACATAGGATTTGACATGATGTTGGATCTTGAATTGTTGTAATAAGTCTTTGAAAATTTTTCTCTTGACTTTCTCAATAATGCACTTGACAATAGTAATTTCTCATGAATTATTATTAATGATTGTTAGATTTCAAATGATACCATAAGTAGGTATTTATATACAATTATGCTAATTTCCTTGACACTATTTTACATGACATTAAGTGTTGGGGGAAAAATGTTAATTGGATGCATTTAGTCAATGCTTGCAATTTGTTGAAAAATGGTAAAAATAGGCCTTAGAATGCATAATTCAGGGAAATAGGTGCTCAATTAGGCTCAACAATTTAGGGGAAAAAACAATGTTACATTTAGCCCCCACTTTAGTAAGAGTATGAACTTATGCTTAGACTCACACAAAAGTAGATAAATACATTAAGAGGAGTATGATTGTCCAAATTTTGAAGAGATAGGATGATAGGATCTAGGGGGAGTGCACAAGCCCCCATGATTCAAGATCCCATGGAAAACCAATAGGAGTACAAAGGAACACACACATGTATGATATGTATCAAGACAACATACACAAACATACATGTCAAAAACATGAAGCATACATGATGAAAACACATAACATAACATAACATATAGATGATGATGATGAAATGAAAACAAACTAAAATACACACAACCAAATACAAGGTTAGTACTAGAGGGATTTGAGTCAATAAGGCAAGGAGACCTCGATATTAAATTGTCTCAAATACCAAACATCATCCATCAAAGAAAGGAATACTCCCATGAGGACTAGCAAGTTATTCTATGCCACGTCACTCATGAACCACATGGATTTACTGGATAGCAAGCTATGTTATGCTAGGTGTCCATGCAATATCATGGGTTCCATAAGGCTAGCAAGGTGTGTTATGCCAAACACTCATGAAACACATGGATCCACTGGCAAGCAAGTTGTGTTATGCTAGGTGGCCATGTTAAAGGGGGTACTCAAGTTCACGACCCAACAAGCTTTATTATGTTGAATCCATGAATTATCTTACAAAATATCGCTTCAGGGAGCACACAAAACTCACCTCAAGGGGTGCACAAAGTTTAACATTATAGGGGACAAAAAAAAATCACCTTAGGGGGTACATAAAGTTTAATGTCATGGGGGGAAAACAAAACTATTAAACTTTATACACCCCCTGAGATGAGTTTTGTTCATCCCGTATGACGTTAAACTTTGTGCACCCCTTGAGGTGAGTTTTTTTCATCCCCTATGATGTTAAAATTTATGCACCCCCTAAGGTAAGTTTTATGCTCTCCTTGAAGCAAGATTTTGCAATATAGTTCGTGGATTTAACATAAAAAGGCTTGTTGGGCTGTGAACTTGAGCACCCTTTTTTAACATGGCCACCCAGCATAGCAGGAAAAGGAGTGGGAGGAGATTTGAACTCAGGGGATGATGCTAGAGGAGAAGGAGATGATTCAAAGGAGGCAGATGGATTATTTCCTGGAGGTGAGTTGTTGCAGGGTTGGTTGTTGTTGTCAGTCTACTGGGATGCAATGGTGTGGTGTTGGCTGTTGTCATTCGATTGTTGGGAAGCAATGTTGTGGGGATGTTTGTTGTTGTCATCCTATTGGGAAGTAGTGGCCTTGCTTATTGGTGGCCTGATATCTAAGGATGTTGGGTTTATTCTTGCTTGTGTGGAGCTATACAGTGATGGGAGGAATTTTCTCTCATCCTATTATTTCTCTAGTCCCCTTGGCGGGATGGAGGTCATTGCTACAATAGCTTTGTTTCTAGTTTTTTCTTTGTTGGACTATGGTTGTCGAGACTTGCTTTTCTCCCAACCCATCTTTTTGAACTTTAATGCTTGGTTTCATTTGTTGGTACAACCTCCCTACGCTATTTGGATCTAGGGAGTCTAGGTGTTGAGGGCTATCGAGGAAGACCTCTTCTCTAGGTCAAGGCTACAGGTTGGTTGTTGTGGGTTTGTGATGGATTTGAGATATTGGCCTTTTATTGTGAATAAATGTGCTATCTTATCAAAAAAGGAGGTGTTTCAGGCTCTTATAGGATGTTTTTCCCATGGAGTGATGTTTTGAGTATAACCTTTTTGTATAAGGACATGATCTCTGGAGATCTATTTTGAAGGTTGCTTTTTGGATATTGAGGCTTGGACATGCCTATCTTTGGATGATATGTTGTTGGGTCTAATATTTTGCTTGCAATGTGTGGTTTTGAACCCCTATTTGATTTTGAAGCTTTTACCATAGATGGGGAGTAGTTATCACTTTGGAGAATGTTAGTTCTTTGTCTTTCATTCTTAAGGCAGTTAAGGGAGTAGTTGTCACCCATATTTTAAATTTTTTGTTGTTGACTAGGCTACACCCAAAGCTTATTTTGAAGGCCCAAGTTTATTTGCTCCTTTTTCTGATGGTTGGAATGCATTACAAATTCTTCTCGAAGTTCCTAATGCCTGTATTGCCAATGAATGTTATATTTTCCCTTTATTCGAGTTTGTTGGCTTTTTACTGGGTTCTATAGTTAGTGTCTTCTATTGAGGTGAAGACTACTCCTATTGAGGTGGAGTTGGGTGTTGTGAATGTGTTGGGAAGCTATCTTTATTAGTGTCCTCTTTTGTTGTTCCTATTCAGGTGGAAGCCACTCCTATTGAGGTGGAATTTGAGGTTGTTGGAGATTGATGGCTTTGGTGGAAAGGGTGTTTATGTCATACTCTCCTATAGATGGGATCTCTCTCCTTCAAAGGTGGAGATTGAGTTGGTATGATGGGATGGAAGGTGTTTCAAGGAGGTTATTATTATCTTATGTTTAGTTCTACCTTTCAACTCTCTTATTGAGGTAGGGAGTTTGGTTAGACAGGTTGTCATGAAAGGGAGCACTTGTTGCCCTCTTTTTTGTGTGTTCTTCTTTGGAAAACCTATTTGGGTGATATGGATATCCTACATCATTAAGTTTTCTATTTTCTTGGCTCAACGTTGTCTATTATAAATAGTTGTTTGCTGAGGCCTAGTTGTTACAGGCTCTATTGTTGTTTGGATGACTTAGGTTGTATTTGTGAATTGTTTGGGTTCAAGGTCTTTGTTAAAACCTAGTTGTAGAGGGTTTAAGGTTTCATTCAAAACATATTCTTTTTAGCATGATTAGACTAGTCTATCTTTTGGTGGTTGTTGTTGTTGGGCTATTGATTGTCTAAGTTTTATCTGTTTGCAACATTCTCGTGACAAGGTTTTGATTCCCTTCAAAACCTTATTGTAAAGGGTTTTTGGTCCCTTCAAAACTTGCTATCCCATATAATAAAAATAATGAACAAGATAATGTGTGATTTAGGGTTGAGTGATTACAATAAATTTTTCTCGCTTCTCTGGTTTGAATTGTTTGTGCGCATGGTGGACTCCACTTTGGGGGTACCCCATGGTCCCCCCTGTCCTCTCCTGACCAAATTCTCACCAAGGCACTTGTTGATCCAAAAACCTCAGGGGTCCCTCCTGTGTTGTCTGCTACTAGTGTTCTTGTGATTCCTGATCAATTTATTGTTGATGTGCATGTGCTCTTTGTTACTCCCCAAATCACATTGTTGGTCAAAGTAGAGCTACATAAGTTGTTGGATGTAGGTTTCATAAGAACCATTGATTATCTAAAGTGGGTTTCCAACCTTGTTCCAATTTCAAAACCCACTAGGGGCATACACATCTACACAGATTTCAGAGATCTAAAAAATCTTGTCATAAGGATGACTTTTTGCTTCCCAACATAGACATCATTGCAGACTTGATAGTTGGACATGAAATGCTCTCTCATGGACAGGTTCTCTGGGTATAACTAGATCATGACAGCCAAAGAAGACCAACAAAAAATAACTTTTACTTTCCCATGGGGGACATATTGTTGAAATGCCATGCCTTTTGGTTTAAAGAACACAGGTGGAACATATCAAAGGGAGATGAACTTAATCTTTCATGACATGCTCTACAAAATCCTAGAAGACTATGTGGACAACATCTAGGAAAAATCAATGACAAGAAAAGAACATCTAGAAGTGCTAACTCAAATATTTGATAGGCTTGAAAAATATCAGGTGAGACTTAATCCAAAAAAGTGTGTCTTTGGAGTCACAATAGGTAAAAATTCTGGATACATAATATCACGAAGGGGAATTGAAGTGGAACTTGCCAAAGTCAAGGCGATAATATTTTCCCCTTGATTTATGTCCTATTTTCATTGCCTTTATGTAGAAAATATGTACTTTTACAAGTCATGATGTGTTAAACCAACTAAGGGTAAAGTTTGAGTTGTGAGAATATTTATAGCTCCTTCTAAATGTTGTCCTAGATATCAAACCTAGTCATGAAATACTTATGCAAGGAACATATGAAATTTTGGGTTGTGTATGTTGTAGTTTAAGTTATTGATCATATTGTGTTCATTTAAACAAGTGTAGGTCAAAATTCATTTGGTGCATCACCTTAGTAAATCTTAGGTTTTATTTCATGTCACTTCCTATCTCTTTTTTCTGCAAGAAGCAATAGGTAGTTTAGTTCAGGTAATAAAACCAAGGGGAACCGACCCTCATTGGAGGTTGATCTCCACCATCTGAGCCCACACTCAGGGAGATCATCCCATGTTTTAGAAAGTAGTTGAGTTCTACACTCAACAAGGGTTAGTGACAACAGTAATATATAATAAGTAATATTTCTAAAATAAAGTGTCAATTTAATTTAAAATAATCAAAATTATAAATTTTTCTTTGAAATCCCTATAAAAATTATATTTAAAAAATGTAAAGCTCTATTTTAACTTTCAATTATAATTTTACAAATTTAAATGTTATTATATTATTAAAATATTAAAATCAATTAAGTTGTAAGTTTATTAATGAAAGTATTTAATTTATATAAATTTACTAAGATAATTATTGTGGTGTAAAAAGGCCTAATCCCTTACCCAATTCAAATTATAAAAAAATCGACTAAATAAATATCCCTCACTCCATTTATAAACAAAAAACCTATCTATTTTTTAATAGGAGCTGCAAATAGTTTGAAAAGTAAAAGTCACAACATTTGTGAAAAGACATGTATTGTCTTATCAAATCATTTAATTGTCACACATTAATAAGTAACTTACCAAATTCTTCAATAAAATCATAAAATTAATAACTTGAAGCACATAGTAATTGGGATTACTGCTATAATGTATAATTACAAAATTTCTCGATGAAAAATTTACAAACATCTAAATTTTGGTTGATAATTTTTTCTAAATTGAGCATAAATTTAAAACATGTGAAATGGGTTTATTAAAAGTTATAAATGGTTTTGCACATCAAAAGGAAATGTTAGCTATGAAAAGAGTGGGGTGTTCAACCTAAGATGGTCTAACAAATATTTTAATATTTCTTAAACATGCCTACTAACACATCATGGTGGAAACCAATCACAATCTACATTGGCGGTAGACAATCTATTGGATAGAGGAGCAAAAGCTAAGTTGAAATTCATAACAATTGTATAAAACCTTAGACTATGAATACATAATGTTAGAGAATCATATTTTGAATAACTAAAACCTAGAGAAAATATGGAGGATGGATGGAAGGTCAATGGAAATCCAATTGTCGATAGTAGGGTGTCACAAGCAATGCAAAGAATTACACCTAGATACCTACATGCGTAAAGGAGTGTCATTATAGCTTTAAAATGGCTAAAATAACAACTACTATAGTGCTACTTTGGCGACAAGCTATCTACAATATAACAACTACAATATTTCTCTTTAATCCTTCAAATTGCCATGGAGTAGTCTGTTGTGGCCATGTTAGATTTTTCTATACATTAATATGTGTAATTATAGACATTCTAGACAACAATGCATTTGATAGCTACAAAGCTTGCATTAAAAGCAAAAAAATAAAAGTAAATAGAATATATGAAAATAATTTAAAATAAATCAAATATTTACCAAGATTGATTTGCATTTTCTCCAATATTACCATGCATTTTTAATGCAATTCTATTGTGGTTGAATTTGATAAACATTTGGAGTGAAGTGCTAGGAAAATATATTATTTAGCTGGTAACTTGTTTTTCAACAAGGAGTTTTTCAATGTGATACTTGTTTTAAATGAAACCCAACACATAATATAACCTATCAACTAAATATTTATGGCTTCTATGTGTGAGTTTTCATTTTGATGAAAACATTCTTCTTCTTTATTTTTTTATTTATTTAAAAGGGGCACACTTAAATGGTTTGATTTGTGTACCATGCTATTTACCTCCATTTATGAGTTAATAAATGAACTTTTTGATCACTTTAAGCATTTACATCAAATGTGTGGTCCCCTCATCTTGTAACAAAACAAGTCATTCTTCTCTTTTCTCTTCTTATAATAACACATATAATTTTGAAGGTCCTAATGGAATGTATATAAACATTTCTAAGAAAAACTTTATCCCCCTAGTTTTGGAGTTTAAATATTTAATATACATCATTCTATTCCTACTTATGTTATTCCCCTTCTAAGATTATTGTATAAGAAGCTCCCCCACTCCTTCCCAACTAGTTCAGGAATGTATTGTGGTATAAGCATTTCCCCCTTCTCCATATTCCTTTATTCCATTTTAGATTTCTCTCTTTCCTAACATAAATTATTATGCAATAGACCATACATATGACATTAGATGTAATGAAGAATTCTCCTTCTTATAAGGATGTATTTCAATAGACCCTACAAAAAAATACGACTATTTATATACATAGATATACATGTATAATATATACATAATATGTATATATATACATAATATATATACACACATACATTTACATATACATATAAATACATAATGCTTAGCTAATAACACTATAATATTAGTGTCTATCAACTATTCGATAATGCCTTTAGGTGTTGTTACTATTAAATATAAATAACAAATAAGTGTCTATGCATTTAACCAATGTTAACATACGCGTCTATTTAGTAATTAAGTGTCAAAACATCTAATATCATACAATGAGTAGAACTATGGTTGTTAAATAAATGAGAGTTGGATTAACTCTTACTAATTAGGGTTAAGTCTCAATATAAAAATGACCATGCAAAATATTAATTTTCATTATCTATTAAATTGAACAATTATAAAATATCATCTAAAAGTAGACGTCATATAATTCTTCAAAAAATAGTTGAAATTATCACAATCACAATATATGCGGAGTACTATAAGAACTGCAAAATAATTAAATCTTACATATTCACCATCATTTTATCACCTTCAGAATCCAACTAAATATCATATTTAAATTTATTTAACTTTTTCATTTAATTTATCATATAGTCTTTCTAATCTAAATCTATTTATTTAAATTAATATTTTTCTTCTAAATTAATTATAAAATAATTAAGTACATTAAAGCTTTTATTCTCTTAAAATTATTCATACAAATTTTTATTCTCTTACAATTATTCATATATAAAACATATTCATTCCCTTACAATTATTCACATAAAGCATTTTTATTCCTTATAATTTATTCTAAAGATTTTCACTCCCCTACAATTATTCATATAAAGCATATGCATTCCCTTACAATTATTCACATAAAACATTTTTATTCCTTATAATTATTCCTAAAGCATTTTCATTCCCAAATATTTTCATTCATATAAAGCATTCTTATTCCTTACAATTATTCATATAAAGCAATTTTATTTCCTTTCCCATATAAACTTTCTCTGCACAAAGGAAAGAGCGCTCCCTTGTCAATAAGAAACATTAAATACGGTCAACTATGCGTTAAGAGTGCTGGCCGTGCTGGCCTTGCGGGCCCCATTCCTTTAAACAAACACGCTCCAATGCACTTTAAACAATCTCTATACAAATATTTTAAATATGAAAACCATTTATTTAAATAAAAAAGAAAAAACCAGAATCCAAAATGTTTGGTGGAAATCTCAAAGCAAAATGGCAGCTACCAACTAAATTTCCACACCAACCAAAGCAAGAAACATAGTTAGTTATACGAGTAAATTCTAACCCTGGACCACAAGGAAGTCGAATGGCTCTGTAGATCTCTCGACTTCCCATTACCCCAAATCACACTCTTTTTCTTCTTCTTTTTCTTTAGTCCGCTGCCATGGCAGGGCTAAAAGTTGGAGCTTAAGCATATGCCGCTGTAATACTAAATTTGGCATTCTGCGGAACGAATCAGAATAGACAGGAAAATCAGAATGACTCTTGTATAATTATTCAAGTATGTATTAGTATTAGTTTTAGAAGTAGTTATTTTCATAGTGTGTTATAAGAAAGGACATAATATTTCATAGTCTTTGATCTCTTGTGTAATATGAGATATTTTATATAATTTCAATCTCGTTGTAAAATATGAGATACATTCTCAAGCTTTTAGTCCTTTTGATTTTAATACTGTTTCATGCTCAAATTTTTACTTCTTTTGATATTAATATTGTTTGGTTAGAATGATGTATCAATAAATTGTATTTAGATTTTCATAATATATTATTTATATAAAATTATATGTCAAAAAATATTATGCAATCTTTTTTACTTTTGTCAAAAGATTTTTGTCTTTTTGTCTTTAACATACTTATTATCACAAAAAGGCATTTTCCTTTGGAGTTTCAAATTTGTCTATATATTAACTTTGTATCAACCTTTCTTTTAAGTTTATGGTGTATCAAGTTTCTAATAAATTTTTGGTAGAAACAAATGAAGCTTGAGTTAAGTGACAAGTTTCTTTAAATTGTTTGTACCTTATTTAATGTCATGTATCTTAAACAATTAGAAGCATGCAAGCATTTAATGTCATCTTGAATTCATTTTCTTCATGGATATGAGTCCTTTGACTTCTTGTCTAGAACTAAATATAAAAAATTCTATTCACTTAATACATTGGTTAAACAATTAGTTTGTTGAAGAGAAACTGAGCCAAAATTCCTTTTAACATTTTGTCAGTAGCTTAATATATCTCTTCAAACATCGAATAATCTACTTTGTATACCCAATACTAGTTTTTGATTTATTTTTCTACAAATTAAAGTTTCAATTTCAAAAAACTAAATTTGAGATATAGAATCTTGTTTCATCAAAGTCACAAATTACATTGATAAATGTAAAGTTTTTTGATATTTTTATTTTCATGTATTTAAAATTGAAATCTTTCTTTTAACACAAATGAAAATAAAATCTCTAAGATTATTATATGTTTTAGGTTATTTCTTTTGTGTACAATTATTGAAACTCTCTTACTTTATCACGTTTTGAAATTCTTGAAAATAGGTAACATCACCTAAATTCATGTATATATGTATGTATGCAAATCATTTGATAGTACTTTTAGGTGATGTTATACACACACACACAAATGTAGTATATAACATGTATGTAAGGTGGTAAAGTGATGGTGAAGATTTAAAACTCAAATCATTTTGTAATTCTAATATTACTCCATATACTTTATGATTGTGATAATTTAAACTATTTTTCAAGAGTTACATGACACATATTTCACATAATCCTTCAAAAATCATTAAAATTATCACAAACATAAAGTATACAAAGCATTATTAGAATTACAAAATGATTGGAACTTACATCTTCAACATCATTTTACCACCTTCAACATCCAATTAAATATCACATTTAAATTTATTTAATATTTTGATTTAATTCATCAAATATTATTTCCATTCCAAATCCATTTTATTTAAATCAATTAATTATTTAATTTACTTAAATAATTTTTATCGTAGAAACAATATTTTCTAAATACATTTATTTTATGCAATGTGAGAGATTTATTCCCTGACAATTATTCATATAAAGCATTTTAATTCTTTTATCTATAGGGGAGAGGATCCACTAGTTGAAAATGCTCCACTAGTTGTGATATCATTTGTTAATTTAATGCCCAATACTTTTATGAAGTATAATAATAGTAGTTGTGACTTTTAAGATGTTAGTGTTGATCATGAGTAATAATTGAATGAAATTTATTTCTACAATCTAAAAAGCAACAAATGATGTGATGTCATGTTAATACACTAGAAAAACATGAAAGTAGTGGACACCAAAAAATCAGAATTTTTTTTTCCTACTATCAATCTACTTTCTTTTTAGGGCTTTTTTTGGAAAACCTCAACAAAAAACATGTTGATGTGGTATTTGATGATGTGGACTTGAAATCTTAGTTATAAGCATGGGCGTTACCAAGTATACCAGTGTAAAAAATGAGAGTGATTTGAAATTGCCAGATAAGATTTGAGAGGTGGAAAATTAGGGTGCTCAATCATTAGATCCTTTATCTCATATACTATTTTTCTCTACACATAGAAAAAACCCTCCCTCTAATTACATTTTTAAAAAAATTATAGAAATAACATAATTTTAAATTTCAATTAATTAACAAATACGGTCAAACTGTACATCCAGCTCGATAGACGGGACCATCGCAGGGCCCATTCTCAAAAAAATAAATAGCACGCTCGGATTTACTTTAAACCCTGTCTCTAGAAATGCTCTAAACCATTTAAAAATACGTGAGACAAAAGCGGTAATTAGAAGTTGAGAACGTTGCCATTAAATATGAGAACAATTTATCTGAATTTCTTATTAAAAATGAAAAAATCAGAATCGAAAAATGTTCGGTGGTGGATAGTGCGCTTGAAATCTCAAGCAATATGGCAGCTACCAACCAAATTCCGACACCAACCAAAGAAAGCAATATAGTTAAAATGAATAAATTCTAACCCTAGACCCGACAGAACAACGAGGAGCAAGGGAAGGAAGTCGAATGGCTCTGTCTCTGTCGACTTCCCATTATCTCAAGACTGGGTCTTCCAAATCACATTCTTCCTATTCCACTTCTTTATTCCGCTTCAATGGCAGGGCTAAAAGCTCGAGCTTGAGCATATGCCGCAGTAATAGTAAGTTTGGTATTCTGCGGAACGAATCAGAATGGACAAGGAAAAGAAGACTTACATTAAGAGCAGCGTCTACAGGCGGAGACGGCGGCGCGGGGATTGGAAATAATAGTGGCGGTGGCGGTGGAGGCGGAGGCGACGGAGAGGGCGATGAGAATGAGAAGAACAGGGCGGAGGCAATGATGGCGCTGGCGGCGCTGGGAAAGTCGCTGGAGAGCATTCCCCCAGATTTGGCGACGGCGGTGAAGGCAGGGAGGGTTCCTGCCGCTATCATCAATCGCTACGCTGAGTTGGAGAAGTCATCGTTCTTTCGCTGGCTTCTGCAGTTCGGCGGATTCAAGGAGAGATTGCTGGCCGATGATCTCTTTCTTGCAAAGGTTGCCATGGAATGCGGTGTTGGCATCTTTACCAAGGTAACTTTTAGACTTATTCTTATTATATATCATGAAGTGTAATATAAAAGGTTGATATTAAAAATTGTCACAGTTTGAAAAAAAAAAATTACACTGAAGTAGAGTGTCAATTCAATTTTTTTGTTTATTTTTATAGAAACAATTGAATTACATAGATATTGCCTTTCTCTGCTGAATTACAATATTATAAAAGAACATACATTTAACTCATTTTATTTGAATTTTATGACCCATTTGCATTGAGATTTGACCCACTTTAAATAACAGACTTTTAAATGGCAGGCTTATATAGAAATCATTACCTTGACATAGATTGCCTATTCCATGGGGACATAAAAATTCCATCTTTTGGGATCAGATTGAGCAATTGTTGATTAATTCAAACGAAGAAGAAACAACCCGCGTAAAGAAGCATTAATCTACTCTTCAATTTCAAGCCCTTTGAGGGGTGGGGTCTGAGACAGCTATAACACTTGTGGTTTTATTTACGGTCAGGTCTTTTAGACATAATATTTTATTAGTTTATGTCATTTCAATTTTATGATCCATTAGTTTTGAAACCTGACCTACTTCCACACTTATAGGTCAACTTAGGTGGTACCTTAGATAAAAATCACTATGTTGAAATGGCTCAGTCATGGACAAATTTCACATGTTGAAGTAAAGTTGATGTTTGAAATTTTAGTAACTTGGAGAAAATTAGAATAATGCCAAGTTTTAGTGACATTGAAACAATACTAAGTTAGCTATAGGAAATGAAACTCGAATTCATACTGCAATGTATTAAAGAAAGCGAAACATGCAAAATCAGGGCAAATTCTTATCCTGATTAATAATACCCTCCAGAAGTAATCTGCAGCTTTGCAAATTTGACCTTGGATTTGCTCATAGTGCACTCAGATGCTACATCACATTGCAGGTTCAGTTGTCCTGAAGACTGTTTTGGTGTCTTTCATTTCATTTCATTATGTTTCAGTTATTTTATCTGGAAATTATTAATCATTAAAGGAGTTATTGAGGCACCCCTGGATCATGACCTAGGAGTCTCCCCTAACCTCCAACTCCTTGCATCTCATTGCTACTGCCATTTTAAGACCTTCAAGCAATGACAAGGCCTCTGCTTCACTGTTTATCTTGGATCTTAGACAAAACAAACTGCCTCTCGCAAATGAAACAAGGGAGGAACATAATACAGTGCCTGCTCTCGAGGGACCTGGGTTAGCTTTGAAGGTCCCATCAAAGTTTAAATAGAGGTAGACCTCTTGGGTAGGCTTCCAAGCAGCAGCTAATTTTCTATTTTTTGCGCACTCACCAGTAACAAAGGAAGGAAGGGACAAATTCCAATTTTTGATAACCTGCCGTTCTGGAATGGTAAAATAAGCTCTCACTTTAGGTAGAGCAGGTAATGCAGAAGAGGAAATTGCTGCACATCTTGCTTCAATAGTGTTCCCATGGAACGAGACTGTTCCTGAAAACTCACAGAGGGCAGCAAAGGGAGATTTTCCATGGAAAATTTGAATTTGGGGTGCCTATTGACCAACTACACAAGTGATCTATGAGGCTAAAAGGAAAAGTCCATATCATCTCTAGTTTGCTGAGGAGAGCCGCCTCTTATTTGCCAGTAAGAGTAGCGTAGCAGAAGGTGATCTACAGATTCATCTGCACAGATACATGAAGCACACCTAGACAGGTTGTGAAAGCCATGCTTACACAAATTGTCAAACATTAAAATTTTGATGGCCCTTGCTAACCAAATAGGAGCATTTAAACATTTTGGAGGTGCTCCTTTGCCCCAAATGAGTGATGCTTCCCAATTGGATAACATGGGCAAATAACTCTCATTGAGAATTGTGTTAGAGTTTTCCTTGTGTGATACCATCCTCTTGGCACGGCTCTCTTGAGGGGACTAAGCTACTGACAGAGTTGGTCTGTGCCTTAATGAGCCCACAAAACTTTATATTTGCATCGCCACTTGACACAAAATAATACATTCACAATGCAATGCCAATGAACACAAGTCACACAAGAACTCTTTTGGGGAAGAGATAGACTTTATTGATGCACAATGATTGGCACATAGCCTTATGACAAAGTTTTGCACCCTTGGCTGGAATACACTATCCTAGTCTGAGTCAGGTTGCATTGACAATGCTCAGACATACAAACTAGGAAACACCACTCCCCACAGTAACATAGGTTGTCTGTGAAGCAATCTCCAACTTAGCCTGAAGTAATGCCCAAACCTCACCCTCACTCAAGACTCACAACCTTCATGCAATTCAGAACCTCAGAACATTTACAGTCTCACTTAACTCATGTCTCAACTCACACAGAATGCTTTCACACAATACCATCAAATGCTCTCATGCAATGAACAATGAATGATGATTGCAACAATGAGCTTGCCCTTGCTTATAAAGGATTTGCAACCCACTCCGAATAATCTGCAATCTTTAGTTGGCACAAGTTCCTATGTGGTGGCAGATGACATAGGTTGAATCCATTGGTCCAATACTTCTCCTTAGGTCAAAATTATAAAATGTTGCCCAAATTATTGAATGCTTCCCTTGTTACACTTCTAGGCAACTTGGCCCCTTCTTTACCTTGGTGCATGAGTCCAACTCACACCCAAAATATTAAAGGCAACTGATTCCAATGCAACTATGTTATTAGACATCCAATTCCAACTCATGTTGGATTACATTACCCATGACATGCTTTGGAACTTGAATCACAACCCCCTCAAATACCCCATGGATTGGATTTCCTAACGATCTAGAAATCATGGCTGATTAAGGCTGTAATGTCCCCATTTTCCGACTCGCCACACAGACATTAATTTAATTTAATTATTTAATATTGCCTGGTAGATGCTAGAAAGTATATTTAAAAAGGTAATATAAAATTATTAGATTATAGTGTTATTTTAAAGTGACATTGAGTAAATATTTAAAAGATATTTTATAAAGTCACTTTATAATAGAGCACTAATATGTTTTGAGCAGGAAATTGCAAATGGGGTTTCAAAAAGTGATAAAATGGAGAAGTGAGCTCATTTGTAGAATATGCTGGTTTATTATTTTATTTTGTATTTTGGTGGAGCTCTTTGGAGTTTGAAACCCTGGGTGGGAATTCATACGGGTATCCAGTTTCAGTGGTCAAAAATTCCTGAAAAGATTATTGATATTCATGATTGCTTGATTACAAAAGGAGACGAAAGCTCCTTATAAAGAAATTTACAATACGATGTTTCTAAAAAGAAACAATTGTTAACTAAAGCTAACTGATGCAGAAAGCGGAAAGATGCTAAAACAAACGAAGTGAAAATAGAAGTGACTAAACATTAACTAAGTTACCTAAAGTAAATTGACGACTAACTAAAGCTAAGATGACCATTAATATTACAATTAATATTTTAATACCCTCCCTTAATGGTCATCCTACAAACAAAAACTAAGTCTACCCATATTCTTCTGGAAACATATCATCGGTGACTAATAACTGGAGAAGCATAACTGTGGCATGATTACTAATCCTTTCCCGTAGAACAACCAAATCTAGACACCGACACTTGAAAACAATGAGCTTCCGTTGTTTCCAGGTAGTAGAATTTTTCATTGAACCTCTGCATTTTCCAACATGATACTGGACAAAGACGCCATCCCTTCCGTTTTCCAAAGCACGAAAAACGAGGTAACACTATGATCAACTAGCAAAACATTGGACAATTAGTTGGCACGACTTACGAATTGTAAGATTTTTCAGAAAAACCTTTGAAAACTCTGAAAAAGTCCTCAAAAAACTTTTGAACTGCAAAATTTTTCTTTAAAATCTTCAGGTGCATGATTTTTTGTTGAGAAAAAAATTGCCCAAAAAACTGGTCTGCAAACCCTAGCAGCAACCCATGATTTTTTAGGTAGGAAAAAATCCTCAAAGAAACTCTTTTAGCAAATATTTTCAGAAAAAATTCTGAAAAACTCTTAATAGAATTTTTATTTTTCCCAAAAAAATTCTGTCAAAAGTGGCTTAAAAACTTCACATTCAAAAGAAAACCCTTTATTTCGAGCAGAACTTCGCCTAGAATGGTGCGAAAAAACTTAGGCAGCAACTCACGATTTTTCCTCAAAAATTCTTCACTAAAAAAAACTTCGATTTTCAAAAAAATCAGCTCACTAAAATTCTTAAAAAATTTCTTTGATTTTTTTTTTATTACAAAAAAAATCGGCTAATCAGGTTCGAGCTTGAACTCTGATACCATGAAAAGATTATTGATATTCATAATTGCTTGATTACAAAAGGAGACGAAAGCTCCTTATAAAGAAATTTCCAATACGATGTTTCTAAAAAGGAACAATTGTTAACTAAAGCTAACTAATGTAGAAAGCAAAAAGATGCTAAAACAAACGAAAGTGAAAATAGAAGTTACTAAACATTAACTAAGTTAAGTTAGTTAACTAAAGTAAAGTGACGACTAACTAAAGCTAAGATGACCATTAATATTACAATTAATATTTTAATAATTCCTCCCTAGTTGGTAGCAGTAGAAATAATTTGAGTTTCTCGCATTTGCACGCCAACGGTTGTTCCAAATTTGTGAGTCTCCTTAGGAGACAAATTTTCAGTGTATCGATATTTCTTGTTTGAGACAAATACGACATCCATATGTAAATTTGCTGGTTGATTTATTAGATATATCGTTCAGATTAAGGAAGGATTATATATCCAAGTTGATCGATTCATTCTTCTGGAATAATTATTTCTAAGTGTTGGGCTTACTTTTGAATTGTCGTTATAGCTACAAATTTCCTATTGTTGAAGGAATTAATTATATGAGGAGTAGTCGCCTTAAACTTGGGAGTTGTTTGAATTTAGGAGTCTTAAGGGAGTCGTCTCATATTGAATTGTCTAGTTAAGGATTGCCGTATGAGATTAGGATATTGTGATAAGAGTGAGATGAGCCCAGCTGGCTCCAACTTCACCCCTGTAGTTTTCTGCTTATCTTTTTGTGTTTTTAAGTTTTTTAGAGAAATTTCTAGACAGAAGAGAAGGGGCGTATAGCATATAAATGTAGATAATAGTAAAATGCTTGAATTAATTGCTCAACTAGTACTGTAAATTAAGATTGGCAGTACATACAATGAATTTACAAACAATAAACGTACCTGACGTCCTCCAGATTATTTAAATAAGAAATTATCAAGCTTGCCAGGCAACAATGGCTGGAAATGGCCTGAAAGCATGCTAGGGTCTCAGATTTGTGTTCTCCCACAATGTAACTGAAGAATAAGAGCTGAGAAGGTGGTACGCCAAGGATCCAACTAAGAAACAGACCAAAAGGGAGGCGTTTTGCCTCAAGAATCACCACGCCTCTTCTCAGGGAACACGCCAAAGCAAGGAGATGTACGACCTCTGGCTACTGCAAGATATTGAAGCAAATATGGCAGAAGATGAAGGCGATCCAAGTGTAAACCCTCTCCTCCAACTGTATACTGAATAACTGAACAAATATACTTTGATCAAACTCAGAAGAACTTCTGATTGAAGCTCTCATCAATGACAATCATTTAGTTGGTGTCTCACAGCCTCACAATCACAGATCCAATGAAGATTTCTCGTTCTTCAATGAAGTTTCTTTGTAACCCTTGCCCTCAGACAATTCACAGAGAAAATAAGAAATTGCAATGTGAAATGATAATTAGATCTTAGGTCGACTTGCAATGCATTGCCTTATACTCACAAAAAGGCACACAATCCAAGAAAGTATGATTTCCTCCTTTAAAATACATTTAAATGTATTTTAACTTATTCTCAATAGTTTCCCCAAAAATACTTGGGCGCACTTTCTTGGGTGTTTAAGTGATTTTAATATCACTTTATAAAGTAACCTTTTATTACTTTATATTATATTCAAGTGGCGTTTTTTTCTTATAAAGTCAATTTGACTTTATATTTAATCATTTAAGTTAAATACATAACTTAACCACTAAAATACTCATAACTTCCTCCAAACTCAGTATAATGTCGTGCCGTCAGAAGCTGACAAACACTGAACTACATCTGCCTGCACTGGTACCAATACTAAGGTGAAAGAGGTGGGAATGGCAATACCCACCAAAACGGACACTGACCCTCTAACCAAGTCCTGTTAGCCCAGGAGGGTCCAAGAAATAGGCTAACTCCACTGCACCTGAACATTGACTAGAGTGGGGACATTACAAAGAGGCTCAAATAGTTGTAACCTTTCACCGTGGCATTGCTTGTGCTACCATAGTTGTGATATTAGCTGTGTTGGGAAGATATTGGAGTTTATTGGTGGCAGGAATCCTATGTGGTGGTCATAACTAGTCAAAGGGGGAAGCATTGATTATTTTGGAAGCTTTACCATCTTATCTTCTTGTAGAGTCGTGAGACTTGAAGAGGATTGCTGCTCTTATTGGAGTTCGTGGCTTTCACAATACCTAGGAAGCAATTGAAATCCTTCAAATACTAGTGGGTTCCTGTGGTAGATGAATCTGCATATATTATATGGTTTGAGGGTCTTAATATCTTAAATGCATCAACGTACATACTTCCGCCACCTTATAAACCCTGTGCTTTTTGGAGATATTGAGCTCATACATGGACGGTGCTCACAAGGAAGGGTCGCAAGGAAGGGAAGAAGGTAATCGTGGGTCTGAAATACCCTAAGGCGGCCATAGCAGGAATTCACGGGAGAGTATAGCAGCCAATAACAGGCTGACCATCCAAGGAGAGAGTTGTGATTATACTGCTGCGGCTAATATTTATGCTTGCATACCATTTTAATCAGTGAAGAGGAAGATCTTAAAGGAGTCAACTTGTGTGAAATACCTTTGCCAGGTCAGGAGTGTGCTATGTATACTTTATCATATCAGTTGTGTAGTTTTTGAAATGATCTGTTGCTTTGGCTTTGCATGCAAACATTGTTTTTGCCATGATGTATATCAGCTTAGATAATGCCTTAAAATGGTTAAACTTGATTGTAAATCTTATTTCAATATATGTGTATCGCATTGAGAATTAATTTCCTTGAGAATCTTCTGGAGCAATCAGAAATCAGTTTCATGGTAACTGTTTGACAAAATGTTTACATTGTCAAACTAAGAAAATCACAAAAATTTCAATAAATCTCCAGTGGGGACTTTACAAAGGCAGTCATTTGAAAATAAGACAAACAAGTTGACAAATTTTTTTATTTCTTGTTACATTGCCTAGTCTAAATTAGGTAGGCTCACTCAGGAAAAATAGACACAAAACATGTACAAGAGAGCAACTTGTACTTCTTCTCCATGTATTTGTGTACAAT
Organism: Sequoia sempervirens; assembly: GCA_007258455.2. Classification (NCBI taxonomy): domain Eukaryota; kingdom Viridiplantae; phylum Streptophyta; class Pinopsida; order Cupressales; family Cupressaceae; genus Sequoia; species Sequoia sempervirens. The sequence continues at coordinate 507,195,922 of VDFB02271358.1, forward strand.
GAAATGATTATAATTTTTAGCTGTTGTCTGATTCAGTATCAAAACAATTAATGGGACTAATTGCAATCTTTTTAATATTCAGGCTTTATGACATGATTTTTTTAATTAGTCATCTGTAGTCAGAAAGGTTTTGTCAGGAACAATGTTATTGGGTTAGTCTTTGTCAGAGCCCTAGATGTTATGCCCAATTTTGTCTATTATGCTTCCATTAGGTTCTCCATCGTCAGTTGCAACTTCAAATTTGTCAGGTCATCCCCGAGGGAATGTTCTAAAAATATACTGCCTCCAAAAGCCCTGCGGATATTTCTCTCATGTCTTAACTCATGTATCACCTATCTCCAAAACTTATTTCTGTGCTGTTCCTGCAAAGACCTAATGTTTTTCCGGAGCTTCTGCAAGTTTTTCATCCATCCATAAAGATGATTTTGGATTGAAAGGAATGCAATGCTAAAAATTGTTCCAACACACTTAAAACTGCAGATGTCGTTGTAGTCTTGAATGGAAGCTCAACATACCTCCGTCTTCCCGACAAATGAAGAGGTTCAAAACTTTCTTGGACCAAGCTTGATCTCTCTGCATGGTTGACATAGGATAAGACATATTCATAGATGTTCGCAAGGATGCTTGCATTTCTGGCTGGAACAATGACACTACCTGCCCCAGTGCTGACTTTTTATGATATTGAGATAGGCAACTTAATTGATTTTCTTAAGAGGTTGGCTTAGGAACTTGTGCTTTGTTTTGAGGAGTTGAATGGCCGGCTAGCACTTGCTTCACTTTTATCTAAAGCATGTGGATTCTGCTCTACAATTTTCTTTTATTCTTTAATGTTTCCTTTTTTGATTGGTTATGCTACTTTTGAAATCTGGGCGAGTGGGTACAATTGTGTTAAAAACTGTCAAATAAAAGAATGAAATTACATATAATAAATCAATAAAAATAAACACATTGAAGTTATAGCTACAATTCACATTATTTATGGAGTTTAGAAAATAACAATGAAAATTGAACGTCAAGATTCAAAATTCAAATTACAAATTATGGATGCAAGTGCCTACATGCACAACCACCGTATGGTATACTGTTACAGTCAACTGCAGGATTTCCTGTGGGAACAAGATTATCATGTATTCTCCTATTTTCTTTTGCAACCAGTTCTATTTTACTGGATGTCTTAGTTCATAGGCTGGAATGTTGGAGTGGGCAAAGCATGCACATCTTCAACATTAATTTTTATTTATGTTACAATAGAATGAGCCGCACCATCCACTAATCTTGGGAAGCCTCTGTAAGTATTCAATTTTGTTCTATCTTTGAAGCTGCATGGGATTGGTAAAACCTTTTTGTCAATGGTTGTGGAAGTATTCTGCATTTTACTTGGTAAAGCATGGTAGGTTTCTACATTATTCTTCTGAGAATCCATGACATATAAACTAGAACCAAAATTTTCATAGGAAGACATTTGCCAAATCTGTTGATCTATAAACTTGGTAAGGAGTTCTGTGGGTTTCGCTTAAATTGATGTTTTATTTGTTTCTGCTGTTGTTAGGGAATATGCCAACCCCTGTCTGCCTGTACATGAATGTGTATTTAATATGAAGTAGACAGATGGGTTTAAGATTATTGTAAGGACACTGTTTTATGATAAATCTCAAATTTGTATTTATCACTAATATTTTATGAGTGGCCAGGAAAGAATCCCCATAAGAAACATCTCCATGACAAATATTTACACAAATGTACATGGCTGTAATGAACAAAAGATTAACAGCCCTTGATCATTACAGAGACTGTCAGACAAATGATGTGTTGAGTTGTAAGAGCACAATATGTATGAAACGAACTTCCAAATAGAATGAGTTGGATCTGTCTTTGGTAAGGCTTACAAAAATCCTCTAGGCATAGAGATTGCATTAAGCTACAGATATTGACTATTAAAGCCTTGTGCTTGAATTTGAAATACAGGATGATGCAAAAAAGCCAACAATGGTGATTAAGAACATAGAAGACTAAATTTCTTAGCTTTTAAGTGTAAGCTGAATATTACATCACTATAAAGGGGAACATGTTTATTTGATTTGAATTTTGAACATTTACTAGAACAATCCTGCTCGATCCTGCATTCCCATTCCAAATGTGAACTCACCCTTGACATATTTTTAATGCAACTCATCCAATCAGAATCTGGAATTCAGTAGTAGCTGCCTTATGAATAAAGATTAGGGGGCTTTTGTTTATATGTTACAGTTACATTAGTCAAATACTTGTTTAGCTTTTTTGAAGAAACATTAGTCAGATAAGAAAAAACTAGTAAGATTTTAGCTCTTGAAATGATCAAAGATTTTTGTATTTTGCTCATAATGAGGACTTGTTTAGTTAGATGATTGATATTATTTTCAGTTTTATTGTTTCATTTGAGTGTTGAATGTGAATTGATGATTATGGAATAAGTTTCAAAAATGTCAAGGTGTCTTTCATTTAAGGCAAGTTATAGAATACAAGGAAAACATTATCTAATGACCTGCACAAGAAAAGTGGGGTAAAGTTTTATCTTATTTATTGGAACTTTGAACATATTATGATATTGATGTTTTTGTGAAATTGTGTTGTAGACAGCAGCAGAGCTAGAACGCCGGAGAGAAAATTTCACGAAAGAGCTAGATTTTGTTATAGCAGATGTGGTAAGGAATTACTTCATGAACTTTCTGAAGTGATGGGCTTCTTTTCTGGAAATGGTGATCTTGAAGCAGACATGACATTAGTTTAGATCTGTGCTTTGTGGTAGTTACTTATTGCAGGAATCATAGCTAACCTGTAAGTTCTAATCATTGCTAGAAGTTGAGTGGCCTTGTTGGGGAGATTCAATGATTTGAAACATAGTATTTGCCTTAAAATTTGACTAAGACATTTACATAATGCAAAATCATTGGAAAATAATGGTGCACATACAGGATTTTTCTATTTAACTAGAATTTTTATCAAATGCTTTGCCATCTGCTATGTTTTTATCTTTTCTTTAAGTTTTCTGAGTATTTGAGGTTTTATTCTAAACTTATTTTCTGATAGTCAGAGGTTATTGAGTTGGTCAATGGTTTGGGAAAGTAACTAGAGTGAACATGGGCAATCAGTCTATTTATCAGCAGGAAGAAAATGCTAAACATTGCCAATCTTTGGATGATATTTTGCATGCTCATTGGTGGGAGATGTTTCTCCATTTTGTTTTCTTCTCCTTTTCCACATGTGCAAGTGCTTGGCTTCTACGCAATTCTTTATGATCACTTTGTTTCCATTGCTACACAAGTTTAAATTGCAAATTTCTTCTTGTGTGAGGTTTTCCTATGTGTGTAAACAATCCTTTGGCTTGTTTCAGGTTAATGATGAGTTATAAATGATAAAAGGTATTAGAGTTCACCACGAAACAAGAGACACAAGGGCCAATCCTACTGTAGTGGAAAGCAGCAATTCCAAGTTTCATAAATATATAACTTCTATAGTTAGAGGGCTATGTTTTGAGTTGTGGGGCCCCATGTAATAATATGTTGTGCTACGGGGCTTCAAGTCTTGGTAGAAGCTCCTCCTGCTTTAAGTGGGATTAGGTGTATGGCTAAGTTGTCGGCCTTGGTATGGGGACAGGTTCAGGTATGTGGTACAACATTTTTTATCCTTGGGTACAGGTACATGTATGGGTCTAGCTTTATATATTTAAATTTTTAAATTTATAAAATATAAAAACAATGATACTCATAATTTGCCAATAAACAAAATATTTAAATACCTCATAATTTGCAAAAATGAAAATACTCATAAATCCATAATTCAATGATTTGTCAAATGCCAATACACATTGAAAATTACAATCAACATTTAATAATCTTCATATTGCTCTTTATTGAGAGCATCAAAGTCAACATTTGGTTCATTTTCATTTGAACCACAATTAGCTGCATCGCCACTCCGTTTAGCCATGTCACATGCAAAAGCTGCATCATCTTTAGAGACTTCGGCAAGCTATGCAACTGTAGCATCTAAGTTGGCACACTTAGGAGTTAGATCCCAATTCTTCGTCACCCCTTCATTGTAATCAGGTCTCTTATGTGACAAGAGACACAAGTTGGAGTGCACAAAGACAAATCCTCAGTTTTTTTTTTGCATCCTATCAGTTGTTGTGCTCAACTGATTGGATGGAGTATGTACTCTAATTCTGTTCAACTGGAGAAAAACTCATAATATTTTCAATTACAAAACATAAATTAAAAATTATAAAATTAAAATATATATCAATGAATGAAAAATGAGAAAGTTAAAACAAAAAAGATGCATACTTGAGAAAACTTTTACTGCCTTGGCTATGTATGTACCACAATTCATGAGCACCTTTTTTGTATTGTCTCAAAGAGTACAAACATTATGATTCCTTGAAGACACGAAGTGGCTATACTCACTCAAGACAACACTTTGTATATTTACATTTGGGAATACTCTTTTGAATGTAGTCCTGTAGCTAATATCAATCTCTTCATCCCTCTATGGTGCCACCCTCCTTGTCAAAGAAAGTATCTCTTTGCTATAATACTTTGGGGACAAAGCAAATGCTAGGAGATGCAAGGGTGTGGTCATCTTGTTCCAATAGTCAACAATGACCATTTGCACTTTTTTGAAAAATGCTTCTGTTGGGTCATCTTAGCTTCTATTATATTTGGAATTGAATTCCAAGATTGCCTTGCCAGGATGCAAACCTTAGCAGTCATATAAGGTTGGGGCGAAACCCCTAACCTTATCCTATCAAATTCTCCTTTCTTAGTTGTATTTTCTAGGGAAACCTGGGGACGCGTCCCGCCCGCACCCGCCCTCCCCAAATGCCCCGTCCCTATCCTTAGGACATCTCGGGTATTGGGGGACGACCCCTTTTTGCAAAATTTTCCAGAAACGTCCCCGCCGAAACGGGGGGATGTCGTTGACCAAATGGGGGACGACTGACCAATCCCGGGGACAGCCAAGGGACTTGGAGACGGCTAGGGGACTTCTAGGAGTCCCTTGGCCGTCCTCAGAACAGTTAGCCATCCTAGAAGGCCCCTGGCCATCCCCAGGATGGTCAACCGTCCCCCGCATCAAAGCATGGTCAAAACAAAAAAAAGAAGAAGCACATTTTCATAGCAAGGGAGTGTGAACTTAATTATGTCCACCCGTGAAATAAATTGGTGCCACTGCTTGTTGTCTTGAAACTTTGGATAAGTGTAACTGATACAATTATTCAATATTGGTTTATGTACTGAGGTGCCTAGATGAATTCCAATGAATAACCCAACACTCAGTGCTTGTTCTCAATGCTACTATGCCTCATAAATAAGTCTCACCGGTCTTACTCTATTGTGAAGATGATACATAGCGGGCCCTGGGACATTTGATCATGCAAAACAATAACATGATAACTGTGCAGATTATTTGCCTAATGCAACTCACTATCATTCTTAGAAGGCTGCACTCCCTTGTTCCAGTTATCGATAAACAAAAAAATTATCATCAGAGTATCTGTTTTCTTAGTTCAAAATCAAGCTTTCCATTGAATAACTTCTAACTTATTCATTAAGATCAATGCATACCCAATAAACCATATCAACTTGAACACAAATGTTATATGTTAATGTTCTATAATGTATATTATGCATGCCTTATCCATGTTATCTATTGAATATTAAAATTTCCCTATATTTTTATATAGCCGTCCCCTGCCGTCCCTAAATTTGGCCTCAAAAATTGGAAACTTGGGGACTTGTCCCGCCGTCCCCTGCCGTCCCCATCCTGGAAACTTGGGGTAACCTTGGTATTTTCTGATTCAGAGCTTTCGTTTGTAATTCTAGCATGAATTTAGTTTCATGCTGGTTGCCACTGTTGGATGACTGTAGGGAAAGGACAAATCACCTAAGCCACAGGCTACTCATTGTGCCAAATTGAGAGCACTTCCATCAGCCTTATACTGAAGCATGGTGCTGCCAGACCTTGAAAGGAGTGAAGATCAGGTTATGGATTTATGAAAGTTCAGGAAAGGAGTAAACAGAAGGATAATTGGGCTCAACCAGTGATACCTGAAACATCAGGTCTGGAATTTGTTGCTTCAATGTAAGAGCCACATTATTTTGAATGTAGATGCCTGTTATGTAACAGAGATTTATTTCACAAATTTAAGTCTGTTGCAGTGTTGTTTGAATAAATTTTCCATAACTTTGTTTCAGATCTGAGCTACAGATCAATAAGCTGTTGCCTAATCATTGTTTGACTGATTAATTCTCTAAGTTATGAAGAGATCTAGGTAAGTTGGAAGCTACTGTTAATTTTGTTAATGTAATCTGCATGAAAACAAAGAACTGAAACTGGTTAGACAGAGTTTTAGAACCCTAGGGGTCTTTACATCAATGAAATTCAAAACATATCCCACATGAGCCCACCACTCATCATCTAGAATCAATGATTTGACTTTTTGAGCTCTTCCTGTACTTGATTGCCTCCATCCACTCCAAACAGTGTTGCTGGCCATAGAAGTTAATGAATGTCACTTTCACAAGTCATCTTAAGATGATTGTGTGATGCAAATCAAGTTTTGACAATCTAACTTGATGTTTAAAAAAATAAATTCAAATATTAAAAGATAGATGACATGTTACATATTGATAATTAAAAAATTAAAAAATATAATTACCTGCAACACCTCCAAGTTGTAGAAGGTCTTGAAGATGCCTTGTGACATGTGGTGACTAGTCGTAAACATTAGAATCTCCTTAGCATTCATTTAGATTTCTTTGATCCACTCAATCTTTGTGCCAATCTTTTGCAGTATCAGGTTGAATGAATGGGAGAACATGCTGTTAAAAAAAAAATGGCCATATGAACCCTCCACTATAGAACTAAACTTCCTACAATTTTAAGCATTGTTCGTTATGACGTGGACAACATTTTTGGGGCCCACCATTTCAAAGGATTGTATGAGGATATTGGCAATGAAGGTTGTATCCTTCACTTGCCCTTCATATTGCCTCAAAAATATCCTCCCATTAGGGGACACTATAAAGACATTGATTAGCGGCTTACTTTTGCAATCTTTCCATCCATTGGAAATGATGGACAAACTTGTTTCAGGCCATGTATCCCTATTTGCATCTCAATGATGCCTCTAGTGAAGCTTTCTCCTTCTCCACTAAGGTGGTGCACACCTTTTCATGCTGGGGACTAATGTAATTAGCAATGGCCATTAGCATATCCCACCAATATGGTGATTTAACAAGGCCATTGGCATAAATGCAACAAGCAATGCTCTCATCAACAACTTCCCTCACTTAATTCTTGAAGGCATTTTTCAATAGGCCTCTTTTATGTGAAAGAAAAGGGGCATTCTTTTTTCGAGAAGATGATGGCAATGGCATGAAAGGATGTGGGCTAACTGGTTGTGATAAGCCATTAGGAGGTTTTTGCAATCCTTTCTTGTCAAGAGGATGTGCTCTTTGCTTTGATCTACTATTTCCCATGTCGACATCCTATTGTTCTTTAATATATCCCATTATTTGTTGCTTTAGCAACTCTTTTTTATTTGGCCCTTGACAAATTCTTGTTCCCAAGCTAAAAATAGTGCATAGGTGAGCTTTCACTCAACTATATGAGCTCTTATGCTTAGTTTCACATTGGCCACAATGTATGTGATAACCCTCACTACCATGAAGTTGTTCAATCATTGTCGTATGTCGCCAAAGAAGTGATGTTGCATCAAATTTAATTGAACTCTTTGCATCGGGGGCAATTGAACTAGAAATACCACTCATTTTGTATGAACATAAAACAAAAAATCATTACAAATTTGCAATCCTACAACTAAAAATATGAAAAAAAAATCAGCATTATAACCACTTTTTTTTTAATTAAGAGGGGTAAACGTTTTTGACCATGAGCTGTGAACCAATGAGGTCACAAGCGGGGGACCTCATCCCCAATATAAATTCTCTACCATTACACCCCAATGGGGTTTGAACCTTGATGGCAAGGATAACAACACAACAGTTTAATCATCACACCATGCCACTATTGGCAACATTATAACCACTTATTTTATATAAAAAGGTTTTAAAAAAATTCAAAACTTAAGTTATAAAGGATTGAAATTTTTTACTTTTTTTAGAACCTGAAAAAATTTAAAGTTTCACCCATCTTTGGTGGTTGAATCTTCCCCATGCAGCTCTTTCACCCCTATTAGTGTAGGTTTAACTCTCATATAGCCTTCACCTTTGAAGAAAAATGAAGCAACCTTAAAAAACCAACAATAGCAATTTGGAGGCAAAAAATGTTGTTTTGGTCCCTCGTGTTTGTGAATTGAAAGAAAACAAGTCATATGTGCTCACTTTAGGCTGAAATTGAGCTTTTTAGATAACTTTTTGTTTACAAAACAATTAAAAAACAATTAAAAAACTGTTTTTTTAAATTTTTGGCCTAGACACTATGTGCCCTCCTAGATGGGACCCAAATGGGTACCAACGGTTGGGTGGGGCGGGGAAGGGGGGTTAGGTAGAACCAATACTTAGGTGCATGGGAAAAAATAAGTTACAATTTTAATGTCTGTTTAAAAAAATAAGTTACAATTACAATGTAATATTATTATTGCAAAAAAATCCATTTGATTTGATTTTTATAACTAGTTTTTGAACCTATGAGAACCTATGATACATGAAATTTTAGAAAGGGGGATGGGTTTTTGTATGGCATTTGTTTTCTTGAGATTTATGAAATAGGGATGACAAATATTATATGGGAGAGGCGTGTTGGCATTGGTCAAACAAGCTTAGATGTTAGGAGTAGGGGCAATGGGTTTTGGTTGAGTAATGTGGGGGAGTCCTCTCCCAACTAAGTAGGTTGGGTTTGGTTGAATAATAGGGGCGAGTCCTCTCTTGTTGGTATTGGTCGAGTCATTGCCCTGGGCGTGAGCTCAAATTTGGCCCAAAATTGAGTGGTTTGTGAAAAATATTGCTCACCTCTCAACTCATTGGTTGAGCTCCCTAACCTCCTATATTGGCTAAGGGGACCTTGCATTTTTTGTTTCATAAAAATGGTATTGAGTGGTTTGAGAAGAAAATAGCTCATCTATTGACCTATTGGTTGAACTCCCTATCTCCCTACATTAACTAATTGAATTGGACCCTTGATATTTTTGTGTATATATTTTTTTAAAAATATGAAAGTTTGGAAACTTTGAAATTGGAAATCTGAAATTTTTTAAAATCAGAACTTATGATGTGAAATGTGAATCATCAAACATTTAGATGAAGTATGAATTGGAATAACAAAAGATGACATTATTAGTAGCAAGTACATACTACAAATGTTTAAATGAATATAAATATTTTATGCCAATATCATTAGAGTACACAATATTCAATATACTTGTTAGACTTAGATATAACTTCTAGAATGGAAAAATGGTATTGAGTGCTTTGAGAAGAATATAGCTCATCTCTTGCCCTATTGGTTGAACTCCCTAACTCCCTACATTAGCTAATTGAATTGGACCCTTGATATTTTTGTGTATATATTTTTTTAAAAATATGAAAGTTTGGAAACTTTGAAATTGAAAATTTGAAACATTTTGAAAATCAAAATTTATGATGTGAAATGTGAATCATCAAACATTTAGATGAATGATGAAGTATAATAACAAAAAATGACATTATTAGTATGAAGTACATACTACAAATGTTGAAATGAATTTAAGTGTATTATTCCAATATCATTATAGTACACAATATTCAATATACTATGTTAGACTTAGATACAACTTCTAGAATGGAAAAATGGTATTGAGTGGTTTGAGAAAATATAGCTCATCTCTTGATCTATTGGTTGAACTCCTTAACTCCATACATTAGCTAATTGAATTGGACCCTTGATATTTTTGTGTATATATTTTTTTTAAAAATATGGAAGTATGGAAACTTTGGAATTGAAAATTTGAAACATTTTGAAAATCAAAACCGATAAGGTGAAATGTGAATCATCAAACATTTAGACGAAGCATAAATTAGAATAACAAAAAATGACATTATTAGTAGCAAGTACATACTACAAATGTTGAAATGAATTTAAATGTATTATGCCAATACCATTAGAGTACACGATATTCGATATACTATGTTAGACTTAGATTCAACTTCTAGAATGGAAAAATGCCAAATGGCAATGTCCAATCATTTTCATTACTTTGAACTCTCATATGAAGGATTGGCCCTTAGTTGTGTGTCTACATTATTCGGTATCACTCTCTAATGATGACCTATGTAGCTGTTCCAAAGAAACATCAACCAATGTTAGTTGTTTGTTGTCCTCATGAAATTGTGAAGGCTTTGTAGGTTCAACATCCCATTGCATTGTAGGAGTCTCTTTGTGGTTGGTTGTCTTGCGATTTAAGAGATGTAAGGCATTATGTTTAGCTACTATTTTCTCCTTTCCATGAGAGGTTAACTTGTTCCTCTTAATAGAGTGGATGAAGCTACAAGTAGGTCCATTCCTCTAAGTAGTAGAGGAACTATAGAAGGTAATGTAGACACCTAAAAAATGTCATCTTCACTTATTCATTTGTTTTGTCCAATTGTCACCTAATTCATTCATTCATCCCCTAGGTTATCTTATTGTCAATCAAATCACATTATCACTTAATCACCTAGGTCATGGTTTCATCTAATCTTCATCTAATTCATCATGTCATCACCTAGTACACGTGTCATCACCTTGTCACTTAGGACTCCTAATGTTTAATCATTTAATTAAATAATTCTTAAGTTATTAATTAAATTTGGCTAATATTATTCATCCATTTAATTAATCATTTATCCACACATTATCCATTAATAAATTAATTTAATATTAATTTCCACCTCGTGTGCACCAATAATTTAATTAATTAATTATTAAATTGATTACTTCCACCTCATGTAGTGGATTGCCTAGTCTAATCAATTCACTTAGATTTACTCGTCTCACTCATCAATCAAATCCACTTCCTGCAACCATGCAATCAATTAACTATTCCATGCAATAGTCAACTCTCCATGATTCTCTTATTCACTTAGTTAACTTCTCCATGCAGGCGATTGACTAATCAATCAAATCTGTTAGCTCCCTACTCATATTGAGTTGAGAAATTATAATTATTTTAATGTGCAACTTTTCTATAAATTTCACATGTCCTCACCAGTACCCGAAATCAAGGATTAGATCTCAGGTTCTAGATTGAGTCCTAGCCATTCATCAAATCCTCTCGCAAATCTATAATCAAATCCATTTTACATCATCTCTTAATCAATCAATCAAGCATTCATTTTATATCCAAGTCCTATCAATTTCATATCTAGAGAATGCTAATGTTATTTTGGCAAATTGAGCACCCACATCACAAATGAGCAAAAATTTACATTCATCCCACTCAAAGGTTTGCATGTGTTTTAATTGATCTTATTTTGATGCTATTTCATTTGTTTCATTTGCATGCATATAGGCAGGTGGCAAGCATGCATAGGGATGAAATAGAACTACCATTAAGTTGCCCTCCAACATGTTTGGTTTGGCAAGTGTATGACTATCCTCTCTAGTTGATTTGGAGAAGCTAGTAAGATCAACAAACTTGGTCCGCTCTTCTCTCAATATCTACAACTTATAACTAGTGTTATGTTAGGTGTGTGTTGTACACACACTTAGGATAGCTAAAGTTGGGTCCACTTCTATAGGATGTTTGCTTTTAATACTTGTTATTCTTCAGAGTCTTTTGTTTTATCTTTCTTTGTTGCATGAGTTGGGGTGCTCAAGTTGGGTTTATGTTATAAATCTAGTACTTGATTTGGAGATTAGATGGACAAATGATTTTGGAATGGCCAGTTTTGCTTCAGTAAGTTTGTGGTTGTTGAAGATATTTTGAATGGTGTAGGCTTGATTCTTATTGCATTGTAATATTTTTCTATGAATGCAATCTAAATAGTACTATTTTTTGTTGGTTTTTTTTTTGTGAAAGGATTTTCCAATGTAAATTTTATGTTATTTGTCACTTCTCCATTGAGTGGTTTTAGATTCTATAACATTATTGTAACTCTTCTATTAAGATTAACTTGGATTGTTTTCATCATTCCCTTCATTTGTTATTAGAGGTTGATCAATTGTAGATCCTTGTTTGAAAAGGGTAAATCCCTTGTTTTAGTGGGATTTTTCTATAGGTGAATCTGTCTCAAGTATAGAGAAATAGCTAGTGCTTCTAGAAGAATGGAGATTGAAGAATTCAATAGAATTAATTTTGAGCTATGGAAGCTTATGATGAAAGACCTTTTAGTTGATGATGAACAATGGCTTATTGTAGTTTAAAATGTAGGATAGTAAACTAGTGAATTTTGCTATTCTTGTGGGAAGTAAATTGTTAGTGGAACCATGTCCTAAGACAAAAAATGAGATAGAGGACATGAATTGTGTTCCATGTGATAGTGCTTTTGGAAAGCCTACTTGTGTTATGTGTGCTAGTTCTTTTGGAAGCCTAGTTGTGTTTTGTGTGCTGGTGCTTTTGGAAGCCTAAATAATTTGATGGTTTGTAGAAGACTAGGTATCATCTAGGCAGCGAGAGTTTTGATTAGGTTAGTTTTATGTCCAATTTGAGCAAATAACATTGGATTGCTAGTAAAAAGGTCTTCAAATATGTTTGTGGCACTTCAGAGATTTGTACTTGCTACTAAGGAGGACCTGATTTGGGCAAGGTGCTAAATATACAAGGTTTCATATATGCAAATTGGGAAATCCACTTGTGTTTATGTGTTGTTGTTTGGTGGTGTAGTGAGTTGGATGAGCAAAGAACAAGCTTTGGTTGTTCTTTTGACTAAATAATCCGTATACATAGCAGCTATTGATGGTTGTGAATAGGTAGTTTGGCTTCAAAGGTTATGTTTAGATGTGGGCTTGAGACATGATAAAGTTCGGATTGATTGTGATAGAGTGCTCTTTGTTTCGCCAAGTTTTCCATGTTTCATGCATGGATAGAGCACATTGATGTTCAATATCATTTTGTTTTGGACATGGTAGAGGACAAGAGGGTAGTCATTGAGAAGGTAGACACCTCAGAGAATGTTGCGGATTTTGTTGATGAAGTTGGCGTGCATTGAGAAATACCATTAGTATAGATTGGCTATGTGTGTTTTTGCTCCTAGTTGTTAATCTATGCTGCTGTAGTCCCCTTTGCAATGTATACAAGTTGGAGAATGTAGTGTGTGTCTTGTACACCTTACCTTGCAAGCCTTGTAAACATTGTTACTCACACTTAGGATAGCTAAAGTTGGGTACACTTCTCTAAGAGAGTGAAATTATCCAAGAAGTCAATTCCTTGTTTCGTGGGAGTTGAGTTTGCTTGCATTATATGTTTGCTTTAACTTGCAAGTCAAGTTTACTTTTAAAGAATGCAATTTTTGAAAGGTGGCTTTTGCTTTATCTTGCTTAATTGCATGAATTTTGGTGCTCGAGTTGAGTTTGGTTTTGGTTATAAATCCAATGCTAGGTTTGGAGATTTGATGTATAGATGATTTTGGAGTAGATAATTGTTGTTGAAATTATTCCAAAAAGTTGGTGGTTGTTACTACCTAAAAGTTTTGCATGTTTAAGATGTCTTGAATAGCAGAAACTTCATTGAGAATTGTATTGAAATATTTTATTGTGAATGCAATTTGTATAGTGCTATTGTTTGCTGAGTGTTTTATTTGAAAGGGATTTCTAGGGTAAATTTTGTGTTATTTGCTCTTTCTCTGCTGAATTGTCCTATAGGTTTTGTAAGTTTATATTAACTCTTCTATTAATATTAAGTGGGATTTTGTTCATCGTTCCCTTCAATTAGCATGCAATTTTTTTGAGGCTTTTATGAAACCCTTATTCACCTCATCATCTATTGGAGCAACTCTCCCACCTAGGAATTTTCCACTTGGGGTTCACTACATATGTTAGCTCTATGTTTAGGAGAGTTTTTCTTCTCCCACCTCTACTAAATGGGGGGATGAAAGATAGTCATGATAAAATGCTAAGATGTGGTCCTTAGGATTTGAATTTTTGCTCTAATCTCCACAAGCATGTTGTCAAAAGTCTTATAACTCTCTCCAAGCTTAGGAGAGTCTATGTTTGCAGAACAAATCACTATCACAACAGGTGCAACAAATGAAATGATATACTTGACTTCGATCCGAAAAGTGTTTGTATCTGTGTTACATTGGGACACGTCCCCACCCCTCAAACCCCTATCCCCATCCCTTGAGGCATTTTGGGGGTGTCCCCAAGCCGTCCCCCCCAAATCTGGAAAATGTGGAAATGTCCTGAAAAACATCACCAAAATCGGGGATGGCAGGAAACATATAGTGGATGCCTGGTTGTCTCCAAGGTGGTCAGGGACGTGTTAGACATCCCCTAATTGTCCCGGGGACGGCTAGGCGTCCCCTGTTGTAAAACAATTTTTAATAATGTTTTTAAAAAATAATCGTTCATAACATTAAAAAAAAGACTGTTAAATATATCATGACAGCATTATAACAGTAGCAATAAATATAATAATAAATAAATTAATCATGACAGCAGTGACAGCAACAACTGTAGTATAACAGCAATAAATATATATCATGATTCAGATTCATAGTTAATGATATAAGTTATGTAACAGTTAAAATTAACAGAAATAATTTGGATTTCTGATTTTAATGTTTCATTGTTCAAAAAAGCATTAAAATTCAAAATTCTTCATATGGTATTAGAGTGCAAAAGAGATTAAAGGTACATTTGCCATGGTCTTGCAGAGTGTGGTATTGAGTGAGAAGTACAAAATAAACAATTTCTTTTTGGAATGTGGTTGGCATGTAGGCTCCTATAGACGTCATCCAACATCATTTTAACATTGTAATGTTATATTGCTGGTGTTACACTGGTGTTCAAAAAAGCATTAAAATTCAAAATTCTTCATATGGTATTAGAGTGCAAAAGAGATTAAAGGTACATTTGCCATGGTCTTGCAGAGTGGTATTGAGTGAGAAGTACAAAATAAACAATTTCTTTTTGGAATGTGGTTGGCATGTAGGCTCCTATAGACGTCATCCAACATCATTTTAACATTGTAATGTTATATTGCTGGTGTTACACTGGTGTTCAAAAAAGCATTAAAATTCAAAATTCTTCATATGGTATTAGAGTGCAAAAGAGATTAAAGGTACATTTGCCATGGTCTTGCAGAGTGTGGTATTGAGTGAGAAGTACAAAATAAACAATTTCTTTTTGGAATGTGGTTGGCATGTAGGCTCCTATAGACGTCATCCAACATCATTTTAACATTGTAATGTTATATTGCTGCTGTTACACTGGTGTTATTAACTTGTAGAGATTTGACTCTCTCTCTCTCTCTCTATATATATATATATATATATAACTTTCATATATATTGCCGTCCCCCTGCTGTCCCCAAAAGATGGCCCTCAGACTGCCATCCCCGAAACGCGTCCCCTGCCGTCCTGCTGTCCCCCATCCTGGAAATGCCGTGGAGCATAGGTTTGTATCAATCTTTGACTCTTTCCATGCCCTCTACTCTGTAATGTCCCATTTATATTAATTTATGGTTTTATATTTTTTTGTAGTTTCTGATTTTTTTGAAACCAGAAACAAACTGAAATTACTAACTGAAAATTGAAAATACTTGATCAAACCCTCAAACACTTCATAAGCCAAATCTGAACCAAATTTTGATAAATTTAATGACTGTTATGAACACCAAGTTTCTTCAAATGCTTAGATTGGATTCAAACATAAATTTGGAAACTATCAAAGTCTGATTTTATTGATTTTTGCAATGATCACAAGCTGGAAATTGCTTTCAAACAAAACTGAGATCTGAAATTACAATTTTGAACTCATATAGACATTATTGGATGGGTATGGCTGGCCGATCCAGCTAGGTTAAGGGCTGTATAGACTGGCACAACAGCTGTACGGCAGTATGACTATGGAAGGAGCTTACAATGACCAAGGAAACTATTTTTAACCCTCTTTGCTGCTGTATAACGCAGATCAAACCCTGGAAACACAAACCAGACCTTGAAAGTGGCAAATAAACATATATGGACTGTACTTACAATTGGTGCCTCGCAAATCAAGAACAAATATCTAAAAAAAATGGTTAGCCACCCTTTAAAAGTAATTTCTGGATTTTGTGCAGCTGGGTTACCTCCAAAAATAGTGCCAAAACCCTTCAATGATGTCAACCAGCAGCTGGTATGACTGCAACAACTCAGATCCAGCCATTTAGAATGCACAAGATTTCCCCAAAAGATCTAAAAACTCAATATATAAAACCCTCAAACATGCGTTGGTGATAGAATGATGATTTTTGCTTGGCAAAAACACTGTAGCGGCAATGTAGCAAAAGCCAAATCCATCACAAATCAATACAATCGTGATTCCCAGATGGAATCATCCAAGATTGGAAACAGGTGTTCTTGTCCTTGACCAAATGTGAAATTCAAGAGGGCTTTCATCCTCTCATACCCCAAACAAACCAAGGGTTTTTGTCTTTAGATGCCCTAGTTTGAACAAATTGCTTAAAGTTGAAAATTGGATGCAAAGAGGATAACTTTATTGATGATGAAATGAGGAAAGTACTCCTTCTATAGTTGCCTTTTTTGGGCCCTCCATTTATTTTATATTAATTTTGTTTTCTCTCCAAGTATTTAAAATACTTTTTATATTTAAGTGTTAAAAAAAACACTTTTTAAGTTTATTAAAATAATATTATTTAAGTTACCCCAAAAATAAAAGTCACTAGGTCCAACTTAATTTTTTTTATTTATTATTTTAATTTGAAAAAGGGGACATGACACACTCCTAACAGATGATCATCAATTTAATGCTTCTTGAACATCAGTCATCTTCTCCAATAGAATGAAGTAGCTAGGCTAATGTGTCTCTATAGGTTTGAGGAATTCCTCTCTAAAAGAAGACTTGAATAGTGGATCTAAGTTACCGATTTGTTTTTGGATTCAGGTACGGGTATGAGAACCTGGTACGGGATTTGGTCAAAATTTTTTTTGGGGTTGGGTACGTTAATACAAAAAAATATAAAAATCAGAAATATATACATATTTGCAGCAGTAATTAAGTTCTGAATACAGCACCATATTAATAGTCAAATAACATAGCAAAAATACACCACCACTTTATACTCAAAGAGTCAAATGTCATGATATAGATTCTAGAATTATAAATTAAAGTTCAAACTTCAAACATAAAAATGTCAAGTGTTTACAATCAGCCATTAATAATTATTGACCATTGATCAATTTGAATCATATGGGTCATAAAAAAAAGCAGCATCATCAGCATCATTAGATACGCTGATATGCAGGGTGGATGGCACTTCCAAGGATTTGCCATCATCTATACAGACAAGATCAGTCCATTGGATGCTTATAAGAGACTGAGCACATTTCAGATCAATGATTTAATAGCTTATGTTAGGTTTCCCTCTCAATTAATTAAATAAAGAAAACATCAGTTTCTGCATTCACATGATTTCTTTTCCTAAGACAGTGAAGAAATATACCCCATTGGAGGCCTATGGCCGAGTCCATTGTAGGTTGCGTTGGCTTGAAAGAACAAACAAATACCCAATAGTGTTATAAACAAAACATAGACCATTTTCATGTTTTAGCAATCTCCAAAGCAGATATTAGAAAGACAGAAAGAAAGGCATTCATATTTACAAGGTTAATTTGCTATCCCATATATAGGTTTCAAGGCCTCCACCCCGACCACTTATTTGGGTTTTTCTCTTGTTATTTTAATATATTTGTGTAATTGATATACTAAAAGGTATGCTTCTAACGGTGCTTGAAAAAAATGTTTAAATCATGGTCTAAAAGCCTCAAAACCGTACCCACAAAGCACTCATCGTACCTTGGACGTATCCGCAGTCTGAAAAACGAATACTAGACGAATTTGTATCGTATCGAATCCGAATCACGAAATCATATCGTACTGTATTGTATCCAGGCCAGGCTCTGCTAGGGACGAATCGGTAACTTAGTAGTGAGTAGTGCAACTTGCCAAGGATGTGTGGTGATTGTAGATAAACATCTGCACATCGTTAGCATTTGAGACTATTTGTTTGATCCAATCTACTTTGCCAGCTTCTTTCAGTGCGTTGTTCAATGCATGAAGACAATAAGAGGTCCAAAAATTGTACTTATAGGTAGTTTGGACCAACATATATGCCAACTTGCAAACTGGGGCTGCATCTATGAACACTCGATATAACGAATTTAAGAAAAATTGTGTTAAAAAATTTAACAACATACAAATAAAAAATAATTTTATAAATACTATGAGAACTCAAAAAAAATGCAAGCAATGCATAATGATAAATAATGTATTAGTAAAAGCCAAATAACAAAGTTTTAAGTTTTAAAGAAAAGATAAGTTCAAAAAATATAGTTTTTGTATGACAGTCTTCACCCCAATATCATTTAATGCATCCTTCAAAATGATGAACTTAAAGTTAATGTGCTTAAGCTTTCCTAAATAATCAACAGCTTTTAGAAAATAGGCACCAACCTAGCGTTTAATAATGGCATTGATGAGAGGTTAATGTCTAATATCTGTCCACCATCCATGATGATTGAGCACTATGTCATTATCCTTTTCTCTCTCATTTCCTTTGTCATTAAATTGACCTTGAATAATTCTTGTCTTGAAAAGAGTTCCTAAGCTTATGCTTTCATGGAGGCACATATGAAGGACCTGCAAGTGTTGCCTTCCTAAATGCTTCTCGATAATAAGCAGATTGGGCAACAAAATGGGATGCCATTGGAAAAAAAAATTGCAAATGGCATCATCAACCTCCTCTTGACTTTGCCTATTTATCATAGCATCAATCTCGAAGGCAAGTTTTCTTTATCCTCTAGATGCTTCTCCCAAAGGCATAGTAATCATACTTTTGTTGGCTTTCCCTCACTTTTTTTTTGTTTGGGTGACATAGGCAGTGCTTTGAGCCATCATAAGTTTTTTATTATTGAATGTCAAGCATATAACATATTGGGCAAGGGGTTTCTTCATATTAAGGGTTCCTTTTGGCAAAGGATTTTAGTAAGATCGAGGGACAATTAAATTAGTTTTCACTCTTAATGGAGTCCCCTCTTTACCCGCAATACCCACATTCGCACTACCAATTCCCCCCATTTGGTTTTGATTGTCGTTGAGTGGCCTCTAGGCACAAACATTGAAATCTCCATCTCCTCATTATTGTTGTGTCTGTACCTTCTTTTACAAATAAAAGACAAATTTGGAAAAAAAAAAAAAAAAACCCTAAATTACAAGCCATAGCCCAATGCATAACAAATCAAATACCTAAAGAAATGTTTTTTGAAATATAGCCTTGATATATGCCCGTTGAATGTAAATAGTGCCTCCTCAATGCCCTTGAGTGCTTCCTCCTTGCTGGTTTTTTGAGCAGCTTACTATTTTCTTTTTGTTTGTATTTGCACTTTGCTTGACTTTCTTTCTTCTTCTTCTTCTTGTAATGGGGGATAGTTTATCATCATTTTGTGCTTTTTTATTTGGTTTTCCGAAGAGAGTGCTGCTGGGTACAATAAGACATCTTTGAAATGGTTGATGGATGGCCTGTTGTCCTCTTCACATTAGAAACATTTGACAAAAGAAGGAAATGTTTTGGAAATGGGAAAAATATCCTTTTGCTGTCTTGGGCACATTTTTGGTGAGAAACTTGTGTATATAGGATGACTTGGAAACATTTCCTAGACATTCCCAAGCATTCGGAAAGGGGAAGTAAGGAATGTGTGGTTGGGAAGGTTTAAAGTATAAACACATTATGGGTTTCCAAGGAACTTTGGTTGAACAAAAACTAGGCATTAAAACAAGTCATACTGAAAGAAAACTATATCATGTCATGACAAATAGGTGCATCAAAAGGAGATGACTTGATACACAAGCTGCAAACCACTGATATTTTCTTTATATTTAACATGGTTTGAAAACTCGCTACTTGACAAAAGTTGACAAATTAAAAAAATACTTAAATTCATTAAGAAAAATAAATTTCATGCAAAATATAGCTACACAACATATCAAATGAGATTGTAGAATGTTGGGGAAGTGTTCTTTATTAGATTTGAATTAAAAAGATTACAATACCACATCAATATGCAAATACAACAGTCAATGATATGATATGTATTAGATGATTGAAAATCATCATAAAATGTTACAATTCCATGCAACTTACAATACTTTATATTTTTCTCTTCCCCATATACATCCTAGGGATGGTTGGGGTCTTGCTCCTCCTAATTGGTTGTGGATCTACCCTTGCGCTAGAAGGTAGCAACTCTTACTCAGGTCACATCAGCATCACCCACGATAACATCCATTTAACAATTCCTTCTTATGCTTTTGCTGCACCCTTTGCTCACTTCACAAAATCAGTAATCTCATTTTCTATGAGCATGGGGTTCTCATCTTGTGTAGTCTTATCACCATATGGATCAATGTACACAAGTCAATTGCCTCATGACTAGCTGAGCCCTCAATATTTCTTGAGCAAAAGTGAAGGTTGTATTGCATGAAGACAAGGTCATTGAGATGCCTCTGTGTCAACATATTGTGGTTCTTTGTGTGAATAAAATCAAATAAGCTTCAATTGTGCTCACATTCGAAAGTGCCACAAGGTTGGAATGAAAGTCGAAGGGCTAGTTGTTGAATATTTTGGTTTTATCTACCCTAATTTCTCCATCAAGTACCTACAAAGAAGACATTCACTAGTTTTGAAGTAAGCAATAATTCCACACATCAAAGATTTAAAGTGAAGTGAATATTGAGGTTTTTTGTTACTTGGTGCTTGGGTGGTTATCTCTTGTATAGGTAGTGGCAAATAGAACAGCCTCTTGTCAATGTGCTTGTATTTTTGCAGCTTGTCAATAATCAATTCATTAACTTTGACCTCATTCAACTTCCTCTCAATGCATGTTGAGAGGCCCTTCATACCCTCCCTATCAACATCTTTGAAGGCATCTAGGAAGAGACATTTGTGGTTGAGGTAGCATGTCGCTTCATGGATAAATTAGTGTTGGTTGTTTTACCTTAGGTCAATAAGTTCCAAATGGATTCAAATTGTCATCTATCTTTGTAATAGTTCTAGATGGCCTCATACAAGTATCCATTCAGTTTTGCTCCCCATCTGCCAAGCACAAAACTCTAACTAAAGGCTTTGACATCTACAAACAAATTAAAGTTGCAATTTAAAATTATTTTTTTGTTTTTATTTTTTTTTGAAAAAATAGCCTGTAAATTAGAATTTATAAAAAGTGCAATTGAAGGTTACAATTTGAAATTTATATAGAAGTTTGAAGTTACCTTGATGATCTCTTTAGCACTCTTTGTGAAGACATCACCAAAATTGTCTTCATGACCCTCCCTCCATTTCTCTTATTTAGATAAGAAGAATCCACCCATTGTTGGCTCACAAAGATCTACTTCAAAGGTGTTAGCAAATCTTAAATTCTTTATAAGGTGATGAAGTTAGTTGCAAATTTTGCTGCATTCAATCACAGTCTCCTTCCCTTTGGTGTAACTTGTCATCAAGTCATTAAGCTAAGCATCCAAGGTGATTGTAGATGTACTTGGTGATGTTTTTGATGCCCTCCACTACATATTTCACCCAATCAAATTTGTCCATGTCCTCCAATAGAAGATCAAGGTAATGGGCAATGCAAGTTGTCCAAAAAGTGTTGGGTGACTCTTCTCAAGTAGTCTTCCTATCACCACATATGCTATTGCATTATCTATAACAACTTGAACCATATTTTCTATACCAACCTATAATACAACCTCTTCCAACATAAGACTTAGATTCTTGGTGTTCTTGGCTTTGATTCATTGATGGGCCTAAAGAACACCATTTGACCATTCAAAACCACTAAAAACTTGATGAGCATGTGATTTCTTCTTTTGTCCACCCATTTGATAATATGGTGCATCCATACCTGTGTCAATTTTTTTTTTTGCTCTTCCACAATTGTCTCTCTATCTAGCACTACATTTTAGAACTACGATCCACATAAGGCATGTGGGCTAGATGTCTTGTACCATTTCCTTACAACCATCAAGATTCTGACTGAATTCTCCCTATATGGGCTTCTCGCCATATTGAAATTAAGGTTGTGATCTTGGTGTGTGTTTTCTGAAACAAAAAATCCCTCTAACTGCATTCTATTGGAGCTCAATGCAGTGGATGTGCCATGTATTTATGGACCACAAGTGAAGCTCACAACCTTTGTCATATGTGCCTTTGATTCTATTTCCATTTTAGGATTCATCACTATTGCAGTGGTTGCAAATGTCCTCATCCTCTCCAATGTTTTTGATTTCCTAATGTGAGGGGTGCATTCATCTTTCATACAACCTTCAACTCAATGTTTAGACACAATTTTGTTGATGTTTACAGCGTTGGAACAATATTCCAGCCAGATCGCATGAAGAAGACAATTAAATTGTAGCCTATTGGCTATTTAATTGATGATAGCGAGTTCATGAAATGATACGTCTCTTGTTAAATAATGATTAATATTTAATTAATGAGAAGAGGCACGATTTATCTTAGAAGCGCGATCTTCAAGGAGGCCGACATCTTGCTTGTAAGAGACATGCCTTTTGAATAAGGCCGACATGTTGTTTGTGGAGGGTCACGTCTCTTCCTTCACATTGTATATATACTCATTGATTACAACTCATTTGATCATCCATTCCATTCATTCTTAGTTCATCAAAAGGTCGTCAATCATAGTGCAAATTCTGTAGGAGTGCAGATCGAGTTATTGGTAGAAGGCTGAGATTATCATTATCAGATTGCTTCATCCTGTTGTTGTATTTGCATCTGATTGTGGTACTTGTTATTGGTCTCATTATCGGCCTCTATTGTAAAGGAGACTCTCATTTGTGATTCAATATAGAAGTGATATATTGTTGCTGGGTTTTTCTCCCTCAAGTGGAGGGTTTTCCCAAGGTTTTCTGCTGTGTTATTGTGTTGAATTTTGAATAATTTTCTGTGCTCTAATCTGATCATAAAATCTAACATGGTATCAGAGCAGGTTTGAAGAAGATCTTGATCAGATTTTGTATTACAGCGATACTCTTTATTCTCTTTCTCATCGTTGATTACTTCTATCTATTCATTAAGATGGTGAATGGTCTTAAGATTGAGGATAGACTTGAGGGAGCATCAAACTTCACATGTTGGAGATTCAGAATTATGCTCACCTTGGAAGAAAATGAATTGGTTGACTTTGTGGAGAGCAAAGTCCCCTAGCCTACGGATGAGGAAGAGAAGGTTTAGTGGAAGAAGAAAGATATTAAGGCGAAGAAGATGTTAGTTGATTCCCTAAAGGATCATATTGTTCCTATTGTCTCCAAGTTGAAGGCGGCAAGAGAGATGTTCAAAACCTTGGAGGAGATGTACGAAATCAATAACACAAGCCGGGCACTTGCACTGAAGCAACAACTCCATCATGTGAAGATGGCGAAAGGAGAATCTGTTATTGCTTACTTCATGAAGATTTCTGAATTGAGAGATCAACTCTCTACAATTGGTCATGTGGTTGATGACAAGGACTTGACCATGCTTGCTCTTAATGGTCTTCCTTCTTCTTGGGAATCTTACATTCAAGGAATTAGTGCAAGATCGAAACTTCCCAAGTTTGATTGGTTGAGGGTGGATTGCATTCAGGAGGAGTCTAGGTTGGCTGCAAGAGGTATTGGTCAAAGCTCCAGTAATGAAGACATTCATGTTCTCGCCACTCAATCCTCGAAGAAGAAAGGGAAAGATGGGAAGAAAGGATATTTCAAGAGGAATAGAGATAAAGGAGCTGATGGTGCTCCCGCATTCAAGAAGAAGAGGGACTTCTCCAAAGTCCAATGCTTTAGATGTGACAAGTATGGTCACTTTGCTAAAGATTGTCCAACTAGGCCTAAGTAGTAGGCTACTATTGTAGATGTTGATGAAGTCTCTCTGCAAAAGGACTCATGTGAATACTTATTCTATTTGGCATTGTCAAGCAACGTACTTACTGACACCAACACTTGGTTAATTGATAGTGGTGCCTCTCGCCACATCACTAGATTTAGGGAGCATCTAACTAATTTGGTGGAGAGAGATTCTAGTGAACAAGTCATTATTGGAGATGATGCTAGTTACTTTGTGAAAGGAATTGGGACCTCCACTTTCCACTTGGATTCCGGCATTTCCTTTCAGTTGAGTGATGTTCTATATGTTCCAGGCATCAAGCGAAACCTTGTTTCCATTTCAGCCTTGGAAGACAAGGGGTACCAAGTTGCATTCTCTAAAGGAAAAGTTCTTGTGTGGACGAAGAATTCCAACTTCAAGACTGCTCGGGTGATTGGAGTTAGACATGAGAGCCTCTATAGGCTATGCACTCGTCCACTTCAGGCTCTAGTGCATGATTCTTCAAGTTTGTGTGAACTTTGGCATCAAAGATTGGCTCACCTCCACTTTCGAGCTCTACCTATCATGGAGAAGATGGTCACAGGCCTTCCGAAGTTTAACTAGGAGCACGAAGGTACTTGCAGAGGCTGCACTTTAGGTAAGAATACAAAAGGTCCATTTCATAGTAGAGAAAGTAGATCCAAATGTATTCTAGATCTCGTTCATTCTGATTTATGTGGTCCAATGTCTGTTGCTTCTTCGAGTGGTTTCTTGTATTACATTATTTTTATTGATGACTACTCTAGAAAGACTTGGGTTTATTTCTTGAAATCTAAAGAATCTGAGGAGGTATTAGAAAAGTTCAAGGAATTCAAAGGTCAGGTGGAGAATTTGCCCGCGAAGAGGATCAAAGTCCTAAGATCCGATAATGGAGGAGAGTACACTTTCGACAACTTTCGGAATTTTTGCATTGAAGCTGGGATTAAGAGGGAGTTCAGTGTTCCTTATAATCCTCAACAGAACGGAGTTGCTGAAAGGAAGAACAGATCTATTGTGGAAGCAGCCAAAGCCATGATTCATGACCAAGATTTGCAAACCTTCCTTTGGGCGGAAGCATCTAGGACAACATTCTATGTTCAGAATAGAAGTCCTCACCGAATCCTAGAGAACATGACTCCTGAAGAAGCTTTTATTGGGAAGAAGCCAGAAGTGAGTCATTTGAGGATCTTTGGATGTCCAGTGTATGTTCATGTACCGAAGGAAAAGAGGACAAAGTTGGAGCCTTCTAGCAAGAAGGGGATATTTGTAGGTTATAGTGAAACATCAAAAGCCTACAAAATCTACATTCTAGGCCAGAAGTTGGTTGAGATCAGTAGAGATGTCACATTTGAAGAAGATGTTACATTCAGAAGATCCAAGGGCACTCATATGGAGATTGATAATGAAGTCTCCTCAGGATATGGAAGTTGACCATACCCCTGAGATTCAGAGGGAGACCCCAAAACCGAAAGAAGATGATGATCCAGTTGAGCCCTTGGAACCTATTGATGGGCCTACCGATATTGTGATCAGAAGAAAAAGACCTCTCTGGGCTAGGCAAACAATGCAAGAGGCAGAAAGGTTTGCAACACCAAGAGGAACCTTTAGAGAAAGTAAGAGACCTCATAAGTTTTCCAGTTATGTTGCTTTGATGAGTCAGATTATTGAGTTCGAGCCTTCCAGTGTGGAGGAAGCTTCTAGTCAATAGGTTTGGAGAGATGGTATGACAGAAGAGTATCATGTCCCTAGACCCGAAGGCAAATCTGTGGTATCTTCTAAATGGCTCTTCAAGATCAAGCATGCGGCTGATGGGAGCATTGAGAAGTACAAGGCAAGATTCGTGGCTAGAGGGTTTTCACAAAAAGAGGGAGTTGACTATGAAGAAACATTCGCTCCAGTTGCTCGTTATACTTCTGTCTGAACAATCATTGCTATTGCCGCATCTATAGGATGGAAGATTCACCAGATGGATATGAAGACAACTTTTTTGAATGGTGTAATCGAGGAAGAGGTGTATATTGAGCAACCTAATGGCTTTGAGGTGCATGGGAAGGAGTCTCATGTTTGCAGTCTGAAGAAGGATTTGTACAGCCTTAAGCAGGCTCCTCGTGCTTGGTACGAAAGGATTGATTGTTACTTGTTAAGATTGGGCTTTTCCAAGAACAATGCTGACTCAAACCTGTATTTCAAGGTAATTAATGGTGAAGCATTGATTTTGGTTCTGTATGTTGATGATTTGATTCTTACCGGAGAAGAACACCTCATTATCAAATGCAAGGAGTTAGCTTCTAAATTTGAAATGAAGGATCTTGGTCTCATGCATTACTTCCTTGGCTTAGAAGTTTGGCAAAAGCCAGATGAGATGATTCTAAGTCAAGGGAAGTATACCATTGATATTTTGAAGAGTTTTGGTATGATGGACTACAAATCCATGTCCACGCCTATGGAGGACCAACTTACATAAGTTGAAGGAGGCTACAGCTAGTTCATATCTGGTGGATCCCACGATGTACAGGTAGTTGATTGGATCATTGATGTAACTAGTCAACACTAGACCAGATATCTGCTATGCAGTGAGTGCACTTAGTCAATTCATGTGTGAACCAAGGCATATACATCTTGTTGTAGCAAAACATATCCTGAGATACTTGCGTGGCATAGTTGGATATGGGTTGAGATATTCTTCAGGTGTGGATTTGAAGCTGCATGGTTATTCTGATTCTGATTGGGTAGGGTGTGTCACTGATCGGAAGAACACCTCTAGATGTTGCTTCAGTTTGGGGTCTGCGATGATATCCTGGTGTAGTAGGAAGCAATCATCTGTAGCATTGAGTACAACAGAGGCAGAGTATATTGCAGCTTGTGTTGCAGCTCGGGAAGCAGTGTGGCTTCAGAAGCTCCTTGCAGGATTGTTTGGGCAATCAATGGAGCCTACTATCATTCATTGTGATAATCAGAGCTGTGTGAAGCTTTCTGTCAACCCTGTGTTTCATGACAAAACTAAGCATGTGGAGATCAAATACCATTATATCAGAGATATGGTATTGAGGAAAACAATTCAATTGAGGTATATTAGCACTGATGAGCAAACGATAGACATTCTCACCAAGCCTCTCTCCAGGATAAAGTTTGTGTACTTTCGAGTCAAGCTTGGTATGGTGGAGAATCAAGCCCTAGTTGAGAAGGAGTCTCAGTATCAGTGATTCTCTTTAATGCATTTCTCTTTGAGAGAGATTTGGGGTGCAAGCCCTTGTTAATGCATTTCTCTTTGAGATTTGAGGTGAAAGCCCTTGTTTTTCCACCCTTTGGGAGAGCCATGGTGGATGCCATGTGTGTGATTCCATGACAACATCACGTGAGAGAGTCCGTGATGATTTTTCTTGTACTTGTGTTTTCACCCTCTGGGAGAGCCATGGTGAACGTCATGATGAGGTGACAACATCACGTTAAGTGATGAACACTTGTACATACCATACATGGGTGTAGCCATGATGGTTGATATCACGATGAGGTGATATCTTTCTTTTTTCACATATGGGTGCAACCATTGTGGTTGACATCATGATGAGGTGATATGTCTTATGCAGTTGGAAGTATTCTCCCTAGCTAAGAGGGAGTGTTGATGTTTATAGCGTCGGAATAATCTTCCAGCCAGATTGCATGAAGAAGACAATTAAATTGTAGTCTATCGGCTATTTAATTGATGATAGCGATTTCATGAAATGATATGTCTCTTGTTAAATAATGAGTAATATTTAATTAATGAGAAGAGGCATGATTTATCTTAGAGGTGCGATCTTCAAGGAGGCCGACATCTTGCTTGTAAGAGACGTGCCTTTTGAATAAGGCTGACATGTTGTTTGTGGAGGGTCACGTCTCTTCCTTCACATTGTATATATACTCATTGATTACAACTCATTTGATCATCCATTCCATTCATTTTTAGTTCATCAAAAGGTCGTCAATCATAGTGCGAATTCTGGAGGAGTGCAGATCGAGTTATTGGTAGAAGGATGAGATTTCATTATCAGATTGCTTCATCCTGTTGTTGTATTTGCATCTGATTGTGGTACTTGTCATTGGTCTCATTATCGGCCTCTATTGTAAAGGAGAATCTCATTTGTGATTCAATATATAAGTGATATATTGTTGCTGGGTTTTTCTCCCTCAAGTGGAGGGTTTTTCCAAGGTATCTGCTGTGTTATTGTGTTGAATTTTGAATTAATTTTCTGTGCTCTAATCTAATCATAAAATCTAACAAATTTAATGTCACGTCTAGCAATTCATGCAAGGTAATATTTGAGGTGATAGATGCCTCTACTCATCTTCAATTCACAATAGTTACAAATGATTGATCTAGTTGTTGGTCATGGCATGGCATGGTTACAAGTAGCATCCTCATTGCCTATGCTTTGACTTCCACCCCTTGATGCCATTGGAGACAAAGCGCAAACCTAAAACTGAAAATTGCAGAAATCTGATGACTACAATTGCCTTAAATTGCCACAAGAAGAGCTCAAAAGAGATCAAAAGCAGTTATGAGTTATAAATGAGGTTAAGCATGGTTAAATAGGCAATTTTGGCACATTTGCAGCTTTTTAAAAATTTTAACTTATTTTGGTGTGTTCCCATGTGTTTTTTGCACATTGGTTGTGTTGGAGATGCTGCATGAGCCGAAGCCATGAACTCATTGAGTACTCGTGAATGGTCACAAGGACTCACAATGAGTGTGTCTCAGACATGCATCGAGCTTGCAATGAATCTCTTGAGAGCCGCAAAAACTCATGAGTACTCAATAAATTTCATAACTATGATATGTAAGACTTGCTTTAAATGCTAAGTTCCACGGAGTTTCAGAACAGGGAAATGCAAGGGCGGGTTTTATGGACAGGTGAACTATGTACCAAAATTTGGGGATGATGGGGGATTTGGTGCAAATATGATATAGTGCTTGAAAAATTAGTTATAAAAGTAAGGTATAAGAAATTATGAGGTGGGTTACTGACATAATCAAGACAAATGACATTTTTTGGGGATGGGTATTGGGATGGGATGGCCACCTATATACTTAATCACAATAAATATTTTTCGTGGCGGTAAAGGCAAACAAATTTTGCTTTTTTCAGGTTAAAGATTTGCAAGAAGAGTTGGATGCCCATATTCCTAATTTTTTGTTATGGCACACAAGGTAATTAATGCAAATTTGGCCCTATTTTTCTATATATATATATATATAGAATTAACTTATGGGAGTTTACAAAAAGGTTAAAAGCCTTACAGTACCTATAAGCATAAGTTAAAGAAAACCACTACATGGTTGCAGCAAGAAGAGATCATCCAAGAAAACACATATATGTAATTGCAAAAACTATGGGTGACCATCACCACTTTTTAAAAATTGGGGCAGGAACAATATTTGTCCCTTCTTTCTCAATCACTAGGATGCTAGGCTCAAAAAAGATCTCCTGACAGTCCTCTTGACAAAGTCAGGATAGTGATAAGACTAGAGATATCCAAGCTGCCATCACACATGATAACCTGCAGAGTCTACATATAATGCCACATTTTAACAGTAAATTGTGATGTCCTCAAGCTAGACTGATTTGGAGGCCTGAGGATGCTTGGATGTGTTACTATACATTGCCACCTTGGATAAATCACCCACTTCATCCTTGCAGAACTCCTTTGAGGTGCCTTCAATATAGAAGCTCTCATTAACCAGCATAACACTGTGGAATATCTCATCCCTTACAGTCAAGTTTGCAACTCATGCTTTTGGCACGGAAGCAAAAACACTCTCATGTTCCTCAACTCATCAATATTGAGATTCTCCTTAACAAACTCTAGGGTGGAAAATATATTGATTTCAAACATACATTTCATACTCAAGTTCAATAGTGCACCTTTTGTAAGGCCTATTAGGACTTGGCATACCCTTCGTTAGTGCAAAACTTCCACAACACAACCTATGCAACCACCTACACACAAAAAGCTTATAACAAAATCTCCAAAAGCAAGTCCAAAATCACAAAAGAAAAGAGGCACCAATTGCGGATTATACGAGTAACTCACATGAGAAAGGAGAAAAGATCCAGGTGCAGGCTTCAAATTATATGCGGGAGAATAGGACATACCAAAATAATTAGCCTTTAAAGATTTCCCCAACCCTCAAATAGTAATGATTCATTGTAATATGTTAAGCAAAATTAGGGGTATGTTGTGGATTACAATGTTGCATTTTAGCTATTAGGAAAATAGAAATATATCCCATTCACTTCGATCCTCACCCTAGATGAAAAAGGTAATTGAACAACCCCCATACTTGCAAGGTTGTCCACTAGGACATTACATTCTTTGAAACAATGCTTGAAACTAATAGATTCAAAACTTTTATCCATCAATTTCACTTCTTCTAGAATGTTCTGTAATTTCCAGTCCATCAATTCCTTTACATTCATAACCAGCAATAATAACTTTAGAGTCTCCTTTAGCTACAAGATGATTGCAACCCATCAACTTAATTAGTTTGACACCTTCAAGAAGAGCTAGCACGTTTGCTTCATTATTAGACCTGGAGCCAAGGAAAAATAAATCTCCTTTTACAAAAGCACCTTTGTGGTCATGCATAATCACCCCCGTGAAAGGAAATATGCTCTAAATCCCACTTCATCGAATGAGGAGAGTATTACAAGTTTTCCAGTCTAGTTAAATTTTAGTAGAGTTTTGCAATAGTAATAATACTTAGGAAAGAGAAGGAATATTAGAGAGAAGAAGAACTGATCATAATAATCACAACACAAAGTGACATTAGATATATCAAAAACTCTCATAAGCGAAAATCCTAGCCTCTAGAGCACCAAATCCAATTTGTTAATCAACAACCAATAGTTGCAACATAATAGTGATCTTCATGCATCACTAGAGATCTACACTTTGAACTCGGAGGAGTTCTGACAACATAACCCTACATAAATTGAACATAATATCTCCATCCCAAACCCTCAATATATAGGTTAAGGAGACCCAAAAACCGTGGGCTCAAAAACTTGAGCTAGAAACAAGTCAAGGTGTTCCATATTCAACCTATGCACCCTACCTTTAGCTTTACTCCTCCCAACAAAGAATTTCACTCTTGATTGACTGATTTGATTTCTGTGCCTAGGTGGCACAATAGTAACTCCTATACACTCCAAGATGAGGGAATATTTACAGTTACACACTTCTTACACATGGCTATAAATAACAGTTAAAGACGTTAATCATAAGTGTCCTAGTAACCTCGTATTCAATGGCTTTCTTACAATCATTGTAAGACCAAATTCCAATGACACATGGAAAAGAGTGCCATCTATGGAATCTCAAGATTCCTTTTAAGTAGGATGTCTTTTTCCATGTGAGCACAAAATTTACTATTATATAATTATTAAATAATTGAACTAGATTGAGGAATCACAAGATGTACAGTGATGACTAGTTCCTAGCTCTAACAATTTCTCACTTGTTTTGTTAAGAGGTGTAATCTATAGTTGCATCAAGGGCTGTAGTTTAATGGTGTGACCGTGTTCATGAAACCTCAAAAACTTTGCACAACTGACAAAACAAATACTAAAAAAACCTTTAGGAGTTCACTTTCATCCTTCAATCTCTCACTCGTTGATGCGTTGACAACATTCTTTGGAATCTCAGGTGATTTGAATGGATTTTAGTGATTTTGAGCTGATTGGATGTGTTTTTTGGCAGTGTTTGAAAAGTATGCCCTTGCCTTCCTTTTCTCCAAAGATCTGTTTTGTTTTTCCCTCACACTCTAGGGTTATATTGGTCATTTTTTTTGTTGAGCTAGCTGCTAGGGTTTGCATTTGATTATCTTGAATGTTCTTTTTTTTGCTTATGATAGGGTTTGAAATTTTGAAATTCAGTTTTTTGTTTGACGTGTGGCTTTGGGAAGTAGAGTTGGTGGCAAGGTTAGGGATCTTGCTTGGAAGCATAGAACTGCAAGGGTATAAGTAGGATGGGTTGTTGTAATTTTGTGGATAGAAGATGACAGGAGGCATCAATTACTTAAAGTTTCATCTTGGGAGGATGTGCCTAGAAGAGATGCTTTGCTTTGTGATTGAGCAAAGCCTAAGATTGTATGAGAGGCTAATTCTATCCTTACTTCATATGAGGAGAGGAACTTAGAAAAGAAAAGGATTGCAGTGACAATGGAAGTTGTAATGGGTGCTTCTCTTGAGACTAAAGCAGTGAGCTCTTGCATTGGCCCACAGATATGAGGCTCTTCTCCCTTAAGTAGTTCTAGTTGGCCATCTACATCACATTCATATATTCATGGTTTCTTTGTTCCATGTTACACTCCTAGTGCTTAAGGTTCCCTTGAAGCTACTACATGGAACGAAGAGAAGGAGAATGAGGTGAGGTTGGCAATTTGCAAATTTTAGTACTTCAACAGCTCACCCTTCCACATTGGGAGCATCCGTTATTGGGAGTAAGTTGCTATTGCATTGATAGTAGTAGGGGATGGTTTTAAGTCATTGGATCTCTTATGATTTGAGTGGGCCATTGTTGGATGTTGTTGTTAAATAGATGGAGATCTTGGCAGAGGAACAAAAGAGGGTTTGACAAAGAAAAGTTTGCACTATTTTGTCTAATGGGTGGACAGATGGTAAGAACCACAGCCTAACTTCCTTGTGGCTTGAAGTAATCAGTTTGTGTCTTAAAGTCAATTGATGCCTCTAATTTGGTAAAAGATATTGACATGCTATGTAACATGTTGGATGAGGTGGTCATGGAGGTGGGCGTGCAAAATGTTGTCCAAGTTGTGATGGATAATGCAACAACGTATGTGTCATTTGGGAGGCAACTTGAGAGGAGGCACTCCACTCTTTTTTTGATCCCTTGTGTTGCTCATTGCATTGGTCTACTCCTTGAGGATATTGTCTGACTTTCATCGTCAAAGTAGTGATAGATGATATAAGAAACACAATAATATACATCTACAACCACCCTTGGGTGCTTAACGTGATAAGAGAGCACACCAACGATAAGCAGTTTGTGTAGCCTGGTATCACACAATTTGCCACCAATTTTATCAGTTTGTAAAATATGCAGCCTCATTACCATCTCTTGGATGTTTGTGAGCAATAGGTCTATGGAATCTGCTTATTTGGAGGTGACCAAAAGGGAGATGGTAGTCAAGACCATTTTTTATGATTTTTTTGCCAAAAACATGGATGAGATCATCATGGTAACTTACATAATCTGATTTTTATGATTTTAGGATCACGGTGTGGTGGTGTATATGATAAATCGCTTCTTCCTTTCTGCAACCCCATTCTGCCGAGGGTTATTGGAAACCTTGAACTCCCTCTTTATCCTTGCTGTCCTGCAAAAACTGTCATACTTCTTAGAGATATATTCACCTTTGTTTACAATGTAGCACCATGATCTTCTTCCCACATTGGCTTCTGATCAAGGCATTGAACTCCTGAAACTTGGAAACTACTTCTGATTGTATTCTAAAAGAAAAATCTAATTCTTACAACGAAATCATCAATTAAAATTAATTTATATTAGCTACCATTGAAAACTGTTGAAGACATTCACTCAGTTACATCTGAATGAATTAAATCTGGAATGCCCTTGATCCTCTTTTAGCTGCTTGAAAGTTGGGCATACACTGTCCGCTTCACAAAAGGTAAGGCACCATATGAAGTGGCTAAATCTCTTATGCCATAATTTCCACATTTGATCATCCACATACCAAGGAATGTTGAGCCTCTGGCCCAATCTCTTCCTTTCAGATTCATCTAGCAACAACCCTTGGTGGTTGTACATTGTGTTTCATGGTGATATATTTCTCATCATCAAACTCTACTCTGTATTTGACGTCTGTAATAGTCAAAATAGATAACACACATTTGGTAAGACTTGGAACATATTAATCATATTTAAGAAAAGAAACATTACATGGACAATGGTGGTAGAATTCCTGTTCCCATTACGTATCTACTATCATCACTAAAGGCTACTTTGATCCTGATCTTTTCCTTCAATGGCTCATTGAAGGTGATGCTGTCAAGAGGTGATATGACAAAACTCCACTATCAACACACCACACACTAGTGGTATTTGTCAACAGGGAAAAATTCATGGTAAATGCTGTCTTGAGCCTGTTGCGATGTCTTCCTCTGTTGAGTTGTTAGCTTTATCTATAAATTGTTTGCCAATTGCCATGGATGAAACCTTTACCCTAATAGTTGCCTTGTAGTCATCTCTTTGTACACTCATGTGTATAGTGGCCTTTCTTGCCACACTTAACATGGCTGATCCCTTTTTCTTGTTTGGACCATCACTAGGAGAATTAACATTCTGCCTTCCTTTCCTACAATAATTTTTTTCTTCTCGCTCTTCATTTTCCCAATGAGAACGACATTACAATCCTCCTTTTTTGGAGAGGATTGATTGTCTTTGAGTCTCCTCTTGGAGGAATATCTCATAAAATGCTTCTAATGAAGGTAGTTTTTTCAGGAGACAATTTTCAGAAGGCAGGAGTTTTCTATACAGTAGAAAATCCGTTCAAGGGATAAGAGACGAAGTTGATGTAACTTTGGTCTTCACAGTTTCCCTAATAGCTGCTAATTGATCCTTTAGGTCTATGATCTTGAACAAATACTTAGAAACTCCTTTAGGTCACTTTGGCATCATCTTGTGAGAAACATTTGAATTTTGGAACTACACACCCATGGTGGTTGACATTTCGGTTATTTTATTTGCTTATTCATAGTTTCCCTAGTAGCTGCTAATTGATCCTTTAGGTCTATGATCTTGAACAAATACTTAGAAACTCCTTTAGGTCACTTTGGCATCATCTTGCGAGAAACATTTGAATTTTGGAACTACACACCCATGATGGTTGACATTTCGGTTGTTTTATTTGCTTGTGGTCCTTGATGGAGTCTGATAAAATCCTCCTTTCCTTGACAACATGCATTTCATACACAGCCAAGGCAGTTGCATTTGTAGGTACACTCTTTATACCTATGTCACAAGGTTCGGTGAATTTCGTGCATGAAGTTCGAATTTTTCCGAATCTCAAATCTTTCTTTGAAATTCGTTCAAATTCGCGAATAATTCGTACGAAAAAATGGAGCTGTTTTTTTAGGGTTCTGAAAAACGTTTTGTAGGGTTTTCGCAGTGCTTTTTTGTATAGAACGCCACAGTCGACCTGTTGCGAGTTGGTTTTTCCTATTTGAGAGCTGTCACGACTGTGAAAACTCCATTTCCGTCACGATTTCTGCAAGTTCCGCCATGATTTCTGCTGGTTTTGCCACGATTTCTGCAAGTTCTGCCATGAGAGTGTGGGACGATTCTCTGCTTTGTTAAGTCATGTGCGGAAGGGTCTATCTAGATAGCGCTTCTAGCTCCCGATTATCAAAGATAGTGAAGCGGATGGCTATGGAATTATCCGAGATAGGAAAGAAAGGTCATCGACGTTTATAAAAAGTAAAATATTATTTTATTTATATTACATTTTTATTAAAAAGCTAGCATTTAATATATTTAAATTTAACATTATTTTACTTTATTTATTTATTTTTGAATATTAACATTTAATAATTAAAATCCAATATTTTAATATATTTAGTTTTGATTTAAATAATTAATATGTAAAAATTAACAAATTTAAATATTTAAATTAAATTATCCATTTACAAATATTTTAAGATTTGTTAAAAAAAATTTAAACTCAATATAAGATTATTTTAATATTTATAAATTATATTTTTTTTATAGTAAAAATAAAAACATAATATATTTTTAGTTTATTATTTTAATTAAAGTTTAGTATTTTTATTTTGTTTTTAAAGTCAAACTATTTTGATAATTTTATTGATATATTATTTATATTTTTAAAAAATTAAATTATATAAGACGAATTTTTTACTTTTCGAATTTTTTCCTTGCCGAACTTCATCTGAATTTCAATGTTGTCGAACTCGAATTCAAATTCGAACCTTGTGACTTAGCTTTATACCATCCATAAACCTGTACAGTTCTAGCTCTTCCACATGCATTTGAAGACTGAACTTTAAGTAAGCAAAACTGGATGCCCTATCTGATCTGTTACTCTCTCAAGTCTGTAACAACTTATAATGAAGTGGTCCTCCGCATTGCTGCTACTATGCAATCTGTGAAAACCAAACCATTTCAGAAAGGACCCCAAAATTCAACTTCTGATGAGCAAAATCTTCTAGCCTATTATTGGCATAAAACTTAAAAATAATAGGGCCAATTTCAGGCCTTACACCCTTTGGAATCTCTCACTACAGCAGCAATGAATCTCTGACATATTTAGCCACCAGTCTTTAACAGGTTCATATGAGATTCCAGAAGAAAGGAGTAGGGAAGTTGGCCTCTTTTTTAAAGCTTCTGAAACCTCCTGCAATCTCAAAGATCAGATTTGCAAAATTTTGAATTCTAGATGCACAATCATTAATTTGGTTATCTAGAGTAACATACTAAGACTAGACTTTAATCTGAGTAAGAAATCAGCCTCATACAATGAAAAATATGGTTGATGAGAAAAAACCTATTTAGCTCTTCTTTGGGAATCACAGCAGCTAAAGTGAATGAGAATGAATATACATAACCTGAAAAAAATCTCTAATATGGATACCAAAGTGGTATCAATGTTTTCTGATACCAACTTCAGGTGTGCAGATTGCCAATTAACCCACTCTGATACAGATTTGATCCATTTGGAAGGTCTGAGTCAAAATATACCTATCTGTTCACATAAATCCTTAACCACCTTTGTTGGGGTTCCTTGTATTGCAATCGACTCTAAAATGTTCTCTGAGATTCAGAAGTGTGAGAAAGATCTATTACTAAACTTGGTTAGTAGAGCAAAAGAAATTGAAGATAACGCTCCAGAACCCAGCAATCAATACAAAGAAATTCTTAAACAGAAGTATCATTAAATAGAATTTAACTATATAATGGTTGTGCTTCCATGCCTTTAAAGCTCAAAGGTTGTAAGCAAGGTATAGATGCTGCCTTTATTTTGATTTTTATCTGACTCTATATGGTTCTCTGAGATTTAACAGTGTGAGAAAGGCCTAGCACTGAAGTTGGTTAGTAGAGCAAAAGGAAAGTTAATAGTACTCCAGGATCAGCAACTAATAGAAGAAATCCTAAACAAAGTTCATATTTATGCAAATTTAACATTATAGTGTAATGTCCCCTACTTGGAGTATGCCTGAGTTTTCCTTAAGTGACAATTACACAACATAAAATCGTTTTACAAATAATACTCCATAGAAAATTATATAATAGATATTGAACTTAAGAATAAATGAGCTATTAACATTAATGAAATAATGAATAACAATTTAAACTTGAATCCAATCTATAGACTCTTTTTCCAATAACCAATCATGGTAGGGATTGGAGAGAAACACATGATAGGGCGCCAAAAAAACTATTTATCACAATTAAGCCCAAGGGCGTGCTCATACCCTTCCTGGCCCCAAGTGGCAGGAACATCCAACCAAGACAATTCCATCCAAGTTAGGGTGATGTACTTATATTGTGAGAAGCTATACTGCCCTTCCCTAGCATGTTTCCTTGCTAACCCTACACATGATTGCTTGAAGAAAAAGATGTAGATTATAGTAATATAAATAGATTCTATTTCCCTTATTTACTAATATAGACATAACATATCTCTCCTTATTGCATATTAGTCATTATGAAATTAGCTATGCATATATTTATATGCCTATCAAATATTATACATTAAATGCATATACAACCAAATGCATACCAAATACTTTCTTAATCAATTTACCAATTTCTTAAAATGCCAGTTCAGATCTGACCCCTTCGATGCATCCTTTAATCTAGTTGCTGATACAACATATTTATTTGATATTTCTGCTCCTACTCAGTTCTGTTTTCTTAATCCCAATCGATTGCTTGATTGGCAATTATATATGTTCTATATAGTTATTCCTTTATTTATATTGATTGGTATTCATATATATCTATATATATAATTATTCTTTATTTATATTGATTGGTATTCATATTTATATTCTACAACTTACTTCCCAATAATATCTTTGCTGCAAACAATATTTATTTTAAATTTTAATAGATATCTCATATTCCACTTTCTTATTTTCTTTTTTTCCAAATCACATTAACTTCATTGATGCCCTCTCCAAATCAATTGACCACCTTTTTATATCATCCATAGTGGGGTGAATAGTCACAACTTTTATAAACATCACACCCCTTACAAGGGATGCACCCCTCCTTAATCCAAGAGCTGCATTT
>VDFB02271358.1:507234422-507278391 GCA_007258455.2 Sequoia sempervirens
TCTGTAATAGTCAAAATAGATAACACACATTTGGTAAGACTTGGAACATATTAATCATATTTAAGAAAAGAAACATTACATGGACAATGGTGGTAGAATTCCTGTTCCCATTACGTATCTACTATCATCACTAAAGGCTACTTTGATCCTGATCTTTTCCTTCAATGGCTCATTGAAGGTGATGCTGTCAAGAGGTGATATGACAAAACTCCACTATCAACACACCACACACTAGTGGTATTTGTCAACAGGGAAAAATTCATGGTAAATGCTGTCTTGAGCCTGTTGCGATGTCTTCCTCTGTTGAGTTGTTAGCTTTATCTATAAATTGTTTGCCAATTGCCATGGATGAAACCTTTACCCTAATAGTTGCCTTGTAGTCATCTCTTTGTACACTCATGCGTATAGTGGCCTTTCTTGCCACACTTAACATGGCTGATCCCTTTTTCTTGTTTGGACCATCACTAGGAGAATTAACATTCTGCCTTCCTTTCCTACAATAATTTTTTTCTTCTCGCTCTTCATTTTCCCAATGAGAACGACATTACAATCCTCCTTTTTTGGAGAGGATTGATTGTCTTTGAGTCTCCTCTTGGAGGAATATCTCATAAAATGCTTCTAATGAAGGTAGTTTTTTCAGGAGACAATTTTCAGAAGGCAGGAGTTTTCTATACAGTAGAAAATCCGTTCAAGGGATAAGAGACGAAGTTGATGTAACTTTGGTCTTCACAGTTTCCCTAATAGCTGCTAATTGATCCTTTAGGTCTATGATCTTGAACAAATACTTAGAAACTCCTTTAGGTCACTTTGGCATCATCTTGTGAGAAACATTTGAATTTTGGAACTACACACCCATGGTGGTTGACATTTCAGTTATTTTATTTGCTTATTCATAGTTTCCCTAGTAGCTGCTAATTGATCCTTTAGGTCTATGATCTTGAACAAATACTTAGAAACTCCTTTAGGTCACTTTGGCATCATCTTGCGAGAAACATTTGAATTTTGGAACTACACACCCATGATGGTTGACATTTCGGTTGTTTTATTTGCTTGTGGTCCTTGATGGAGTCTGATAAAATCCTCCTTTCCTTGACAACATGCATTTCATACACAGCCAAGGCAGTTGCATTTGTAGGTACACTCTTTATACCTATGTCACAAGGTTCGGTGAATTTCGTGCATGAAGTTCGAATTTTTCCGAATCTCAAATCTTTCTTTGAAATTCGTTCAAATTCGCGAATAATTCGTACGAAAAAATGGAGCTGTTTTTTTAGGGTTCTGAAAAACGTTTTGTAGGGTTTTCGCAGTGCTTTTTTGTATAGAACGCCACAGTCGACCTGTTGCGAGTTGGTTTTTCCTATTTGAGAGCTGTCACGACTGTGAAAACTCCATTTCCGTCACGATTTCTGCAAGTTCCGCCATGATTTCTGCTGGTTTTGCCACGATTTCTGCAAGTTCTGCCATGAGAGTGTGGGACGATTCTCTGCTTTGTTAAGTCATGTGCGGAAGGGTCTATCTAGATAGCGCTTCTAGCTCCCGATTATCAAAGATAGTGAAGCGGATGGCTATGGAATTATCCGAGATAGGAAAGAAAGGTCATCGACGTTTATAAAAAGTAAAATATTATTTTATTTATATTACATTTTTATTAAAAAGCTAGCATTTAATATATTTAAATTTAACATTATTTTACTTTATTTATTTATTTTTGAATATTAACATTTAATAATTAAAATCCAATATTTTAATATATTTAGTTTTGATTTAAATAATTAATATGTAAAAATTAACAAATTTAAATATTTAAATTAAATTATCCATTTACAAATATTTTAAGATTTGTTAAAAAAAATTTAAACTCAATATAAGATTATTTTAATATTTATAAATTATATTTTTTTTATAGTAAAAATAAAAACATAATATATTTTTAGTTTATTATTTTAATTAAAGTTTAGTATTTTTATTTTGTTTTTAAAGTCAAACTATTTTGATAATTTTATTGATATATTATTTATATTTTTAAAAAATTAAATTATATAAGACGAATTTTTTACTTTTCGAATTTTTTCCTTGCCGAACTTCATCTGAATTTCAATGTTGTCGAACTCGAATTCAAATTCGAACCTTGTGACTTAGCTTTATACCATCCATAAACCTGTACAGTTCTAGCTCTTCCACATGCATTTGAAGACTGAACTTTAAGTAAGCAAAACTGGATGCCCTATCTGATCTGTTACTCTCTCAAGTCTGTAACAACTTATAATGAAGTGGTCCTCCGCATTGCTGCTACTATGCAATCTGTGAAAACCAAACCATTTCAGAAAGGACCCCAAAATTCAACTTCTGATGAGCAAAATCTTCTAGCCTATTATTGGCATAAAACTTAAAAATAATAGGGCCAATTTCAGGCCTTACACCCTTTGCAATCTCTCACTACAGCAGCAATGAATCTCTGACATATTTAGCCACCAGTCTTTAACAGGTTCATATGAGATTCCAGAAGAAAGGAGTAGGGAAGTTGGCCTCTTTTTTAAAGCTTCTGAAACCTCCTGCAATCTCAAAGATCAGATTTGCAAAATTTTGAATTCTAGATGCACAATCATTAATTTGGTTATCTGGAGTAACATACTAAGACTAGACTTTAATCTGAGTAAGAAATCAGCCTCATACAATGAAAAATATGGTTGATGAGAAAAAACCTATTTAGCTCTTCTTTGGGAATCACAGCAGCTAAAGTGAATGAGAATGAATATACATAACCTGAAAAAAATCTCTAATATGGATACCAAAGTGGTATCAATGTTTTCTGATACCAACTTCAGGTGTGCAGATTGCCAATTAACCCACTCTGATACAGATTTGATCCATTTGGAAGGTCTGAGTCAAAATATACCTATCTGTTCACATAAATCCTTAACCACCTTTGTTGGGGTTCCTTGTATTGCAATCGACTCTAAAATGTTCTCTGAGATTCAGAAGTGTGAGAAAGATCTATTACTAAACTTGGTTAGTAGAGCAAAAGAAATTGAAGATAACGCTCCAGAACCCAGCAATCAATACAAAGAAATTCTTAAACAGAAGTATCATTAAATAGAATTTAACTATATAATGGTTGTGCTTCCATGCCTTTAAAGCTCAAAGGTTGTAAGCAAGGTATAGATGCTGCCTTTATTTTGATTTTTATCTGACTCTATATGGTTCTCTGAGATTTAACAGTGTGAGAAAGGCCTAGCACTGAAGTTGGTTAGTAGAGCAAAAGGAAAGTTAATAGTACTCCAGGATCAGCAACTAATAGAAGAAATCCTAAACAAAGTTCATATTTATGCAAATTTAACATTATAGTGTAATGTCCCCTACTTGGAGTATGCCTGAGTTTTCCTTAAGTGACAATTACACAACATAAAATCGTTTTACAAATAATACTCCATAGAAAATTATATAATAGATATTGAACTTAAGAATAAATGAGCTATTAACATTAATGAAATAATGAATAACAATTTAAACTTGAATCCAATCTATAGACTCTTTTTCCAATAACCAATCATGGTAGGGATTGGAGAGAAACACATGATAGGGCGCCAAAAAAACTATTTATCACAATTAAGCCCAAGGGCGTGCTCATACCCTTCCTGGCCCCAAGTGGCAGGAACATCCAACCAAGACAATTCCATCCAAGTTAGGGTGATGTACTTATATTGTGAGAAGCTATACTGCCCTTCCCTAGCATGTTTCCTTGCTAACCCTACACATGATTGCTTGAAGAAAAAGATGTAGATTATAGTAATATAAATAGATTCTATTTCCCTTATTTACTAATATAGACATAACATATCTCTCCTTATTGCATATTAGTCATTATGAAATTAGCTATGCATATATTTATATGCCTATCAAATATTATACATTAACTGCATATACAACCAAATGCATACCAAATACTTTCTTAATCAATTTACCAATTTCTTAAAATGCCAGTTCAGATCTGACCCCTTCGATGCATCCTTTAATCTAGTTGCTGATACAACATATTTATTTGATATTTCTGCTCCTACTCAGTTCTGTTTTCTTAATCCCAATCGATTGCTTGATTGGCAATTATATATGTTCTATATAGTTATTCCTTTATTTATATTGATTGGTATTCATATATATCTATATATATAATTATTCTTTATTTATATTGATTGGTATTCATATTTATATTCTACAACTTACTTCCCAATAATATCTTTGCTGCAAACAATATTTATTTTAAATTTTAATAGATATCTCATATTCCACTT
This sequence comes from Sequoia sempervirens, assembly GCA_007258455.2. Lineage (NCBI taxonomy): Eukaryota > Viridiplantae > Streptophyta > Pinopsida > Cupressales > Cupressaceae > Sequoia > Sequoia sempervirens. Next base: position 507,238,712 of record VDFB02271358.1, read on the forward strand.
TCTTATTTTCTTTTTTTCCAAATCACATTAACTTCATTGATGCCCTCTCCAAATCAATTGACCACCTTTTTATATCATCCATAGTGGGGTGAATAGTCACAACTTTTATAAACATCACACCCCTTACAAGGGATGCACCCCTCCTTAATCCAAGAGCTGCATTTTAATTTCCTTAATCGCTGTCTGCAAGGTAATGATTGCTGCTCCCTTAATTAATTCTCATCGAGACTTTTTAAGAGTCTCCTTGGTCGGTCATCCATGTCAGCGATTCTTATTTTAGGACAGGCTGCGATGGGGGGTTTGATACATGGTGGAGGGCATGACAGTCTGCCCTTCCCTAGATTGCTTGTCCTCAAGCAATAGGAACGGAAACTCTACAACTAGTGATGTTTGTCTTGGTTATGCCTGACATCAATGCTATAATGATGTCCGTGGTGAGTAGTTGTTGGTATACTTTCCCCAACTTGACTACCAATAAGGTTAATACCATCCTCTAAAGTGTGAGGACAAAATTATTATCCAATATTCTCCTGACTCATGTACTACTATTTCAACAACAAAACCAAGAGTTGGAAATTGGCAAGATCTGTTATTTAAGACAAGTTTTCCCTCATTTCATTACCATAAAGATCCCGGGCAATGATACAAATTCTTCATTACCCTTGTTGAAAATGATAGAAAAATGTGGCATCCTTCATCATGGGAGTGTTTTGAATATCAAGATCCCACTCTTTTGTGCAAAACCAGTTTTGTATTTGAGTAAAAGGATATAGATGTCCTTTACTACGTGTTGTATCCCCTCTAAACAATCAATTGACAATTTCCCTTAGATAAAGTATATTTCACTTAACATAAACATTCAAACCAAGTTTTGAGGTGAATTTGTTTCTAATGAGGATGTAATACAAAATAGCCTAAAACATCTTTCAACGTATATTCTCTTATCATTGATATTAAAGTATTATTGTATTATTTAATGGTCATCTCAACCTTTTGTTAGCTTGTAGTATCTTTCCGTTCTTTGCTTTTGTTATTGTTTGTTTCTTTTTAGAAACATCATCCTGTATTGTATTATTTAAGGAGCTTATATCTCCATTGTTAAATATTGAATATCAATTATCATTTTATGGTATTAGAGCTTAGGCTCGACCTTGGATATCTTTAGCTGATTTTTTAAAATCGAAGAAATTCTTTTAAGAAATTTTTGAGAATCGTTTTTTTGGAAATCAAAGTTTTTTGTTTTTTTCAAAACCGACGTTTGAAGGGTTTTTTGAAGCAGATTTTCGTGGAAGATCTGAAGGAAAGTTTTCAAAGTTTTATTTTGAAAAATGGTGGGTTTTTTCATATCATTTTTTTTGTCTTTGAGGTAGATTTTTTTTTGAAGATTTCGTGAAGATTTTTTCTGGGTTTCTTTGGAGAAATTGCGTCCTTTTATTTCAGCAGAGATTTTCAAGGGTTTTTATCTTTGATATTCACGGATTTCTTCCTTTACCCCACACACGATCTGGGCTTTTTTCCTTGCATACGTTTTTTGCAACATGCATTTCTTATTCTAATTTGAGGGTTTTTCATGGCGTTGTCATTGGAAGAAGCTCGTGCGACTTAGTTCTTGAAAGTTTCGAAGTTTTTTTTTAGTCGGATTTTTGCACCTTTTTCTTTGGTTTGTGAGATTTTTGGAAGGAAATCGTGACTGTGGTGTTGGTTCTTTTTTGGCGATGGGATCCTCTATTTTGTGGCATTTTTTTTTCCTGAAATTTGAGGATTTTTAAATTGCGATTTTATGCACTATTTTGGTTCGATTTTCTGAAGATTCGTGGATGTTCTCTACATTTTTTGGGCATCTTTTGAAGTCTGATTTCTACGCCTAGGGTTTTCAGAATTATTTAGAAAATTTTCTACAAAATTTTTGCTAGATTTGGTTCCTACAAATTCGTGCTAGATTTGAAGGGATTTTTAAGAGTTTTTTGAGATTTTTTTCTATAAATTATTTTTGCTGATCATAGTTCTTTATGCTGTTGTGGGATGGCATCTATGCATTTTGACCCATCGTCTAACTCTTATGCATCGATGGCCAAACGACCAACAGATCGTGTCAAATCATTTGCATGGTACATCGATTTGGAGCCTCTCGACATTTTACAAACATGAGAGATTGGTTCACAAAATATATGGTTTGCTCTGATTTCGTCATCTTTGGTGGTGGCGAAGAGTATACAGTTATCGGCAAGGACAACGTCCAAATCACATCTGGTGGAAGACATTTAATATTTCTCAATGTATGCTATGTACCAGGCATGGAGCTTAATCTGCTCGCTGTCAGTCAAATTATGCATCATAGTCCGAAGTTGGACATCATTTTTTGGTTTTTACAAGTGTCGAATTGTTGATAGGGAATACGAGAAAACTGTGGTAGTTGGGATCGAGGATCATGGTTTGTATCGACTGCTTGATATTGGAGATCCTCTGGAGCATGCGTTGGTTGCAAGGAGTTTTGCCATCAGCACTCTTTGGCATCAGCTGTATGGGCATCTCAATATTGCCTACCTCTCTTAGCTAGCTCTAGAGAATTTGGCAGAAGGCTTACCTGAGATTCAACAGCAGACACATGGTGTTTGTGGAGTTTGCCAAGTAGGGAAGTAGCATCAAACTCCATTTTTAGATGGAAAGTCTTGGAGAGCATCCAAGGTCCTACATGTGGTTCATGCAGATGTTTGTAGACCAATGAATACGACATTGGTCACTGGTGCCAGGTATTTTCTTCTGTTTGCTGATGATTTTAGCAAAAAAATGTGGGTTTATTTTCTCAAAGCAAAGTCATAAGTATTTAATGAATTTTAAAAGTTTAAAGCATTAGTTGAAAAAGAGTCTGGATGTCAGATCATCACCCTTAGGATAGATAATGGGGGTGAGTTCAGTTCCAACTTGTTCACAGACTTTTGTGCTAAACATGGCATTAGATGCCAGCTTACCACACCCTATACTCCTCAACAGAATGGTGTTGTTGAGTGGAGGAATCATACCATCACATAAATGGCCCACTGTATGTTGGAAAACAAGAGTGTTCCCAAGAAATTTCAAGCTGAGGCAGTGTATACTGTAGTTTACCTTCTTAATTGGTCTCCTACACAGGCTGTTAAGAAGATGAATCCTGAGGAAGCATGGTCTAGGAGGAAACCAAAAATCACCCACCTCAAGGTTTTTGGTTCAACTGCGTATGCTTGGATTCCAGATGCTAAAAGAACCAAACTTGATTCCAAGAGCCAAAAGTTGATGCTAACAGGATACAGTGACACTCACAAGACCTATCAGTTGATTGATGTGGCTATTGACCATTTGACATTTAGTAGGGATGTTGTGTTTGATGAAGAAGGTGGGCCCTTTTTGCTCCCTTCTCCCATCAAGAGTCCTGATGATCAACCTCTAAAGACCAAGGATTTTGGAGCTAAGCTGTCAGTAGCTCCACCTGAAGGGAGGGATTCTGATGCTTCACACATTGTAGAATCTCCCAGACCAAATCCTTTACCAGTAGGGAGGGACTCTGATGATTCTAACATTGTGGAATCTCCTCGGCAAGATTGTCTCAACAGATTTTCTTTAGAATAATATGGATGATATTGTTCCAGGTAGCTCAAGTCATGATGATGCTCATTCTGATTTGTAAGATGATTCTTCTCCTCCTCGTCCTCAGTGGTGGGCAAAGCTCATTGGTGATGTTCATGATGATGAGCTCGCTGAGGGATGCTCGTCTAGAGGCAAGAGCAAAAAGAACACAATAAACTTTGCTCTTATGGCCAACATTTAGAGTATCTATGTGCCCCAACAGTATTCAAAGGCCAAGGGTAAACTTGAATGGGAAAAGGGATTCTGAGCATCATAGTCTTTTGAAGAACAACACATGGGTTTTGTTAGATCTTTCACCAGGGAAGAAACCCATTGGTTGCAAATGGGTCTACAAGGTCAAATACAATGCTGATGGAACACTGGATAAATACAAGGCTCGGTTGGTGGCTAAGGGGTTCTCATAGAGAGAAGGTATTGATTATGAGGAAACCTTTGCTCCCACAACAAAGATGAGCACCATTTGCCTTGTCCTAGCCATGGCAGCACAGTTTGGCTGGAAGGTCCATCAGAGTGCCTTCCTCAATGGAGATTTGGAGGAAGTACACATGATGCAGCCTCCTGATTTTAAGGTCGTAGGACAAGAGCAGAAGGTATGCTGATTACAGAAGGCTCTTTATGGCCTCAAGTAGGCACCTAGGGCATGGTACTTGAAGTTTGATAAGTACCTGGTTGCATAGGGGTTTCATAGGAGTCCCTCAAATGCAAATTTGTATGTCAAGAACACTGGCAGTGATATCATCCTTCTTGTCATCTATGTGGATGATATCATCATTACTGGCAATAGGTTACATTTGATTGAACATATCAAGTCAAATTTGTGTTAGGCATTTGAGATGACGGACTTGGGTCTCCTACACTATTGTCTTGGTATAGAAGTTTGGCAGACAGGGGGCAGTATCTTCATTACTTAGTCGAAATATGCTAGGAGTTTGCTTGAAAAATTCAAGATGGAAGATTGCGAAATCTCTTCCAGTCCTATGGAGAAGGGGCTGAAACTTTTAGCCAAATTAGACTCACCAGTGGTAAATGAGTTTGTGTTCAGGCAACTTGTGGGCAGCCTCATCTATCTTACTGCCACTAGACTTGATCTCAGATTTGCTGTGGGTTACATTTCTTGTTTCATGACTGCTCCTAAGGTGGAACACTGGGTTGCCGCGAAGCGAGTACTGCGATATGTTAAGGGGACACCTAACTTTGGCATTCTGTATAGCAAATGCAAAGATCCTAGACTGGTTGGCTTTACAAACTCAAATTGGGCAAGTTCAGTGGATGACATGAAGTCCACTTCTAGGTATAATTTCAGTCTTGGTATAGGTGCAGTCACATGGACAAGCATGAAGCAACAGGTAGTTGCTCTTTCCTCGATTGAAGCAGAGTATTGGGGAACAGTTAAGGCAACATGTGAGGTAGTATGGCGTCGAAGGATGCTTGTTGACATGCAAATGTCTCAAGCAGGGCCTTCACCCTTGTTTTGTGATAATCAAGGGGTTCTCAAACTTGCTAAGAATCCAGTCTTTCACGAGCGAACCAAGCATGTTGAGCTTCATTGTCACTTCATCAGATAACTTGTTGAAGATGGCTCTGTGATATTGCAGTATGTTCTAACTGAGGATCAGACTGTGGACATTCTCACCAAGTCTCTCAGTCCAGATAAATTTGTAAAATTTCAGGATAAGCTTGGTGTAGTTAGTAGAATGACCATTAAGGGAGGGTATTAAAGTATTATTGTATTATTTAATGGTCATCTTAGCCTTTAGTATCTTTTCATTCTTTGCTTTTGTTATTGTTTGTTTCTTTTTAGAAACATCATCATGTATTGTATTATTTAAGGAGCTTTCATTTGCTTTGTTAATATTGAATATCAATTATCATTTTAATTGACTCATATGTTATAACTTTCTAAGTCTATATTCTCTAGATAATACTCAAGTACAAAATTATTAGATTGATTGAGTCCAATAAAAATGAAAGATGTACAATAGGACTTAAATTTTTTAGGTTTACATTAATATTCAATTCTTGTCCAACTTCCAAATCAATTGGAGGTTGTCACTCCTCTTGTAAAATTTGACATATCCCATGTTTGACACTAAGATTATTTTCATATCTTGGGAAAGTATTGTTTTATTTCACCCGATTCATTTAAACAATATGAATTTTTTTTCCAAAGTTAGAATGATCCTGGGATTTGTGGGTTATGGGCCCATAATGTAACTTAAAAATTTAAAATAGACTTATCTAACAAATTTGGGTGTAACTTGATTTGTATCAAATTTATCTAAGGCACATGTATTCCTAATATTGATGTCCTTGATTTTTAATCATGAATGTAGGGCTACTATAATCAAGGAGGAGAATAAGACACTGGGATGAAATGATGTACTCTAGATATCAAATATAGAAGTGAACTTGGTCCACAAACAAATTTTAGAAGATCAATTTTGTGGACCAAGTTCAGATTTGACCCCTTCAATGCATCCTTTAGTCTATTTGCCGATATAACATATTTATTTCTGCTTCTACTCAGTTCTGATTTCGTAATCCCAATTGATTGATTGATTGATATATATATAAAATTATTCTTTATTTATATATATAGTTATTCCTTTATTTATATTGATTGGTAATTATTTATATATATAGTTATTCCTTTATTTATATTGATTGTTATTATATATATATATATATATATACATATATAATATTCTACAACTTATTTCCCAATAATATCCTTGCTGCAAACAATATTTATTTTAATAGATATCTCATATTCCACTTCCTTATTTTCTTTTTTTCCACATCACATTCACTATAATATCCTTGCTGGAAACAATATTTATTTTAATAGATATCTCATATTCCACTTTCTTATTTTCTTTTATTCCAGATCACTTTCACTTCATTGATGCCCTCTCCAAATGAATCAACCACCTTTTTATATCATCCATAGTGGGGTGAATAGTCACAACTTTTATAAACATCACACCCTTTATAAGGGATGCACCCTTCCTTAATCCAAGCGCTGCATTTTAATTTCCTTAATCGCTGTCTGCAAGGTAATGATTGCTGCTCCCTTAATTAATTTTCATCGAGCTTTTTAAATAGTCTCCTTGGTCGGCCATGCATGTCAGCGATTCTTATTTAGGACAGGCTGCGATGGGGGGTTTGTGATATATGGCAGGGGGCATGACTATAATGACAGTGCTTATATGCCTTTAGAGATCAAAGCTTGTTAGAGATATCTCATATTCCACTTCCTTATTTTCTTTTTTTCCACATCACATTCACTATAATATCCTTGCTGGAAACAATATTTATTTTAATAGATATCTCATATTCCACTTTCTTATTTTCTTTTATTCCAGATCACTTTCACTTCATTGATGCCCTCTCCAAATGAATCAACCACCTTTTTATATCATCCATAGTGGGGTGAATAGTCACAACTTTTATAAACATCACACCCTTTATAAGGGATGCACCCTTCCTTAATCCAAGCGCTGCATTTTAATTTCCTTAATCGCTGTCTGCAAGGTAATGATTGCTGCTCCCTTAATTAATTTTCATCGAGCTTTTTAAATAGTCTCCTTGGTCGGCCATGCATGTCAGCGATTCTTATTTAGGACAGGCTGCGATGGGGGGTTTGTGATATATGGCAGGGGGCATGACTATAATGACAGTGCTTATATGCCTTTAGAGATCAAAGCTTGTTAGAGATATCTCATATTCCACTTCCTTATTTTCTTTTTTTCCACATCACATTCACTATAATATCCTTGCTGGAAACAATATTTATTTTAATAGATATCTCATATTCCACTTTCTTATTTTCTTTTATTCCAGATCACTTTCACTTCATTGATGCCCTCTCCAAATGAATCAACCACCTTTTTATATCATCCATAGTGGGGTGAATAGTCACAACTTTTATAAACATCACACCCTTTATAAGGGATGCACCCTTCCTTAATCCAAGCGCTGCATTTTAATTTCCTTAATCGCTGTCTGCAAGGTAATGATTGCTGCTCCCTTAATTAATTTTCATCGAGCTTTTTAAATAGTCTCCTTGGTCGGCCATGCATGTCAGCGATTCTTATTTAGGACAGGCTGCGATGGGGGGTTTGTGATATATGGCAGGGGGCATGACTATAATGACAGTGCTTATATGCCTTTAGAGATCAAAGCTTGTTATTAAGGTATGCAAACCTTCCATTTACAACACAGCAAGAGCTCTTGGTACTTTGAGGTACACACAGTCTTTCAATGTCTTGTAGCTTACAACAGCTAACCTGGTTACAATGAACGTCAGCAGTATTCAAACTAATTTTTTAGGTTTCTTTCCATTTGGATTTATTCAAAGCTATCACAGTGTAATTGTTAACATTATTTGAGCTATAGTGTCATTTTTACATTGCGATTTGTTTATGACATAATGATCTTGAAGTTAAGTGGCCGTTTTTTTTCCCTGAAGCATATGGCACTTTGTGTTGATCCTTTCAAATCACATAGCTGTTTCCTAAAAGCACTCGGAGGCTAAACGTTGCATTGAGTTATATTTTTTGACTCTATTTATAAATTATAGTTAATGTGTATATTTTTTTACTTTCACATATAGTTATAGCACTGCATTTTCCTCATATTCAATTTGTTTTCCTATCCAGATGCCACTATTTCAAGTTGTGAGGTTACATGGAGAATCTTCTTACATTTTTGGTTCTTATGCACTTTACATTGTTTTGATTTCAGGTTATGGCCATAGTTGCAGATTTTATGCTTGTATGGCTTCCTGCCCCTACTGTTTCCCTCCGTCCAGCACTTGCTGTTGAAGCTGGAATGATTAGCAGATTCTTTTACAACTGTCCAGATAACGCTTTCCAGGTGAGTACTATTGATATGAGGGTTTGATGGCATGAACGTGATTCACAGAATTAGCTATTCTCTTTCATTCTTAAAGAATCATGCTTTTTATTAATCTACAGGTTGCTTTGAGAGGCACCTCTTATACCTTACTTCAACGAGTAGGAGCAATTGTGGTAAGAATCTAGCAATATATCATTCTTGTTTCTTTTTTGTGTTTACTTTTTAAAGTTATTGGTTATATTTAAGTTAACATGTTTGTGAAAGTAGAGAACTATTTATCGGCAACTCACTAGTGTTGAATTCTTGCAGCGCAATGGAGCAAAGTTGTTTTGTGTAGGGACCTCAGCATCCTTGGTAAGAGTCATGCATTTAAGATGTTTGGTTTTAATTTAATTCTGCATGTATCTTGGTTAAATTTCTTTAAAATTAAATCATGTGACAGGTCCTAAGATTGATTGAAATTAGTGGTAGTGCATGATTTGTACAAAAGCAATGGGAATGAATATGATGTGATGTGTATCCTAGATGGTAGGAAAAACTCATCTTTTGCATGTCATTTAGTCCACAAATGCATTTGGTGTTTGAGGATGGACAAATAAAAAAGGCAAGCAAACTGCAATTGTAGAAGCTTATTTTTTTAGCATGTCGATTTAGTTGTACACTTGAGTAACAAGGGATCTGTATTAGCTTAAATTTATGCATTCTAAAAACAATTAAATGCAACCTTGAAGGTTTGTCAGGCAACCAGAGAAAAGTTATTTCAAGATGTTGATACTGATAAAAAGTAGATTTCCTATATCCCATACATACATGAAACTTCTCTCTTAGGTCCATTCATTTAATGCTTGCTACTTTGCAATGGCCCTAGGTTGTATATTGCTTTTCAGACTCGTAGGGAGCAGGAGGAGGATGCTATCCATGATGGCTTACTATTTTATCATGGCTATTTTTAATACATTTCTTGATTGGATGTATGATACAGACCATGATGTTATGCTGATTTCCATTTGTAATCTTTTGCATTTGATAGCAGCTTGACTTAAGTGGTAAATTGATCACTTATATGCTGTTTTTTAAAGATAAATCTAAAACATAAGCTTCTCTTAATTTGGTTTAAACATTATTGAACACGTGTATGCTTTTCTCTAAGGAGAAACCTATAATATACTTTATATGACTAACATGTCCACCCATATGGTTATAATTCATGAGGGTTAAAGGTTGACAATTTCCCGAACATACCACATTGATAGATTTCTTGCATTTCCTTATAGTTATGGTTAAGTCTTCCCATCCAAAGTGCAGCCCTGGACATGAACGTCTTTGATTTCAAAAGCATATGTTGGATTTTCATCTTCCTTTTGTAATATTATGATTTTTGCCGATCCAGTATTCAAGACATTTGATAGTACTGGAAACTTGTACAGAAGTTGGAAGGCTATAAACATTGAAACATATCATTCTGAAGGAAATCATGAGAAATGGCAGGAAGGCCACTTAATTTGTTTTTTTGCAACTATGCTAGCATTTGGAAAATAACTTGTATAGGTGTCACCAATTATGGAGAAATGGAAGCCATTAGGACAGGCAATTCAACATGAAAACCTATTTTGATGTCATTGCACTTTTGAACAATTTTAGTACATCAAGTGACTGTATATTTGACTATGGTGTTGGTGTTAGGCTATTTGTGTTTGATGTTGTGGTTTGAAAAAGGCTTAACTGCAAAAATGTTTATTTTGGTAACTAATAAGAAAGGAGATACGGTTTAAGGTCTTATGAGTGCTGGATTTTAATTTTATGCATTGTACAAAAGAGAGTAAGCTTTATCTTTTTTGCATCTTTGCCTGTGTACGTAAGTTTGTTACATGCTAGTTATTATTTACAGATTGGTACGGGAGCAACAAATTTATTGATAAATGCAAGAAAGGCAGTTGATAAAGAGTTTGCTGGAGCAGCAGAAGATGTGCCAGTAGTATCCACAAGTGTAGCCTATGGAGTATATATGGCAGTTTCAAGCAACCTACGGTATGTACATTCCATTTTGAGAGTTGTGACATTAAAGTATAACTACAGCCCTATTGGTTTTCCATTGTTTTGTTGTATTGTGGAGCTTGTTGCTATTTGAATATAATATAAGTGTACAAGAGTCAAGACTATGTTCAGGATTGTCCAGCTTTAAGAGATTGATGTTTGAAAATATGTGCTTATGGTTGTCAGTCATTTCAGTTCTTGACTTCTTCTCATACTGAAAGTTCCCTGTTGCCACCATCTCTATGTATTATTGTCTGTAATAGCTCGCATGTCTGAGAGACTCAGACAGTCATTGCTTTTGCAATTTAAGTTTTCAGTTACTGGAATTTATCTGTATCAGGAGCTAATCCCTGACCACTAACTTATCCATGCTACCAGAAACATGCACTTCCTGGGTTTAGCGACAAACACTGTTGTGCATGCATCAATATGTTTCTTTTTTAAATTAATGTACATATTTCATTGATCATTTTATATTAACTAGTCACATAGGAACTATCTACTGGACCTGTATGTAGTTTCTCAAACGAGTATGCCATAACTCTTTGAAATTGGGCTGGTGCATTATGTAATCTGAATGATATCTTACTATAAGCATAAACTCTAAATACGACTACGAAAGTAGTTTTCAACCCGTCTTCTTTTCAATACCGATCAGTTATAGCTATAAAAATCCATCCAATGAAATGAATAGATTTTATGTCAGCAGCTTCTTAAGAAATGCTGATTACAGGTGTTTATTAATGTGGACATGTCAAAAGCCTTTGGTCAATTCAATTGGGAATTCCGAATTTCTTTATAACACTATGAAGGATTGAAATGCTTTGTGCCCAAAGGGTAGGGAAAGAAGGACGCAAAGCCAGAAAAAAATGATATTACCCTAAACACTTCTCTAGATAGAATTATTCCACTTGATTAGATATTCTGTTATATGCCTTATTCACATGTGCTTGAGTGGTATAATGCTTGGCCTCAATTTTTGGAGCTCCTTCCCAAACCATTTTTTCCATTCTATGAGATGTCCAGCTTAGTTGGTGGGGGTAGAAATTCTTTGTGTATTTCCGACTTTGCACAGCTCAGACTGAGGAACTTACTTTGTAGATTCACTGAAAATGTATTCAATTCTTGTAAATTATGACCACCCAAAACCATATCAACTCTGACAAGAGACAAGGTATAGAAAGTTTTATAAATTGTATAATCTTTCATAGTCAGTTTGACCTTTCACAGTCAGTTTGATCTTATAACATTTTCCTTCACAAATTTCTTTAGCAACACCAACTAACATGACATCAAGAGCTTTAGCAGTATGGACAAAAAATTCCATTGTTCAGTCAGTCAATGTGTCAGCAAAATCATTGGTGCTTACATGGTGAGTAAAGACACAAGTTTCTTTTTCTGATATATGCTTGAATTTTCATGTTTATGGGTGAATAATTCAATTTATAGCTACTAACATATTTGGTCAAACTTCTCGTTGAGCCAGCTGACAGTTAAATTTTCAGACCATGGTTAGCAGATTCTGCACTCAGAAAATTAACCTTAACTGTAAATTAAATCTTCAATGAAAACAGCAGAACCGAGTATGATAACCTGCAAACACACACTGTGGAAAATATGAACAGCAAACACTCAAAAATCTATCTTCCATGAAACTGAAATGGATTACACTGTACTCAAAACTGCTCTCTCTCTATCTGTTCTGCCCTTCTTTCAGTTATGTGCCATAGGTCTCTTTTATAGAATGACCGAATTTGGGTTTGAGCCTCTGGCTCTTTGTTTATCAATTTTTCAATAAAATAACTGTTCAATTTTGGCTCCCATTCTGTCATCACATCTAGTCATTTGGGCCATTGTCATACATTGCCTGTCCTTGCTTTAGGGCATCGTAAGGAGAAGTTACCTTGTTACCAATCTTAACAAAATTCTGTCCTTACCCTGCATTCCTATCATTTCCAGTTGATTGCTCATTTAACTCAAAGTCTAACTACCATTCGACATGCGTGATATCATAGTTTGCAAACTCACAAAACATTTCTCGTTTCGAGTTTTTCCAGGGTTTACTGGTGATTCTATTATGAGACTTAGGGATCAAAAACTCACTTTTAACATCCCCCCATGAAATCGACTGCCCATTTCTAAACAGATCACCAAGATTTTGGATTCCTTTGGCAAACTAAGCTCTTATAGAGAAACATCTAGTGAGAGCTAAGCGTCTATTGTTATGGTACCGATTTCACCAAATGGAACTAAAACTCTGTATACTATCATTCCTCTTAGACAAAGCTTCCTGGCTTGATAAAATATGTATGGTTGATTCCCATGTTCTCTAAATATTGGAAAAGACTGCTGAGGTTGTTTGGCTTCACAGGTATATTTCTAAACAAAAGGTCATGGGTGTGACGACTCTTCAAATCTTTTTTTTTCTTCGGGATAGCATTGCAAATACTATTTCTAATCAAAACTTTCCAGGGTTCACCTCCTCATAAGATTTTAAAATCCATTTTAATATAAAGAAACACCTTGCATTTTAAGGTTTCTGACCCCCATACCCCCGAATTTTTAAGGAAGAGAATACCAGTTCCCAAGCAACTGCATATTTTTTCCTATTCCCTTTTTCATCTGACAAAAGAAAGTCCCTTATCATTTTATGCGATTTTTCTATTTGTTTACTCCCAAAGAGCCAAGCAGAGGCATAGTAAATACTGAAATAAAATGATTAGATTTATCAAATAGATACTAAAGACTAGGGGCAGCAGTTTTGGTGCAGCTCAACTTCAACAAGAACTCATCAATCCACGAGTACCAAGTATGTGGTGCTTGCTTCAGTCAATAAAAATAAAGGCCTTCTAGGGGCAGCAGTTTTTGGTGAAGCCCAACTTCAACTAGTACCCATCAATCCACAAGTACCAAGTATGTGGTACGTGCTTCAGTCAATAAAGGACCTTCTTAAACCTACATACATGGGTCTCTCGCCTATGCACCTCAAACCCCCTTGGGCCTTCTTCCTGTATTTTGCCATTTAGAAAAGCTGCCTTTACATCCATACGAAATAAAGACTAACCAAAGTAAGATGCAAGAGACATAATTACCCTGACAAAAGTGTATCTTGCAACTAGAGCAAGGCCTTATCATAGTCAACTCTCTCTTTTTAAGAGAACCCTCATATGAATTTGGTGTTGTTCTTCTCCATGCTCCCATTTGTTGCATGCTTGATCTTGTACAACCACTTCGAATCAAAATCTGATTTCCCATTTGGACTTGGCACAATCTCCCAAACATTGTTCTGTATAATGGAATGACACTCCTCTACCATGGCATCTCCCCATACTTACTCTGAAGTTGCGTCCTCAAAATTGGAAGGCTCTACATCAATAATGGAAGACGTCAAAGCAACATAACTCTGGAAATAATTCTTTGGTGCTACTACTTGTTATTGTGCCTCTTGCAATGTTTGTGTAAGCTATCTAGGGCTTCCTAGCTGTACTAGAAGGTAATAAGGTTTAATACTGCTATTAATATTGCCATATTTTGTTGATAAGCACTTAGGATAATAATCTATTCACCCTTATCAACCTCCATTGGAGGCTTCTGAGACTTAAGAGGACCAAGCACCCTCATCAACCTTCATGTCTTGACTCACTACCATCTTTTGTTGTGATGAAATATAGACCTTGTAAGCCTCAGAGAACTCATTGTATCCTACAAACATACCCATCAAGTTGGAGGGTTCCAGTTTCATCCTCTTTTTTGGCACATGAATGTATACAAGACTCCCATATATCACTTTTCTCTCCTACGAAAATTCCTCTCTAGTCTTGTTATTCAACACCTTGTAAGGACACCTGTTTAGAATGTAAATGACACAATTGCATGCCTCTACTTAAAAGTTTAAAAAGGGTAAATCTAGGTCACTGATCATGGTCTTTGTTGTCTCTATAATGGTCCTTTTCTTCCTCCCCGCAACCTCATTTTGTTGAGGGTTGTAAGGTATACTCATCTCCCTCCTGATCCCTGCATCTTTGAAAAAGGCATTAAATTCCTTGGAGGTGTACTCTCCTCCATTATAGACCTGAAAACCATAATCCTCTTTCTTGTTTGATTCTCCACGAGAGCTTTGGACTCTTGGAACTTTCCAAAGGCCTCATCTTTGGGCTTCATGAAGTGAATCTAGGTTTTACTTGAAACATCATCAATAAATGAATTGTAAATGTTTCCTGCAAATGATGATGTTAACGTAAGTCCACACATTTGAATGAATTAGATCAATAAATTCTTCTTGATCTTTGTTCATTTCTAGGGAGAGTAGTCTCAACATGCTTGCTAAGTGCTAACCCTTGCACATTCTTGTCTTATCTATTTTGAAGTCAAGCAATCCTTGCATCATATCCTTCAAGAGAGGTAATGCTCCATGGTGCAGGTGACTAGTTCTCATGTGCCAAAGTTTGTATTATTTGTCACTGTCATGTATCAAGGCTCCATGTTTGATTGGATTAGCAATCAATTTGTGAAGGCTACTCTCTCACATAGCTTTGACTAATTACTCATCCATGATCCTAGCTGCAATCTTTGATGGCGACTTGCTTAACATCAAGTTCAACTACACACGTAAGATCTTCATGGCTAAGACTAAAAATAATTTCTTAGTTAAACTACAAACATACAGGACATCATGGAGTTCAAGAACATCACTTGAAGGCATGTTGAAGGAAACAAATCTTGTCCTTGTAATGAGATATGTAGCATCATCACCAAACTCCATCTGTATACCAACCTTTTGCTCCCTAAGTTTGTTGCCTTCTTATTCAAAGTCATTTCTCTTAATGCTACCCATATGCCACCCTACAACAGAAATGATGTTATTGGATAGGCGTAACACCATGGAGAAGGTTGTCTCAAGCCTGTATGAGAGCTCATCCACTATTGAAGCTTTTGCATTCCTTGCAAATTGCTTCTATTCTTGTAGCATTCTCTTCTCCTTTTTAGGACACTAATTAGCATAGTGGCCATTCTTCTGGCATTTGAAACGCTTGATATGGCTCAATTTTTTCTTCCATGTTGTGAAGAATTTTTGACCCTTTGTGGGTCCTTTCTTACCACCTTGAGGACATCATATAGGTCAAGAACATTGCTTGAAGGCATGCGGAAGAAAACATATCTTGCCTCTATAACAAGATATGTAGCATCATCACTAAACTCGACTCTGTTTAGCTATCTATTGGCGTAACAACTAACACCTCTGGAGTGCAAGTTGGTACGGACAACTATGCACACTACACAATGAGTGCTCTTCAAATTAGGAGGGGAAGCTCCCTCGTTGTGCAGACAAAATGCTTGAAAAGTAAACTAAACTAATTCTTGTCTTTTTGTCTCAATTGAAAGAGGCACAAGGTTTGCGAGAGACTTCGAGCGTTGCAACCAAGGATTTTCTGGTTTCATAAGTCCTCACTACAACTCAAAACTAACTAGCTTAAACTATCCAATCCCCTCAAGAAATCAGAGCATGAGGAACAGAGTGGGAATGATCTTACACGATAAACCGGGTACAAATTCACAACGTGAAGGCAAGGTGGGCACAACTATTTGCTTGTCTGAATAGGTTTATTATCACACACATCATACGATAAGCTTTAAGTATAGATTCTCAACGTGAAGGCAAGGTGGGCACAACTATTTGCTCAATCTGAATAGGCTTATTAAAAACACAACACCAAGGATAGCCAACTAGGACAGTAAATTGCATAGACGAAACACGCATACAACTTACGATCGAACTAGCCACTATATCTAACTAAGATAAGCATTCACCATAATAACTGCATGAAACCCGAGTGGCATAACAATTCATCATCATAATAAATACTTGCGAACAGATACAAAATAAGCAATATTACAGGCAAGGTGGGCATAGCATATATTACTCTCTCGTGCAAAAGTTCATTACAAATGAGCTGAAAGCTCTTATTTATAGACATCAAAAGGTGTAGGGAACCCTAAAATCACCTTGAGTCAACTACAGTCTTGCAAGCATGCAAAATTTTATTACTAAACCCTAATAAAGCAAACTATACAGTTAACTGGAAAGCTACCATTAGTTAACTGAAACATTTAATCTAAATGGACAATGTGCAAGCATGCATGTCCTTATTGAAAGCAAGTTAACTGGAACACTACCATTAGTTAACGAAAACCCTAAATGAAAGCCTAACTCCTGCGAAGATAATCCCAAGGAAGAGATGTGCATGCATGAATTTAGCAAGAAGAACTCAAAACTGAAAGTCGAGTTAACTGCTGCTCTTGACTCTATCCTTGAAACTAACTGTAGGTCACAACTGGCGGATCACTCCAGATCATCACGGTCTAACATCTCGTCCAGGAACTGATTGATTGCCTTATCCTCTAGGCCTTTGATGTTGTCCACGATGATAATCTGTCTGCTCAACTCCCTGTCACCATCTCTGATTGCTCGCATGCATTCAATGACCTCTTCAGTTGCCTTTTTGAAACTAGCTGTCATCATTGAGATGTGATCCAACTTAGATGCCATAGGATCTCCATCAAGATATCACGAACAAGGTTCTGGAACTCAGTTTGCACAGCCTCGAGATCAGCGTCGGTACCATCTTTATGAAGATAATGGCATAGGATCTGAGTGACTTTGGCGGCTTCGTAAATGGAGTAATGACCTTTGTTCCTTCTATAGCTTAACACTTCTGATGTTTTTCTTGATCCTTCTCAATGAAAGAGTGTTGCATGATGAAACCATGAAACTCGACCGTGAACACTCTGGTTGCGAGAAATACATGTGAACTTGCTGCACACGCAGAATTCCAACGGTGTCCAACCCTTTAAACTAGCCTTGAAAGGCTATCAGCTATACGAGGTGGACTTGAGTGACTAAGCTTGTCAACTCTCCAAATGCGCTCGATACAAATTGGTGTCAGTTTTTTTGATGAAATCATGAATTAAGACCGATTTGGTCTTGAATTCAGTCTGTGTGAACTGCCTTCTAGAAAACTCGCCTGTTGACTGTAAACACGGCTATATTCTAACAACTTTTCCGAAAACGTTGAAAAAGCTCTGGACAAGGTTAAAAATAGCTTATGACAGGAAATTTTTCAAATTTTTCTGAAACGTGGGTTTTGTGCAGAATTGAATTCTAAGGAAACCCAGATCAATTAAAATTCGAAAAAGTGAGTTTTAGCTAGGCATAAAGAGCTTTTTCAGTTGAGAAAAGTAGAGGTTCTAGAGCTTGCTCGAGACAATTTTTCCCGAAAAAATTTGGCATATGGGTTTTGTGCAAAACGGAATTCAAGACAATCCAGATAGTTCGATTTTGAAAAAGATGTGTTTTTGACCCACATGCAAAGGAATTCTCGGAAAAAAGCACAGAGCTTTAGAATAAAGTTGCGGGGCAATTTTCTCGAAAAAATCTAAGACATGGGTTTTGCTGTTGTCGCTGAAGTAAGTGAACCCAGATGATCGGATTCTGAATATTCTGCTATTTTCTTTGACATGGGAAGAATACCTAAGACAAGAATAGAAGAAATTAGATAGAAGATAGAAATTTGTTTTTTGTTTATTCTGCTTCTGTAGAAATCGCCTATGCTTGATTTAGATTCGATGAAACCTGCATGCACTGAAAAATCTAACTCTGGAAAATTAATCTTCTGAACAATCTAGACTCGACACTTAAAAATTGAACTCAAAGCACCTTTGAATCTTCAACTACTCAAGAAATTCGCCTTTGCTCTGAACTCTGATATGATAATAATGGCGACTTTAAAGACAAATAAATAAATTCAAGCTTAAAATCGTCCATCCTCGTGCAAATAGGAGCCACCTCAAAAAATATTAAATTTAATCATGATTGGACCACAAAATAATCCGACTCATCCGATTGGGGCTTTGAAAAAGGTAACTAAATGTTGAAAAATCCCTAAAAAGGGCGCCACCTTTAATTAATCTAGTTAATTCACCATGCAATTTAGTTAACTGAACATACATGCTAAAAATAGTCCATTTTAAGCAACTAAAATAATCCCCCTCAAAGTCGAATATTTAAATATTAAAATAATATTTGTAATCCCACCTTTCATAGGCGCCTCTTGAACTTGAGTTCAAAAAGTCAACCTTTGACTTTAGGCGATTTTCCAGACTGTCATTTTTAATGCAAATTCGGATTTTCAACTCTCACTAGAGCCTCTGTTCAAGCATTGACTCTGATTGACTGCCATCACCAATCAACCGGCTGACAGTTGCGTTGTAGAGCAGTACGAACTCTAATCAAATCACTCCTTGAGACTGCAATCCATAAAACTAAGATCAGAGACCTCAAAAAACCAAGCGTCCTTTGAAAAAGTTGCGCTTTTTCTCATACTTGGCCATATTTTCATAAATTTTATTCCTTACGAAGGTAAACTTGACTACCTCGTAACTTCTGCTTAGCAAAGTTTCAGGACTGCATAACTGGCTCACTGCGAAATTGGCTCCATTCCACACAATAGCTTCAAGACAACACTTCATCAAATTTCAACATTTGATGAGTCAAAATCAAGGGCGCCTTTTTCAAAATGTGCTCCTTTTACTCCAGAGATAGCCATTTTCTCAACTGGCTAAAATATCACTAAACCTTCGACTGCAGGTTGCTGAGTCATCTTCTGATTTGACGGAGGTAGGCAACAGAGAGATGGACATAACAAGGACAGGATAACCATCTGAGATCACTAGAAAAGAGGCATTAAAGGCTCCAAAAGCTTAGGCGCCTTTTGGAAAATGTGCTCTTTTGCTTTTTCTTCAGACCTTCTGACCAAGATTTAACCCCGAGTTCTTCTCGTGTTTCCAGCTTCTCAGCAACTTCGATTGTCGTGCTGACGGATGCAACGTGAAGCTAGACTAGGCATGAAACAAACCTCAAAGATGTCATTTAATCAAAAGCCTTGAGTTGGTCCCTCAAAAAGATGGGCGCCTCTGGCTTAGAGGTGCGCTTTCCTTTCCAATGTTAGCCATTTTTTCGTTCTTCTCATTATTCGTTGAATCTCCTATAACAGGTGCTAAACATGTCATGTTGACTGGCTGGATAGCTCATCGCGAAGCTGACAGGATCCTGGACAAATTTTCTTGGAAGTGATAAACCTAAAAACAGAACTTGGACCTCCAAAAGCTAGGGCGCCTTTTTCAAAACATGCTCTTTGCTACAGAGTCAGAAAAATTTGACGATTTTCATCTCGATTTTGAATTTTTCCAAAATTCTCCAGTATCTTCACGACATCAAACTGACTCAAGGTCTATACTTGAATTGCCCAAAAACAAACTTTAGACATCATTTTAACTAGGTTTAGACTCTTTCAAGCAAAATGCCTTAGTGAAGCAAAAAAAAAATTGGTTTGGGTACAACACTGCCTTCTACTTTTGAAGTCTGTTGAGAGCCTTCTTATTGAAAGTCATGTGTCTTGATGCTCTACTATCCATAAACCACCCTACAGCCAAAATGTTGTTTATGGATATGCATAAAGCCACGGAGAAGGTTATCTCGAGCCTAAATGAAAGCTCATCCACCATTGAAGCTTCTACACTCCTTCCAAACTGCTTCTATTTCTCTTCCCCTTCATTTCAAGGTACTGAGAAGCAAAGTGGCCAATCTTGTGGCACTTGAAACACTTGATTTATCTTAAGTGTTTCTTCCCTGATTGAGAAGAATGAATCTTTTTTTCCCCCTTTTGACCATTCCTGGGTCCTCCTTTCTTACCACCTTTCCTCATCTTTCTAATGAGGGTTTGGTTCTCATTCTTTTCTACTTTGGCTGAAACAGTCTCTAGTTTGGTCTTCTTTTGGATAAAATCATCCCAAAGCTTCTTCTCAAAAGTGGGAAGACTCTTGTGGGCTTATACACCTCAAACAAACGAGTCCTTGATGAAACTCATTTAGAGCTATGGGCACTGACTCATCATCATCCACCTTCACCCTCATTGTAGCAAATTGATTTAAAAGTTTAGTGACGTTCATCAGGTAAGTGGCCACACTGTCTGTATTACTCATGCATGTGGCATTGAGCTTGTTTTTTACCAGGATCTTGCGAGAAATGTTCGCATTCAAATACAGTGTGGTCAAGGCATCACACATCTCGTTTGTTGTGTTATTCTCTATGATGTGAAGGATCAAATGGTCCTTCAACAAATCTAGGATGATTTGATTTTCCTTGGCCAACTTTTTGTAATGTTCAACCAATTGAATAAGATTTGACATTTGTAGGAGGTTCTTTAGTTTCTACAAAAAGCCAAAGATTAACTAGTCAATTGTCATTTGCAATCTGCACTCCAAGTTGGACATGCCCTCTGGGCAGTCACACTCGTAGGCCAAAAGAGTAGTCATGACTGTAGCTTCTAAATCTTGTTGAAACTAGAAAAGTCAGCAACCTATGACAGATGCAGACCAACACTCTAATCACTAGAGTACATAGAGCATCACACCCTACAACCTATTATAGGTCTGGATCACTTCAATTACTTAAGCAAGGGCATTGAAATTCAACAACTCACTTTCATATGTAGCAGCACATTCCATACATGGACTTGGAAGATTTCAGTCAGTGTGCTCTGATATCAAGTTAAATTATCAGACCATGGTAAATGGATTCTGAACTCAAAAGATTAATCACAGCTATAAATTAAAACAACAGACCTGAGTACAATAACTTTCAACACATCTTTTATAAATTTGAATAACAAACACTCAAAAATCTATCTTCTATGAGTTTGATAACTTTCAAACACACATTTCTGAAAATATGAACAAGAAGCACTTAAAAATTCATCTTCTATTAAACTGAAACAAATTATACTACAGTCAAAATTGCTAGCTATCTATCTTTTCTGCTCTCCTCCCAGTTATGCACCTTAGATCTTTTTTATAGAATAAGAAGCTTCTAGGCTTCACAAACACCCATCTCAGTGGAGTGCCAAGTTTAGGGAAAAAAGCTGTCCTAAAAACGATGTTTAAGAAATAAATACGCGGATAATCTTTACAATCCCTCTATATATAAGAAAAATGTTTTCATGCTAAATATAAGACATGATTAACTTGGGATAGAAGGAAGAAGAAGAAAGAAAAGGCTGCTGATTTCTGCACCCCGCTGAAGGAGAACAGCAGCCAAGCAACATATTCAGAAAACTAACACTGGCTGCTGTCTAACTTGCACTGTGTGAACTCATAAAATCATCACTTTATGTATCGTTACTACTTTTTGCTGGTGTTAACCTCCGGAAGATATGTTTTCTTACAACATTAAGGTGGTCACAGTTCTTGTTTATATTTCATTCTGTTTTATCTACCAAAATTAGCTTGTAAAAGCTGTAGCGTTCCAACCTACAATTTTAAGGTGGTTGCAGTTCTTGTTCATATTTTGATCTGTTATATCTGGCAAAATTAGCTTGTAGAAGCAAGCTGTGGTATTCCAAGTTCATGATAATCGGTATTGTACTGACTTTCAAATAGGAAGGATGAACTGTAATTTCTTTGTTGATACCATGTTCTTTGCTCAACCATACAAGCTATTTACATTGTGTCTTGGATTATCTGAATCAGTTTGTTTCAAATGTCAGATTGAAGAATTCAGACATAAGTTTCCAACAAAAAATGCTTATGAACATTCTTGACAAATGTAGCTAGTTTCATAATATAAAGAATATTTGCCAATTGGTTTTATTTGACACAGTAACATGAACTGATTAAAACAATTAGACTCTGGTGGTTTGAATCATTTCAAAATGCCACCAACAAAACCATTCCAGGTAATAATAAATCCACCAATTATACTATTTGCATGCGATTCCTTCAAGGTTTAATCCAATAACAGTAAATGATTCTTTATCTGATGTGCTGTGGTTTAGAAAAAATGACATTTAATCTTGTTCACCTCATTGATTATATAATAAGAATCATCATTATTGTATGTAAGAAACTTTAATATCTATTTGTGAGAGATGGGCTACGATACTTTTTCCACTATGTTTCTTTCCATGTCATTCATGACATTGCTGATCTGATTATTAATTAAAATGTCAAGATGAGTGCATGATAGTTTGGTTTCGCTAATCTCACCATCCATTTGATCTCCATACTTGAAACTTTTAAAATTTGTCAATGTTTTGTTGCAATTGAAAGTTGATAAACTTTTTTGATTCTCCGTTGTTATAATACATAATTGTTTCTTTTTTAGAACATTTGAAAGCAATATTTTTGGGCTTGTTTTACTTAATATTTTTTCTCTTTTACTTTTCCTCTCTCCCTTTCACTTACCTCCTTTTTTTGTAATCCCTCCTTTTTTTTAATAAAGT
The DNA here is from genome assembly GCA_007258455.2 of Sequoia sempervirens. Lineage (NCBI taxonomy): Eukaryota > Viridiplantae > Streptophyta > Pinopsida > Cupressales > Cupressaceae > Sequoia > Sequoia sempervirens. The sequence goes on from VDFB02271358.1 coordinate 507,261,562, forward strand.
CCTTTCCTCTTTCTTCATTCTCAGATGATAAATAATTTTAAACCTCTGAATTTTTTTCTCTTACAGATTTTCTTTTCATATTTTCCACTTTCTTGCTCAAAATACCTGGATTATGAACTTTAGAGCTGCAAAAATGTTGGCAAGATGCCTACACCTGGACACTTATCACTTCCAATACTGAGTATAGAAAGGATGAAAATGAAACTAGTTTAGGCCTTAAGCCCTCTGTCCAAACCATGGTAAAAGTGACAAAAAATGAAAGCCTTATAGAGACTGCTAAAACCCAAGCACAAATAAACTACAACTTAGGAGGAGAGAGTCTTATGAACTGGGCCAAGAATATTTTACAACTCTCGAGCAGAATCCATGGGGAAGCTCTGGAGCTCCAAAGCAATTCACTTTTGCTATTGGCTTCCCTATTCATGGAGTCATAAATATCTTCCAACTGAGATAAAAAGAGAAAGAAAGTAGGGCTTTTCAAATATTAAAATTCATCCAGTATATGCTAGAGACCCGAACAGGGCCAGGCAAATAATTCTTAATAAGTCTTATTTTACCTTCTCATGCCTTTCATCACTCTTCTCTAGCTAACTTATCCTCTCTTTGCGGGCTAGCTTTTACCTTGCTTTCACCAGCCTTCTACAAAAGGAACATGTTTTTGAAATGATTCATAGAAGTGAAGCAAAACACTTCCATGAAAGAGATAGTACATTCATTATTCTTTTCCCCCTCCGTGGAGTGGAGAGTAGAAATGATAGGTTATCAACCTTATCAACCAAAGCCATAACCAAAAAAAATGACAATAGTGCTGTCACTCTGTATTAGAAATCTTTGTGTGGCTGCCTAGCTTTTTGAACAAGAGATAGAAAAAGAAGATGAAAATTCTCTCACAAACTGGCATCTCATCCATCCTCTCTTGAATTTACATGGCCACTCGCTGATCTCACTCTCTTTGATGTTTAAATCCTTAAGTTTAGCTCAAAACCAAATCGACAGTGTTTACTTACAATAGAAATTCCAAACCACTCATCTTGTACATGCTGGAGATGGCCATGCTCTGGTTGTGCAATATTCAACTGGATCACGAGTTTAACTTTACTATTGTCCCCATAGAACAGTGGGAGATGAATATTTCTCCATATATTACATGAAATTTTGATGGCTATAGTTTGGACAGCACTGGTTTAGCAGGAGCAGGAGAAATGCATAGGAGCTCACAAGTAGGTATCGTTGTTGCATATCAAGAAAATGTAGGATGGAATACCATTAATGTTCTCAAAGCTTGTGATAATAGTTATACATAGCCTGGACACAACAATGCGGCAACAGAGCTCAAGATTTATGTCATTGCAATTGAAGTGGATCCTGAATTGATTTTTACAAATGATTCTGATATTTGAGCGTTGGCCCTAACTCCCATCTATCGGATCCCTTGATACTGTTCTCTCTTAAAGGTATTTTAGGAAAAAATGCACTCACTAGGTGAATTTCAAATTTCTAATGTAAAGAGCACTTACAGCCACATGGCAGATGTTTTTTCTTAATGCCAGTGATACTTAAATGACAATTGCACAGAGCATCCAGAGGTTCACCAATTCTCAAATCTCACATGCCTGACCAACCAAATAGCTCTAAATCTGAGGTCAATTTCTGTCAAGCACCTTAGGCAGCTTGTGAATTCTCACACTCAGGCCAAGACAAATTGTGTGCTAGGGGGATGCTCCCATTGTCCACTTTACTTTAGTCATCAGGGGAAAGATCTCCCACCCATTCTTTGAACTGGCTCATCATCCACTGATCATATTCATAAGGACAAACATATGGCATTTTTTTTAGGCATAATACTTTTAGTGTTATGTTAAAATGTTGAGATCAAATCCTCAACTTAGTCATCTTTCCTATACACTAGGACTTCTACCTGATTTTAGGTCTACCCACTATCCTGGTCCTTACCTTGCAAATTTAATCTTAGTGGCCATCAACCCTCTTATTATGATCCAATTGCCCATATTGTATGAGATCATTTGACTATTTCACATGATTGGCATCTTGCTTCCCAGAGTAGGGATACTAGTCATCCTCATGGTACAATCAGAATTGCTCAGGAAATGACAACCCACATCACTTCTCTGAGTTCTCTCCATTCATTATCCAACAGTATCAACCGTTTTATTATCTAGGATGACTACAGAAGAGGATGAAGATTGTAATTAGAAGAGGACTGAATAACACTTCCAGAACAATCACCACAATCACAAAAGTTCTTCAAGTGCCATTCCACCACACAGTTGCCTCCTGCTTCTCTATTTCATTTATTAGCTCAGTCAGTACACACCATAAAATTCTTATTTCCATAGATTTCAGATAGCCACAGCAAATAATCGTTTCTACATGTAGCACAATCTATCATGGCTATCCACTATAGGCACACTGATGTTCACTTCTCTCATACAAATAAGAGGTCATTTCCTGTCAAGAGATGTACTAAGCAATTCCATTCCAAAAAATTCTCCGAGGGTCAGAAACATGCAGAAGAAGATGCTTCAGGTCTCACAGGGAATAAAGTAGCTGCAATCAGACAAACTTTCAATACATCTCTTAATCAATCAACTGCCAGTTTATGTCTGCATTGGAACCTAAGAGAAAGCAAAATGCAGCAGTTAGTATAGCAAGAAATCAAGTGTAGTCTTCAGAAGGATTGCACATTTGGGTGATCAATGGCTTTCCAGGGTTCTCTTTCCAGGCATGCAATCCCCTAATATGCAGAATTCCATCTGTTAATGTGCAGTACACTCAAGGCTTATTCTTTAGTGGACTGCTAACGTCCCTTTCTCTGCTACAATCACCAAATTTGCACCACCTAGTGACTGAACATCAGTGCTTTGAGCACTCAAACCCCTGCAGAGAATACTCGATTCATTGTGGGAACTCATTCTCTCATTTCTTCTAATCAACATTCTGCATGGCCCAGGCCAATTCAGGTTGGAGGCTACCTGGGATATTTTCTTGAAGGTTGAGGAGTTGGGCAGTCCTACTGCCAATGCAGGCTCAATACAGACTGGGACTGTCCAAGACTCCAAAGCCTTAAACACAGAGAGGCCTACAGATTAATTGTATCACCCACATGGAGGACTTGCTTCACCAAATCTAGACTATTTTTCTGGTTGCAGCTATCAATACCCATATCTTGAGTATGAGGACAACTTAATGAGCATGGGAAGGGACTCTACTCGATCCAGACTTCTATGTGTGATTCCCTTGCTGGAACTACAAGAAATGCTTCAATGTTGCAACTGTATTCTCTGCACCCTAGCATTCTGGTTGTTCTTGAAGAATCTCCTGTAATTACCTAGAAGATGACAGTCCAGGGTCATCCATGAAGGGTGAACATGCAGCTGAGAGAAGCTCCTCCAATAGACAAAAATGGCTTTTCCTCTGTTTGGCGATTAGGCAGGAGTGATGAATAGTGAATCTGGACAATTGATCTTTAAATTTTCATTTTGATTTATGCTTAGATTGAATGTACGTTGCAATTGCAGAAATCTGACAGTTCTACTAGTCAGTTAAATAGTACAATTGTAAGATCTTATCCTTGTTTATTTTGACCAGGTTCTTAGACTCCTGCTGAATGCGTATTTTATATTATCACATATATTTTGCCAATGAATTTCTCTTAAAGTTGTTGATCGTAGTAAATTTAACATCAAGTTGACCGTTTTTTGGCTTTTCAATTTAGGTACCAATTATTGGCTGGTGTTATTGAGCAAAGGATTTTGGAACCTTTGTTTCATAAACAGAAATTGGTGCTAAGCATGTTATGCTTTGCTGTAAGAACAGGAAACACGTTCTTGGGCTCATTAATGTAAGTCTTTCAGATTATTAGAAAAAAATGCATTCATATAGCTTGAGCTATTTCCATGTTAAAATGAGAGCAAGTTTATGTTGCATATGATAAGAGTACTGCTATTCACTTTGTGAACAGGTGGGTAGATTATGCTCGTTGGACTGGAATACAGAAGATACGGGAGTAAAATTGTTGTTTTGAAATAGATTATAATACTGTTTTGTGATCAAGATTTGGATGGACGGTTCTCCAGTGCATATGGGGAGGCATCAATTGTTTTAAGTGGAGATGGCACCAAAACTTAAAGTACACCCTCCAACAATATTTTTTGCCATCAATGAATTGTGTCCTAAACATTTAGGAAAATTATTCTTTTTAATAATTGAACAGATTTACATTTGCTTTTGATTTTTCTGTTGATGCTGATGTGTTTGAAAGCATGTTACCTTTCAATGGTGCCCTCTTGACTAAATTTGTTCTTGTTTATCCAGTAAGATTGAATATAGTCTCTTAGCCAGTTTTTACATCACTTTTGGCCAGGGTTATGCTGTTGACTTGCATAAGATGGTCATTTTCCTATCGATGAATTGTATCCTAAACATTTAAGAAAATGATTCCTTTTTACAGTGAACAGATCTACGAGTGCTTTAGATTTTATTGTCGATGCTGATGTGTTTTGACAGCACGTACCCCTTCAACTATTCCCTCTTGACTAAATTTGTTCTTCTTATTTGATTAGACTGCATATAGTAGCCAATTTTTACATGCATATTTTGCCAGATTAAGCTCTTGACTTGTAGTAGACAAAGGTTTTCATTTTTCAAGGAATCCACGTTATGTCACCGAACATCATGTAAAACAGTGATAATTTTTAATGCGGTGGTGGACTCTGGATAACACTGAATAACCCTCTAAAATAAAAGAAATTGATATCCACTGAAAGATTTTCAAGGTGCCCTAGCATTGAAAGAAACAAGCAATAACGAAAAGGTATCTTATCATAATAAGGAGTGGATGGACAATTCTTGTGTGTTCCCTAACACATGACATTAATAAAATAACTACAAACATCTCACGTCACAAAGCAGAAAAGCTCCGAGGGCGTCACATTTCTTTCATATTGTTTAAAATTATTTTAAATTTATATGGTTTCAGAATTCTTTCGTATAGTTGAAAATTAGTTTTAAATTTCTTTTTAATTAATTTGTTTTAAACAAGTTATAACTTATTTTAAAAATCATTTATAATCTATGTTAATTAGATTAATTTATGGGACCTTATTAAGGAACTGAAACCTAAAAGCTAAAAACAAAAATGCAGATTCTTTGCTGTAGCTGCCCTCAACAGTGTTGCAGGAGTGTTACAGATTCAATCCACGTGTATATTGTTTCTTCTTAATACAATTATGACCTTTTTTGTTGGTGATTCTTTTCAAAAGCTTTTCCACATAATCCTATATCTCATGTTCATGTGACATGCATACTTGATTAATTCACGTTCTCCCTTTAATGCTGTTAAATGAATTGACGTAACAATCATAACTATATTTATATTATAGAATCTTAAGGTATTCTAGTATCTCAACCTATTGGATGATTGTAACAAAGATTGAATTTCCATTATTTCGTATCAGAGCATGATTGCTTCGGGAGAGCCACATTGTTTAGTGTTGTAGCCATAAGTGTTTAGTGGTGAGACCACTATGGGATTGCAATTTTGAAACCTTAGAGCAAAGGTTTGTTGCACTACGTGCATAATTGATTTTAGTGGGAGCTTTCAAAGGATTTTGTGAGAATACAAAACATGTGTGTTGTTAGATTGACGACGAGCATGCTGAATTATGAATCTGAGAAATTCAATGGCCATATATCAAATTATGGAAGTTGAAGGTAGAAAACCTCTTGGTGGAATGAAATCAATGAATTGTATTTTTTTTTTGTCAAAACCTATGGGTATGTTTGATGATGACTGAATAGATCAAATACTTGTACTATTCATTTCGTTCGAGTTTTGAATTGATGAATGTGTTAGAATGACTTTCTACATTGAGTATACGAAGCATGTGTGTTGTTAGATTGGAAAGCATGGTGAATTATGAGATTGAGAAATTCAATGGTCAAAACGTCAAGTTATGGAAGTTGAAGGTAGAAGACCTCCTAGTGGAAAGAAATCAAAGAATTGCGTTCTTTTTTGTAAAAAGCTATGGGTATGTATGGTGATGACTAAATATATTAGATAAGGTACTATTCATTCATCTTTCAAATTTTGTATTGATGAATGTGGCATAAGGGCTTTCTGTGTATTTGATGTGGAAGGAGATAGGAACCATGGATTAGTCCAAGAGTCTTGTAAACAAACTTTTCTTGAAAATGAAGTTATATTCCTTCAATATTGAAGGAGACTATAAATAATCCTCTCAATGCCTATAATTTGATTATGAGTCAATTAATGTCAATATGAGTCAAACTACATGAAGAGGACAAGTGCATGCTATTGCTTTCCTCATTTGATTCACGGTAAAATTTGATTATGGCAATCAATCGTAACTATTTTGCACCAAAATTGGAGGTATTGTAGGTGTCTAGTTAAATGAAGAAACTAGGAGAAAGTTTGTGGATGATTCCACTAGTAATGTTCTAGTTGTAAGGAGTAGGTCAAAAGATAGAGGGGGTGAGAAGAAGGGTGGTGGAGAAATAAAGCCTCAGAAGGAAGACAAATCTAAGTATCCTAGTAAACCCAAAGTAGAGTGTTGGAATTATAAGAGAGGCCACATTAAGGAGGAGTGCAAGTCAAACAAGAAGATTTCTTTGATAAATTCTCTAACATCGATGAGTATGGTAGTGGTGATGATTTTGTATCTACAACATTATTGGCGATGATGATTGACTAAGGTGCATCATATCATATGACTCCTTAATTTGAGTGGTACTTTGAGTGTAATGAGTGTGATGGAAGATATGTTTTCCTTAATGATAACAACTCCCTTAGATAGTCAATCTTTCATGGACGAAAGTGTGAAGAAACTCTTTAAAGTTTTGCATATTCTAGGTTGAAAAAAAATCTTAATTGTTTGAATAATGATTGATTATGGAGTGCATTTACTTTTGATGAAAAGGGTTGTAGGTTGACTAGAGACAATTTGGTGTTGTCATATATTCATCAAAATTACTTCAAAGTGCGAGATTGATGTGGACTTATTCTATTGTAGTTCTTGGCTATCAATCTCACCCTTCTAAAGTTAAATACCTTAATTTCATGGTTGTAAATATGCTCTATGCATCTATTGATTCTTCTTCTCTTCCTTTGTTACATCCTATTCATATTAAGGATACTGTAGATTTGCTTATACGCTCTCTAGATGATTTACTATGGATGAGGCTCTAGTAGAGTTCTTTGGGGTATATGCACACTTGCCTTCCTATCATCATGATCACATATTTCCTTACTATTTAAATGCCCAAGCATAATTTGAGGAGTTTGTTATAATTTATGATCATTGTAGTTTTCTTTCAAATGTCTCTTTAGAATTTTTTCTCATTCATGACCTTAAGACCATAGTACACTTATTGTAGGTGATACACACATTCCAATCCATAGAGAAATAAATTAAATCACCCAACCAATTGAGTGGACACCACTTCATTTATTACATAACCAATATAGATATCTTTGATACATCTATCTAAAAAATACCAAGAGATATCAATTTGGAGCTATTTTATTTACTTAAAAAAGTTATTTAGTTTTCTTTTGGAACTATTTTATTTACTACATACATAGATACATAAATTTTATGTGCTACTTAGTTTGAAAATGTTATGTTTATTATTAAATATTAATATTTTAATGTGTATATGACTATCAAATTTAAAGTATAATGTAAGAATTTTTATTGACACACTCACACCATTACACTCCACCCCTTCCTGCCATTGCAGAATGTCACTTGGCATTAATTAAAGACTTATGTGGTTCTTTTTCATTTGACTTTCCTCCTTAAGACTAGTATGCTAGATTCTATACGTAATATGCTTGGGATGGTTGGGAGGAGATAGGACAAACCCCAATTTTCTTGTTGTGCTACTTTAAAAACCATTCTTGCTTGAATAGATTCTACATGTAATATTCCCATTGAGATAGGTCAATCTTTCTTGAACTTTGAGAGTTCAAATTCACATTTTAACAAAACTTCATGCTCTCCCCTTCGTTGAAATTCCATTAAAAGAATAAAATTCTTAAGGATGGAGGATTACATTGTGTAGCTGAATCAGTGTTACTAAACTTGAGTTAAATTGTGGCACCACCAATTGGGTCACATTGAAAAAATTGGTAAGTAAAAATATGGTGGATAGTCTATTAGATTGTTCAGTTGGGTTTGAGTTTTGCCAATATTTTGTGTTTCTAAAGCAATGTTGATAAACTAGTAAATAATAATAGTGAAATTATAAATGTAAAAGTGTACAATTTTATTAACTTGATTAGGGGTGCATGCATTGAACTATCAAAATTGAAATTGAATACAAATAAGTACATATAACAATGATAAGAAACCAACAAATACATATGACATTGGATATATATGAAGAAACCTTTTTTAGAAAAAAACCATACTATCAAAGAGTTATCAAGTTTGTATTAATTAAGTAGAAACACATACATCAATACAACTCATAATTTTCTTCAATCTAACAACATTTTGGTAGTGTTTGAGGACATACACAATAACCATACCTTCTCAATACCCAACCTTCAATAAATGGACTAAAAGAGGTAGAAAACCATCATAAGACAGTACCATGGACCCAAACATGTTCTCAAAATTCCATGATATTTTTTTTATGATCAATTACATGAAAAAAGTAACTTATTATATATTGACATGTTAGATTTAATCATAAGAGGCCATTAAGTCCACATTCCTATTTTAGGCACTCAATGAGTGCAATAATTGTATTATCATAGTTTATTTTGAGAAAGATGCTCCATAATTCCCAATCTATGACTGTTTTTAATCTCCATTATTTAATGACATTACAAAAATATCAGATAATTTGGAGATTAATAATAATAAAATACCCATTATAAGTTAGACTTGACATTATACATTATGATTGAATTTTAATATAAGGCCATTTGAACATTCTCCCATTTGATATTATATAATTCAATTAAAAAATAGAAAATGTAAAATGATAAAGTACAAGATATAAGACCCATGGACTTCTTGCATGGAGATGATTTATCCATGCTCACTGGTTTTATAAGTGAATTTGTAACATTATCTTGAGTGTCAACATTTTAAATCACGACCTTACTACTTTTCACTATCTCGTGAACAAAGTAATATTGAACATGAATATGTTTTCTTTGATAATTTTAAATGATATTTCTAGCCAAGAAATAGCACTTCAAGTGTCACATCCAATTTGAACCACTTTACAATCAAAACCAACTCCTAAACACAATCTTATAACCAAGCTTGCTCACAATCTTGCTCACAAAATTAGAATTATGATAACATAAATAATACTTAAAGTTCCTTACAAATACCGAAATACTTTCTTAACACAAGTTCAATTCTGTCTATTAGGGTTAGATATAAACATGCTAAGAACTCCCACTACATTGATAATATCTAGTCCAATACAAAAATTGTGTATGCCATGCTACCAACATTGAGTCATTCATTCATCCCCTAGGACCTTGTCATTTGTTCATCTCCTAGGACCTCTAATAACCCACTATATTAGTTGATCATCTATTTCTTCCAATCGCCCCTTATCATCCATTCATCACCTTATCACCTAGATCATACATTATCACCTAATGCCTAATAATTTAATTAAATAATTCCTAAGTTATTTAATTAAATTTGCTAGTATTATTCATCCATTTAGTAAAATTATTGCCCATTAATTATCCACGTATTTATCCACTTAATTAATTATTTATCAACACATTATCCATTAATAAACTAATTTAATATTGATTTTTACCTCATGTGCACCCATAATTTGATTAATTAATTCCACCTCATCTAGAGTTAACTACTTAGTCTAATCAGTCTACTCAGATTTCCTCCCAATCCCACTCATCATCAAATCCACTTCACTCATCCATGCAATCAGTTAACTATTCCATGCAATACTTAACTCCCCTTAATTCTCTCATGAACTTAGCTAACTTCTTCATGCAAGTAGTTCACTAATCAGTCAAATCTGTTAAATCCTCAGTCACATTGAGCTGAAAAATGATAATTATTTTAATTAAAAATTAAAATAATGTGCAACTCATCTATGCATGCCACATCTCCTAGTCAATCCCCCAAACCAAGGATCAAATCTCAACTTCTAGATTCAATCTCTACCATTCATCAAATGCTCTTGCAAATCTACAAATCAATCATAAAAAAACAATCAAGCATTCATTTTGTATCTAAATCCTATCAATTTAATATCTAGAGAATGTTAATGTTATGTTGGCAAATTGAGCACTCACATCACAAAGAGAAAAACTTTACACACACTATTTTAGAGGTTTGCATGTGAAATTGAGCTTTGAATGCTTTGAATTTGATGCTATTTCATTAATTTGTTTTGTATGCATAATTTTTGGTGAATTTGATGTGAATTGAAACATCTACCACTTATACTTGTGAGATTTTATGAGTTTAGTTTTGTAGACGAGTTCTTTTTTAAAGGGGTCTTGGAGATCAACATTTTATAAAAGCCTCATAGTATGAAATCGAGAATTTTTTTTAGTCAAAACTATTGTTTTATGTAAATTCATGTAAAATTGCTCTCATTTGTGTCAAAATCATGCATTAATCCCTCAAAACCACACATTTTCCATAAAACCACCATTTCTTTGAAACCATGAATTTTGTGTCAAAATCACCATTTTTATTATCAAAACCATGAATTTTATGTCAAAACCACCATTTTTTTATTATCAAAACCACCATTTTTTTTAATCAAAACCACACATTTTGTGTCAAAACCACCATTTTTATGTTCAAAACCATCAAATTTATGTAAAAACCACCATTTATTTATGAAAACCATGCATTTCCCATGCAAAATCATCTACTGTTTGAAAACTGTGATTATTAAATAGTTTTTTATGAGCTCTTAACTCCTAGTCACATAAGTGACCATGAGCTCCAGTTCTAAGCCCCTGGTGCTCTCCAGCCCAAGGGGCTTATCACAAGCCTCCATCATCTTTTTGCTACCCCTTGGTCACATGGGTGACTAGGAGCTAGTGTCTTGGGGGTTAAACATACCCCCCTTTGGTTTGTATTCCATAACATGAAAATGTCATGTTGGAAAGTAGGTTCAAAGCTCTACACTATGGATTAGACCATTTTTCCATAGACTCTAATATTAGTTAAAATTCCTAGAAAGACATGCTTATTTTACAAACTTCAAATGCTCATTTCTTTTACATATTAACTTTTTTTAGTGATTTTTTAAAAAATTATCAAAAACTTGCAAGGAATCTATTGGTGTAGTATGATTTTCTTGATTTGATCATTTGAATGCAACATATCTCATTGGGAAAACACAAAATTTAGAAATTATAGGATGTGTTGTTGAAGACTAATTTTGACCTTTTTCATTTCTATTTTGTGTTCATTGTGTTTGTTTTCTCACCATTAGCATTTGAATGAAAAAAATGTTCACATTTTGATTTGGGGTTAAAATAAACAAGCATTTTTTGATCCCTAAGGTAAAATATGTATGCCCCCCTCTCGCACCCTAGGGTGATCTTCAAGACACAAAAAAAGTTACTTTTTTATTTTTTTAGGAGGCCTACTTGGGGATTTCGTCACCCCAAGGGACGACCTCGACCATATTTTTCAACATGGTATATAAAAGGGGGGATAAAAAGTTGTACCTTAGAGAATGAGCTATTGTTGTGTCTAGAAAAGCCCTGAGACCCTCGATCTGCCGATACTTGCTGGTGAAGAGACTAGGAGATACCTTCCTAGGCTCATGCATGTAGACATGCTCTTTGTTCATAGATTCCCCCATTGAACTTGCATTTAGAAGCCTAAGTCCTTCAACCATCTTCTAGTGTGGTGCAAGGAATGCATATTGTACCTTGAAGTTACTCAGAATATACCACTCTATGTTGAGATAGAATCCATCCTTGGAAATGACCTTGTCCTTCCAAGGTAAGGGGTGGTACATGACCTTGGATACTGTAGCTATCCATTCACTTGGAAATGGTATTAGCTTTGCTTGTGAGCCCACACTAGGAGTCACTTCCACTTGAATAATTTTAGGGTTGTATTTTTTATTGTTAGATGAAAACCTCCCCATTTGAAGCCAAATAGGGAATTTATCCTTTTTTGAGCCTTACTTTTTTTAATCTTTTGTCATCTTTTTAGTCCAAGTTTTTTAAAAAACCAAAAATCCAAACAACATTGAAATATTCCAAATATTAAAATTAAATCTTGTCTTTGTTTGCTTAGATTAGGATTGTCCTCTTGCTAAGGTTTAGTTATCCATCATTTCCACATCATCATATTGTCTACAATCTAGTTTGACATCTATCTTCTAGGTTTAGATCCTCATTCCCATTCATAACCATAACATCCATTATCATAGCTTGCCATCCTATGTCAACATCAATCCATGCACATCCATTACCTTTTCTTTAGATTTTCATTCACATCTATTATCTTTGATCCTCATACAAATCCATCATCCTACATCTAGACCATCTATCACACTCATATCATAACTTCCTATCATATCATTATCTTGTCTAAGTCCTAGATTTCCATCTTTGCATACATTCATATCCTAGGATAAAATACCATCTACATACATCTCACAAGCACTATCATACCACTATCCTATACATGTTCATCATTTGCATTCACTTTCCTTTGCACATCCATGTGATACCAACCCCATATCATCCTCATTGATTCTAGACCATCATCCATAACCTAACATTCATAGTCACACATCATCCTCATACACATACATATATCTTAGGTTTTGATTACCATCCATAGTTTTATCATCTTTTTGTCATATCATAACCACATATTATCCTTATAGAAATCCATACCACATATTAGATCATCACTTACATACACATCATACCTTCATCTACATTCATATTCTAACATACTTTGTCAACCCCAACTTCATTCACATCCATTATCTTTGATTTAGATCCTCATACACATCCATCATCTTACATCTAGACGATCACTTACATTCATTTCATAACTTCCTATCATAGCATTACTTCGTCTAAGTTATAGATTTCCATCTTCACATACATCTATATCCTAGGTTAGACTATCATCTACGTCCATCTCATAAATTGTCATACATCTTCAACCATAATTTACATTCACTTGGCTTTGTACATCCACATCATACCATCATTTTTTCCATACCACATAATCACATATATTCACATCCATAACCTCATATCATCCTTATAGACATTCATACCCTAAATTAGATTAATTACTTACATCCATATCACAACTTATTATCATACCATTCCCTTGTCTAAGTCCTAAGTTAAAATCACCACATACATTCACATCTATAACCTCATAATCATCCTTATAGAAATCCATATCTTAGATTATATCACCCATAGCCTAACATCCATAATCATATATCATATGTCATAGACATCCATATCCTAGATTAGATCATCATCTACATCCATATCATACCATCGTCTACATCCATATCATAGCATCTATTGTCATTTACATTAGCACATACATCCATTATCATAGATGTTGACCATCGTAGACCATCTAGGCCACCAGAGACTATTTAGGCCTAATAAGTTGATGCATTATTTGCATTAGGTGAATAAAGATAGCATGAAGATTTAATCATCGACTTTTTTTGGTTCCGAAATGGTCTTCGGCCCCCGAAAAGAGTTTTGAAACGACTCTCTTTCGCCGATAATAAAAAACAACAAATACATTGATGGCAGCGTAGGCACTAAATGGATCTGTTGAAAATTGTTTTTGAAACTTTCATGCAAATTGCCAAGTGCAACAGGGTGCAATCTTCACACCAAATATTTGACAAATTGTCTCGGAAAGAGGTGGTCCTCTGGAATGCCATGATTGTAATAGACATACAAAATGGAAATGCTTTAAAAACTTCCAGGCGTAATGATAAATTTCACAATATTAGCGAGTATACTCCATGTCTGTGCAAAAATGAGAGCATTGAAACGAAGTGACAGAAATTCATCAAAGAATACATCAAATGCTCTGATCTCTTCACCAGACTCGCGCAACAGTGGGAACTTTCAAGGATCGTCATGAAAGATGTACGCAGATTGTGGAAGCGTAGTCTAGAATGCACGAAAATGGAATTGTTGAAACTTTTTAGCAAATGCAAGTGGCAGATGTAAAGCCGAATTCCACGACCTTCGCCAAAATGGGAAGCTTGTGTTGGGTTACTCTGCCACTCCATTATTTTCATTAATTAAGATTCCCTTGCTATTCTTGGCTGGCTGTTGACGGAGTGGTGAATAAATATATGTAACTGACAAGTACGCTGGAGGTGTATAAATATGGTGCTGTGCATTGTAATATGTATGAGAAAATAGATAATAAAATATATTCCCTGCTTGAGAGTGGGTGTAGGCATTTTGCCGAACCATTGTCTATTTTGTTCTTTATAATTTCTGTTTTATTTCTTTTTCTGCTTGTTTTATAATTAACAATTGGTATCAGAGCCTAAAGTTCGGTGTTGGAAATTGGCGAAGAATTTCTTGAGCTAGGAAGAAGTTTTGAGTAGAGATGGAAGCAGAGGAAGAAGAAGGTGAATTTTGCGAATTGGATAATGGTTTCTTATTCCGCGCCTCTCCTAACTTCTAGTATATTTTAATGGGTATAACTAATTTTGTAGTTTCAGAAGATGAAGTTAATTCTATTATTGAGGAGTTTCTTGGCATGACGGAATTAGACACTGACCGAGAGCTTGATGAATCTGTGCCAATGGACATAGATGAATCTCCTGTTGTTGATCCTGATTCTGGTGGTGATTGCAGAAGAAGAGTTGATGGGGCTCCCGAGTACTGGTTTGAAGATAAGGCGTCTGAGGTAAATCATTGGGTGACAAGGAAGAAGAAAGTGTCGTTTGTAGAGACTGTTGATATTTTTTTATTATGAGTAAGAGTATGCAAATTTGAATAAGAGCAAAAAACGTAGAAACAGGCAGCGATCCAAAAGGAGACAACAAGCCAAAGATGACGAAGGGGTAGAGGAACCAGACGAGGGAAGGTCTGAAAGTGCTTTGCGGATTATTTTGGAGGAGAGTGAATCCCCATATGATGGGCAATTATCATGGGCTCCAAAAGAAAATCCCATGCCCAAGCCTGTTCATGTAGAGGAGGATATCACTGAGGGGGAAGATGAACCCCAAGCAAGTGAAAATGATGATGAACCTGAGGAAGAGGCTGAAGAAGAGGCTGAAAATCGAGAGGCAAAATTAATGGTTTATGGTAATCCATTATTCGAGCCCGAAGCAGAAATGGTTTATGATAATCCATTATTTGCATCCCAGGTGGATGGTGTAGAAGCAGAGTGGAATGCATTGACTGCAGGTAGAGAAAAAGTTGCAGCAATGGAGGTAAAATTTAATTTTGATAAATGTTGTTATGAAGATGCATGTGAGTATAATGCAGAGTTAATCTCAAGTGAGATGAAGGCTGCAACAAAAGGTGAGGTAAAATCATATTTTGATGTTTGCTTTGATGAAAAATTTATTGCTACAGTCGATCAATTTGATAAAGTTGAGTTTGAAGAATTTTCTAGTGATGATTGGTATGTAGAGAAGGATTTGTACTGGTGGTGTACAAAAAAACTTTTGGATTGGTGTCATGGTGGAGGGTCATATTTGATTCTGGTTGTACAAGAGGAAATTGAAAGCTTAAAATCCATGGAAGTTATTAAATCTGACGTACTTTGGAGAAGACTCATTCGCAGTGTACTAGAACATAGTCTGGTAAAATTAAAATCCTCAATGGGTCTAGATATGATGTAAAGCAACAGAAGTGCAGGGAATGTTACAGTGCATGGCAGTACTGGTTGGCCTTCAGGGGGGAGATTGTTGGGTGGTGAAGCCCAACCGTTACTCTACCTTAAGATTCCCTTGCTATTCTTGGCTGGCTGTTGACTGAGTGGTGAATAAATATATGTAACTGACAAGTAAGCTGCAGGTGTATAAATATGGTGCTGTGCATTGTAATATGTATGAGAAAATAGATTATAAAATATATTCCCTGCTTGAGAGTGGATGTAGGCATTTTGCCGAACCACTGTAAATCTGTGTCTCTATCTTGTTCTTTTTAATTTCTGTTTTATTTCTTTTTCTGCTCGTTTTATAATTAACAAGTGAGATTTGATTAGCCTTTTACCCCGAATGATGAGGAAACAGATTGATCAGATAGTGAACACTAAGGTGGTCGCTACAAGATTCCGGTATTATAAATGGGTCGGTTTACCTGATTCCAACAACAGTTGGGTCATTGAAACATCTCTTCAAGTTTTCCAAGTCAGACTCCTCTGAACCAGGAGGTTCAAAATCTTTCAAAGATCGGGAGGATAATGTAATGGATTATTCTCATAACTGATGGGGCATTTTCCCAGCCACATCAGATTCTTGCAGTTCTTGTTTTTTTTCTTTTTTCTTTTTGGGCTGTTTTGTCACGCCACTTTCAGGCTGTTGTCAGCTAGTGGTGTTTATGGTGTTATTAGAGGGGCTGTGGTTTTCTCCTTTTGATAGGAAAATAAGGCTCTGATTTTGGTAGGTGTAAAGGGGCTGCAAAAGGAGAGGAACAGTTTCAACGAGATTATTTGTAACCAGTTTTTATTTTTCTGTTTATTTTTAAGAGAAGTGAATACAGTGCAGAGTATTGTTTGCTTGTTTATTTTATTTTGTGTTTTCTCAGGCAGCATGGAACTGTTATCTTCATTTTCA
>VDFB02271358.1:507278491-507316838 GCA_007258455.2 Sequoia sempervirens
GATTTATTTAATCAAAAGAAAGTACATTAGGATTTAATTAAATAAAGTTTATTTATTTAATCAAAGGAAGAACATGATGAAATAATTTGATAAAGTTCATTATCTTATTAAAGATGAATTAAATTAAATAAATATTATTCAATTAATTGGTTAGTGTGGAAATGATTAAGGAAGAATCAATGTTAGTCAATCAAAATCAAGTGCATGATATCAATCAGGATATTTCAAGTGTCTATAGTTTGATATACCATTTAGAGAGTTTGGTTTTCATGGAGTTCCTTTCAAAGCGTCTACTTTTATTGTTCATACGGTAAACTGTTTAGTAGAGTTGGTGGAATTACCTTTCTTAGTAATCACTATTAGTGAGATTGAGATTGTTAACCTTGAGAGAGTAGGACTTGGGGCAAAAGGAATTTGATATGGCTATTGTTTTCAAAGACTTCAAGCAGGTTGTACTCCACATTGACATCATTCCTCAATCTTTGCTTGATGGCATCAAGGAATGGTTGAACTCCATGGATATAAAGTATTATGAAAGTAGAATGAACTTGAACTAGTGGCCAATTTTGAAGACTATTACTGATGATCTAGATAAATTTATTGAAGATGGTGGTTGGGAATTTTTGAATATGGAAGCTAGTGATTTTGATTCTGATAATTTAGAAGAGTCAAATCAAGGATATGAACCCTCTAATGTAGAAGAGGAATTAGAATCAGATGAGGAAGGTTTAGAAGATGAATCTCTTGTGGAGTTAGATGAGGACAAAGAAGAAGAAGAAGATTTTGAAGAGGAGGAAGGTTCACTCCCATGGACTCTCAAAACCTTGTGTTCATAATCTAATGTGATATCAAGATAGCCTACACTGAATTTGAACTTATCCTCTTAAATCAAAGTAAGCCTAGTCATGATAATCTACCATCGAGCCCCTCTAAAATCTTTAATCTTTTTTCTACGGGTTAATAGGTTTTAAAATTGAATTTTCAGGATGTACAAAGATAGTTCCCATAAATTTGTGAGAGGCAGATAGAGTAGCAAGTACAGTAGCCAAGAAAGAAGCAATAACCTCCATTCAACATCAACACAAGTTTTTCTTTCCAAGGCACGACAACATTTATATTTCATTCACTTGTTGGAAGTTAAATTTCCATGTCCCATGTTTTGAATATTGTTTTTTTTTTTTATTGGTAAATTTTCCACTTCAGGAATCCAGGAGGAGTTAATGGTAATCATCATAATAAACCTTGTTCAAATATATAAGCTTAGGAGGTCTAAAGAACTTGGAAGACCCCATTTAAATCTCTTGTCTTTGCTCAAAATTTGAGCTTAGGACCCACTTGTTTTCTTGGGGTTAAATTTTGTCATTTTGATGTTTGTAAAGAATGTTATTCTTCTACTTTCCAGCTACATCTAGATGGAATCATTTATTAATAGATTTGGTGAATTCTCTATTTCTGTTTTTAACATTTCACTTACATGCCACAACCCAAGTGTGCCTATTTTTTCAAAGTCATCAGAGACTTGCACCTAGCCCCCCACTTCCTGATACACTGCAACGAGCATGTTGGATACATTATTTTCCCAATTTCAACATATTTTAGCATCTTCTTGAGCTCTGAACTTGAACCTTCATTTTGAAAAAATTTGTTAACTCCTCTATCTCGTATGGCTTTGTTTTTCTATTTCATTTATCTTAAGATATTTCTATATTTATCTTTAGTGTGGTGGCTATAGTGGCTTAGTTGGTGTATACCTTATATTTTCTATTGCAAATGCTTAAATGGTTTGAGACTTTCTTCATACATGCTTACTTTTAGGGAATGCAAGCCTTTAGAGATGCATAATATTTGAAGACAGAACTTATGAGTAACATATAATGATTCACTTGGATAATTCTCTCTATTTGTTATTTTTTATTTTGTACTAACAATTCTTGTGAATAAATTGTCTACTTTTCTCTTTCTAAAATTGTGTTAGCCATGTAAACTATCTGATATTGATAGGTATGAGTCAAGGATTGCACATCAAATATATAACCAAATGATATTAGTTTAAAATGTACAATTCATTGAATAATTATTGTTTGAAGTTTGTACTATATCTAAAATATGATCTTCAAAGATTCTAATTACTAAAACTCGGAGATGTTGCCCTGGAGTAGGGTGCATTTTTTCAGAGATGAGGGAACATGTAGGAGTGGTCTCTTGCAAGCAAGGATGGCCTTTGATTCTCTTGGTTCCTTAGTGGATGCCTCCTCATATTGAGAGATAAAAAGTAAATGAAATTCAAAAGAGCCCACACACACTATTTCTCACAAATCCAAACTAAGAAATTAGCAACAAATTTGAAGGTAGCATAGAACTTGTCAAAAGGATTGGGGCAATTAGGGGAACAAGATTACCTTGGAAGAATAATGTTTTAATTTTTGATTTTTTTTGGGTGCATATATATCAGACATATCATGTACCTTGAACCTATGCACATTCATACCTAAATTCTGAAAATTTGTATCCATCTCTTTTGGAAACTATGCCTCTAGTGCATATACCACTTTTAATCTTACAAACACTTGAAGTCTAGTCTCTTACATGCAATGTTTTGAATATGGAACTCAAAGTATTGTTTCTTTGAAATTACAAAAGAGGGTTGAATCTTAAATATCCATACCTATAGAAGATAATTCATAGGCACAGGCCCTCATAGGTCCCAGATAATCTTTGAAGCAACCTTCAATTGAGAATTGGTTGTGCTCCCCCAAACTCTTCATCGCTGGTATTCACCTTTCACTTCTCTGTTTTAGCGAGCTATAGCCTGAAAATAAGGTTTCAATGAGGGTTTTAGAGTATGTTTATTAAAATGAAATTACGGCCAAGATCCAGCAAATGAAAGAAACAATCAAGAGAAAAAGTTGAACATATCCTAATGAATATTGGTCAGAAGGAGTTTAGGTTGCAAAACAAACTAAAATAAAATGCAGAGCAAAACAAACTCCCTATTGAGTAACTGCTAAGCATCTCACTCCAACGTATTGTACCATGGACCCTCTTTTCCTCATGTATCATTTGGGTGGCTCAGGTAGTCTATTTGTGCCAATTTCTGGTATAATCTTGACCCCTACAAGAACATACCTTCATAGTAAATAGTGCCTAGAATAGAGAAGAAAATAAGAGGGAAAAAAAGGAGACCTAGCCACCATGGTCGAGTCCTCCCTAACACTACAAACTAACCCTCCTCTAGTTGCCTCCACTGCATTTAGTGATTAGGGAAAAGTATGGGAATTTAGGGTTGGTTCTTTTATAAGACTTGTGGCTATGTTTTGGGGCGCCAGTTTTAGTTTTCAAAATGGACAAAAAATTTATTTGCTTGCTGAGAAACATTCCCACTAAAGAGGATTTTAAAATGGATTTCAAAGTAAATAAATTAGAATACATAAATCTTGATTATCTTACACAATAAATATTATTAAATATATTATAATGTAATATTATATTATATTATATTATATTATAATATGAATACAATATTATACTATATTATAATATTATAATATGAATATAATATTATATTATATTATAATATTGTAATATGAATATAATATAATATTGTAATATGAATATAATATAATATTGTAATATGAATATAATATAATATTGTAATATGAATATAATATAATATTATATTATGATATATTATTATATTATATTATATTATATTATAATATAATATAATATTATACTACAATATAAATATTATATTATATTTATAATATAATAAATATATTATATAATATTATATAATAAATATAATATAAATGTGAAAGATAGCAAACCTATTTCCATCTAGTATATTTGAGGGTATAGGGGTTGAGGGTTTAGGGTTTAAGGGTTGAGGGTTGAGAATTGAGGGTTGAGGGTTTAGTGTATAGGGTAGAGGGTAGATGGTTTAAGGGTTTAGGGTTTAAGGGTTGAGGGTTGAGAATTGAGGGTTGAGGGTTTAGTGTATAGGGTAGAGGGTAGATGGTTTAAGGGTTTAGGCTTTAAGGGTTGAGGGTAGAGGATTGAGGGTATAGGGTTGAGGATCCAATGTATAGAGTAGAGAGTATAGGGGTTGGGGAATTAAGGTTTAAGGGTTGAGGGTTGAGGCTGGTAGAGGGTAGAGGTTTGAGGGTTTAATGGTTGAAGGATTAAGGGTTGAGGGTTGAGGGATTAGGGTAGAGAGTTTACTTGGGTTTAAGGGTTTAAGGGTTGAGGGTTGAGGGTAGAGGGTATTGGGTTAAGGGTAGAGGATAGAGGCCGGTTTAAGGGTTTAGGGTTTAAGGCCTGAGGGTTGAGGGTTTAGGGTTTAGGGTTGAGTGTTAAGGGTTTAAGGGTTGATGGTTTATGGTTGAGGGATTAGGGCCATAGAGAGGGAGGGATGGATGGAGCAAGAAATGGAGGGAGAAGTGAGATAGAGAGGAGAGAAGAGGAGGGAGGGACATAGATATATGAGGGTTGAGGATCCAATGTATAGGGTAGAGGTTGAGAATTGAAGGTATAGAGTTGAGGACCTATAGGGTTGATGGTTTAGGGTATTGGGTTGAGGGTATATGGTTGAGGGATTAGGGTTGAGGGTAGAGGGTAGAAGGTTTAAGAGTTTAGGGTTTAGGGTTAAGGGTTGAGGGTAGAATGCACATTTAGGGTATAGGTTTGAGGGTATATGATTGAAGGATTAGGGTTGAGGGTCCAATGTATAGGGTAGAGGGTATAGGGGTTGAGGATTTAGGGTTGAAGATTGTCCTTGTGTTGTTGCACTTGCATTTCACTTGCAAAAAATACTCACACGAATATTAAGAAAAATCAATGTTGGAAAGTAGTAAATAAAGAAAAAGATCATCAAAGAAACACTCTTTTATTAGTAAAATCAAAAACTTCATCACAACTAAGAGAGATTTTTGAAATTTACCTCCAATATAACCTTCTCATCTGTGATATTGAATGGGAGCATATAAAGAAAGGTGTGCAACCATATAATCAATTAAATAATTAAAATATTTTTAAAAAAGGGTAGTAATGAATGTGTATACCTCGTAATACAATTTGAAGCCATTTTGACTAGGTGTACATGAGAATTTGGAAAATGGAGCACATGTGTTCACTCTTTAATGAATATCTCTATTGGAATCAAAGATGGTGAACTAGCCCTTGCCAAAATTTATAGAATTTGATAAAGAGAAATATATATATATATATATATATATATATATATATAACAATATTCACAAAAAAGGTAGGATGGTAGAAAGACACACCCACTTAAATATTTTTCATAGTTGAATCAAATTAGAAATGACAATTATTATGAAATCAAACATAAAATCACATCCTTTTTTTTACAAAAAAGAACTCATATAGGATTTTCTCCAAAAACAATAAGGTTCCATTAATGACTTGTACCAATATTTTATCAAGAAAATTAAAATATCTACTAACTCAAAATTAATAATTATAATTAATTCACGTATTTTCTTAATGATGAAAAAGTACAACAAATTAACTAAACAAAAAGCATTTATTTATGTGGAGACTAAATAGAGTTCTTATGTCCATCTAAAGAAGTTTAAATAAGATTAATTTAAAAATATAATAAATGTAAGTTCAAGATCTTTTGATTCAAAAAAATTTAAGACACACACATAGAACTAAATGATCATGAATTCATCCAACAACATATCCATAAAATAAAATCTTAAATACAAAAATAATGAAAATTACGTTAAAAAATCATATTTATTCAAATGGTTTACCTCATTTATTATCCATTTCTTTTAAATATGGCACTCATGAATCAGTTTAGAAATTACCATATTATTCCATAGAGTAGAGACACTAATGTATTTCAACATCATCTACTAACTCAAAAGTAACACTAACATTTAAGCATATTTACTCATGCTAATATTTTAGGGGCGCATATCCCTTTGTCCATTTTCATACATTCAGAATCTAGTGAAGATTTAATCCATTTTTTGGTTCCCTTTGGTGTTATTATTATGCATTATACCCCCTAAGGTGTGGCCTTTAATCCATTTTTGTGCCCCTTTAGTTGTGGTATTATGTATAATACCCCCTAATGTTTGGCCTTCGATCCATTTTTGTGCCCATTTAGTGGTGGTATTATGCATAATACCCCCTTAGGTGTGGCCTTCAATCCATTTTTGTGTCCCTTTAGTGGTGGTATTATGCATAATACCCCTAAGGTGGCCTTTGATCCATTTTTTGTGCCCATTTAGTGGTAATATTATGTATAATATCCCCTAAGGTGTGGCTTCCAATTCATTTAATACAAACCAATATTCCTAGATTAATGGGATGCTATTTCATCATATAGAATACTCTAAAGTACCATAAACTTATCTTATGCAAGAATTTTGGAAACAATAAAGATTCTTGCATGCTTCAAATTTAAATCAATATTTATTCAACAATAGTCTGCAAGTGGCATAACACATATAAGCCATTGAAGAAGAAATAAGTCAAATCAATCGAAATTCATGAACATGATTGGAAAATTCAATCCTTATGACCACTTTGATCGATAAAGAAACAACAAAAACCAATTTAGGAGAGTGAAATGATATCATGATGAGAAAATTTAGTATATGACAAGGAATAATCAATTGCCTATTAGCAAGTGCATCCACCAAGATGTTAGCTTCCCTATAGCAATTCATAATTTCAAAAGAAGAAAAATTATGAAGAATAGACAATATATGTCCAAATAAATAATTCAAGTGCTAGTTTTCAGAAGCCTTCCTTGATAGGGAATTAACCACCATTGACGAATCCTCATATCCTCATATCCTCATTGAGGTGATTCGCCAATGGTGGTTAATTCCCTATCAAGGAAGGCTTTTGAAAACTAATAGGCAATTGATTAGGGTTGAAGATTGTATTGGGTTGATGGTTTAGGATATTGTGTTGAGGGTATAGGGTTGAGGGATTAGGGTTGAGGGTAGAGGGTAGAAGGTTTAAGGGTTTAGGGTTTATGGTTGATAGTTAAGGGTTGAGGGTAGAGTGCTTAGGGTATAGGTTTCAGGGTATATGGTTGAAGGATTAGGGTTGAGGGTCCAATGTATAGGGTAGAGGGTATAGGGGTTGTTTAGGGTTTAAGGTTGAGGGTTGAGGGTTGAGCAATCTTTTGATGCAAGTGAAATGTAGGCAAGAAATTAAAGGCCATTGAATATTGGGGAAGGATTTTTTGTTCTAACACCCCTAATCCCTTAACCCTTAATCCCTACTAGATCAAAACAATTAGGTGCTAAAGCAGGCGCTAAATTAAGCATTAAATTAGGTGCTAATGCCAGTGAAAAACTTTTCTAAAATTTTGTTGCAAAACTCGATGCTGAACTCGACGAAAAACTTAGCACTAAACTTGGAGCTAAACTTTGTGCTAAAATCATAGCTAAACTTGACGTTAAAATTGGCACTAAACTCGGTGCTAATTAGCGCCTAATTTAGCGCCTACTTGTTATGATCAACACAATAAACACCAAAAATAGCGCCATCTTGATAAATAGTGCTAACTTTTTTAAAAAAATAGAGAAAAATACATTAAAACAGTGGGTGGAAGCAAAAAGCGAGCTAATCACAGGGATTTGTTGTAGTGATTAGGGATACTATTCATTACACCCAAAGGAGACACTATACCAAAGTCATTCAGAATAGCCTTTTCTTGCACCAATAATATAGCAGAATATGAGGCACTACTCACAAGAGTTGGTATGGCCATTAAATGGAAAATCAAGAGCCTTCAAGTCTATGGTGACTTACAGTTGGTTATTCGACAGGCCAACAACGATTATGACACAAAGGATGAGAAACTTACTCCCTTCAAATGAATGGTTGACAACTTTAAGTAGTACTTTGATGATATCATCTTTTGGTAAGTCCCTAGAATTTAAAATAAGGTAGTTGATGCAATGACCACAATAGGATCTCTCTTGGACATCCCAAACAAGGTATCACAATTTGAGTTCTTGGTAGAAAAATTGTTGATCCCCACCTTTGATATCCCTGAATCTGAGATGGTATGTGAAATTTTTTGTCATGGAAATTCCCCTTGGTACAAAGATGTATACGATTACCTCCATGACCAAGTATTCCTCCTGACTTGTATACCAATCAGCACAAAACTTTTATCCACAATACCTCTAGATATGTCATCATCGATGACACCCTCTACCACAGAAGCTTGGATAATACCCTCCTTAGATGTCTTGATTCTAATGAAGCACAAACTTACATGAGGTACACGAGGGTATATGTGGAGCTCACTCAAGTGATCCTACTTTAGCCAAGAAGATCATGTGTGTCAAGGATACTACTGGAACTCTATGGAATGTAATTCCTACCACTTTGTTAAGAAGTGTCAACAATGTCAAATACATGGAGATCTCATACACACACCATCCCAGGAACTTCAACCAATCACATCACCATTTCCTTTCTCTCAGTAGGGACTCAACCTCATAGGTAAGATTCATCCCACCTCATCCAACGGCCATAAATTCATTACCACAACAATTGAGTATTTCATGAAATGAATCGAGGCTATCCCTATGACATATATTACTGGAAAGAAAATATCCAAATTTATTCTCAATTATATCATATGTTGGTATGGTGTCCCATAATCCATCGTCACAAATAATGATCATCCCTTTAAGAACCAAGATGTCCTTGAATTATGCAAAAAATTCCACATCCAACACCACTTTGCCACTCCATATTACCCCCAAGGTAATGGCCAAGCCGAGGCATCCAATAAAACCATCATTAAAATCTTGAAGAAGACTATCAATGATGTTGGTCATGACTAGAACCTCCAACTTAATCTCATCTTATGGGTCTACTAAACTAGCATCTGTACTCCCACAGGAGCCACTCCCTATTCCATAGTCTTTGGTTTTTAAGCCATTCTTCCTATTGAGGTCAAGTTGCTTTCCTTGAGGGTATCTATGCAATGGCTTATTAATGATGAAGAGTATCACGTATCTAGGTTACATGAGCTAGAGTTATTAGATGAGCGAAGACATAATGCATTGGTCCACCTACAATCTTATTAGAACCGTCTTTGTCACAACTATAATAAGAAGGTTCTAGTCAGACATTTTGACATTGGTGACTTGGTCTTAATGGAGAATCCTAAGAACCAAGCCGAGCGAGAGAAACTTGGAAAGTTTGAGCCTAATTGGTTGGGTCCTTGCATCATAACGACACCATATGGATCTAGTGCTTAACAACTTTGTACTCCTGAAGGTGAATTGTTATCAGAGCCTATCAATATCCTGCACCTTCATAGATATTACACCTAGATTTTAGAGAGCCTCGTCAAAAATCAAAAATACAAAAAATGGTAAAAATCAAAAAAATTATCACCTTGATGAAAACCTGGAAAACAAGTATCTTGTGTGACCACAAAAAATAAAAAAGTTGAGAAAATAGTAAAAATAAATAATCCATCCAATAGTGAAAACCACTTCAGTGGCACTTTGGATAAGTACCATGGTGAAAAACTGGAAAATAGGTGTCATGTGTAGTCAGTGCTTGCTCCATCCTCCACCATCATTCTATTTGGTTTCACACCTTCACCCATAATAAATTCACCTTCATGCTTCCTCATTTTCATCCATAATAACACTTTTTTGTCCTTCCCATCACCTGCGAATGATTGACATTACGCATCTTTTTCCTTCCATATCCATCCACCATAGGGCTTATCCGATTTCATCCCTAATAATTGGTCCTATACCTGACTAGGGGAAAGTACCTGACTTACACCTTCATGGGATCCTAGACTTGATTTTGGAGGCCATAATTCCAAAAATCCAAAACAATCAAAACATTCCAAAAATCCAAAAAAATATCAAAACATGTCAAAAATCCAAAAAAATCAAAACATGTCAAAAATCCAAACACATCCAAATAACCTTCAAAACCCAAAAGTAGTGTCAAGTCATGTCAATCTAAGTTAGTCAAACTACAATGTCTTTATGCATATTACGTAGGAAAGGCCATCTTCAATGAGCCCTCGAGGCACTAGGTCGGTCCTTTAGGGTTTTTCAAGTCGATTCAATCGTGATTCAATCCATAATAAATTATCTATCATCCAAGTCAGTCGAACTATGATGTCTCTATGCATGCTACGTAGGCAAGGACATCTTTGATGAGCCCTTGAGGCACTAGGTTAGTCCCTTAGGGTTTTTTGGGTCTATCATGGTCCCTTTCATAATAAATTGTCCCTTGCGAAAATCAACACTTTGATCAAACACAAACAAATATCTGGGCCTCAACCAAATCACAAATCGACAAACTATCCAATTAGTCTTCAATCCAAACCAATCAAATTTCCTAAACATCAAACATCCTTCAAACACTTATTGGCTATCAATGGTATTACACAAGAGGTGGCATTGTCGAAACTAGACTCAGCATCTTATATGACTTGCCTCATATCTTGAAACCAGACTCAATCCTATCATTTGTCTTATATAGGATGTGTCCTTCCCGAAACCAAACATCATCATTCATTTTCCTTATACAGGTGGTTGCATGGCCGAAACTAGACTTGATTCCTTATATGACATGCTTTATTTCCTAAAATCAGGCGTCATCAATCAATCTTATCAGTCCTATCAGTATACAATCACTAAAAAATGATCTATATGGTTGTTGACTTTGTTGGTCTAGTTGGTCTTATTATTTTATTTTATTTATCTTTGGTCGTGTTACTATATACCTCGAGGATGTCCCAAGAAGGATTTAGAGGAGCGATGATGTCTCATGACTTATTTTCTCTTTGATTGTTGTTTTTGGTTTGTCTTAGCAAAAAAGATTGGGGCATCTTGGCCCCTAGTATACATCATGGAACTCCTTGTTTTTCAAGTGTTTGTTTTTCTTGCAAAGGGATAACATTGCACACCCTAGTCTATGTCGTACCTTGGTGTTCATTTTCCATTTTTCATAATTCAATGCCCAATGACGATAATCATGCAATCCTAATATCTATCAAGCAAAATATCAATCCCTCTTCAATCGTCTAACTCCATGCTAACATTTTCCTCTCACTAGCATTTATTTTCATCAATCCCTACATTCATCCACTATCATATTTGCTTATCGAAACAATTTTTCAAATTTTTTGAAATTCTTTCAAAATTTGCAAAAAAAATTGAGGGGGCATAGGTCTATCTCGTCTTCACCGAGGCAAACGAGGGTATATTCTATGTTGAATTTTTCTTGTTTGTTTTTTGATACAACGATCAAACATGACTTCACATTGCATCAAAGAGGGGAAAATGTGGACACTAAAAAATGTCTTAAGCCTATGAACACCATTTTTCACATCAATTTCCTTTCAAGTCCCCCCACATAATTGAATAACTTTAATTATTTGATTATTTTCTAAGGTCATATTTCTTTTATTAATTAAATCATTTTAATTATTTAATTAATTCATTTTACCTTTTATTCTTCTTTGATTAATTAAATAAATTGTATTTATTTAATTACATCACTAATTAATCCTTTCTCTCTTTAATTAAATAAATTCTCATTTATTTAATTATTTACTTCCACTTTCATTCTATAATTAAATAATTATTTTAATTATTTAATTTTTTATTAGGCTTTTCTTCTATAATTAAATAAATTTTATTTATTTAATTGTTTCCCACTTTTTCCTCCACTATTAAATAATTATTTTAATTATTTAATAGTTTGTCATTTTCTTCTACTTTTAATTAAATAGTTATCTAATTAAAAGGTTAACATTTCCCTCTTCTTCTATAATTAAATAATTATTTTAATTATTAAAATTGTTCACTTTTCCTCCTAAATTAAATAATCTTATAATTATTTAATTTACTCCAGTAACCTCTTTTTCTGTGTTAATCTCCTATTTTATTCTCAATTAATTTCCACCCTTGATAAGGTTTGATTATCTTTTAATCTCCACTGTCCATCCTTAACTAAACCCTATTTTTACCCTAACCCTATTTCCTTGCTTCTCAAAGCAATATCATCCATTGATATTCATCATTTTATCCTAGTCCTTCATTCAAATTTGGTTTTTTATAAGAGACCTATCACTTTCATTTCAACCCTACAACCACTATCTTTGATATTTTGTTGTCACTATCACTAGGCTTATTCTTGCATACTTCAAATATGAGGACAAGCTAGCCTATAAAGCAAAATGGAGAAGAGAAATGAAGGTGATTCAACCGTGGCATAGGAATTATGGTAATATTTCTTTATTGTTTATGTTTCTATGTTTATTTGTACTTCATTGTTAGATTAGGGTCTTTAGGACTTGAGTTGTAGGTAGTTGGTGGTTGATACTTTTGATTAATGCCTTTTACCATGATTTTACCCTATTCTACAATAACAACACAATGATTGGGAAGGATACATCCCGTTGATGATAGTTTGGATATGGATCAATTTTTATAGCAAGGCTAGGAATATAAATTGTTAAATGGTTTGGATATGATGTGATGTTGGATTGTATGGCAAGATGAGATTGATTGGGATTGCTTGGATTACCAATGATGGAGGATAATTTGAGAGGAAATTTTATTCATGGGATGGTGGAAAATGCTCGAAGGTTTTTTATTTTTTATGGAAGGTATCTAGATCACTAAGTGAGCTAAAAGACATATCAATATTTATTCCAAAGAAAGATGTAATCACCTACCCCTAGTGTCTAACAAGGCATGTGACACCATGAATGGATAAGCGATAATTTGATGGAAATGGATAGGTGAAGTACAAGGAGGATTTTTGGAAACAACCTTGTCGTAAGGACTACTCATGATCCCTATGTGGATACTTGCATTAGATGAAGTTGTTCCTAGTATCATGGAGGTAGCACTAACATCATTATAATTCTTAATTGATGAATAATCGAGACCTTGATATCAAGGATTATCAAAAAAGTGTATAGGCTCCAAAACACCTTACTGATGTAGGTCTAATCCTTTTCCGTGATATTGTATTTTTTGGAATATTTTATTTGCAATAGGATGTGTTGTTCTAGAAACAAGATGCCAAAACATCTTTATGTGATTGGGAACCATCAATGGTTGTTATCTTCTCATCAACAAGAAAGCTTGCTTTGATAAAAGTGAGTGATCCTAGTTTATAGGATGCTATCACTTTCCCCTTGTTCATGCTTGTTGCTTCACCATTATATAAAATGTTGATTGAATCCATAGTAGATTTTTTATCATTATTTGTGACATGAGTTTTAGGACTAAGAAACTCAACTTGCTCCCCAATATAGGTTGTTGCATCAAGGTCAATGTCAAAACCCTTTTTTGGTCACTTGTTGGGATATCATCATGGAGTCCCATGAACTCAACAATAGCTTCATCATTTTTGAATATATCTAGAGAAAAATAATCTTGTTGGTCCCAAGCAATGAGCTCTAGATGAATAAGGGGAAGACCATTTGTGTCCAAGGGAGGTAAGTGTCTCATCTACAAAAGTGGTGGTTATTGGAATATGAATGGAGTCAACTTCAATTCTAGGATCATGGATGAAATGGAAAGGGACAATGGGATCATCATGGAATTCTAGAGATATGGGATCTTGATCAATAATTGGATGAGATTGGAGGATTTGGGTAACTTGATCTTGATTCATTTCAGATTTTGTTTCTTCATGTTTTGGGCTATTCTATTGACATAGATCTAATTCTAACAATGGGGTATGAGTTTGAAAATGGATGGTGGATTATTGAATGGAATTAGGATTTTAGCATGATAATAATGGATTTTGAATAGGATGCTCTGGAGTGGGCATGATAGGTGGAGTGCATGATGGTAAGAGAGTCTAGTATTTATTGATCTTGGATATTATCTTTATCAAGAATTATATTAGCTTGGATTTCATGATTGTCCATTGTGGACCTAGCCCTTGGAGTTTATTCTAAGAGAGTTGGGATGTAGTGGATTATTGTTGCAAAGGTTCAAGACATGAAAGATTGAAAAGAGAGATGGAGGTTTCTTAAGGGAAATCTCTTCAAGATGACCTATTATGGAATTAAATGAGGTGAATATATTATGGCTATGGGCATTATTAATGTTTTTTTTTTGCGATGAATCACTCCTAAATGTATATCGATGATTTTGATCGTGCTTGGGAAAAATATTTTGATATATACCTAATTGCTTATTAGGTGAGAGGGGTGTATGACATTCTACTTCAACTTCACCATGATCGATAAGATCTTGGATTGATGATGGAGATGAGGATATAGGACAACCAATGTATATCTATTGGGAATTAGTAGTAGGGATTGTGCTAATTGGTTATTGATGTTGAGGATTGGTGGATGGGGAGAGATCGTCTTGATCCACAAGACTCCCATTATCATCATAAGGATAAGATTCAAGTTGATGTACAAGACTAACTTTATCATCATCATTATCATAGGGATCATATATCGGTTGATTGATAATTCCATTATAGGTATTATACTTGACCTAATTTCATAACAAGATTTGATCTAAAGGGGTCATGTTGTTTCTTTTCCCTTGATTATAATCCTTGGCCTTGCTTTCATTATGAGTTTTGGATTTACTTGTACGGCCCTTGTTTGCAACCCCTTGATAGTGTCTTTTGTTTCTTGCAATTCATTGATAAATAGATTTGAAGGAGTTAGATTTGGAAGTGATGTAGGAGTGGTATAAGGTATGTGTTGATGAGTGGATTGATGTGTTTACTTGTGGAGGATATTGATGTTGATATGATGGTGGTTCTTGATAAGTGGTTTGGTTGGGATTGATAGGTGGATTGTATTGTTGATGAGGTAATGTTTGGTAATAGGTTGTTTGAAAATTGTTGCTAGGTGGGATGTAGTGTTGATTAGGTGTCATTTATTGAAAAGTGGATGAAAGTGTATTGGTAGTTGGGTTATATGATTGGTGGGGTAATGTTTGTTGATAAGTGGGTTGGAGTTTGTTGATAGCTGGAATATATTGTTGGGATGGTATTGGAGATGTTGATGTTTGTTGATAGGTGGAATTATGAAATGTATGAGATTGGATTGGAGTGAGTTGGGCATGGATAAAGGAGGTAATGGCTAAGTTAATGATTTCATGATTGGAAATCTTGCTTGAGGTGGATCAATTGGAGGAGGGATGTTTTGGGTG
Source organism: Sequoia sempervirens (assembly GCA_007258455.2). Taxonomy (NCBI): domain Eukaryota; kingdom Viridiplantae; phylum Streptophyta; class Pinopsida; order Cupressales; family Cupressaceae; genus Sequoia; species Sequoia sempervirens. Next base: position 507,293,686 of record VDFB02271358.1, read on the forward strand.
ACTACATTGGAGTGGATGTTTAGGTGAATTGGGTTAGGTGAAATTGGGATATGATGTGAAATGGTGCATGGTGGATTAGGTGGGAAATGACAATGTGTTTCTTGATATGAATGATATTGGAATCTAGGTGTATCCATAGGTATAATTTGGATTTTGGAAGGTATTTGACTTTTTGGATTTTGGGAAATTTTGTTATTATTTTTGGATTTTTTGGAAATATTTGACTTTTTTTAGGGTTTTTTAGAATATTTGATTTTTTTGAATTTTGGAAATATTTGGTTTTTATGGATTTTTGGGATATTTGATTTTTTGGATTTTTAGAAATATTTTATTTTTTTGGATTTTTTGGAAATATTTGATTTTTTTGGGAATATTTGATTGCTAAGGGTAGAGGTAAAAATGGATAATGGATAACGATAATGATGTGAGTTGATTGGGTATGTGTTTTAGATGATATGAATAAGGGTGTTGATGTGACTTAAATTGAAATGTAAAATGGAGAATGGTTAGCTAAAAGTGATATGGATGACTGTGACTTTTAGAGTGAGTTACAATGTGACAATGATTGATGTTATGGATAGGTAATGAAATGATCTAAACCAAAGGTGCACTTTGAATCAAGATGTAGGATATTTGATTTGTGGTTTTAATATTTGCTACTTGAGATAAGGAAAAAATTTCAAGAAAGGTCAATTAGTATTCTTAGATAAGTAACTTAGGATAGGTCAAGTCCCTAAGTTAATCCGAGGTGATTGGATGATTGTCAATTAACTTGATACTTAAGATAGAAAAAATTCTTAAGCACACAAGAAATGAGGATAGATGATTATATTGACTTAGATTGAAATGAATGACAATGTGAAATTGCTATATATTTTGGATGATATAGAATAGGATGTTTGATGTCTATGTATGAATGTTTGAGATTAGATGTGTTTATGTAGGAAGAATGTTTGATGAGGTATTGTTAGTTAACAGATTGGTCACTACGATTTTCCTTGAGAAATGGCCTTGAGTTGTCATGTTGTGCAACGACAAAATGAACTAAATATTGGGAGATTGCTATTAAGTTAATGATCTTCCTCTGAATTTTAGAGGTATAGCTCCCTTGTATAATTTAATTGGTTTTTGGGGTATGCTTTTAACTAGAAAGCGGGAAAGGAAAAGCTAATATATGTGCATAATAATGACACAAATGAGATTGATAAGACTAGAATAAAGGGAATGAAGGAAAATGATACAAAGATCATTTACTCCATACCCATGAATGATAATCAACAGAATAAGTAGCAATACCCTCAAAATACATACATTAATGGAGAGCACCAATAATCCCATATCAACCACTTAGGAATACCATCTTCGGCGATAATGAATCTTCCAAGCGGTAAAAATATTATTAAAATGAGTGACCCTCTGCTATTGGGGGCTGTCATTGTAAAAACTCATAACAGAGACTATAAGCTAGATTGGTAGTGTACACTATTGTGAAGTACCATATCGAAATTGTAAGAAAACTTATGAAGACTTCTAGCATCAAGAGTCTTCGCATATTCCCAAATTGCTCAATAATAAAAGCATTATTTGCAAGCACAATCTTTATGCCCCAATTGGTGGGCGGTGAGACCCAATACCTTGTTCCAAGCTATTAATTATAAAACGAGCAGAAAAAGAAATAAAACAGAAATTAAAAAGAACAAGATAGAGACACAGATTTACAGTGGTTCGGCAAAATGCCTACATCCACTCTCAAGCAGGGAATATATTTTATAATCTATTTTCTCATACATATTACAATGCACAGCACCATATTTATACACCTGCAGCTTACTTGTCAGTTACATATATTTATTCACCACTCAGTCAACAGCCAGCCAAGAATAGCAAGGGAATCTTAAGGTAGAGTAACGGTTGGGCTTCACCACCCAACAATCTCCCCCCTGAAGGCCAACCAGTACTGCCATGCACTGTAACATTCCCTGCACTTCTGTTGCTTTACATCATATCTAGACCCATTGAGGATTTTAATTTTACCAGACTATGTTCTAGTACACTGCGAATGAGTCTTCTCCAAAGTACGTCAGATTTAATAACTTCCATGGATTTTAAGCTTTCAATTTCCTCTTGTACAACCAGAATCAAATATGACCCTCCACCATGACACCAATCCAAAAGTTTTTTTGTACACCACCAGTACAAATCCTTCTCTACATACCAATCATCACTAGAAAATTCTTCAAACTCAACTTTATCAAATTGATCGACTGTAGCAATAAATTTTTCATCAAAGCAAACATCAAAATATGATTTTACCTCACCTTTTGTTGCAGCCTTCATCTCACTTGAGATTAACTTTGCATTATACTGACATGCATCTTCATAACAACATTTATCAAAATTAAATTTTACCTCCATTGCTGTAACTTTTTCTCTACCTGCAGTCAATGCATTCCACTCTGCTTCTACACCATCTGCCTGGGATGCAAATAATGGATTATCATAAACCATTTCTGCTTCGGGCTCGAATAATGGATTACCATAAACCATTAATTTTGCCTCTCGATTTTCAGCCTCTTCTTCAGCCTCTTCCTCAGGTTCATCATCATTTTCACTTGCTTGGGGTTCATCTTCCCCCTCAGTGATATCCTCCTCTACATGAACAGGCTTGGGCATGGGATTTTCTTTTGGAGCCCATGATAATTGCCCATCATATGGGGATTCACTCTCCTCCAAAATAATCCGCAAAGCACTTTCAGACCTTCCCTCGTCTGGTTCCTCTACCCCTTCGTCATCTTTGGCTTGTTGTCTCCTTTTGGATCGCTGCCTGTTTCTACGTTTTTTGCTCTTATTCAAATTTGCATACTCTTACTCATAATAAAAAAATATCAACAGTCTCTACAAACGACACTTTCTTCTTCCTTGTCACCCAATGATTTACCTCAGACGCCTTATCTTCAAACCAGTACTCGGGAGCCCCATCAACTCTTCTTCTGCAATCACCACCAGAATCAGGATCAACAACAGGAGATTCATCTATGTCCATTGGCACAGATTCATCAAGCTCTCGGTCAGTGTCTAATTCCGTCATGCCAAGAAACTCCTCAATAATAGAATTAACTTCATCTTCTGAAACTACAAAATTAGTTATACCCATTAAAATATACTAGAAGTTAGGAGAGGCGCGGAATAAGAAACCATTATCCAATTCGCAAAATTCACCTTCTTCTTCCTCTGCTTCCATCTCTACTCAAAACTTCTTCCTAGCTCAAGAAATTCTTCACCAATTTCCAACACCGAACTTTAGGCTCTGATACCAATTGTTAATTATAAAACAAGCAGAAAAAGAAATAAAACAGAAATTATAAAGAACAAAATAGACAATGGTTTGGCAAAATGCCTACACCCACTCTCAAGCAGGGAATATATTTTATTATCTATTTTCTCATACATATTACAATGCACAGCACCATATTTATACACCTCCAGCGTACTTGTCAGTTACATATATTTATTCACCACTCCGTCAACAGCCAGCCAAGAATAGCAAGGGAATCTTAATTAATGAAAATAATGGAGTGGCAGAGTAACCCAACACAAGCTTCCCATTTTGGCGAAGGTCGTGGAATTCGGCTTTACATCTGCCACTTGCATTTGCTAAAAAGTTTCAACAATTCCATTTTCGTGCATTCTAGACTACGCTTCCACAATCTGCGTACATGTTTCATGACGATCCTTGAAAGTTCCCACTGTTGCGCGAGTCTGGTGAAGAGATCAGAGCATTTGATGTATTCTTTGATGAATTTCTGTCACTTCGTTTCAATGCTCTCATTTTTGCACAGACATGGAGTATACTCGCTAATATTGTGAAATTTATCATTACGCCTGGAAGTTTTTAAAGCATTTCCATTTTGTATGTCTATTACAATCATGGCATTCCAGAGGACCACCTCTTTCCGAGACAATTTGTCAAATATTTGGTGTGAAGATTGCACCCTGTTGCACTTGGCAATTTGCATGAAAGTTTCAAAAACAATTTTCAACAGATCCATTTAGTGCCTACGCTGCCATCAATGTATTTGTTGTTTTTTATTATCGGCGAAAGAGAGTCGTTTCAAAACTCTTTTCGGGGGCCGAAGACCATTTCGGAACCAAAAAAAGTCGATGATTAAATCTTCATGCTATCTTTATTCACCTAATGCAAATAATGCATCAACTTATTAGGCCTAAATAGTCTCTGGTGGCCTAGATGGTCTACGATGGTCAACATCTATGATAATGGATGTATGTGCTAATGTAAATGACAATAGATGCTATGATATGGATGTAGACGATGGTATGATATGGATGTAGATGATGATCTAATCTAGGATATGGATGTCTATGACATATGATATATGATTATGGATGTTAGGCTATGGGTGATATAATCTAAGATATGGATTTCTGTAAGGATGATTATGAGGTTATAGATGTGAATGTATGTGGTGATTTTAACTTAGGACTTAGACAAGGGAATGGTATGATAATAAGTTGTGATATGGATGTAAGTAATTAATCTAATTTAGGGTATGAATGTCTATAAGGATGATATGAGGTTATGGATGTGAATATATGTGATTATGTGGTATGGAAAAAATGATGGTATGATGTGGATGTACAAAGCCAAGTGAATGTAAATTATGGTTGAAGATGTATGACAATTTATGAGATGGACGTAGATGATAGTCTAACCTAGGATATAGATGTATGTGAAGATGGAAATCTATAACTTAGACGAAGTAATGCTATGATAGGAAGTTATGAAATGAATGTAAGTGATCGTCTAGATGTAAGATGATGGATGTGTATGAGGATCTAAATCAAAGATAATGGATGTGAATGAAGTTGGGGTTGACAAAGTATGTTAGAATATGAATGTAGATGAAGGTATGATGTGTATGTAAGTGATGATCTAATATGTGGTATGGATTTCTATAAGGATAATATGTGGTTATGATATGACAAAAAGATGATAAAACTATGGATGGTAATCAAAACCTAAGATATATGTATGTGTATGAGGATGATGTGTGACTATGAATGTTAGGTTATGGATGATGGTCTAGAATCAATGAGGATGATATGGGGTTGGTATCACATGGATGTGCAAAGGAAAGTGAATGCAAATGATGAACATGTATAGGATAGTGGTATGATAGTGCTTGTGAGATGTATGTAGATGGTATTTTATCCTAGGATATGAATGTATGCAAAGATGGAAATCTAGGACTTAGACAAGATAATGATATGATAGGAAGTTATGATATGAGTGTGATAGATGGTCTAGATGTAGGATGATGGATTTGTATGAGGATCAAAGATAATAGATGTGAATGAAAATCTAAAGAAAAGGTAATGGATGTGCATGGATTGATGTTGACATAGGATGGCAAGCTATGATAATGGATGTTATGGTTATGAATGGGAATGAGGATCTAAACCTAGAAGATAGATGTCAAACTAGATTGTAGACAATATGATGATGTGGAAATGATGGATAACTAAACCTTAGCAAGAGGACAATCCTAATCTAAGCAAACAAAGACAAGATTTAATTTTAATATTTGGAATATTTCAATGTTGTTTGGATTTTTGGTTTTTTAAAAAACTTGGACTAAAAAGATGACAAAAGATTAAAAAAAGTAAGGCTCAAAAAAGGATAAATTCCCTATTTGGCTTCAAATGGGGAGGTTTTCATCTAACAATAAAAAATACAACCCTAAAATTATTCAAGTGGAAGTGACTCCTAGTGTGGGCTCACAAGCAAAGCTAATACCATTTCCAAGTGAATTGATAGCTACAGTATCCAAGGTCATGTACCACCCCTTACCTTGGAAGGACAAGGTCATTTCCAAGGATGGATTCTATCTCAACATAGAGTGGTATATTCTGAGTAACTTCAAGGTACAATATGCATTCCTTGCACCACACTAGAAGATGGTTGAAGGACTTAGGCTTCTAAATGCAAGTTCAATGGGGGAATCTATGAACAAAGAGCATGTCTACATGCATGAGCCTAGGAAGGTATCTCCTAGTCTCTTCACCAGCAAGTATCGGCAGATCGAGGGTCTCAGGGCTTTTCTAGACACAACAATAGCTCATTCTCTAAGGCACAACTTTTTATCCCCCCTTTTATATACCATGTTGAAAAATATGGTCGAGGTCGTCCCTTGGGGTGACGAAATCCCCAAGTAGGCCTCCTAAAAAAATAAAAAAGTAACTTTTTTTGTGTCTTGAAGATCACCCTAGGGTGCGAGAGGGGGGCATACATATTTTACCTTAGGGATCAAAAAATGCTTGTTTATTTTAACCCCAAATCAAAATGTGAACATTTTTTTCATTCAAATGCTAATGGTGAGAAAACAAACACAATGAACACAAAATAGAAATGAAAAAGGTCAAAATTAGTCTTCAACAACACATCCTATAATTTCTAAATTTTGTGTTTTCCCAATGAGATATGTTGCATTCAAATGATCAAATCAAGAAAATCATACTACACCAATAGATTCCTTGCAAGTTTTTGATAATTTTTTAAAAAATCACTAAAAAAAGTTAATATGTAAAAGAAATGAGCATTTGAAGTTTGTAAAATAAGCATGTCTTTCTAGGAATTTTAACTAATATTAGAGTCTATGGAAAAATGGTCTAATCCATAGTGTAGAGCTTTGAACCTACTTTCCAACATGACATTTTCATGTTATGGAATACAAACCAAAGGGGGGTATGTTTAACCCCCAAGACACTAGCTCCTAGTCACCCATGTGACCAAGGGGTAGCAAAAAGATGATGGAGGCTTGTGATAAGCCCCTTGGGCTGGAGAGCACCAGGGGCTTAGAACTGGAGCTCATGGTCACTTATGTGACTAGGAGTTAAGAGCTCATAAAAAACTATTTAATAATCACAGTTTTCAAACAGTAGATGATTTTGCATGGGAAATGCATGGTTTTCATAAATAAATGGTGGTTTTTACATAAATTTGATGGTTTTGAACATAAAAATGGTGGTTTTGACACAAAATGTGTGGTTTTGATTTAAAAAAATGGTGGTTTTGATAATAAAAAAATGGTGGTTTTGACATAAAATTCATGGTTTTGATAATAAAAATGGTGATTTTGACACAAAATTCATGGTTTCAAAGAAATGGTGGTTTTATGGAAAATGTGTGGTTTTGAGGGATTAATGCATGATTTTGACACAAATGAGAGCAATTTTACATGAATTTACATAAAACAATAGTTTTGACTAAAAAAAATTCTCGATTTCATACTATGAGGCTTTTATAAAATGTTGATCTCCAAGACCCCTTTAAAAAAGAACTCGTCTACAAAACTAAACTCATAAAATCTCACAAGTATAAGTGGTAGATGTTTCAATTCACATCAAATTCACCAAAAATTATGCATACAAAACAAATTAATGAAATAGCATCAAATTCAAAGCATTCAAAGCTCAATTTCACATGCAAACCTCTAAAATAGTGTGTGTAAAGTTTTTCTCTTTGTGATGTGAGTGCTCAATTTGCCAACATAACATTAACATTCTCTAGATATTAAATTGATAGGATTTAGATACAAAATGAATGCTTGATTGTTTTTTTATGATTGATTTGTAGATTTGCAAGAGCATTTGATGAATGGTAGAGATTGAATCTAGAAGTTGAGATTTGATCCTTGGTTTGGGGGATTGACTAGGAGATGTGGCATGCATAGATGAGTTGCACATTATTTTAATTTTTAATTAAAATAATTATCATTTTTCAGCTCAATGTGACTGAGGATTTAACAGATTTGACTGATTAGTGAACTACTTGCATGAAGAAGTTAGCTAAGTTCATGAGAGAATTAAGGGGAGTTAAGTATTGCATGGAATAGTTAACTGATTGCATGGATGAGTGAAGTGGATTTGATGATGAGTGGGATTGGGAGGAAATCTGAGTAGACTGATTAGACTAAGTAGTTAACTCTAGATGAGGTGGAATTAATTAATCAAATTATGGGTGCACATGAGGTAAAAATCAATATTAAATTAGTTTATTAATGGATAATGTGTTGATAAATAATTAATTAAGTGGATAAATACGTGGATAATTAATGGGCAATAATTTTACTAAATGGATGAATAATACTAGCAAATTTAATTAAATAACTTAGGAATTATTTAATTAAATTATTAGGCATTAGGTGATAATGTATGATCTAGGTGATAAGGTGATGAATGGATGATAAGGGGCGATTGGAAGAAATAGATGATCAACTAATATAGTGGGTTATTAGAGGTCCTAGGAGATGAACAAATGACAAGGTCCTAGGGGATGAATGAATGACTCAATGTTGGTAGCATGGCATACACAATTTTTGTATTGGACTAGATATTATCAATGTAGTGGGAGTTCTTAGCATGTTTATATCTAACCCTAATAGACAGAATTGAACTTGTGTTAAGAAAGTATTTCGGTATTTGTAAGGAACTTTAAGTATTATTTATGTTATCATAATTCTAATTTTGTGAGCAAGATTGTGAGCAAGCTTGGTTATAAGATTGTGTTTAGGAGTTGGTTTTGATTGTAAAGTGGTTCAAATTGGATGTGACACTTGAAGTGTTATTTCTTGGCTAGAAATATCATTTAAAATTATCAAAGAAAACATATTCATGTTCAATATTACTTTGTTCACGAGATAGTGAAAAGTAGTAAGGTCGTGATTTAAAATGTTGACACTCAAGATAATGTTACAAATTCACTTATAAAACCAGTGAGCATGGATAAATCATCTCCATGCAAGAAGTCCATGGGTCTTATATCTTGTACTTTATCATTTTACATTTTCTATTTTTTTAATGAATTATATAATATCAAATGGGAGAATGTTCAAATGGCCTTATATTAAAATTCAATCATAATGTATAATGTCAAGTCTAACTTATAATGGGTATTTTATTATTATTAATCTCCAAATTATCTGATATTTTTGTAATGTCATTAAATAATGGAGATTAAAAACAGTCATAGATTGGGAATTATGGAGCATCTTTCTCAAAATAAACTATGATAATACAATTATTGCACTCATTGAGTGCCTAAAATAGGAATGTGGACTTAATGGCCTCTTATGATTAAATCTAACATGTCAATATATAATAAGTTACTTTTTTCATGTAATTGATCATAAAAAAAATATCATGGAATTTTGAGAACATGTTTGGGTCCATGGTACTGTCTTATGATGGTTTTCTACCTCTTTTAGTCCATTTATTGAAGGTTGGGTATTGAGAAGGTATGGTTATTGTGTATGTCCTCAAACACTACCAAAATGTTGTTAGATTGAAGAAAATTATGAGTTGTATTGATGTATGTGTTTCTACTTAATTAATACAAACTTGATAACTCTTTGATAGTATGGTTTTTTTCTAAAAAAGGTTTCTTCATATATATCCAATGTCATATGTATTTGTTGGTTTCTTATCATTGTTATATGTACTTATTTGTATTCAATTTCAATTTTGATAGTTCAATGCATGCACCCCTAATCAAGTTAATAAAATTGTACACTTTTACATTTATAATTTCACTATTATTATTTACTAGTTTATCAACATTGCTTTAGAAACACAAAATATTGGCAAAACTCAAACCCAACTGAACAATCTAATAGACTATCCACCATATTTTTACTTACCAATTTTTTCAATGTGACCCAATTGGTGGTGCCACAATTTAACTCAAGTTTAGTAACACTGATTCAGCTACACAATGTAATCCTCCATCCTTAAGAATTTTATTCTTTTAATGGAATTTCAACGAAGGGGAGAGCATGAAGTTTTGTTAAAATGTGAATTTGAACTCTCAAAGTTCAAGAAAGATTGACCTATCTCAATGGGAATATTACATGTAGAATCTATTCAAGCAAGAATGGTTTTTAAAGTAGCACAACAAGAAAATTGGGGTTTGTCCTATCTCCTCCCAACCATCCCAAGCATATTACGTATAGAATCTAGCATACTAGTCTTAAGGAGGAAAGTCAAATGAAAAAGAACCACATAAGTCTTTAATTAATGCCAAGTGACATTCTGCAATGGCAGGAAGGGGTGGAGTGTAATGGTGTGAGTGTGTCAATAAAAATTCTTACATTATACTTTAAATTTGATAGTCATATACACATTAAAATATTAATATTTAATAATAAACATAACATTTTCAAACTAAGTAGCACATAAAATTTATGTATCTATGTATGTAGTAAATAAAATAGTTCCAAAAGAAAACTAAATAACTTTTTTAAGTAAATAAAATAGCTCCAAATTGATATCTCTTGGTATTTTTTAGATAGATGTATCAAAGATATCTATATTGGTTATGTAATAAATGAAGTGGTGTCCACTCAATTGGTTGGGTGATTTAATTTATTTCTCTATGGATTGGAATGTGTGTATCACCTACAATAAGTGTACTATGGTCTTAAGGTCATGAATGAGAAAAAATTCTAAAGAGACATTTGAAAGAAAACTACAATGATCATAAATTATAACAAACTCCTCAAATTATGCTTGGGCATTTAAATAGTAAGGAAATATGTGATCATGATGATAGGAAGGCAAGTGTGCATATACCCCAAAGAACTCTACTAGAGCCTCATCCATAGTAAATCATCTAGAGAGCGTATAAGCAAATCTACAGTATCCTTAATATGAATAGGATGTAACAAAGGAAGAGAAGAAGAATCAATAGATGCATAGAGCATATTTACAACCATGAAATTAAGGTATTTAACTTTAGAAGGGTGAGATTGATAGCCAAGAACTACAATAGAATAAGTCCACATCAATCTCGCACTTTGAAGTAATTTTGATGAATATATGACAACACCAAATTGTCTCTAGTCAACCTACAACCCTTTTCATCAAAAGTAAATGCACTCCATAATCAATCATTATTCAAACAATTAAGATTTTTTTTCAACCTAGAATATGCAAAACTTTAAAGAGTTTCTTCACACTTTCGTCCATGAAAGATTGACTATCTAAGGGAGTTGTTATCATTAAGGAAAACATATCTTCCATCACACTCATTACACTCAAAGTACCACTCAAATTAAGGAGTCATATGATATGATGCACCTTAGTCAATCATCATCGCCAATAATGTTGTAGATACAAAACCATCACCACTACCATACTCATCGATGTTAGAGAATTTATCAAAGAAATCTTCTTGTTTGACTTGCACTCCTCCTTAATGTGGCCTCTCTTATAATTCCAACACTCTACTTTGGGTTTACTAGGATACTTAGATTTGTCTTCCTTCTGAGGCTTTATTTCTCCACCACCCTTCTTCTCACCCCCTCTATCTTTTGACCTACTCCTTACAACTAGAACATTACTAGTGGAATCATCCACAAACTTTCTCCTAGTTTCTTCATTTAACTAGACACCTACAATACCTCCAATTTTGGTGCAAAATAGTTACGATTGATTGCCATAATCAAATTTTACCGTGAATCAAATGAGGAAAGCAATAGCATGCACTTGTCCTCTTCATGTAGTTTGACTCATATTGACATTAATTGACTCATAATCAAATTATAGGCATTGAGAGGATTATTTATAGTCTCCTTCAATATTGAAGGAATATAACTTCATTTTCAAGAAAAGTTTGTTTACAAGACTCTTGGACTAATCCATGGTTCCTATCTCCTTCCACATCAAATACACAGAAAGCCCTTATGCCACATTCATCAATACAAAATTTGAAAGATGAATGAATAGTACCTTATCTAATATATTTAGTCATCACCATACATACCCATAGCTTTTTACAAAAAAGAACGCAATTCTTTGATTTCTTTCCACTAGGAGGTCTTCTACCTTCAACTTCCATAACTTGACGTTTTGACCATTGAATTTCTCAATCTCATAATTCACCATGCTTTCCAATCTAACAACACACATGCTTCGTATACTCAATGTAGAAAGTCATTCTAACACATTCATCAATTCAAAACTCGAACGAAATGAATAGTACAAGTATTTGATCTATTCAGTCATCATCAAACATACCCATAGGTTTTTACAAAAAAAAAATACAATTCATTGATTTCATTCCACCAAGAGGTTTTCTACCTTCAACTTCCATAATTTGATATATGGCCATTGAATTTCTCAGATTCATAATTCAGCATGCTCGTCGTCAATCTAACAACACACATGTTTTGTATTCTCACAAAATCCTTTGAAAGCTCCCACTAAAATCAATTATGCACGTAGTGCAACAAACCTTTGCTCTAAGGTTTCAAAATTGCAATCCCATAGTGGTCTCACCACTAAACACTTCTGGCTACAACACTAAACAATGTGGCTCTCCCGAAGCAATCATGCTCTGATACGAAATAATGGAAATTCAATCTTTGTTACAATCATCCAATAGGTTGAGATACTAGAATACCTTAAGATTCTATAATATAAATATAGTTATGATTGTTACGTCAATTCATTTAACAGCATTAAAGGGAGAACGTGAATTAATCAAGTATGCATGTCACATGAACATGAGATATAGGATTATGTGGAAAAGCTTTTGAAAAGAATCACCAACAAAAAAGGTCATAATTGTATTAAGAAGAAACAATATACACGTGGATTGAATCTGTAACACTCCTGCAACACTGTTGAGGGCAGCTACAGCAAAGAATCTGCATTTTTGTTTTTAGCTTTTAGGTTTCAGTTCCTTAATAAGGTCCCATAAATTAATCTAATTAACATAGATTATAAATGATTTTTAAAATAAGTTATAACTTGTTTAAAACAAATTAATTAAAAAGAAATTTAAAACTAATTTTCAACTATACGAAAGAATTCTGAAACCATATAAATTTAAAATAATTTTAAACAATATGAAAGAAATGTGACGCCCTCGGAGCTTTTCTGCTTTGTGACGTGAGATGTTTGTAGTTATTTTATTAATGTCATGTGTTAGGGAACACACAAGAATTGTCCATCCACTCCTTATTATGATAAGATACCTTTTCGTTATTGCTTGTTTCTTTCAATGCTAGGGCACCTTGAAAATCTTTCAGTGGATATCAATTTCTTTTATTTTAGAGGGTTATTCAGTGTTATCCAGAGTCCACCACCGCATTAAAAATTATCATTGTTTTACATGATGTTCGGTGACATAACGTGGATTCCTTGAAAAATGAAAACCTTTGTCTACTACAAGTCAAGAGCTTAATCTGGCAAAATATGCATGTAAAAATTGGCTACTATATGCAGTCTAATCAAATAAGAAGAACAAATTTAGTCAAGAGGGAATAGTTGAAGGGGTACGTGCTGTCAAAACACATCAGCATCGACAATAAAATCTAAAGCACTCGTAGATCTGTTCACTGTAAAAAGGAATCATTTTCTTAAATGTTTAGGATACAATTCATCGATAGGAAAATGACCATCTTATGCAAGTCAACAGCATAACCCTGGCCAAAAGTGATGTAAAAACTGGCTAAGAGACTATATTCAATCTTACTGGATAAACAAGAACAAATTTAGTCAAGAGGGCACCATTGAAAGGTAACATGCTTTCAAACACATCAGCATCAACAGAAAAATCAAAAGCAAATGTAAATCTGTTCAATTATTAAAAAGAATAATTTTCCTAAATGTTTAGGACACAATTCATTGATGGCAAAAAATATTGTTGGAGGGTGTACTTTAAGTTTTGGTGCCATCTCCACTTAAAACAATTGATGCCTCCCCATATGCACTGGAGAACCGTCCATCCAAATCTTGATCACAAAACAGTATTATAATCTATTTCAAAACAACAATTTTACTCCCGTATCTTCTGTATTCCAGTCCAACGAGCATAATCTACCCACCTGTTCACAAAGTGAATAGCAGTACTCTTATCATATGCAACATAAACTTGCTCTCATTTTAACATGGAAATAGCTCAAGCTATATGAATGCATTTTTTTCTAATAATCTGAAAGACTTACATTAATGAGCCCAAGAACGTGTTTCCTGTTCTTACAGCAAAGCATAACATGCTTAGCACCAATTTCTGTTTATGAAACAAAGGTTCCAAAATCCTTTGCTCAATAACACCAGCCAATAATTGGTACCTAAATTGAAAAGCCAAAAAACGGTCAACTTGATGTTAAATTTACTACGATCAACAACTTTAAGAGAAATTCATTGGCAAAATATATGTGATAATATAAAATACGCATTCAGCAGGAGTCTAAGAACCTGGTCAAAATAAACAAGGATAAGATCTTACAATTGTACTATTTAACTGACTAGTAGAACTGTCAGATTTCTGCAATTGCAACGTACATTCAATCTAAGCATAAATCAAAATGAAAATTTAAAGATCAATTGTCCAGATTCACTATTCATCACTCCTGCCTAATCGCCAAACAGAGGAAAAGCCATTTTTGTCTATTGGAGGAGCTTCTCTCAGCTGCATGTTCACCCTTCATGGATGACCCTGGACTGTCATCTTCTAGGTAATTACAGGAGATTCTTCAAGAACAACCAGAATGCTAGGGTGCAGAGAATACAGTTGCAACATTGAAGCATTTCTTGTAGTTCCAGCAAGGGAATCACACATAGAAGTCTGGATCGAGTAGAGTCCCTTCCCATGCTCATTAAGTTGTCCTCATACTCAAGATATGGGTATTGATAGCTGCAACCAGAAAAATAGTCTAGATTTGGTGAAGCAAGTCCTCCATGTGGGTGATACAATTAATCTGTAGGCCTCTCTGTGTTTAAGGCTTTGGAGTCTTGGACAGTCCCAGTCTGTATTGAGCCTGCATTGGCAGTAGGACTGCCCAACTCCTCAACCTTCAAGAAAATATCCCAGGTAGCCTCCAACCTGAATTGGCCTGGGCCATGCAGAATGTTGATTAGAAGAAATGAGAGAATGAGTTCCCACAATGAATCGAGTATTCTCTGCAGGGGTTTGAGTGCTCAAAGCACTGATGTTCAGTCACTAGGTGGTGCAAATTTGGTGATTGTAGCAGAGAAAGGGACGTTAGCAGTCCACTAAAGAATAAGCCTTGAGTGTACTGCACATTAACAGATGGAATTCTGCATATTAGGGGATTGCATGCCTGGAAAGAGAACCCTGGAAAGCCATTGATCACCCAAATGTGCAATCCTTCTGAAGACTACACTTGATTTCTTGCTATACTAACTGCTGCATTTTGCTTTCTCTTAGGTTCCAATGCAGACATAAACTGGCAGTTGATTGATTAAGAGATGTATTGAAAGTTTGTCTGATTGCAGCTACTTTATTCCCTGTGAGACCTGAAGCATCTTCTTCTGCATGTTTCTGACCCTCGGAGAATTTTTTGGAATGGAATTGCTTAGTACATCTCTTGACAGGAAATGACCTCTTATTTGTATGAGAGAAGTGAACATCAGTGTGCCTATAGTGGATAGCCATGATAGATTGTGCTAAATGTAGAAACGATTATTTGCTGTGGCTATCTGAAATCTATGGAAATAAGAATTTTATGGTGTGTACTGACTGAGCTAATAAATGAAATAGAGAAGCAGGAGGCAACTGTGTGGTGGAATGGCACTTGAAGAACTTTTGTGATTGTGGTGATTGTTCTGGAAGTGTTATTCAGTCCTCTTCTAATTACAATCTTCATCCTCTTCTGTAGTCATCCTAGATAATAAAACGGTTGATACTGTTGGATAATGAATGGAGAGAACTCAGAGAAGTGATGTGGGTTGTCATTTCCTGAGCAATTCTGATTGTACCATGAGGATGACTAGTATCCCTACTCTGGGAAGCAAGATGCCAATCATGTGAAATAGTCAAATGATCTCATACAATATGGGCAATTGGATCATAATAAGAGGGTTGATGGCCACTAAGATTAAATTTGCAAGGTAAGGACCAGGATAGTGGGTAGACCTAAAATCAGGTAGAAGTCCTAGTGTATAGGAAAGATGACTAAGTTGAGGATTTGATCTCAACATTTTAACATAACACTAAAAGTATTATGCCTAAAAAAAATGCCATATGTTTGTCCTTATGAATATGATCAGTGGATGATGAGCCAGTTCAAAGAATGGGTGGGAGATCTTTCCCCTGATGACTAAAGTAAAGTGGACAATGGGAGCATCCCCCTAGCACACAATTTGTCTTGGCCTGAGTGTGAGAATTCACAAGCTGCCTAAGGTGCTTGACAGAAATTGACCTCAGATTTAGAGCTATTTGGTTGGTCAGGCATGTGAGATTTGAGAATTGGTGAACCTCTGGATGCTCTGTGCAATTGTCATTTAAGTATCACTGGCATTAAGAAAAAACATCTGCCATGTGGCTGTAAGTGCTCTTTACATTAGAAATTTGAAATTCACCTAGTGAGTGCATTTTTTCCTAAAATACCTTTAAGAGAGAACAGTATCAAGGGATCCGATAGATGGGAGTTAGGGCCAACGCTCAAATATCAGAATCATTTGTAAAAATCAATTCAGGATCCACTTCAATTGCAATGACATAAATCTTGAGCTCTGTTGCCACATTGTTGTGTCCAGGCTATGTATAACTATTATCACAAGCTTTGAGAACATTAATGGTATTCCATCCTACATTTTCTTGATATGCAACAACGATACCTACTTGTGAGCTCCTATGCATTTCTCCTGCTCCTGCTAAACCAGTGCTGTCCAAACTATAGCCATCAAAATTTCATGTAATATATGGAGAAATATTCATCTCCCACTGTTCTATGGGGACAATAGTAAAGTTAAACTCGTGATCCAGTTGAATATTGCACAACCAGAGCATGGCCATCTCCAGCATGTACAAGATGAGTGGTTTGGAATTTCTATTGTAAGTAAACACTGTCGATTTGGTTTTGAGCTAAACTTAAGGATTTAAACATCAAAGAGAGTGAGATCAGCGAGTGGCCATGTAAATTCAAGAGAGGATGGATGAGATGCCAGTTTGTGAGAGAATTTTCATCTTCTTTTTCTATCTCTTGTTCAAAAAGCTAGGCAGCCACACAAAGATTTCTAATACAGAGTGACAGCACTATTGTCATATTTTTTGGTTATGGCTTTGGTTGATAAGGTTGATAACCTATCATTTCTACTCTCCACTCCACGGAGGGGGAAAAGAATAATGAATGTACTATCTCTTTCATGGAAGTGTTTTGCTTCACTTCTATGAATCATTTCAAAAACATGTTCCTTTTGTAGAAGGCTGGTGAAAGCAAGGTAAAAGCTAGCCCGCAAAGAGAGGATAAGTTAGCTAGAGAAGAGTGATGAAAGGCATGAGAAGGTAAAATAAGACTTATTAAGAATTATTTGCCTGGCCCTGTTCGGGTCTCTAGCATATACTGGATGAATTTTAATATTTGAAAAGCCCTACTTTCTTTCTCTTTTTATCTCAGTTGGAAGATATTTATGACTCCATGAATAGGGAAGCCAATAGCAAAAGTGAATTGCTTTGGAGCTCCAGAGCTTCCCCATGGATTCTGCTCGAGAGTTGTAAAATATTCTTGGCCCAGTTCATAAGACTCTCTCCTCCTAAGTTGTAGTTTATTTGTGCTTGGGTTTTAGCAGTCTCTATAAGGCTTTCATTTTTTGTCACTTTTACCATGGTTTGGACAGAGGGCTTAAGGCCTAAACTAGTTTCATTTTCATCCTTTCTATACTCAGTATTGGAAGTGATAAGTGTCCAGGTGTAGGCATCTTGCCAACATTTTTGCAGCTCTAAAGTTCATAATCCAGGTATTTTGAGCAAGAAAGTGGAAAATATGAAAAGAAAATCTGTAAGAGAAAAAAATTCAGAGGTTTAAAATTATTTATCATCTGAGAATGAAGAAAGAGGAAAGGACTTTATTAAAAAAAAGGAGGGATTACAAAAAAAGGAGGTAAGTGAAAGGGAGAGAGGAAAAGTAAAAGAGAAAAAATATTAAGTAAAACAAGCCCAAAAATATTGCTTTCAAATGTTCTAAAAAAGAAACAATTATGTATTATAACAACGGAGAATCAAAAAAGTTTATCAACTTTCAATTGCAACAAAACATTGACAAATTTTAAAAGTTTCAAGTATGGAGATCAAATGGATGGTGAGATTAGCGAAACCAAACTATCATGCACTCATCTTGACATTTTAATTAATAATCAGATCAGCAATGTCATGAATGACATGGAAAGAAACATAGTGGAAAAAGTATCGTAGCCCATCTCTCACAAATAGATATTAAAGTTTCTTACATACAATAATGATGATTCTTATTATATAATCAATGAGGTGAACAAGATTAAATGTCATTTTTTCTAAACCACAGCACATCAGATAAAGAATCATTTACTGTTATTGGATTAAACCTTGAAGGAATCGCATGCAAATAGTATAATTGGTGGATTTATTATTACCTGGAATGGTTTTGTTGGTGGCATTTTGAAATGATTCAAACCACCAGAGTCTAATTGTTTTAATCAGTTCATGTTACTGTGTCAAATAAAACCAATTGGCAAATATTCTTTATATTATGAAACTAGCTACATTTGTCAAGAATGTTCATAAGCATTTTTTGTTGGAAACTTATGTCTGAATTCTTCAATCTGACATTTGAAACAAACTGATTCAGATAATCCAAGACACAATGTAAATAGCTTGTATGGTTGAGCAAAGAACATGGTATCAACAAAGAAATTACAGTTCATCCTTCCTATTTGAAAGTCAGTACAATACCGATTATCATGAACTTGGAATACCACAGCTTGCTTCTACAAGCTAATTTTGCCAGATATAACAGATCAAAATATGAACAAGAACTGCAACCACCTTAAAATTGTAGGTTGGAACGCTACAGCTTTTACAAGCTAATTTTGGTAGATAAAACAGAATGAAATATAAACAAGAACTGTGACCACCTTAATGTTGTAAGAAAACATATCTTCCGGAGGTTAACACCAGCAAAAAGTAGTAACGATACATAAAGTGATGATTTTATGAGTTCACACAGTGCAAGTTAGACAGCAGCCAGTGTTAGTTTTCTGAATATGTTGCTTGGCTGCTGTTCTCCTTCAGCGGGGTGCAGAAATCAGCAGCCTTTTCTTTCTTCTTCTTCCTTCTATCCCAAGTTAATCATGTCTTATATTTAGCATGAAAACATTTTTCTTATATATAGAGGGATTGTAAAGATTATCCGCGTATTTATTTCTTAAACATCGTTTTTAGGACAGCTTTTTTCCCTAAACTTGGCACTCCACTGAGATGGGTGTTTGTGAAGCCTAGAAGCTTCTTATTCTATAAAAAAGATCTAAGGTGCATAACTGGGAGGAGAGCAGAAAAGATAGATAGATAGCAATTTTGACTGTAGTATAATTTGTTTCAGTTTAATAGAAGATGGATTTTTAAGTGCTTCTTGTTCATATTTTCAGAAATGTGTGTTTGAAAGTTATCAAACTCATAGAAGATAGATTTTTGAGTGTTTGTTATTCAAATTTATAAAAGATGTGTTGAAAGTTATTGTACTCAGGTCTGTTGTTTTAATTTATAGCTGTGATTAATCTTTTGAGTTCAGAATCCATTTACCATGGTCTGATAATTTAACTTGATATCAGAGCACACTGACTGAAATCTTCCAAGTCCATGTATGGAATGTGCTGCTACATATGAAAGTGAGTTGTTGAATTTCAATGCCCTTGCTTAAGTAATTGAAGTGATCCAGACCTATAATAGGTTGTAGGGTGTGATGCTCTATGTACTCTAGTGATTAGAGTGTTGGTCTGCATCTGTCATAGGTTGCTGACTTTTCTAGTTTCAACAAGATTTAGAAGCTACAGTCATGACTACTCTTTTGGCCTACGAGTGTGACTGCCCAGAGGGCATGTCCAACTTGGAGTGCAGATTGCAAATGACAATTGACTAGTTAATCTTTGGCTTTTTGTAGAAACTAAAGAACCTCCTACAAATGTCAAATCTTATTCAATTGGTTGAACATTACAAAAAGTTGGCCAAGGAAAATCAAATCATCCTAGATTTGTTGAAGGACCATTTGATCCTTCACATCATAGAGAATAACACAACAAACGAGATGTGTGATGCCTTGACCACACTGTATTTGAATGCGAACATTTCTCGCAAGATCCTGGTAAAAAACAAGCTCAATGCCACATGCATGAGTAATACAGACAGTGTGGCCACTTACCTGATGAACGTCACTAAACTTTTAAATCAATTTGCTACAATGAGGGTGAAGGTGGATGATGATGAGTCAGTGCCCATAGCTCTAAATGAGTTTCATCAAGGACTCGTTTGTTTGAGGTGTATAAGCCCACAAGAGTCTTCCCACTTTTGAGAAGAAGCTTTGGGATGATTTTATCCAAAAGAAGACCAAACTAGAGACTGTTTCAGCCAAAGTAGAAAAGAATGAGAACCAAACCCTCATTAGAAAGATGAGGAAAGGTGGTAAGAAAGGAGGACCCGGGAATGGTCAAAAGGGGGAAAAAAAGATTCATTCTTCTCAATCAGGGAAGAAACACTTAAGATAAATCAAGTGTTTCAAGTGCCACAAGATTGGCCACTTTGCTTCTCAGTACCTTGAGATGAAGGGGAAGAGAAATAGAAGCAGTTTGGAAGGAGTGTAGAAGCTTCAATGGTGGATGAGCTTTCATTTAGGCTCGAGATAACCTTCTCCGTGGCTTTATGCATATCCATAAACAACATTTTTGCTGTAGGGTGGTTTATGGATAGTAGAGCATCAAGACACATGACTTTCAATAAGAAGGCTCTCAACAGACTTCAAAAGTAGAAGGCAGTGTTGTACCCAAACCAATTTTTTTTTTGCTTCACTAAGGCATTTTGCTTGAAAGAGTCTAAACCTAGTTAAAATGATGTCTAAAGTTTGTTTTTGGGCAATTCAAGTATAGACCTTGAGTCAGTTTGATGTCGTGAAGATACTGGAGAATTTTGGAAAAATTCAAAATCGAGATGAAAATCGTCAAATTTTTCTAACTCTGGAGCAAAGAGCACGTTTGAAAAAGGCGCCCTAGCTTTTGGAGGTCCAAGTTCTGTTTTTAGGTTTATCACTTCCAAGAAAATTTGTCCAGGATCCTGTCAGCTTCGCGATGAGCTATCCAGCCAGTCAACATGACATGTTTAGCACCTGTTATAGGAGATTCAACGAATAATGAGAAGAACGAAAAAATGGCTAACATTGGAAAGAAAAGCGCACCTCTAAGCCAGAGGCGCCCATCTTTTTGAGGGACCAACTCAAGGCTTTTGATTAAATGACATCTTTGAGGTTTGTTTCATGCCTAGTCTAGCTTCACGTTGCATCCGTCAGCACGACAATCGAAGTTGCTGAGAAGCTGGAAACACGAGAAGAACTCGGGGTTAAATCTTGGTCAGAAGGTCTGAAGAAAAAGCAAAAGAGCACATTTCCAAAAGGCGCCTAAGCTTTTGGAGCCTTTAATGCCTCTTTTCTAGTGATCTCAGATGGTTATCCTGTCCTTGTTATGTCCATCTCTCTGTTGCCTATCTCCGTCAAATCAGAAGATGACTCAGCAACCTGCAGTCGAAGGTTTAGTGATATTTTAGCCAGTTGAGAAAATGGCTATCTCTGGAGTAAAAGGAGCACATTTTGAAAAAGGCGCCCTTGATTTTGACTCATCAAATGTTGAAATTTGATGAAGTGTTGTCTTGAAGCTATTGTGTGGAATGGAGCCAATTTCGCAGTGAGCCAGTTATGCAGTCCTGAAACTTTGCTAAGCAGAAGTTACGAGGTAGTCAAGTTTACCTTCGTAAGGAATAAAATTTATGAAAATATGGCCAAGTATGAGAAAAAGCGCAACTTTTTCAAAGGACGCTTGGTTTTTTGAGGTCTCTGATCTTAGTTTTATGGATTGCAGTCTCAAGGAGTGATTTGATTAGAGTTCGTACTGCTCTACAACGCAACTGTCAGCCGGTTGATTGGTGATGGCAGTCAATCAGAGTCAATGCTTGAACAGAGGCTCTAGTGAGAGTTGAAAATCCGAATTTGCATTAAAAATGACAGTCTGGAAAATCGCCTAAAGTCAAAGGTTGACTTTTTGAACTCAAGTTCAAGAGGCGCCTATGAAAGGTGGGATTACAAATATTATTTTAATATTTAAATATTCGACTTTGAGGGGGATTATTTTAGTTGCTTAAAATGGACTATTTTTAGCATGTATGTTCAGTTAACTAAATTGCATGGTGAATTAACTAGATTAATTAAAGGTGGCGCCCTTTTTAGGGATTTTTCAACATTTAGTTACCTTTTTCAAAGCCCCAATCGGATGAGTCGGATTATTTTGTGGTCCAATCATGATTAAATTTAATATTTTTTGAGGTGGCTCCTATTTGCACGAGGATGGACGATTTTAAGCTTGAATTTATTTATTTGTCTTTAAAGTCGCCATTATTATCATATCAGAGTTCAGAGCAAAGGCGAATTTCTTGAGTAGTTGAAGATTCAAAGGTGCTTTGAGTTCAATTTTTAAGTGTCGAGTCTAGATTGTTCAGAAGATTAATTTTCCAGAGTTAGATTTTTCAGTGCATGCAGGTTTCATCGAATCTAAATCAAGCATAGGCGATTTCTACAGAAGCAGAATAAACAAAAAACAAATTTCTATCTTCTATCTAATTTCTTCTATTCTTGTCTTAGGTATTCTTCCCATGTCAAAGAAAATAGCAGAATATTCAGAATCCGATCATCTGGGTTCACTTACTTCAGCGACAACAGCAAAACCCATGTCTTAGATTTTTTCGAGAAAATTGCCCCGCAACTTTATTCTAAAGCTCTGTGCTTTTTTCCGAGAATTCCTTTGCATGTGGGTCAAAAACACATCTTTTTCAAAATCGAACTATCTGGATTGTCTTGAATTCCGTTTTGCACAAAACCCATATGCCAAATTTTTTCGGGAAAAATTGTCTCGAGCAAGCTCTAGAACCTCTACTTTTCTCAACTGAAAAAGCTCTTTATGCCTAGCTAAAACTCACTTTTTCGAATTTTAATTGATCTGGGTTTCCTTAGAATTCAATTCTGCACAAAACCCACGTTTCAGAAAAATTTGAAAAATTTACCTGTCATAAGCTATTTTTAACCTTGTCCAGAGCTTTTTCA
>VDFB02271358.1:507316938-507331593 GCA_007258455.2 Sequoia sempervirens
TAGACCTACATCAGTAAGGTGTTTTGGAGCCTATACACTTTTTTGATAATCCTTGATATCAAGGTCTCGATTATTCATCAATTAAGAATTATAATGATGTTAGTGCTACCTCCATGATACTAGGAACAACTTCATCTAATGCAAGTATCCACATAGGGATCATGAGTAGTCCTTACGACAAGGTTGTTTCCAAAAATCCTCCTTGTACTTCACCTATCCATTTCCATCAAATTATCGCTTATCCATTCATGGTGTCACATGCCTTGTTAGACACTAGGGGTAGGTGATTACATCTTTCTTTGGAATAAATATTGATATGTCTTTTAGCTCACTTAGTGATCTAGATACCTTCCATAAAAAATAAAAAACCTTCGAGCATTTTCCACCATCCCATGAATAAAATTTCCTCTCAAATTATCCTCCATCATTGGTAATCCAAGCAATCCCAATCAATCTCATCTTGCCATACAATCCAACATCACATCATATCCAAACCATTTAACAATTTATATTCCTAGCCTTGCTATAAAAATTGATCCATATCCAAACTATCATCAACGGGATGTATCCTTCCCAATCATTGTGTTGTTATTGTAGAATAGGGTAAAATCATGGTAAAAGGCATTAATCAAAAGTATCAACCACCAACTACCTACAACTCAAGTCCTAAAGACCCTAATCTAACAATGAAGTACAAATAAACATAGAAACATAAACAATAAAGAAATATTACCATAATTCCTATGCCACGGTTGAATCACCTTCATTTCTCTTCTCCATTTTGCTTTATAGGCTAGCTTGTCCTCATATTTGAAGTATGCAAGAATAAGCCTAGTGATAGTGACAACAAAATATCAAAGATAGTGGTTGTAGGGTTGAAATGAAAGTGATAGGTCTCTTATAAAAAACCAAATTTGAATGAAGGACTAGGATAAAATGATGAATATCAATGGATGATATTGCTTTGAGAAGCAAGGAAATAGGGTTAGGGTAAAAATAGGGTTTAGTTAAGGATGGACAGTGGAGATTAAAAGATAATCAAACCTTATCAAGGGTGGAAATTAATTGAGAATAAAATAGGAGATTAACACAGAAAAAGAGGTTACTGGAGTAAATTAAATAATTATAAGATTATTTAATTTAGGAGGAAAAGTGAACAATTTTAATAATTAAAATAATTATTTAATTATAGAAGAAGAGGGAAATGTTAACCTTTTAATTAGATAACTATTTAATTAAAAGTAGAAGAAAATGACAAACTATTAAATAATTAAAATAATTATTTAATAGTGGAGGAAAAAGTGGGAAACAATTAAATAAATAAAATTTATTTAATTATAGAAGAAAAGCCTAATAAAAAATTAAATAATTAAAATAATTATTTAATTATAGAATGAAAGTGGAAGTAAATAATTAAATAAATGAGAATTTATTTAATTAAAGAGAGAAAGGATTAATTAGTGACGTAATTAAATAAATACAATTTATTTAATTAATCAAAGAAGAATAAAAGGTAAAATGAATTAATTAAATAATTAAAATGATTTAATTAATAAAAGAAATATGACCTTAGAAAATAATCAAATAATTAAAGTTATTCAATTATGTGGGGGGACTTGAAAGGAAATTGATGTGAAAAATGGTGTTCATAGGCTTAAGACATTTTTTAGTGTCCACATTTTCTCCCTCTTTGATGCAATGTGAAGTCATGTTTGATCGTTGTATCAAAAAACAAACAAGAAAAATTCAACATAGAATATACCCTCGTTTGCCTCGGTGAAGACGAGATAGACCTATGCCCCCTCAATTTTTTTTGCAAATTTTGAAAGAATTTCAAAAAATTTGAAAAATTGTTTCGATAAGCAAATATGATAGTGGATGAATGTAGGGATTGATGAAAATAAATGCTAGTGAGAGGAAAATGTTAGCATGGAGTTAGACGATTGAAGAGGGATTGATATTTTGCTTGATAGATATTAGGATTGCATGATTATCGTCATTGGGCATTGAATTATGAAAAATGGAAAATGAACACCAAGGTACGACATAGACTAGGGTGTGCAATGTTATCCCTTTGCAAGAAAAACAAACACTTGAAAAACAAGGAGTTCCATGATGTATACTAGGGGCCAAGATGCCCCAATCTTTTTTGCTAAGACAAACCAAAAACAACAATCAAAGAGAAAATAAGTCATGAGACATCATCGCTCCTCTAAATCCTTCTTGGGACATCCTCGAGGTATATAGTAACACGACCAAAGATAAATAAAATAAAATAATAAGACCAACTAGACCAACAAAGTCAACAACCATATAGATCATTTTTTAGTGATTGTATACTGATAGGACTGATAAGATTGATTGATGACGCCTGATTTTAGGAAATAAAGCATGTCATATAAGGAATCAAGTCTAGTTTCGGCCATGCAACCACCTGTATAAGGAAAATGAATGATGATGTTTGGTTTCGGGAAGGACACATCCTATATAAGACAAATGATAGGATTGAGTCTGGTTTCAAGATATGAGGCAAGTCATATAAGATGCTGAGTCTAGTTTCGACAATGCCACCTCTTGTGTAATACCATTGATAGCCAATAAGTGTTTGAAGGATGTTTGATGTTTAGGAAATTTGATTGGTTTGGATTGAAGACTAATTGGATAGTTTGTCGATTTGTGATTTGGTTGAGGCCCAGATATTTGTTTGTGTTTGATCAAAGTGTTGATTTTCGCAAGGGACAATTTATTATGAAAGGGACCATGATAGACCCAAAAAACCCTAAGGGACTAACCTAGTGCCTCAAGGGCTCATCAAAGATGGCCTTGCCTACGTAGCATGCATAGAGACATCATAGTTCGACTGACTTGGATGATAGATAATTTATTATGGATTGAATCACGATTGAATCGACTTGAAAAACCCTAAAGGACCGACCTAGTGCCTCGAGGGCTCATTGAAGATGGCCTTTCCTACGTAATATGCATAAAGACATTGTAGTTTGACTAACTTAGATTGACATGACTTGACACTACTTTTGGGTTTTGAAGGTTATTTGGATGTGTTTGGATTTTTGACATGTTTTGATTTTTTTGGATTTTTGACATGTTTTGATATTTTTTTGGATTTTTGGAATGTTTTGATTGTTTTGGATTTTTGGAATTATGGCCTCCAAAATCAAGTCTAGGATCCCATGAAGGTGTAAGTCAGGTACTTTCCCCTAGTCAGGTATAGGACCAATTATTAGGGATGAAATCGGATAAGCCCTATGGTGGATGGATATGGAAGGAAAAAGATGCGTAATGTCAATCATTCGCAGGTGATGGGAAGGACAAAAAAGTGTTATTATGGATGAAAATGAGGAAGCATGAAGGTGAATTTATTATGGGTGAAGGTGTGAAACCAAATAGAATGATGGTGGAGGATGGAGCAAGCACTGACTACACATGACACCTGTTTTCCAGTTTTTCACCATGGTACTTATCCAAAGTGCCATTGAAGTGGTTTTCACTATTGGATGGATTATTTATTTTTACTATTTTCTCAACTTTTTTATTTTTTGTGGTCACACAAGATACTTGTTTTCCAGGTTTTCATCAAGGTGATAATTTTTTTGATTTTTACCATTTTTTGTATTTTTGTATTTTTGACGAGGCTCTCTAAAATCTAGGTGTAATATCTATGAAGGTGCAGGATATTGATAGGCTCTGATAACAATTCACCTTCAGGAGTACAAAGTTGTTAAGCACTAGATCCATATGGTGTCGTTATGATGCAAGGACCCAACCAATTAGGCTCAAACTTTCCAAGTTTCTCTCGCTCGGCTTGGTTCTTAGGATTCTCCATTAAGACCAAGTCACCAATGTCAAAATGTCTGACTAGAACCTTCTTATTATAGTTGTGACAAAGACGGTTCTAATAAGATTGTAGGTGGACCAATGCATTATGTCTTCGCTCATCTAATAACTCTAGCTCATGTAACCTAGATACGTGATACTCTTCATCATTAATAAGCCATTGCATAGATACCCTCAAGGAAAGCAACTTGACCTCAATAGGAAGAATGGCTTAAAAACCAAAGACTATGGAATAGGGAGTGGCTCCTGTGGGAGTACAGATGCTAGTTTAGTAGACCCATAAGATGAGATTAAGTTGGAGGTTCTAGTCATGACCAACATCATTGATAGTCTTCTTCAAGATTTTAATGATGGTTTTATTGGATGCCTCGGCTTGGCCATTACCTTGGGGGTAATATGGAGTGGCAAAGTGGTGTTGGATGTGGAATTTTTTGCATAATTCAAGGACATCTTGGTTCTTAAAGGGATGATCATTATTTGTGACGATGGATTATGGGACACCATACCAACATATGATATAATTGAGAATAAATTTGGATATTTTCTTTCCAGTAATATATGTCATAGGGATAGCCTCGATTCATTTCATGAAATACTCAATTGTTGTGGTAATGAATTTATGGCCGTTGGATGAGGTGGGATGAATCTTACCTATGAGGTTGAGTCCCTACTGAGAGAAAGGAAATGGTGATGTGATTGGTTGAAGTTCCTGGGATGGTGTGTGTATGAGATCTCCATGTATTTGACATTGTTGACACTTCTTAACAAAGTGGTAGGAATTACATTCCATAGAGTTCCAGTAGTATCCTTGACACACATGATCTTCTTGGCTAAAGTAGGATCACTTGAGTGAGCTCCACATATACCCTCGTGTACCTCATGTAAGTTTGTGCTTCATTAGAATCAAGACATCTAAGGAGGGTATTATCCAAGCTTCTGTGGTAGAGGGTGTCATCGATGATGACATATCTAGAGGTATTGTGGATAAAAGTTTTGTGCTGATTGGTATACAAGTCAGGAGGAATACTTGGTCATGGAGGTAATCGTATACATCTTTGTACCAAGGGGAATTTCCATGACAAAAAATTTCACATACCATCTCAGATTCAGGGATATCAAAGGTGGGGATCAACAATTTTTCTACCAAGAACTCAAATTGTGATACCTTGTTTGGGATGTCCAAGAGAGATCCTATTGTGGTCATTGCATCAACTACCTTATTTTAAATTCTAGGGACTTACCAAAAGATGATATCATCAAAGTACTACTTAAAGTTGTCAACCATTCATTTGAAGGGAGTAAGTTTCTCATCCT
This sequence comes from Sequoia sempervirens, assembly GCA_007258455.2. NCBI lineage: Eukaryota > Viridiplantae > Streptophyta > Pinopsida > Cupressales > Cupressaceae > Sequoia > Sequoia sempervirens. The sequence continues at coordinate 507,322,108 of VDFB02271358.1, forward strand.
TTGTGTCATAATCGTTGTTGGCCTGTCGAATAACCAACTGTAAGTCACCATAGACTTGAAGGCTCTTGATTTTCCATTTAATGGCCATACCAACTCTTGTGAGTAGTGCCTCATATTCTGCTATATTATTGGTGCAAGAAAAGGCTATTCTGAATGACTTTGGTATAGTGTCTCCTTTGGGTGTAATGAATAGTATCCCTAATCACTACAACAAATCCCTGTGATTAGCTCGCTTTTTGCTTCCACCCACTGTTTTAATGTATTTTTCTCTATTTTTTTAAAAAAGTTAGCACTATTTATCAAGATGGCGCTATTTTTGGTGTTTATTGTGTTGATCATAACAAGTAGGCGCTAAATTAGGCGCTAATTAGCACCGAGTTTAGTGCCAATTTTAACGTCAAGTTTAGCTATGATTTTAGCACAAAGTTTAGCTCCAAGTTTAGTGCTAAGTTTTTCGTCGAGTTCAGCATCGAGTTTTGCAACAAAATTTTAGAAAAGTTTTTCACTGGCATTAGCACCTAATTTAATGCTTAATTTAGCGCCTGCTTTAGCACCTAATTGTTTTGATCTAGTAGGGATTAAGGGTTAAGGGATTAGGGGTGTTAGAACAAAAAATCCTTCCCCAATATTCAATGGCCTTTAATTTCTTGCCTACATTTCACTTGCATCAAAAGATTGCTCAACCCTCAACCCTCAACCTTAAACCCTAAACAACCCCTATACCCTCTACCCTATACATTGGACCCTCAACCCTAATCCTTCAACCATATACCCTGAAACCTATACCCTAAGCACTCTACCCTCAACCCTTAACTATCAACCCTAAACCCTAAACCCTTAAACCTTCTACCCTCTACCCTCAACCCTATACCCTCAACACAATATCCTAAACCATCAACCCAATACAATCTTCAACCCTAATCAATTGCCTATTAGTTTTCAAAAGCCTTCCTTGATAGGGAATTAACCACCATTGGCGAATCACCTCAATGAGGATATGAGGATATGAGGATTCGTCAATGGTGGTTAATTCCCTATCAAGGAAGGCTTCTGAAAACTAGCACTTGAATTATTTATTTGGACATATATTGTCTATTCTTCATAATTTTTCTTCTTTTGAAATTATGAATTGCTATAGGGAAGCTAACATCTTGGTGGATGCACTTGCTAATAGGCAATTGATTATTCCTTGTCATATACTAAATTTTCTCATCATGATATCATTTCACTCTCCTAAATTGGTTTTTGTTGTTTCTTTATCGATCAAAGTGGTCATAAGGATTGAATTTTCCAATCATGTTCATGAATTTCGATTGATTTGACTTATTTCTTCTTCAATGGCTTATATGTGTTATGCCACTTGCAGACTATTGTTGAATAAATATTGATTTAAATTTGAAGCATGCAAGAATCTTTATTGTTTCCAAAATTCTTGCATAAGATAAGTTTATGGTACTTTAGAGTATTCTATATGATGAAATAGCATCCCATTAATCTAGGAATATTGGTTTGTATTAAATGAATTGGAAGCCACACCTTAGGGGATATTATACATAATATTACCACTAAATGGGCACAAAAAATGGATCAAAGGCCACCTTAGGGGTATTATGCATAATACCACCACTAAAGGGACACAAAAATGGATTGAAGGCCACACCTAAGGGGGTATTATGCATAATACCACCACTAAATGGGCACAAAAATGGATCGAAGGCCAAACATTAGGGGGTATTATACATAATACCACAACTAAAGGGGCACAAAAATGGATTAAAGGCCACACCTTAGGGGGTATAATGCATAATAATAACACCAAAGGGAACCAAAAAATGGATTAAATCTTCACTAGATTCTGAATGTATGAAAATGGACAAAGGGATATGCGCCCCTAAAATATTAGCATGAGTAAATATGCTTAAATGTTAGTGTTACTTTTGAGTTAGTAGATGATGTTGAAATACATTAGTGTCTCTACTCTATGGAATAATATGGTAATTTCTAAACTGATTCATGAGTGCCATATTTAAAAGAAATGGATAATAAATGAGGTAAACCATTTGAATAAATATGATTTTTTAACGTAATTTTCATTATTTTTGTATTTAAGATTTTATTTTATGGATATGTTGTTGGATGAATTCATGATCATTTAGTTCTATGTGTGTGTCTTAAATTTTTTTGAATCAAAAGATCTTGAACTTACATTTATTATATTTTTAAATTAATCTTATTTAAACTTCTTTAGATGGACATAAGAACTCTATTTAGTCTCCACATAAATAAATGCTTTTTGTTTAGTTAATTTGTTGTACTTTTTCATCATTAAGAAAATACGTGAATTAATTATAATTATTAATTTTGAGTTAGTAGATATTTTAATTTTCTTGATAAAATATTGGTACAAGTCATTAATGGAACCTTATTGTTTTTGGAGAAAATCCTATATGAGTTCTTTTTTGTAAAAAAAAGGATGTGATTTTATGTTTGATTTCATAATAATTGTCATTTCTAATTTGATTCAACTATGAAAAATATTTAAGTGGGTGTGTCTTTCTACCATCCTACCTTTTTTGTGAATATTGTTATATATATATATATATATATATATATATATATATTTCTCTTTATCAAATTCTATAAATTTTGGCAAGGGCTAGTTCACCATCTTTGATTCCAATAGAGATATTCATTAAAGAGTGAACACATGTGCTCCATTTTCCAAATTCTCATGTACACCTAGTCAAAATGGCTTCAAATTGTATTACGAGGTATACACATTCATTACTACCCTTTTTTAAAAATATTTTAATTATTTAATTGATTATATGGTTGCACACCTTTCTTTATATGCTCCCATTCAATATCACAGATGAGAAGGTTATATTGGAGGTAAATTTCAAAAATCTCTCTTAGTTGTGATGAAGTTTTTGATTTTACTAATAAAAGAGTGTTTCTTTGATGATCTTTTTCTTTATTTACTACTTTCCAACATTGATTTTTCTTAATATTCGTGTGAGTATTTTTTGCAAGTGAAATGCAAGTGCAACAACACAAGGACAATCTTCAACCCTAAATCCTCAACCCCTATACCCTCTACCCTATACATTGGACCCTCAACCCTAATCCTTCAATCATATACCCTCAAACCTATACCCTAAATGTGCATTCTACCCTCAACCCTTAACCCTAAACCCTAAACTCTTAAACCTTCTACCCTCTACCCTCAACCCTAATCCCTCAACCATATACCCTCAACCCAATACCCTAAACCATCAACCCTATAGGTCCTCAACTCTATACCTTCAATTCTCAACCTCTACCCTATACATTGGATCCTCAACCCTCATATATCTATGTCCCTCCCTCCTCTTCTCTCCTCTCTATCTCAATTCTCCCTCCATTTCTTGCTCCATCCATCCCTCCCTCTCTATGGCCCTAATCCCTCAACCATAAACCATCAACCCTTAAACCCTTAACACTCAACCCTAAACCCTAAACCCTCAACCCTCAGGCCTTAAACCCTAAACCCTTAAACCGGCCTCTATCCTCTACCCTTAACCCAATACCCTCTACCCTCAACCCTCAACCCTTAAACCCTTAAACCCAAGTAAACTCTCTACCCTAATCCCTCAACCCTCAACCCTTAATCCTTCAACCATTAAACCCTCAAACCTCTACCCTCTACCAGCCTCAACCCTCAACCCTTAAACCTTAATTCCCCAACCCCTATACTCTACTCTATACATTGGATCCTCAACCCTATACCCTCAATCCTCTACCCTCAACCCTTAAAGCCTAAACCCTTAAACCATCTACCCTCTACCCTATACACTAAACCCTCAACCCTCAATTCTCAACCCTCAACCCTTAAACCCTAAACCCTTAAACCATCTACCCTCTACCCTATACACTAAACCCTCAACCCTCAATTCTCAACCCTCAACCCTTAAACCCTAAACCCTCAACCCCTATACCCTCAAATATACTAGATGGAAATAGGTTTGCTATCTTTCACATTTATATTATATTTATTATATAATATTATATAATATATTTATTATATTATAAATATAATATAATATTTATATTGTAGTATAATATTATATTATATTATAATATAATATAATATAATATAATAATATATCATAATATAATATTATATTATATTCATATTACAATATTATATTATATTCATATTACAATATTATATTATATTCATATTACAATATTATATTATATTCATATTACAATATTATAATATAATATAATATTATATTCATATTATAATATTATAATATAGTATAATATTGTATTCATATTATAATATAATATAATATAATATAATATTACATTATAATATATTTAATAATATTTATTGTGTAAGATAATCAAGATTTATGTATTCTAATTTATTTACTTTGAAATCCATTTTAAAATCCTCTTTAGTGGGAATGTTTCTCAGCAAGCAAATAAATTTTTTGTCCATTTTGAAAACTAAAACTGGCGCCCCAAAACATAGCCACAAGTCTTATAAAAGAACCAACCCTAAATTCCCATACTTTTCCCTAATCACTAAATGCAGTGGAGGCAACTAGAGGAGGGTTAGTTTGTAGTGTTAGGGAGGACTCGACCATGGTGGCTAGGTCTCCTTTTTTTCCCTCTTATTTTCTTCTCTATTCTAGGCACTATTTACTATGAAGGTATGTTCTTGTAGGGGTCAAGATTATACCAGAAATTGGCACAAATAGACTACCTGAGCCACCCAAATGATACATGAGGAAAAGAGGGTCCATGGTACAATACGTTGGAGTGAGATGCTTAGCAGTTACTCAATAGGGAGTTTGTTTTGCTCTGCATTTTATTTTAGTTTGTTTTGCAACCTAAACTCCTTCTGACCAATATTCATTAGGATATGTTCAACTTTTTCTCTTGATTGTTTCTTTCATTTGCTGGATCTTGGCCGTAATTTCATTTTAATAAACATACTCTAAAACCCTCATTGAAACCTTATTTTCAGGCTATAGCTCGCTAAAACAGAGAAGTGAAAGGTGAATACCAGCGATGAAGAGTTTGGGGGAGCACAACCAATTCTCAATTGAAGGTTGCTTCAAAGATTATCTGGGACCTATGAAGGCCTGTGCCTATGAATTATCTTCTATAGGTATGGATATTTAAGATTCAACCCTCTTTTGTAATTTCAAAGAAACAATACTTTGAGTTCCATATTCAAAACATTGCATGTAAGAGACTAGACTTCAAGTGTTTGTAAGATTAAAAGTGGTATATGCACTAGAGGCATAGTTTCCAAAAGAGATGGATACAAATTTTCAGAATTTAGGTATGAATGTGCATAGGTTCAAGGTACATGATATGTCTGATATATATGCACCCAAAAAAAATCAAAAATTAAAACATTATTCTTCCAAGGTAATCTTGTTCCCCTAATTGCCCCAATCCTTTTGACAAGTTCTATGCTACCTTCAAATTTGTTGCTAATTTCTTAGTTTGGATTTGTGAGAAATAGTGTGTGTGGGCTCTTTTGAATTTCATTTACTTTTTATCTCTCAATATGAGGAGGCATCCACTAAGGAACCAAGAGAATCAAAGGCCATCCTTGCTTGCAAGAGACCACTCCTACATGTTCCCTCATCTCTGAAAAAATGCACCCTACTCCAGGGCAACATCTCCGAGTTTTAGTAATTAGAATCTTTGAAGATCATATTTTAGATATAGTACAAACTTCAAACAATAATTATTCAATGAATTGTACATTTTAAACTAATATCATTTGGTTATATATTTGATGTGCAATCCTTGACTCATACCTATCAATATCAGATAGTTTACATGGCTAACACAATTTTAGAAAGAGAAAAGTAGACAATTTATTCACAAGAATTGTTAGTACAAAATAAAAAATAACAAATAGAGAGAATTATCCAAGTGAATCATTATATGTTACTCATAAGTTCTGTCTTCAAATATTATGCATCTCTAAAGGCTTGCATTCCCTAAAAGTAAGCATGTATGAAGAAAGTCTCAAACCATTTAAGCATTTGCAATAGAAAATATAAGGTATACACCAACTAAGCCACTATAGCCACCACACTAAAGATAAATATAGAAATATCTTAAGATAAATGAAATAGAAAAACAAAGCCATACGAGATAGAGGAGTTAACAAATTTTTTCAAAATGAAGGTTCAAGTTCAGAGCTCAAGAAGATGCTAAAATATGTTGAAATTGGGAAAATAATGTATCCAACATGCTCGTTGCAGTGTATCAGGAAGTGGGGGGCTAGGTGCAAGTCTCTGATGACTTTGAAAAAATAGGCACACTTGGGTTGTGGCATGTAAGTGAAATGTTAAAAACAGAAATAGAGAATTCACCAAATCTATTAATAAATGATTCCATCTAGATGTAGCTGGAAAGTAGAAGAATAACATTCTTTACAAACATCAAAATGACAAAATTTAACCCCAAGAAAACAAGTGGGTCCTAAGCTCAAATTTTGAGCAAAGACAAGAGATTTAAATGGGGTCTTCCAAGTTCTTTAGACCTCCTAAGCTTATATATTTGAACAAGGTTTATTATGATGATTACCATTAACTCCTCCTGGATTCCTGAAGTGGAAAATTTACCAATAAAAAAAAAAAACAATATTCAAAACATGGGACATGGAAATTTAACTTCCAACAAGTGAATGAAATATAAATGTTGTCGTGCCTTGGAAAGAAAAACTTGTGTTGATGTTGAATGGAGGTTATTGCTTCTTTCTTGGCTACTGTACTTGCTACTCTATCTGCCTCTCACAAATTTATGGGAACTATCTTTGTACATCCTGAAAATTCAATTTTAAAACCTATTAACCCGTAGAAAAAAGATTAAAGATTTTAGAGGGGCTCGATGGTAGATTATCATGACTAGGCTTACTTTGATTTAAGAGGATAAGTTCAAATTCAGTGTAGGCTATCTTGATATCACATTAGATTATGAACACAAGGTTTTGAGAGTCCATGGGAGTGAACCTTCCTCCTCTTCAAAATCTTCTTCTTCTTCTTTGTCCTCATCTAACTCCACAAGAGATTCATCTTCTAAACCTTCCTCATCTGATTCTAATTCCTCTTCTACATTAGAGGGTTCATATCCTTGATTTGACTCTTCTAAATTATCAGAATCAAAATCACTAGCTTCCATATTCAAAAATTCCCAACCACCATCTTCAATAAATTTATCTAGATCATCAGTAATAGACTTCAAAATTGGCCACTAGTTCAAGTTCATTCTACTTTCATAATACTTTATATCCATGGAGTTCAACCATTCCTTGATGCCATCAAGCAAAGATTGAGGAATGATGTCAATGTGGAGTACAACCTGCTTGAAGTCTTTGAAAACAATAGCCATATCAAATTCCTTTTGCCCCAAGTCCTACTCTCTCAAGGTTAACAATCTCAATCTCACTAATAGTGATTACTAAGAAAGGTAATTCCACCAACTCTACTAAATAGTTTACCGTATGAACAATAAAAGTAGACGCTTTGAAAGGAACTCCATGAAAACCAAACTCTCTAAATGGTATATCAAACTATAGACACTTGAAATATCCTAATTGATATCATGCACTTGATTTTGATTGACTAACATTGATTCTTCCTTAATCATTTCCACACTAACCAATTAATTGAATAATCTTTATTTAATTTAATTCATCTTTAATAAGATAATGAACTTTATCAAATTATTTCATCATGTTCTTCCTTTGATTAAATAAATAAACTTTATTTAATTAAATCCTAATGTACTTTCTTTTGATTAAATAAATCAACTATATTTAATCCTAATGTTCATTTAATTGAATAAATCATTTTATTTAATTAAATTACTAATCTTCCAATATCCTCTCATTTGATTTAAATAAATTCAAATATTTAAATTAAATGTCATAATCAATCTAATTTCATCTAAGTTAATTAATCATTAATTAACTCCTAACACTAATCCTCCATTCCTCTAGCTTTTGCAAGTTGCACATGTAAATCAATTTATTTGATTTACTAATTACCCTGTTTTCATTCAAATATGGCATATTCTTGGAATATTCTACTTCTTTGAATTCTCCATCCCAAAGGACTTTTGTCCTCCAACTTGGCATTAAAGGCTCTTACATGTCCTCTCCTTGATCCAACTTGGCATTAATTCCTCTTACATCCCCTCTTGCACAAGTCACCTCTTCAAATTCAAATTTCACCTACATGCATTTAACATGCACATTGTTCAAAATGTGCTCCACTCTTGGGTAAGTGCACCAAGATGGTTCCCAAAAAGGGGGCTTAAGTGGCCACTTTTTTTTCCTGAAATTAGGAAATACTGACCTTGGATGTGAAATTGAGGATAGTTACACTCAAAATTTTGAGATGAAACAAAAACAAGGATCGAAGTGCTCCGAGTCTACTTTATAAACTACTAATTTATTTTGAAAATGGTTGAGATTAAGGGGTTCAAAAGAGGGACGTACACAAATTGGTGCTGCTTTTGTCAAAAAAACATAACATAGCAACTCTTGTACGACCCTAGCACGGTGAATTTTTTTGTAGTATTTTTAAAATCACTAGGGTCAGAAGTTAACTAACAGTATTTAGTTGATGCATGATTTTTCTGATAATTTTTTAATGAATATTTGATTTTTTACTAATTTTCTAAGTGGGCATTTCCTGAAAAACAGAATTTGGCCTTGCTCCCCCTACAAATTTTGTAAAGTAATTGATTTTTTTTTTTAAATTGTAGAATGGAGTCTAGTTTCTAAAAATGTAATTTATTTGAAATTTTGATGAACGGTTAATTTATAACGAAAAAAACACCAAACACTACTTTTTGGAAAAAAAGAGACATACAAACAAAAGAAATTATGGATGAAAGGATTAACATTGTCAAAAAGTGAAAAAAATTACATTGTTGGATAGCTAAGAGAGAACCTAACATTACCCATGTGTTCGATTTTGTTGATATTGAACCAGATGCAATGTTGACGGTGAGCATGAACCCGATCATGTGAAAAATTGTAGAATTTGCAAAAACACGTCTCTAGTCATTGGGAATTCCCTCCAGGCCTTTGGATTGGTATTCCAGGGAAAATACCAATGCTAAGGTTGGGGGATTCCCAAAGAAAAATATAACGCAAGTGCGTTATAACACGCTCGTGTTATGTCTTAGTTTTGATATTTTTTTTGCTTATCTAGGTTACATGTCAAGCAAGACATAACATGAGCGTATTATAACACACTTGCGTTATGTCTTCCTTTATGTTAAATTCCACTCTATTGAATGTTTGTTGATATATTTGTATGTCTATATGTACATGTATGTTGGTGTGTCATGTATGTATGTATGTATGCATGCTTGTATGTATGTATGTATGCCTATATGTATCGGTGTGTGTATATTGTATGGATGTAGGATTGTATGTATGTATGTATGCCTATA
>VDFB02271358.1:507333760-507438885 GCA_007258455.2 Sequoia sempervirens
GGAGAGAGTGGTAGAGTGGGAGAGAGTGTCAGAGAGAGTGGGAGAGAGTTGGAGAGAGTGGGAGAGAGTGGGAGAGTGTGGGAGAGAGTGAGAGAGAGTGTGAGAGAGGGTGTGAGAGAGTGGGAGAGAGTATATAGACAAAGAGATAAAATGAATCTATAAAAAAAGCTAGCTTTATGATAACACGAGCGCAGTTTTAAGAAGTAGAGACATGGCTATTCTAGCAAGAAATAATGCACTCATGTTATAACGTGAGAGCGTTATATCTTGCGCTAAAAACACTAGAAAACACAATATACCCGTGATGTCGGCCCACATTCTGCATATTGTCTTGGTTCTACGCATGCTCTGACAAAAAGTAGCTTTTTGATGATTGAGTGAAGTGTCCATGCATGATTTTTAGATTCCACCACCTTTTTCATGATATTTCCACCACCTTTGCATGAAATAATAGAGTTTTCACATTGAAAGGCATATAATATCAATTCAATTTTTAATTCTAGTGATAACTGATATACAATTGAAGTTTGGAGGGGAACAAACTTTTGAAAAGTTCAAATTGTTGAGGAGTCTGAGGAAAGAAGAATGAAAGGCTACATAATTGGGTAGAACTCCTCCATTTGAAACTTTGGTTTTTTAGGTATGTGAAGTCTTTGTACATTTTTTTCCATTCTATTATGGCTTGCTTTCATTCTTTTTGTATTGCATATTCCATGCTGATCATTGTTTGTTTGTCATGTTACAACCTTAGGTTGTTAATGGAAATTTTAAATTACACAATTCTATATACTTTCCAATTAAATTTTTAAAACACATCTCTTTGAGGCATTTTGTTATTTAACAATTGACTTACTTTGTGTATGCTTCCAAAGATTTCATTGAGGTATTTTTTCAAACAGTTATACAAACCAATTGATTGCCTTGTCTATGCTACCAAATTTTTGATACATGTCTCTAAAAAATTGGAATACACTCCTAATGCAGTAGGGGGAGGCTTGCAACACACAAACACACAACTCCAATATGCAAACACAATTTTTAATTTACAATTTCATCAGGACCTCTTCATTCAACATATTCACACTGTTCCTTGTAGCATATCAAAGTCACTCAATCGGGTATAATTCCACTCACACAACCTTTCAAATCACAACACAACACACATTAGGGACCCATTACAAATCCTTTCAACATATCCAACAATCACCAATGCTTGTTTTGTACCAAATTGTACAAATAAGGTTTTCTACACTTTTAAGGGCCCAAATTAGCCCACTTTTACAAAGGGACCACCTTCAAAACTTTTCCAAATCTCCTAAAACCTTGGGGAAACACTTTATATCTATCAAAACTTCAAATTACAATGTTAGATGGCAGAGATTCAATCATTTACCACCCAAACCATAAAATTGTCTCCCTAGGCTTAGAAACCTTAGGTTTTATTGAACGTAGCACTTGCCAAACACTCCAAAACTTGACAACTGTTCAAAAAAGCATAAAATACCCTGCTCATGCTCAATCTAACATAAAATAATGCTGCCAAACTCAAAAACTCAATTTCACTCACCAAAACCTCATTTTTCTTAAGGAAAACTCAACATTTCCTCATTTGGTTTTACACCCAATCCAAGGATCATCCTCCATTAATGTTTCTCACGGCCTTTGATAATGTTTCCCTCCTAAAACAAACCACTTCAACTTCCAAAATTAACATTTGAAAGAGGTGGCCGTTGGTCTCCCTCTTTAATACACTTTTACAACCCTGGTGTAGGAGCACCTACACCTCATCCTCCTTATTTGAACATTTGATGGTAATTAGGAGGTTAATAGGTAGGTGGATGAGTCTTTGATCATGTTTTATTTTGAATAAGGTCAATCAATACCACTAAGCATGTCTTGGTTGAGTTTTTAGTTTAGGTGTTAAAATTTGAAAAATGGTGATCTTGCACTAAAGTATCTTTGTAGCCTTTGAAGGAAAGTTTTTGAATTTACATGTAAAGCGTGAAAGATTAGTGTTTTGTGGATGTAATAAGGCTCATTTCAAGCCATTGGTGTGGTTTTAGTGAGTTATAGGTGTTAAAAGTGAAAACTTACAATATGAGTAATATTGTTGTTATATCATGTGTAAATGATGTAAACTTGGCCTTCAACAGTCATTACGGGTTTGAAATTCAGTTGCAAGGTAGTTATTCGGTTGGATGTGAAGAAGAAGCCTTTGAATGGCATGTAGAAATAGAATGTAAGTTTGATTTGGAGTTTTTGAGAAGAAAATACATTGAAATCTCAAGTTTAGCAGCAATTTTATGTGTTTTCTGGTTTTTTCCCGACTTGTACGGTAACCCAAAGTCTTGTATTATGAAAGTGTCTTTTGGAATAGTGTAGGGGCACAAGTATTCTATGATTTCCATCTGGTTTTAGGGCTTAATAAATAATTTGAAGCTTTCTTTAAGGGTTTTCTTGTGCATAGCCCAGGAACCCCTATTTTGAGGGTTTTGTGAACAAAACATGATTTAAAGGGCCCTTACATCTTCTGTGGAAACTGTAACTCATGTAAGGGACCCTATGATGTCTAATTTAAGTGTAGGATGCATGATTTGAGTGATAGTAAAGAAATAGGAGTAATAAATCTGCTGCTATAGTGAGTTTTGTGAACAAAAATGCATGTGAATGAGGGCTTAGGCCTAGGGTTTGGAAGAATCTCTATGGGAGGTCATGATGTTTTGAAATTTTAGGCATGTGTAGGGTTTAAAAGTTTTGGAGGTTGTTATTTCCTTTGTTAAAGTTGGTTTTAAAGTCTGGGAGGTTGTGGAAGTAGCATATTCAATAAACACTCTTGAATAGTGCATAAAACAAGGGTTTTCAGGTTTGGCATGAATTTTTTCATACTAGAGGAATCTAGTTGTGGTTTTGGAGGTTTGGGAACCTAAGAAATTCTTCCCCAAGGTTTCAAGGTCCTATGATAAGTTTGAGGGCATGTTGCTTTGTAAATTAGGCCTAATCAACCTAATTAAGGGATGTTTTTGGGGATTTGGTCAAAAGGACTTGTACCTGACATTGAGATATGTGTAATAAGTTTGAAATGGGTGTCTAAAACCATAAATTTTTTTCTAATGTTTTGGAGAACATTTGAGCTATTGGGAAAAAACTAAGTTTCCACTACTACTACGGTTCAAGGGGTGAAAGTGTGAAATCTAACTTCAGATGATTGTCAAGCTTTGAGGGTCATTTGGTTTGTTCAAATAGGTCATATTAATCTTGTTAGATGTCTCTAAAAGGCATGTTGTCAAATTGGTTGTGATTGAGCCTCCCAGGTCTACATCAAACCCTTCACTATTTGTTAATTTCACAACTTAGCACTTTTTGCACATTTTGAAAATTCTACTACCTATTTAAACTATTTTGGTTTTCATCTCTATTTCTAAATTACCTCATCAGTAAAGCTACCTCATCACCTATGTTGTCTAATTATGAAGCCTTGAATGACATATATATTTCATTTATTTTAATGGATACATTTTTGAGGAACTAATATTCATTTCATTACCATGCTACAGGTAAAATTATCCGCCATGCCGAAGAAATGAACAAGGAAGAAACTAATAGATGAAGAGTATGAAACCTTCAAAGAAAAAGAGAGAGAAAAAGTGGTGACATATAGTGAAAAGAATAAATTAGAAACGATTGACGAAAACAAGCCAATTGAAGAGGAACCTCAACCGTCAAAAAGAGAAAAGAAATTGGCAGCACAAAGGGAACAAATGTGAAAGAGTCGTGCTAGGACAGATGTAGATACCATAGTTGGAGACACACCCTCTACCGCAAGTGAATACGAAGGGACACCATTAAGCAAAAGCGAATATGGAGGGACACCATCTACCACAAGTGAGTATGATTGGACACCATCCATCGTATCTCAAGTTGAGAGTACATCATCACTCAGATTTGACAAAGAAGGTATGCTATCATCCCCAAGTGAAGATCAAGGTATGTCTTCTACTCCACCCTCGATTGAAGGTACGCAATCTAGCCCACCTCAATTAAATATTGATGAAATTGCTAATGTTGAGATGTATGTACCTAAGAGAATACCACCTAGAATTTTGTGTAGAAAGCCAAAGTTTTTGATTAATATTGATGAAGATATTTTGCAGCACATGGAAGTTAAGATTCCAGAATGCACTTGTAGAAGATATGTTGATAAGATTTGAAAAATATTCTTTGAAAGGCTAAATGAGACTACAAGATGTCAACTATTTGTTCAAATGATGTGGGGTTTAAAGTATAGAAACATCATGAAGACTCTTGGGTTGAGAACATTGAATGCATCAAGTGAAGACACTATTGTGAAGAATCTAATGGATGCTTATGAGAGTGCGGGTAAGACCTCACGCTCAAAGGAGAGTAATGTCACTCGACGTGCCATTACATTGACTTTGGTAAGCTATCAAACAAAGAGATCTCGTCTCATTGAAAAGACAAGTGAACAAATGGGAATTAGTAGAAAAACTTTATCAAAAGTCATTCAAAGGCGACAAAGAATTGAGGGAACTGATTCAAATGAATTATGGGAATTATCGGGGAGACTGCCACATAAAGATAAAAAAAATTGAAGCATTGAGAACACTAATTGAAGAATATTGGAAGAATAATACAAGGCCATCTCTGAATCAAAGGGATGTTGTAAGAAGGAGAAATGGTAGTTGGAACCGTGAGCCACATCCAAAGCATTTTTTGGATACGACTCAAACCCAATTTTTTTGTAAATTTTAAAATGATTATCCTCAAATTAGTATTTCTCATTTTTTTTGAAATGCTTAAACCTTTTTATGTCAAGATAAATCACACACACACTAGTTTTTGTAGACTACATATTGAATTCTCTAACCATTATGATGTTTATCGTTCTATATGTTTAGATTTGCATACTGACGATGTTTTGGAGTATTGTGGCATAAAAGCCCCACCAAAATATTCAAGAGAGTTCTTATCAAAAATTTAATGTGAAATAGAGGATGGAAAAATATTCTACAGGACAACATGCTTGGATGGTCCATGCGAGCATTGTGGTGGCTTGCAATGAATGCCACTATGTCAACATATGGAAAGCACAGATGAGGTGGGACAAAAACTAGTAGAATTTGGGAAGTCTAAAAAAGTGGCATACGCTACAAAAGATGGGTCTCAAGCAAAAAGGTGTGATTTGGTTATTGAGAAGATTCTAGCATATCAGTTTATGTCCATGTTTCGTGAGAATCTAGTGTATGAGTATGTAAGGCACACCCATAGAGCCCGATGGCTAGACACACAATTCAAGCTATGTAAGGACACCTTTCTAGTTGGTAGCATAGTATTAGTGGTTGAATTTACAGAGAACTACACTCTACAACCACAGTGTGAGGTGCAATCACAGTATTACAACTCCACACAGGTTTTGATATTTGTGCACATAACATTCATTCATGTAGCTGATAGTACAAAGGACCAAAGGAAGGTATTGAGGGAGTATCACTTTTATATTAGTGATGATCGCACACATTCTTTATAGTTTGTGCAAGGTTGCTTCTAGATGTTCTACAGTGATTTGGATCAAAAGGGCATAGCATATGGTTGGTATATAATATGGTTAGATAACTGTGCAACACAGTTCAAGAACACATGCATGTTCTACTAGTTGTGTAGGATGCATCTCACTATAGGTGTTCAACATATGTGGAACTTTTGTGAGGTCGGTCATGGAAAGGGGGAGCATGATGGTGTATGATCATGCGTGAAAAGAGCATTAGAATGAGAAGAGTTAAAGTATAAAGATAGTGCAAATTTGATAAATGCAGGATCAATCATTGAGTGGTGTAATGATTTGATGGGTCCAGGTAATGAAGGTACATCTTCAATTCGTAGATATTTTTGGTTGATGGATGATACTAACATTGCACTATATGAGGATTTTTGTACACTAATAGGATTGAGTGAGCTACACTCTTTCCTTAGCTCAAATGCAGGTTCATGGAGTATCGATACATGTAAGATGGCATGCTTTTGTTCTTAATGTACAATGCAAGCCTGGAATGATTGTGAATCAGGGGAGTGGGTTGACAAATGGTTGACAAGTTATCTTAGCCCACTTCACACATATCGCCATCTGACGACATTGGAACTAACACATATGGAATCATCGGTTGACTTTGACCATGTATCAGATCTAGTTCAACCAGGTAATATATCTACTTGCTTATTTTTTGAAATTCCATATTGTTATCTTACTTTGTACTATATTCATAATGTTGACTAATTTCAAGAGATATGTCACACATATCAATGTAGGGAATGTTTATGCAGTTATTGTAGATGAAGACAACGAAGAGGGAACAAACTATTACTTGTGTCGTTGTGTTGAGGCCAAAAGGAAATTGGAAGGCCTAGTTATAGATGGAGAAAACATCGAATACTCTATAGGCTCAGTTGTTGCTATTGGAACATGGCTTAGAAGGTACCCACATAAGAGTGTTAAACATTGGTTGTTTCAGGACTTTGACACCCATCGTAAGATTCTTCATTACTCAAACCTTGTTGTGGCATCCAATGTTCATTTGACCAAATATGGTGGTAGACCTTTGAACAAGACCTTGTGGAAGGTCCGTGAGTCTGACCATGAGGCAATGCTTGACACAATAAAGAGTCAGTAATGGTTCTTATTAATTTATATTTGTATCCACGTTAATTTGTTTGATGCCAATGCTATCATCCTATTTTACTTTGTGTATCTGTAAGTAACCTGATAAACATTGATTGGTGTCCCCTTACATAAAATGCAGATTTATAAGCCATCCAAAAGAATCTCATGCAGAAAAGCAATGCAACATCCCTATTTTGATGATCTTGAAAAATCTCAATTATGATTAAATAAGCCATTACAAAAGTGCGTGCGAAACTTGGTGAGCGAATTTCAAGTTATTCATTTGAAGTTAACCTTATCATGAGCACCTATGATGTAGACATTATAAGAGAATCTTGAATTTCAAGATATTCTATTCATGAGAGGTGTTGTGTGCAATAGGTATCTTGGAACTCCCAGTAAAGATGTATGACCAGGAGTGACTAAGTTGAGAGATTTCCATGCTTATATGTAAGTTCCTTCCATCTATTTTCATTTCATTTCCATTTTAGATGAGTTGTTTCTTTTTATTGTTTTACTTTGCGTATCTGTAACTAAACTAGTAAAAATTGATTAGTCTCTCCTTGCAGAAAATGCTGATTTTTGAGCCATCCAAGAGAATCTCAGCCAAAAAATAAATGCAACATACTTATTTTGATGATCTTTACAAATCTCAATTCTGATTTGAAGCCATTATAAAAGAGCATGTGAAGCTTTGTGAGGGAATCTCAAGTTACTCATTTGAAGCTAACCTCTAAATGAGAACCTATGATGTAGACATTATAAGAGAATCTCGAATGTATGAGTGATATTGTAAAATATCTGTGAGAACAGAGTACCTAAGGCATTGTAATGAGATTTACTTGTAACGACGTTTACTGAAATATTGAAATTTGGTATAGGGGCACCAAGGTTATTGAGCAAATTTGGTTCATGGAAGTCTTTTAAGTTATTTTTGTGTTTTGAGTTTTTTAAATTGAATAAGGTCATATTACATCCACAATTGATTTATAATGTAATAAGTCATGTTAGTTACAAAATAAATAGTTATGCATGATTGGAAATATGTAGAATCATTTGTAAAGGCTATTTAAAGCCTCTTGAAGGCTCAAACATAATGTAATTTTGGTGCAGGAGCACCTAGTCTCCTAGTTGCAAAATTTCACTTTTTGAAGGTTGATAGGTGGTCAATATATTAGATTAAGGTATTTTGTGTTTATTTATGCTAAATAATGTCAATCAAGACCATTTAAGGTGTATTAGGGTGAGTTTTTGAGTCTCAGTGGTCAAATGTGCAAAAAAATGATTCTTGCTACAAAATTGTCAATATTTGAATTTGTAGCCTTTTGAAGGAAAATCTTTGAATATGGTTGTAAATGTGCAAGAATGAGGTCTAAGATTTTGATATACCATTTAGAGAGCTTGGTTTTCATGGGGTTCCTTTCAAAGCCTCTGCTTTTATTGTTCCTACGGTAAACTGTTTGATAGAGTTGGTGGAATTACCTTTCTTAGTAATCACTATTAGTGAGATTGAGATTGTTAACCTTGAGAGAGTATGACTTGGGAAAAAGGAATTTGATATGGCTATTATTTTCAAATACTTCAAGCAGGATGTACTTTGGATTGACACCATTCCTCAATCTTCACTTGATGGCATCAAGGTGATTGGGTAAAACTGTGGTTTAAGATTATGATAGAATTTTGTGTTTGTATTTGGTTTATGGAGTCCCTCAGTTTTTACCTAGATGTGTCAATCTGGGGTCATAAACTAATTGAAGGTATAGTGGTTGTTTTCTCAAGGGATGAAGGTAATAAGTGAAGTAGAGATGTATGCATATAAAAGTCTAAATAAATCAATAAAGATTTAAGACACACTTCTTCAAATTGTATTAGAATAGAAAGACCTATTTTAAACTCTTATCCACTCTAGCATTCTTGATTCAATTATGCTAATATGTGCTTTGTCTCACAACACCATCAATACCAACTACAATGGAAACATTGAAATTCCCTAGTAGTATTTATGTTGAGGAAATTTCCTTTAGATGCAAGGATTCAAAGCACATCAACCATGTGGTACAAATGATTAAATCCCAGAGACAATCTGTAGCAATGAAAGAGTTTGAAAAGGCAGAGAGAGCTACATTGGTGACTCAGGAGAAACTTCAGCTTTCAAAAACAAAGTCAATTAGGTTGGCAGATGTGTGGATCGGGCCAACATTTGGTGGAAGAGGAAGAAAGATGACTAGAACTCTGGAGGCCCACCATACTAGATTTCGGTATTCAACCATGAGAGTAGAAGAGAGAGCTGATATCATGTATCAAAATATTAAGCATGCATTCTTCCAACTAGTGGAGAAGGAGATTATTACTTTGCTTCATTTTCATTTGCATAACCATATCAAGGTGTGGGAACCAAGAAGACCAAGGATGTCTAGTTTTATGTGGAGGTAATGGATGTGGTCCAAACTTTAGGAGGGACAAGAAGGTCAATGTATGATCTTAATGAAATTGAGGAAGAACAACAAGAGAGGGATAGGAAAAATAAAATAAATATAGAGTTTCAAGGATTTGTCAAGCAAGTAAGAGAGCTATGGGAGTAGCCTCATCTAAAATATTTTGAACTAGAGTTTGATATACCATTTAGAGAGCTTGGTTTTCTTGGAGTTCCTTTCAAAGCCTCTATTGTTATTGTTCCTATGGTAAACTGTTTGGTAGAGTTGGTGGAATTACCTTTCTTAGTAATCGCTATTAGTAAGATTGAGATTGTTAACCTTGAGAGAGTAGGACTTGGGAAAAAGGTATTTGATATGGCTATTGTTTTCAAAGACTTCAAGTGGGATGTACTCCACATTGACGCCATTCCTCAATCTTCACTTGATGGCATCAAGGAATGGCTAAACTCCATGGTTATAAAGTATTATGAAAGCATAATGAACTTGTACTAGTGGCCAATTTTGAAGACTATTACTGATGATCCAAATAAATTTATTGAAATGTTGGTTGGGAATTTTTGAATGTGGAAGCTAGTCATTTTGAATCCGATAATTCAGAAGAGTCAGGTCAAGGATATGAACCCTCTGATGTAGAAGAGGAATCAAAATCACTCTTCATGTAGCCACCATCAAGAGTGTTACAAGCCAACAAGATGGAGGGAATTCTTATATAAGGATAATTTTCAATGTTGCAGCTATCAGCTTTAATTCCAACTACAATGGCAACATTGAAATTCCCTAGCAGTATTTATGTTAAGGAAATTTCCTTTAGATGCAAGGATTCAAAGCACATCAACCATGTGGTATAGATGATTAAATCCTAGAGATGATTTGTAGCAATGAAAGATTTTGAAAAGGCAGATAGAGCTACATTGGTGACTTAGGAGAAAATTCATCTTTCAAAAACAAAGCCAATTAGGCTGGCAGACGTGTGGATCAGACAACCATTTGGTGGAAGAGGAAGAAAGATGACTGGAACTCTAGAGGCACACCATACTGGATTTTGATATTCAACCATGAGAGCTGAAGAGAGAGCTGATATCATGTATCAAAACATTAAGCATGCATTCTTCTAGCCAGTGGAGAAGGAGATGGTTACTTTGCTTCATTTTCATTTGCATAACCATATGAAGGCATGAGAACCAAGAAGACCAAGGATGTTGAGTTTTATTTGGAGGTAATGGATGTGGTCCAAACTTTAGGAGGGGAAAGAAGGTCAATGTATGATCCCGATGAAATTGAGGAAGAACAACAAGAGAGGGATAGGAAAAATAAAATCAATACAGAGTTTCAAGGATTTGTCAAGCGAGTAAGAGAGCTATGGGAGTAGCCTCATCTAAAAGATTTTGAACTAGAGTTTGATATACCATTTAGAGAGCTTGGTTTTCATGGAGTTCCTTTCAAAGCCTCTACTTTTATTGTTCCTATGGTAAACATGTATAATAACCTTCAATGCCTCGAAGGAGAGGTTGTTGGTTGATTTGTAACCCATTTTTGATCAAGAAGAACATTATTTTCTAGAAATTTACTGGTTTTTATCACTTTTCTTGTTGTTGTACAACCTGTATGGATGCTAAGATGATATTAAACCTATTGGATGTTGTAGATTTATGAATTAGCTTTCATTTTCACCTATTTGGAGGTTCTAACTCTTTGTATAGTGAAAGTTATCTTGTTTTTACTGTTGCTACCTACTTTCACAGTGTTCTTGGATTGAAGGGTTTCATGATGTAATTCGACCCATTCCACTTTTTGTGCCTACTGTAACTTGTGGAATGGGTCCTCTAACTTTTAAAATACATGCCTAACCTATTTAGAATATTGTGGAGTCAAGGTTGAGTGTTTGGGATGATGTTCTAGGGCTATAGTAGCGTATTTTCATGATGAAAATGAGGGTTTCGAGTGGTGTTTTGACAAAATGTGGGAAGGACTATCCATGTAATGTATTATTCACCATGTGCAAGGTCTAGTAAGTGTGTTTGGTGCTTTTTTTGGGTCTGGTAGGTTTGGGAGATAGGAGTTTCATTAAAACCCCAAGTATTTTGCTTGAAATAGAGGGTTTGGTGTATTAGGGGTCTAGAGGTCTTGGAATTGGAAACAAATCATGGAATTGGAGGTTTTGACACATAAAATACTGTTGTTTGAGGATTTTGAGTGAATATCTAGTGTTTAAAAGGTTTTCTCTTTGTAAATAGGGCTAATTTAGTAGCCTTTGTGCAAGGTCGTCTATTGGATCTTAATGATGATACAAAGAAACATGGTATGATCTCTTGGGAATTTGTCTTAGGGTCTGTGTTAAAGCTTGATTGATGTTTGGTTGGCCATTGGATGACCTTCTCTAAAAGATAAGCTCATTTGATGAGATTTGGAGACTATAAGCCTATTGTTGTTAGTTGATTCAATTTGGGTGATTGTGATTTCAAGGTTGGTGTCTTGTTGAGGTTTGATTAGTTGATGTTGAAAAGAGTTCCTCCACCTTGAATTGAATCAACAAGCCCTCTAACATAACAAACCCCAAAACCCTCTTCTTTCACAAGTTAGGCAAGGGTTTATTGAAAACCCATACTCGAAACCTTCTGACAGCCAACCAAATCCTAAAACACCTTCAAAAAGGTGTGCAAAAGCTTAAAAGTTCAAGAGATATTGTTGCCCCTAAAGATTTCTTCAAACCCTAGCAGTAAACCACCATTTTCCACTAAAAAATGCACCATTTGACATCTAGGGCATCACCTAAAAACCCTCTATTCACCTGCCTTGCACACAAATTTTTGCATACATGTTTTATAACCATAACTAAGCCTTTCCATTGAGTTATAGAAGCATACAGTGGGTGAAAGGCTTAATATGACATTTTAATGCACTCATAACCCTTAAAACAAGGTATACAAAACTGACCCTCAATAATTGGCTTCTAAAATGGACAAAATCACTTGAAATCCAACCAAACCAAAACTAAAATGGAGTTAAGTTTTCTGCCCATTGAATTCCATAAAAAAGAGAGGACAAACACCCTGTACGAAACCATACAGTTCAATGAAACATCAAACCCAAAGTGCAAAAGGGTAAAAATCTTTGACGGGGTATTACTCGAATACCATGGTGCGTACGAAATCTTCGTCTAAACCTATGGGATCGCATTGGGGCTATCTATAATAACCTCTCTCGGTTTTTTTTATCTCAGAGTGGTTTTCCCATGGTGTCCAGTTTTCAATTGATGGAAAAAGTGTCAAATGCAAGCAGTGGAAAGTTGCAAAGTGGTGCAACTTTCGTTTTGCAACTCCTATGACCAAACAGACTGTTCCAACGCATCTGAATAGGTATTTTTATGCTATGCATGGTCCTATTTTGCACCCAAACACATGAAATCGATCTGAGCTACGTTCAACCAGATTGATCCCTTAAGGGTCCAAAATGCAAAATGGCTGCAAAATTTAACATGTTGTTACTCAGATACCATGATGCTTAGAAACTTCTCGTTTGATCCTATGGGATCGTATTGGGCCCCTCTACAACAACCTCTCTCCGTTTTTGTTATATCAGAGTGGTTTTCTTGTGGTGTCCAATTTTTAGCTGATAGAAAGTGTCAAATGCAAGTAGTGGAAAGTTGCAAAGTGGTGCAACTTTTGTTCTGCAACTCGTGTGACAAAACGAACTATTCCAACGCGTCCGAATAGTTATGTTTACACTAGGAATGGTCCTCTTTTTTACCCAAACACACGAAATTGCTCTGAGCTACGTTCAACCGGATTGATCCCTTAAGGGTCCAAAGTGCAAAATGGCTGCAAACGTCAGCATGTTGTTACTTGGATATCATGACACTTAAAAACTTCTCATCTAATCCTATGAGATTTTTTTGTGCCCCTTTGCAATAACCTCTCTCGATTTTTGTTATCTCAGAGTGGTTTTCCTGTGGTGTCTAGTTTTCAGTTGATGGAAAAAGTGTCAAATGCAAGCAATGGAAAGTTGCAAAGTGGTGCAAATTTTGTTCTGCAACTCGTGTGACCAAACATACTGTTCCAACACATTCGAATAGGTATTTTTACGCTAGGAATGGTCCTCTTTCACACCCAAACAGGCAGAATCACTTTGAGCTCCGTTCAACCGAATCGATCCCTAAAGGGTCCAAAGTGCAAAATGGCTGCAAACTTCAACATGTTTCTCGGATACCGTGACACTTAGAAACTTCTTGTCTAATCCTATGGGATCATATTGGGCCCCTCTACAATAACCTCTCTCAGTTTTTGTTATCTCAGAGTGATTTTTCTGTGGTGTCCAGTTTTCAGTTGATGGAAAAAGTGTCAAATGCAAGTAATGGAAAGTTGCAAAGTGGTGCAACTTTCGTTCTGCAACTCATGTGACCAAATGAACTGTTCCAAATTTTTGAATAGGTATGTTTACGCTAGGAATGGTCCTCTTTCACAACCAAACAAGCGGAATTGCTCCAAGCTACGTTCAACTCGATCGATTCCTTAAGGGTCTAAAGTGCAAAATGACTACAAACTTCAACATGTTATTCAGATACTGTGATGCTTAGAAACTTCCCATCTGATCCTATGGGATCATGATGGGCTCCTTTGCAATAACCTCTCTTAGTTTTTGTCATCTCGGAGTGGTTTTCCTATGGTGTCCATTTTTCAGTTGATGGAAAAAGTGTCAAACACAAGTAGTGAAATGTTGCAAAGTGGTGCAACTTTCGTTCTGCAACTTGTGTGACCAAACAGACTATTCCAACGTGTCAGAATAGGTATGTTTACGCTAGGCATGTTCCTCTTTCACACCCAAACACACGAAATCGCTCTGATCTATGTTCAACCCGATCAATCCCTTAAGGGTTCGAGTGTAATA
Source organism: Sequoia sempervirens (assembly GCA_007258455.2). Lineage (NCBI taxonomy): Eukaryota > Viridiplantae > Streptophyta > Pinopsida > Cupressales > Cupressaceae > Sequoia > Sequoia sempervirens. The sequence goes on from VDFB02271358.1 coordinate 507,347,753, forward strand.
TGTTAAAATAAGCCATTCCACCTATTGTTCAGGCTATGCCTCAGCGATATGGGCCTTATGTAAGTAGGATAGGGAGTAGAAATAAGAAAATAACATTGGTAAAGGCATTGGAAGAGATTACTAACGCTGCCCCTGTTGAAAATTCAGAATTGAGGCCCTTTAAAAGCAAGGCTAGAAGAGGTGAAAAGAAGAAATTGCTTGAAAATAAGTTAGAATAGGTTGGAATAGGGTGAGGTTGTGGAGTTTGATGTGTTCAAAAGGTCTACAAGGACAGGGGAGGTCAAAAGTATGTTATGGCATGATGCCCTAGTTGGGAAAACAAGGATTTTCAATGAAAAAGAGATGTTTGAGGGAGTAAAAGTGGGTAAAGTCAAGAGGCAGCATAATTTGGTGGTTAATTAAGTTTGTACAGGAAGAATGAAGAGTGTTGGAATAGGTTTTGAGGTTTGAGTTTGAGTTTGGGGGTTCGGTTCATTTTGGGTTCGTTGGTACAAAAAAATGTAAAATTTATATATATATATATATATATGTGTGTGCAGCCTAGAAGCATGAATTAGGATTAGAATATCACATAACATCATATAAACAACAAAACCACCATAAACTTGAATTTCATTTAAAACATGCATGATAAATATTCATCGTTGAAACTTGAATTGTGGTAGCTTGATATATAGAGTCTACTGATGCTAGGGTTCAATTTGTATGATTTTGAAAAAAGAAGACAATTGAGTAGAGTTATTAGTGTTCTTCATAAATCATAAGAATTTATTTAGTACACTAGAAATTTTGATGTCTTCTTACAGTATCAAACATTATTTTGTATCACTGTTACATTGGTCTTGAGAGTGGTAGCTTAATATAGCTCCACAATACAAAATATAGTTTACTTGTGCAGCGTAACGATGGCATAGGCAAATTTTTCTTTCAAAGAACCAAAGGGTGAGTGCACAATTGAAGTGTATAAACACATATATTTTTGTAATATCAAGAATACTTTTTGAAACTTCCATGCATTGCTAATCTAAAAGGAAAATTATTTTGCCTAATTTGTATGCAGCCATGCTTTTGACATTGTCAAAAAGAGCAAAACTTCCTGAATGATGCAAAGGCATGGCCAAGGTTCTAACTCTTCCAAGTCAAGTTCTAACTCTTCGCATGAGAGAAAAGAGATGTTGGAGAGTACATCAAGTCAATGAGAACAAAAGTGTAATGTGTTTTAGTTTGTAGTATTCCCCTGTTTCTCTATAGATGTGTGATAAATTCTCGATTCAATGATGCAAAACAATTTTTGAAAAAAGAAAGTTGTGTCACAATTCGCTTTCAATCTAGCAAGCAAAAACGAAAGCTCAGTATCTTGGAATGAAAATTCTTGTTTTCAAAAAAAATAATAAGAATGAGATAATTAAGGTGTTTGAAGTGATTGAGAGGTCACTTTTATGGTTCCCTTGGGTGTGGGTCAAAGTCAATCTCCATAAAACATTAAAAAAATGTTCAAAAAAACACTTCATTGGATGCCTAGGCACATAGGTTTTGTCTTGGTTTGCCTAACTACCTGGGTGAACTAGACCCAAAAATGAAGGACCCTGATCGAACCCACAAGTGAATCAAACCAGGACCCGCACCACCTAAGTGAACCAGGACCAAAACCAGGGTTAAAATAGAAGAACCCAGTAACATAGATAATGTGTCAAAAAGTTGACTACTTCATCTACTCTGAATATTATGTTTCGCAAGTGTTGTGAAGATTATGTATCCTTTGTTTGATTAAGTTGTTCCAATCAAAGGATTAAATATATTGGAATCTTTTTATCAATCATTTTCATGGACTACCAATTGAAAACATGGTTTTTGCTTTTAGATAAAGTTGTTTACCATCAATCAATTAATTTATTCAAGACAAACCATGAAGGACAACAATGATCAATGCTATGGCTAACCAATTAAAAATTATGCACGTGAATATGTCAAGCATGTACATGTGAATAAGGGAAGCACAAGTAGTCACAAACACGTATGCCTTGAAGTATACACACAAATACATAGTATACACAACTTAATACAAAGTATATGCACGAATACAAGGTATACACATGAAAATGCATAAGTCACAAAGTCTACATTGGAACACACGTAGGTTGCAAAGTATACACGTAAGTTGTAAAGTATACACTTGAATACATGTAACTCATATCTATTGAACCATGAATTTATAAGATGCAAATATGGACACCATCGATAAAAAAGATTTGTATTAACCAAATAGCCGGGCGGGTGCATGAAGTTGGGTTACACTTTTGTGGCCAACTTAAAAAAAAGTTTGAAAATGCCATAACGCAAGCGCGTTATGTCATTTTAAAAGCAAAAAAAAAAAAAGGTGAAAGCTATTCATTTCTCTTCTCTATTTTTTTGCTCTGCCTGCGGCCAAAAACCCCCATTTTCGCGCTCGCATTCTAGGAGGAGGTATTCTACAAAATTCATCAACAATAGTTTATTTTCGTTTGCAAAGATGGCCCCATGATGGCAAAGAGGTGCAGGAGGTAAGTATTGTTTGCTATTTGTTTTGAATTTCTTAGTTTCAAGTTCATTTTGTTTGTTTTAGGTTAGATTTGATTGTTTTTTTTTAAATTGTAGGAGATGCAAATAATCCTACAAATCCTGAAAATGTCAACAAGAAGAACAAGCAAATCCTCCTCAAAAAAATCCTCAACAAAATCAACCTCCCCCACCAATCACTCAAGACCCTCCTGGCACTCAACAAAATTTGAGGAGTGAAATTGAAAACAACAAAAAACAAATTGAGGATCTTATCAGTAGGTTGAGTGGTCCAAATGCTTCAACTACAGAAAGAATGACACTAGAAAATTCAATAAAAGAGATGTTAAAAAATGTAGATTCAATAACCCAACAAATAATGAGATGGCAAGATAGGAGGTAGACAACTATGGCATATTATGCAGATAAACTATCATATAAACAAGTAAAATATTTAAAAATTACTAAACGTGATTTGTGCTCTTTATTCACTAACCCTAGAACAAATCAAAATATTAGCCTCAATGCAAAGAGGTTTCCTATTCATTGGTTGCACCACCAAGAGATTAGGAACCATTTTTATGATAGGTGGTACTTGGTCTTTGATTACCCACCGTGCAACAATTGTGAAGTCCCCCAATATTTTCTTAGGAAACTATACAATGAGTTTGTATTGAACCAAATCCCTAATTATTTTGATATGAGGGAGTTCCGGGGGAGAGGTGGGGGCTCGGCTCAGGATAGGCCTAGTGCACAACCGGATCCTACGCGGCAAGGGAGACGACCTCTCGCTAGGCCGCCTCGTGAGCACATTGTTATGCCTGCTGTTGCGAAGGAGAGTGCCGACATAGAGACATTGTAGGCGATCAACACTTTGACCCGGAGTGTCATCCATCATACTAGCCCTATTGTATAGTGCCATCAAGGGGAGTCTTTGGGTGGTGGCCTTCGAACCCATGTGTGTCAATCTTGCGGGGTGACTTGTTCATATAACCCCATTGGCACTCAAGAGGATGCTACACAGGATCTGTATGCTGCCATGCAGGACCCATATGCTGCTACGTAGGATCCGTATGCTGCTACACAAGATTCGTATGTTGCTACGGGGATGGAGAGGATGACTGAAATTTTTCATCATGCATATGGCATTGATAGTTGGGTAAAAGTCAGCATGTTCATTGAATTTAATTTATTAAATTTCGATTCTAAAATGCATGACTAACTAATTTAGTTTTATTATTTTAATAAAATTGCAGGGTCAAAGTGTTGAGACTAGATACACCGGTCCTCCACCTACTTATTTTTGCAGTACACCTATTAGTGGGGTATGTAACTAGTAAACAATTATAAATTTATTACATGTTAATAGCATTGTTTTACGAAAGGTATTTTAATACATGTGATTTTGGATGTTGAATAGGCTAATATTGGCGGTTTCAAGCAAACACCTCCTAGTGCCAATGGATTCACTCAAACGTACACAGAGGTAATAGAATAAAGAGAACTTAACTAATGAATTCTACTTAATAGATTTGTGTATTTTATATTCATATTGTTGGTTACGTTGCATTACACATCATTCAAACTCAAAGCATTACTTCAAATTCCATAACTAATAACTAGATGTTGATAGATGACAAAATTTCAACTGTACAATATAGTTGTTTAGAAAGTCAACATAAGTAGCACGATGCAATTACTTCACATGGAGGCATGTGCTTGCAAAGGTGCACTAGTACAAAAAACTATGAATGCTTGGAAAAAATCTATGAAACCATAATAGTAAGCAATAACATAGACAAGGTAGTTAGTGATGTAGAGCATCATATCAAAACACTCAATCATCATGGTACATCTAATTCAGAGCATCCAACAAACACCATCAACATCATTTCTTCAAGGGATTTCAATCCCAAATAGAATCAGGAGAAGATCAAATATAATTTCATCAGAAATCTACTTTTCATTCAACCAAAATCCACTCAAATTCTCTTAGGCATTCCATAGGCCATCATTCATCATTCCACTAATTAGTATTCCAATCGACTCATTCAAAGCAAATACTAGATATTAAAGAAAACTTTGACTTAATCAATTAGATTCATATCATTCTCAACCACCATAAAAACAACATAAACCTAATTATTGACACTTGAACAATTCATCCTTTCATTTATTCACCAAGGCAACAAATCAACTAAACCATACCTCACTATTATCAGTCCATTATCAAGCACTGTACTCACCATATTTTGACTGCAGTAGTCTATTTACAGGTTACAAACTCATGCTACAAAAGAATCTTGATTATCATCTTGTGGTTAATCACCAATTTGCTCAAAAGGCTTCATAATACTCACCCATCCAACCATCAAAGTCACCAAACCTGTCTTATACACCTTAACCAAATTTAGTAACATCAATCATATCATTAGTTTGATAGTAACCAAGCACTCAATATCATCCTTTCCACTGTTTAAACAAACATCTTTGTTTTGATCAGACAATATCATATTCCTCTAGTAGGTCTGTCAACCATTGAATCGGGTAGTTACATTCCTATCTCAAAGCTTATTAAAAAACTCAATGCACATTTAGAAACACTTTCCAGCACATCACAACATATCAAAGTTCTTAGATGTTTGACATAAAGAAAATCATCAGATTTCAGACTGTCCTCTGAAGAAAGGCTAGTAGATTAGGCCTGTTTTACAAAGGAGACCCCTTCAAAACCATTCCAAATCACTCAAAACCTCAAAAAAGTCTTCAAGCATGTCTTATAACTCAATATTTCACCATTTATAGGGATTGAAAACCATGAAAATGTTATGATCCAATAAACCCTCGTTTATAGGGTGTAAAAGCACAAATCAAGGAGGGTTTTGTGAAAAATACTCTTGCAAACCTCTATTTCTCTGGCCACCACCTGGAACATGATTTTTTATGTCTGCCAAGACCTTCTACATCATTTCCAAGCCTCTACACTCTTTATTTATTCATGACCCATGACTGTAGCATCACTTTGTGTAGGAAAATCCTCTATTTTCTAGTGTAGCAGCAACTCCGCCATGGTATTCTTGCTTTTCCCTACGCTTACAATCATCAAAACATGAAAAACATCCTAACATTAACCTACTCCACCAATTTACTTGACCTACATTGGTGGAGTAGTGAAGAAAAACCCTATTGGATTCTCAAACTTGCTTCTAAAAGGACTCTATTGGGCACTGAAAACTGCCTCTTATTCTTTTGTTTCCTAAAACTAACCAAGTCTGACTCTTGAAATTGGAAACTAATTCCTCTTTACATGTATTCACACTATGATTTAACTTTGGGTGTTCCTAAATTACCAACACAAGAAAACAAAACAATCCAGAGTAATGCTACAAACTCAAAGACATGGAATTTTTATTTCAAATTCTAATTACAAGAACACAAACTTCTTTTTCTCACCTTTACATGACTTTTAAAGATATTTTATTTTCCATAACTATCTTTCTATCAGTTGAAACTACCCCTTTTAACCCTTAATATTCCTGATTTCCTTGTTTTTGTCAATTTAACAACTTTTAGCAATAGTACATTATTGCATTGTTTGCATTTTCCCACTTTGACCACCTAGAACTTACCCATAACCTTAAATACATTCAAATAAGACCTCATATGACCTTGAACATGATTTACATCTTTTTTCCATGGCCTTTTGTGATTGACTGAATACAAATTTGAACACTCATCCCTTTTGCAAAATTGAAAAGTATTTGATGACCTAGGTGCTCTTGGACCAACATTTGACCCAATTGAATCAGGAGAAGATCAAATTGAATAAGCAACTAAAATTTCTCTCTTTTCATCAAAAATCACATTGTTTCATTTGCAAACTAGAAGGCAACAACAAGCCAACTCATTTCAATACTTCTTATCATCCTCAAGCTTCAAACATCTTATTTATCAACAAAAATGATTGATCCGTGCATAAGAAACCTAATTAGAGTCACTAAACAATCCACTCTTTCATCATTCACCAAGGCACCCTTCCACTCAATTTGCTTTACCTAGGAAAAATAACCAAAAACCAATCTTTCATGTTACAACCTATATCCATCAGATCCTAACACACCTTTGTCATCATCAATTTATATGAATTCAAAGCAAAAACCTAATAAAGAGCTTTGAATCTTTCAATTCCTTGAACAACTCACCAAATTTTCACTTTTACCAACTAGTGCCTCAAGACCAAGATACTACAATCAACCATTTACACCTCAATCATGTCATCTAACTTCCAAGACATTACTCACATCATGTTTATTGACTAAGCTTATTCTATGCACAAATCAAGCCCTACAAAGGAGGGTTTATTGCATAAGGTACTTACAAACCTTAAATACTCCTACCACCACCACAAACACCATGGAAATAGCCTGCATAAGCTTTAGAAATGATGCAGAGTTACAGGGAAGGAAAACTCACAATCACAAATGGAAAAGTCACTCCATTGAATGCTTCTCTCAAATACTCTCATGAGTCCTAAACTCCACTATTCTTTAAGAGATCAAACCCACACGTGTTCACAACTTAGACCACTCACAAAGCTTGAAAACATTTGGATCATGTCCCATTAAGTCAAAACAAGGTTTAACAACCCTCTAGCATTTAGGTTTCAACAAACACCCATCACTATGGTGACTTAGACCTCACTCTCTCTTAAGGCTTGCAGCCCTTGCCCGATAGGACAATCAGAATAAAAAACACAAGGAAAACTATTAAGACACCAAACTTATGGATTCAAACCCCTAAGATGGACCCAGGCTACAAGGTTCGAAAACCCTTCCTCTTGACTGTCAAAACATCACTCACAATGGCCCTTTCTACCGCTGCTCCAAAAGACCTAATTCACAGACCTACACCTAGGTCTTGACTATCTAGGCTCTCCCCTTCACCCCAAAGCCCAAATTAAAACTCCTACAGGTTCTCCACACCTGTTTCCACCATTCCTAAGTGCCCCTCAAATAGATTCTTCAAAATCAAGAAAAAACTCATTTTTTTTGTTTGTCAATTATGCTTGCCACATAGAGATGTCAAGCCAAAATTCATGCACAACTTCCAACAATGAGCCTTCTATTCTCCAAAACATTGAGGAAATGATAGTATAGCCTTATATCTTCCATCCCACTGAGATTTAGCAATTTTACAACGTGGGAATGGAAGAAATATACATTTTTCACCCAAAACCCTGATTTTAAGGGTTTTCAGACCACCCGATAGAGAAATTGGAATATCTCCCTTGATACTCAATTAAATCTCACCACTCCAATTCCAAAGGAAATATTATTCAATTACCTATCCAACCATTATGGGCTTGGAGCATGAAAGTGAACATATAGTCTGTACCAAGTATAGGATCAACAAATTCTTCACAAAAACATAGGAAAAACAACAAACTTCTTATTGAAACTTCTTCAAAACATCAACATCAACCCTGCCTCGACCAAGAGAAGCATATTTGAAGTCTTAAAGACTCCTTCAAACTTCTTGCAACCGTCTTTTGAAAAGAGAGACGTTGGAAAACAACTAATATCATGCTTTGACTTCTAATTGCCTAGTTAAGGCAATGTGAGCAACTTCTACCAACTCGACCACAAAGAGCCTTCCAAAATGTGTCAAAGACATTTAAAACCTTGTCAAAAAGTAAGGTAACTCCCATCAGGTGTCTAGATACAACAAGGCATCATTTTTCCTTATTTTTCCAAGATGCACTAGACTTACAACGAAGGATGGAGACCTTGTTGTACAAAGAAGTTGGTCACCAAGACCAAAAACTCAACCAAAAACCTAGAAGACCTACTACAAAGCATTGAAATGGTCCATAAGACATTATTCCATCCATAAACCAAGAAAGAAAACATGACACATTATTCTAGGTCCCTTAGACCCATGGGTGCTCCTGCACCATACTCCCAAGCAAGAAAAAGATCTCAAGTCCTCTTTGAGATCAGGTCTTCTACAGTAGTTCCATGATATTTAATATCATTTTATGACATCCATGTTGCATCCTCTTTAGGTAGACCTTTCCATTTGACCATGTATTCCTTGTAAACCTTCCTTCTAGTCTTCTTTGTCTCCTTGGTGTCTAGGATGCATTCAAGAGTCATAGGTTGGCTGGGGGGTAGTTCCTTCACCCAATCTTCATCCTCCATTTTTTTTGTACCTGATCCATCACCTGCATTCACAAAAGCTTTGAAAGGATACAAGTCATAAATGTTGAAGATAGGAGAGATTGCCACCCCATGAGGTAGCTCTATTTCATAAGCATTTTGGCCAAACTTGTGGACCACCTTGCAAGGTCCTATCTTCTTCATCATGAGTTTGGTATAATTTCCTTTTGGAAGTCTCTCCTTCTTCAAGTGTGCCATAACCAAGTCTCCAACCTTGAATTGGACATTCCTCTTCTTTAAATATGCCTTTTCCTTATACTTCTGAACATTCTTTTGAAGGGTTTCCTTCACTTGTTGATGAATATCCCTGATTGTAATAGAAAAGTCCTCACCTTGAGCACTTCTCTTAGCAACTCCTTGTAGATCTCTTAGATCATAGACCCCTCTAGGGTGCATGCCATAGACTACTTCAAAAGGGATTCTACCAATGCTCCTATTCATGGAGTCATTATATGCAAATTCATCCTGAGGTAAAATTAGATCCCAAGCTTGTCCATGCTCCTTGGTAAGGCATCTTAAGAGATTTCCCAATATCTATTAACTAGTTCAGTTTTTCCATCTGTTTGTGGATGGTATGTTGAACTAAAGGATAGATTTTTTCCTTGAGTTTCTTCCACAAGGTCCTCCAAAAGTGACCAATGAATTTAGAATCCCTGTCAGAAACAATGCTTAAAGGCAGTCCATGTATCCTAACAACCTCCTTAAAGAAGAGACTTGCTATATGAAATGCATCATTGGTGCATTTGCAAGGAAGAAAATGTGCCATCTTACTAAATATATCAACTACCACAAAGATACTATGAAAACCTCTTTGGGTTCTAGGCAACCCCAAGAAAAAGTCCATACTTACACACTCCCAAGGCCTATTGGGAATGGGCAGTGGTTGATAGAGTCTTGCATTTGATGAAGTTCCCTTTTCCCTTTGACATATTGTGCAGCCTTCCACATACCTTCTCACATCCACCTGCAACTTTGGCCAATAGTAAAATCTCCTAACTTTTTCCAAGGTCTTGTCAAGGCCAAATTGACCTCCAAGACTCCCACTATGTTTCTCCTTTATGATATGCTCCCTCATTGAGCATTTACGCACACACAATTGGCTTCCTTTGAAGAGAAAACCATTATGGAATAAAAAGTTAGAGAATTCACCATGAAAAGAATTCAAATGCTACTCACAAACATTGTATACCTCCTTGAAATCTGAATCTTCATGATACATATCCTTCAATGCTTCGACCCCCATGCTTTGGAGTTGTATCTCTTGCACTACAAGTTCCCTTCTACTGAGAGCATCTGCCACCTTATTTTCTTGGCCCTTCTTATGCTTTATTGTGAAAGTATAGGCTTGCAAAGACTCTACCCACTTCATGTACCTATGACTGAGTTTGTCCTCTGCATTCAAAAAACTCAAGGCATGATTATCAGTATAAACAACAAATTCTTTAGGTAACAAGTAGTGCCTCCACTTTTTGAGGGCTTGGACCATAGCATACAATTCCAAATCATAGGAAGGATACTTCCTCTTTGCTTCATTCAACATCTCACTGTAAAATGCAATTGGTCTGCCTTCTTGGCTCAAAACAGCCCCTATAGCTTGATTGCTAGCATCACACTTGATGGTAAAAACTTTATCAAAATCAGGGAGCACAAGTATAGGTTGTTGTTTCACTCTCATTTTAAGATATTCAAACCCTTTATCAGCCTCATTGGTCCAAGAAAACTTACCTTTGTTACCTCCTTTGATGGTGTCCAAGATTGGTGCACAAACTTGGCTAAAGTTCTTGATGAACTTTCTATAAAAGCTTGCAATTCCATGGAAGCTTCTCACATCTCCCATGGATTTTGGTGTTGGCCAAGTAAGAATAGCATCCACCTTTGAAGGAACCATCTTCAAACTTCACTTGGAGATGAAAAAACCAAGGTAGACTAGTTCTTCCTTCATGAATTCACACTTTTCCATGTTGATCAACAGCTTCTCCTCTTGTAACCTCCTTAGTACCATGTCAAGGTGCTTCAAATGTTCTTCTTTAGACTTGCTAAACACAAGGATGTCATCTAAATAAACTACAACAAAATTTCCAATGAAAGGTCTCAATACCTCATTCATAAGGCACATAAATGTACTAGGGGGATTTGATAACCCAAAGGGCATCACCAACCACTCATAGAGCCCTTCATTAGTCTTAAAAGCTATCTTCCATTCATCCCCCTCTCTGATCCTTATCTGATGGTACCCGCTCTTTAGATCAATCTTGAAAAGTAAGATGCTCCTGATAGACGATCCATGAGGTCCTCCATTCTTGGCATCGAGAACCTATATCTGATTGTGATCCTATTAATGGCTCTTGAATCAATGCAAAGCCTCCAATTCCCATCCTTCCTTGGTGCTAGGACATTAGGAACAACACATGGGCTCAAACTCTTCCTCTCTAGCCCTTTATCCATCAAATCTTGCACTTGTCTTGCAATCTCGTCATTTTAAGCAGGTGTCATCTTGTATGCAGCCTTATTGGGCAATGTAGCCCCTGGAATCAGATCAATATGGTGGCTTATATCCCTAATGGGAGGTAGGTAACTAGGTAATTCATTCACCGTTATGTCCTTGTACCTTTCCAACAACTCTTGGACTTCCTTTGGTGCATCTTCCTTCTTCTTTGTGGGCAGATTTGCTTCACTTTTTGGCTTCATAATCAGGAAGAATCCTCTTCCTCCTCCTTCCTTCAAGGTCTTCATGAACTCCTTCTCACCCACCATCAAAACACTAGTCTCTTCATGCTTTGCCTTGTCTTCTTCTAGGAGAGGTGAAAGGTTGTAAGTCTTCCCATCCTTCACAATGGAGTATGTGTTCTTCTCCCCATCATGCTTGGTCTTCCTATCAAACTGCGAGGGCCTACCAAAAATATATAGTTTAATACTTGTACTCAAAATTTTGTTTATTAGATTTCATACATTATAAGTCATGACGTGGATCGCTATTGTAACTTTTTTGTGATTGAATAATTTTTTGTTTTATTTTCAGATGTTGGTTGTGGAAACACCTCCAAATGTTACAAGGGCAATGGATATCAGTGTTTCATCTGCTATACAATCCTCCATGGCTCTGATAGAGGAGGTATGAGGCAAATTACTAAATTTCAATTTACATTCGTTGTTATAGATGTTAGTTCTAGTGAAAAATAAAACCATTATTGATTCCCAGTTTAATTCCCATTTGGATGGTTTATATAGGGCTTGAGCATGCCTGAGCATCAACATGAAAATATTTCCATCATGGAGAGTGATCATGAGATGGCCATAAGTGATTATTTTGTTAAATATATCATTTCTTTTAATGTAATTTATATATATATATTAATGTCTTTACTTCTTATTGTAACAGTTAAAACTTCACCAGGAGCTAAACTGTAGGAGGACTAGCAGGAGCACTCCTCGAGCACAACAGAAATGAGTGACAGACTTATTTCCATCAGATCACCAAACAAAGGGAAAGAATTTATTTCCAGAGCCCTTTGTTGTATGCCTAGACATGGCAATTTTGTACATATCTTGTATTGGATATATTTGACATTGTATGCCTATATGGCATTCTCATAAGCCTATATGGCTATTTTGTAACTATATTTTATACTTATATCAACATATATTGATGTATGTGTACATGGCTATTTGGTTAATACAAATCTTTATTATTGATGGTGTCCATAGTTGCTCTTTTTGACAATGTCAAAAGCATGTCTGCATACAGATTAGGAAAAAGACTTTTCCTCTTAGATTAGCAATGCATGGAAGTTTCAATATGTGTTTATACCATAGCAGCAAAAATATTTTGGGGAAAAAATCAGCAAACCAAAAGTATAAGATTTTTTGAAAAAATTAGGAACAAGTCTAGAAAAAATTAAAAAAAATCAGATTTAAAAAAAAAGGTAAAAAAAAGTAGACAAGAAAAAAAAAAATTTAAAAAAATTTAAAGGCATTTCCATAGCATAGAGATATAGAGAGCAAATAAAATAAAGAGTTTAACTAATAAATTGTAAAAAATAGATTTTTGTAGTTTATATTCATATCGTTGATTACATTGCATTGCATATATTTCAAACTCAAAGCATTGCTTCACATCGCATAACAAATAACTAGATGCTGATAGATGAAAAAATTTCAATTACAATATAGTTTTTACAAGGTCAACCTAAGTAGTTATGCAATTACTTCACATTTCATAACTAATAACTAGGAACAACTCCCAATTGCATTTGCTTGTCATGGCATTCTATGAGACCACATTTTTTTTAGGCATTTTTTCAAACAATTCACTGCCTTGTCTATTCTACCACATTTTTGATACATGTCTACCAAAGCATTTTTTTCAATATAGTTCACCGCCTTGTTGCTATGGATGAAAGCCTAAAACAAGTGCTTTCGAACAAGCTATGGATGCTTGGAAAAAATCTATCAAAAGCACAATAGTAAGCAATATCATAGACAAGGCAATGAACTCTTTGAAAAAATGCCTCAAAGAAATGAGGTCTCATGGTGATGGAATGCCATGACAATCAAAAGCATTCCATCACCATGAGACCTCATTTCTTTGAGGCATTTTTTCAAAGAGTTCTTTGCCTTGTCTATGCTAACACATTTTTCATACATGTCTATCAAAGAATTTTATCAAACATATCATTGCCTTGCTGCTATAGCTAAAAGCCTAAAACAAGTGCTTTCAAACAAGCTATAGATTGTCATGGCATTCCATCACCATGAGACCACATTTCTTTGAGGCATTTTTTCAAACAGTTCATTGCCTTGTCTATGCTACCACATTTTTCATACATGTTTACCAAAGAATTTTATCAAAGCAGTTCACCTCCTTGCTGCTATGGCTAAAAGCCTAAAATAGGTGCTTCAAACAAGCTATGGATGCTTGGAAAAAATCTATCAAAGCATAATAATAAGCAATAGCACTTAGACAAAGGCAACAAACTGTTGAATAAAAATATTGGTCTCAATGGCGATTGGAATGCCATGACAATCCATAACAATTTTCTTGTCATGGAGATTACGTCATGGCATTCCCATCACCATGGATACATTTCTTTGAGGCATTTTTTCAAGCAGTTCAGCGCCTTGTCTATGCTACATTTTCAAACATGTTTACCAAAGCATTTTATCAAAGCGGTTCACCTCCTTGTTGCTATGGCTAAAAATCCTAAAATAGGTGCTTCCAAAAGCTATGGATGCTTGGAAAAATCTATCAAAGCATAATAATAAGCAATAGCACATAGACAAGGCGTGAAGCGTTTGAAAAAAAGCCTTTCAAAGAAATGTGGTGTCAATGGTGGTGGAATGCCGCGACCGTCCATAACAATTTTCTTGTCATGGCATTAAGTCATGCCATTCCATCACCATGAAACCACATTTCTTTGAGGCATTTTCCAAGCAGTTCAGCGCCTTATCTATCTTTCATACCATACATGTCTACCAAAGCATTTGTAAACAATTCATTGCCTTGCTGCTATGGATAAAATCCTAAAAAGTAACTCAAAACAAGGCTGTGGATGCTTGGAAAAAAATCTATCAAAGCATAATAGTAAGCAACAAGCTATGGTCTCATGGTTTTTTTCACCACGAAAATCAGTGTGATTTTATTCACATTTTTTTGTAGGTTATAAACACTTTTTTTTTTTTGTCAATTTTGTTGTTTTAAATGACATTCAAGTTTATGGTGGTTTTGTTGTTTATATGATGATATGTGATATTCCAATCCTAATTCATGCTTCTAGGTTGCACAGATATATATTTTGTTTTTACATTTTTTTGTACCAACGAACCCAAAATGAACTGAACCCCCCTCCAAAAAAATTTGGCCAAACCGGCGAACCGAACCCCCAAACCTGAACCTCAAAACCTATTCCAACACTCTTCATTTTTCTTGCATAAACTTAATTGACCACCAAATTATGTTGCCCCTTGACTTTACCCATGTTTACTTCCTCAAACCTCTCTTTTTCATTCAAAACCCCTATTTTCCCAACTAGGGCGTGTCACGCTATAACATACTTTTAACCTCCCCTATCCTTGTAGACCTTTTGAACACATCAAACTCCACAACCTCATCCTATTTCCAACCTATTCTAACTTATTTTAAACTTTTCACCTCTTCTAGCCTTGCTTTTAAGGAGCCTTAATTTTGAATTTTCAACAGGGGCAGCATTAGTAATCTCTTCCAATGCCCTTACTAATGCTATTTTCTTATTCCTACTCCCTATCCTACTTACATTAGGCCCATATCACTGAGACACAACCCGAACAATAGGTGGAATGGCCTATTTCAACATACTACACTCAAACCCTTAAGGGATCGATTTGGTTGAACGTAGCTCAGAGCGATTCTACGTGTTTGGATGAGAAAGAGGACCATGCCTAGTATGAACATGCATATTCAGACACGTTGGAACATTCTGTTTGGTCACACAAGTTGCAGAACGAAAGTTGCACCACTTTGCAACTTTCCACTGCTTCCATTTGACACTTTTTCCATCAACTGAAATTTGCACACCATGGGAAAACCACTTTGAAATAACGAAAACCGAGAGATGTTATTGTAGAGGGGCCCAACATGATCCCATCGGAATAAACGAGAAGTTTCTGAGCATCAAGGTGTTTGAGTAACCTCATGCTGAAGTTTGTAGCCATTTTTCCCTTTGGACCCTTAAGGGATCGATCTGGTTGAACATAGCTTAGAGCAATTCCGCGTGTTTGGGTGTGAAAGAGGACCATGCCTAGTGTAAACATTCATATTCAGATGTGTTGGAATAGTTCGTTTGGTCATACGAGTTGCAGAACGAAAGTTGCACCACTTTTCAACTTTCCATTGCTTCCATTTGACACTTTTTTCATCAACTGAAAACTGGACACCACAGGAAAACCACTTCAAGATAACAAAAACCAAGAGAGGTTATTATAGAGGGGCCCAACATAATCCCATCAAATTAGACGAGAAGTTTCTAAGCATCACGGTGTCCAAGTAACCTCATGCTGAATTTTGCAGCCATTTTGCCCTTTAGAACCTTAAGGGATCTATCCGGTTGAATGTAGTTCGGAGCGATTCCGCGTGTTTGGGTGTGAAAGAGGACCATGCCTAGTGTAAAAATTCCTATTCATACATGTTGGAACAATTTGTTTGGTCACATGAATTGCAGAACGAAAGTTGCACCACTTTGCAACTTTTCACTACTTCCATTTGACACTTTTTTCATCAACTGAAAACTGGACACCACAGGAAAACCACTCCGACATAACGAAAACTGAGAGAGGTTATTGTAGAGGGGGAAAAAATGATCCCATTGAATAGATGAGAATTTTTTAGGCATCACGGTGTCTAAGTAACCTCATGCCGAAGTTTGCAGCCATTTTTCCCTTTAGAACCTTAAGGGATCGATCCGGTTGAACCTAGTTTGGAGTGATTCTACATGTTTGGATGCGAAATAGGACCATGCCTAGCGTAAACATGCCTATTTGGACATGTTGGAACAGTCTGTTTGGTCACGCGAGTTGCAGAACGAAAGTTGCACCACTTTGCAACTTTTCACTACTTCCATTTGATACTTTTTTCATCAACTGAAAACTGGACACCACGGGAAAACCACTATGAGATAATGAAAACTGAGAGAGGTTATTGTAGAGGGGCCCAACATGATCCCATCAGACTAGATGAGAAGTTTCTAAGCATCACAGTGTCCAAGTAACCTCATGCTAAAGTTTGCAGCCATTTTCCCCTTTAGACCCTTAAGGGATCGATCCGGTTGAACGTAGCTCAGAGCGATTCCGCATGTTTGGGTGCGAAAAAGGACAATTCCTAGCATAAAAATGCCTATTCAAACGCGTTGGAACAGTCTATTTGGTCATACGAGTTGCAGAACGAAAGTTGCACCACTTTGCAACTTTCCACTACTTCCATTTGACACTTTTTTCATCAACTGAAAACCGGACACCACGGGAAAACCACTTTGAGATAACAAAAACTGAGAGAGGTTATTGTAGAGGGGCCCAAAATGATCCCATCAGATTAGACAAGAAGGTTCTAAGCATCACAGTGTCTGAGTAACCTCATGCTGACGTTTGCAGTCATTTTTCCCTTTGGACCCTTAAGGGATCGATCCAGTTGAACAAAGGGTCTATACTCTAAACTTATCCAAACCTTACCAAATATTGAGGCAGCAATTCTAAGGTGTAAAAACTTCAAAATCCACATTTAGATCTCAGTTATATCACTGTACAATGGGTAAACCACAAAACCCTCTATTGTAGCCTAAACCCTAGGGGTTTATTGAAAATGATACTTCCAAAGCTAACCACAACCTAAAAATTACTCAAACAAATTTTTGATACCCTACACAAGCTCAAACAATCATAAAATAATTCAGCCCTACACAAAAACACAATTTAACTCTTCAAAACCACCATTTTTCTTAAAGAAAACACACTTTTACACACATGGGTTTCACACCCATCTCACTTTCAGACCTCCCCAACACTAACACATCATTCCCACACCTTAATAATGTTAGTGAAAACCCATTCCTCAAGTTACAAAGGCTATAGAAATAGGAATGGGTCAAAACACCATTTTTATTGACTCAAAACCTTCAAATGTACAAGTTCGGCCCGGTTTTAGTAAATTAATGATATTCTACTCTTTATTTTCCTTGATGAAAAAAACCTACTGAATGGTGCTCCTGCACCAATCATACATTGACCTTCTTTTCGCTCCTAAAGTTTGGACAACATCCATTACCTCCACATAAAACTCAGCATCCTTGGTCTTCTTGGTTCCCATGCCTTGATATGGTTATGCAAATGAAAATAAAGCAAAGTAATCATCTCCTTCTCCATTGGCTGGAAGAATGCATGCTTAATGTTTTGATACATGATATCAACTCTCTCATCTACTCTCATGGTTGAATACCGAAATCTAGTATGGTGGGCCTCCAGAGTTCCAATCATCTTTCTTCATCTTCCCCCAAAAGTTGGCTTGATCCACATGTCTTCTAGCCTAATTGATTTTTTTTTTGAAAGCTAAATTTTCTCTTGAGTCACTAGTGTTGATCTATTTTCCTTTTTAGACTCTTTCATTGCTACATATCATCTCTGGGATTTAATCATTTGTACCACATGTGGTTGATGTGCTTTTGGTGTAGGAGCACCTTAGGATCCTCATGCCTCTTGGAGGTATTGCTTGTTTTCTTTTTTTGTTGTCAAGAAGTTTGAGATGTAATAAGGTTCCGAGAACCATCTTTCATGTCTTGTAACAAGTTTTAGTTTTGGAGTCAAGTCTTGTTGTAAAAACAAGGTCTCTTTCCTCACCATGTAAGCTTGATTCATCTAGGAAAACTAAAGAATTAAAGTTCCTTGATGTATCCAAGTCCTTGAGGGGAGTTTCCTTGACATGTGTAGTGTTTGTGGTGTCTTTTATGCTTTTGCATACACCTTTGAAGCCTCATTTCAATTGGGCTTTTGTGAAGTTGTAGTCAATTGCCTTAACTAGGCAATTAGGGGTCTAATTGGAAAAAAAGTTAGTTTCCAACATCCACCTAATTCAAATTCAAATTGGAGGACATTGGGAAGGGTGTTTGGAAGTTAAATAAGCCTCTCATGGTTGAGGCATGGCTGTTGAATCATTTTTTTTCAAGTTCTAATGAAAGAAGTGGTTGTTTTCTAGAAATTTTTGTGTGTAATTTGTTGCTAAAATGTGTGGTACGACCTCTATATAATTTGTACGGGATCAACCCTATTATGGTTGGAAATAGGAGAATGTTAGCTTTCATTTGAAGGTGTTTTGGTGAATTTTCATCAAGTATAAGTGGAGATATCTTCGTTTTAGCAGCAGCAGGTCAAGAAACCCTCAAAACTAGGGTTTGGCCAAAAAATGCTTCTATCTTCCACTCCCACAGTGTATAGTTGCTAATTTCTTATGGGATGGAAGGTATTTATGTATATTTTCATCTTTTAAAGGTTTTGGAGAATGGAAAAATGTGTGGGGAAAGTTACAAACTGATCTAGGCCTGGCATCTTCATGTGACAGGCCTAGCTTGTAAAGCAAAAATTAGAGTTTTGCTTGTTTTGAGAGATTTTTGTTCAAGATGGCACTTAGGAATGATTGAAATGGTTGTAAGTAGTCTATAGGAGTTTGAAACAAGGCTTTGGTGAGAAGGGGTCAGCCTAGATAACTAAAAACCAATCAAGTGCACTCAATTAGGCCTTTTGAGGACAGCGTTAGTTTGGTCCATGGTTGCTTTTCCAACCACTATCAAGAAGTAAGATTTTGTGGCCTTGTAGAGGCATAATATAATTGCCTAAAAATAGTAGTTTACATCAGATATAGGTTTGTGGGTGAGAATTAATTGGATTGTCCTACCGGGCAGTGCTATAAGCAATTGGGGGTAAAGAGGCCTACTAGTTGAGAAATGAACTCATGGGGTTTCCTAAGTGCTAAGCATAGCTATGGTGTTTTGATTATGGTATGTTAGAGCATGTTTCAAGTGATTATAAGTCCTTCAAAAGTCTGAGATTCAAGGACCCTTGGTGAGTTGATTTTTCCTTATAGAAGGACAGTGGTTTGATGGTGTGTTAATAAGAGTATTTGAGAGAAGCACTCATAAAAGAACCTTTGCCATATGAGATTGGTGTACTTCCTTGCTCACTCTGCATCAGCTTTGAATCCTTGCATCTAAAGGAAATTTCCTCAAAATAAATACTCCTTCAAGGTTAACAATCATACATTGACCTTCTTTCCCATCTTAAAGTTTGGACCACATCCATTACCTCCACATAAAACTTGACATCCTTGGTCTTCTTGGTTCCCATGCCTTCATACGGTTATGCAAATGAAAATGAAGCAAAGTAATCACCTCCTTCTCCATTGGCTACAAGAATGCATGCTTAATGTTTTGATACATGATATCAACTCTCTCTTCTACTCTCATGGTTGAATATTGAAATCCAATATGGTGGGCCTCCAGAGTTACGGTCATCTTTCTTCCCCTTCCACCAAATGTTGGCTTGATCCACACATCTGCCAGCCTAATTGGCTTTGTTTTTTGAAAGCTGAAGTTTCTCCTAAGTCACCAATGTAGCTCTTTCTGCCTTTTCAAACTCTTTCATTGCTAAAAATCATCTTTGGTATTTAATCATCTGTACCACATGGTTGATGTGCTTTGAATCATCAGTAATAGTCTTCAAAATTGGCTGCTAGTACAAGTTCATTCTGCTTTCATAATACTTTATAACCATGGAGTTCAGCCATTCCTTGATGACATCAAGTGAAGATTGAGGAATGGCGTCAATGTGGAGTACATCCCACTTGAAGTTTTTGAAAGCAATAGCCATATCAAATTCCTTTTTCCCAAGTCCTACTCTCTCAAGGTTAACAATCTCAATCTCACTAATAGCGATTACTACTAAGAAAGGTAATTCCACCAACTCTACCAAACAATTTACCATAAGAATAATAAAAGAAAAGGCTTTGAAAGGAACTCCATGAAAACCAAGCTCTCTAAATGGTACATATCAAAGTCTAGTTCAAAATCTTTTAGATGAGGCTGCTCCTATAGCTCTCTTACTCGCTTGACAAAACCTTGAAACTTTGTATTGATTTTATTTTTCCTGTCCCTCTCTTGTTGTTCTTCCTCAATTTCATCAAGATCATACATTGAACTTCTTGATCCTCCTAAAGTTTGGACCACATCCATTACCTCCACATAAAACTGGACATCTTTGGTCTTCTTGGTTCCCATGCATTGATATGCTTATGCAAATGAAAATGAAGCAAAGTAATCATCTCCTTCTCTGTTGGTTGGAATAATGCATGCTTAATGTTTTGATACATGATATCAAATCTCTCTTCTACTCTCATGGTTAAATACCAAAATATATTATGGCGGGCCTCTAGAGTTCCATTCATCTTTCTTCCTCTTCCACCAAATGCTAGCCCGATCCAGATGTCTACCAGCCTAATTGACTTTGTTTTTGAAAGTTGAATGGTGCAGGAGCACCCACACCTCACCCTCAATTTGTGATTTTTTGATGGTAAATTGGGAGGACAGTTGGTAAATTTTAGTATGTTGAGGTCTTTTTGTCTTGAATAAGGTCTAATAGACCAATCTTTTATGTACTTTGGGAATTAGTAGGTTAGGGTGGACAAATGTGCAAAATCACTCTTGAATTAAATAATTGTTGATATTTCCATAAAGGAAAATTATGTAAAAAGTAGGTGGGAGTGCACAGAAAAAGTCTAAAATTTATGTTATAAGGGTGTCTAAGTGGTCCTAGGCCTTTAGAATATTAAATTTGCATGATAAAGCTTAGTAAGCAAAACCATTCTTAAATAATAAATACTAGTATTTGTAGGCTTAATAAGGGTTTGGTGGTTCAAAGGTAGTTATGGGCATTGAAGGGAGATGATTCTCATTTGAAATGTATTAAAAACATCATTCAAGCCTGAATGGTGGTTCAATCAATAGTTTTTTTGAAGATTGGTGCTCTTCACAATGCCTAAAACTGTGGAATTTCAACATTTTTCTGAGTTTTCAGTTTCTTTTCTCTGTGTATGGCCTAGTACAGGCCTCTTACAAAAATAAATTCATGAAACATTGTGGTGGTAGGTCTTAACATAGATTTCAATCTGTTTTGATACACCTTTGGTTGTTTTAGTGAAAGGAAAATCCATTTTTCTTTATTCAGCCTGTACATACTAGCAAGGTTTGAGTTTACTTTAATTTTTGTGATGGAGCCCTTCCTCGTACTATGGTGAATTGTGACTCGGAGGAAAGGTTTACAATGTGTTGTTTTCAAGTTTCCTTAACTCTTTTAATAATGGTAAGGCATTTATAGGGCTGGTGATGTTGTTTTAGGTTGAGAATGTGAGATTTCATTGCTACAGATCCTCTCTGGGATTTAATCATTTGTACCACATGGTTGATGTGCTTTGAATCCTTGCATCTAAAGGAAATTTCATCAACATAAATACTGCTACTCTCTAAAGGTTAACAATCTCAATCTCACTAATAGTACATTTACAACCATATTCAATGATTTTCCTTCAAAAGGCTACAAATTCAAATATTGACTTAAATAGCCTTCAAGAGGCTTTAAATCACCTTTGCAAATGATTCTACATCTTTCCAATCATGCCTAATTGTTCTTTTTGTAACTAACATGACTTATTACATTATAAATCAATTGTGGATGTGTTATGACCTTATTCAATTGACAAAACTCATAACACAAAACTAACTTAAAATATTTCCGTGAACCAAATTTGCTCAATAAACTTGGCGCCCCTACACCAAATTTCATTATTTCAGTAAATGTCATTACAAGTAAATCTCATTACAATGCCTTAGGTACTTTGTTTTCATAGATATTTTACAATGTCACTCGTACATTTGAGATTCTCTTATAATGTCTACATCATAGGTTCTCATTTAGAGGTTAACTTCAAATGAGAAACTTGAGATTCCCTCACAAAGCTTCACACACTCTTTTATAATGGCTTGAAATCAAAATTGAGATTTGTCAAGATCATTAAAATAAGGATGATGCATTACTTTTTTGGCTGAGATTCTCTTCGATGGCTCCAAAATCAGCATTTTCTGCAAGGAGAGACCAATCAATTTTTACTAGTTTAGTTACAGATAGGCAAAGAAAAAGAATAAAAAGAAACAACTCATGTCCAAAATGGAAATGAAATGGAAATAGATGGAAGGCACTTACAGATAGGCATGGAAATCTCTCAACTTAGTCACTCCTGCTCATACATCTTCACTGCGAGTTCCAAGATACCTATTGCACACAACACCTCTCATGAATCTAGAATATCTTGAAATTTGAGATGCTCCTATAATGTCTACATCATAGGTGCTCATGATAAGGTTAACTTCAAATGAATAACTTGAAATTCCCTTACCAAGCTTCGTACACACTTTTGTAATGGCTGAACATCATAATTGAGATTTGGCTTCATAATCAAAATAGGGATGTTGCATTGCTTTTATGCCTGAGATTCTCTTGGATGGCTCATAAATCTACATTTTCTGCAAGGGGACACCATTTAATGTTTACCGGGTTACTTACATATACGCAAAGTAAAATAAGACATGATAGCATTGACATCAAACAAATTAACGTGGATACAAGTATAAATTAATAAGAACCATTATATATATTTACAAATTAATCCAATGAACCATTGGGATCTGCTCTACTCTTTATTGTGTCAAGTATTGCCTCATGGTCAGACTCACGGACCTTCCACAAGGTCTTGTTCAAAGGTCTACCCCCATATTTTCTCAAACGAACATTGGATGCCACAACAAGGTTTGAGTAATGAAGAATCTTATGATGTGTGTCAAAGTCCTCAAACAACCAATGTTTAACACTCTTATGTGGGTACCTTCTAAGCCACGTTCCATTAACAACAACTGAGCCTGTAGGGTATTCGATGTTTTCTCCATCTATAACTAGGGCTTCCAATTTCTTTTTGGCCTCAACACAATGATACAAGTAATAGTCTGTTCCCTCTTCATTTTCTTCATCTGCAATAACTGCATAAACATGCCCTGCATTGATATGTGCATAAAATCACTTGAAATTAGTCAACATTTCGAATACAGTACAAAGTAAGATAATATGGAATTTGAAAAACTAAGCAAGTAGATATATTACCTGGTTGAACTATATCTGATACGTGGTCAAAGTCGACCGATGATTCCATCTGTGTTAGTTCCAATGCCGCCGGAGGGCGATATGTGTGAAGTGGGGTAAGATAACTTGTCAACCATTTGTCAACCCACTCCCCTGACTCACAATCATTCCAGGCTTGCATTGTACATGATGAACAAAAGCATGCCATCTT
The DNA here is from genome assembly GCA_007258455.2 of Sequoia sempervirens. Classification (NCBI taxonomy): domain Eukaryota; kingdom Viridiplantae; phylum Streptophyta; class Pinopsida; order Cupressales; family Cupressaceae; genus Sequoia; species Sequoia sempervirens. The sequence continues at coordinate 507,371,411 of VDFB02271358.1, forward strand.
ACGTGTATCGATACTCCATGAACTTGCATTTGAGCTAAGGAAAGAGTGTAGCTCACTCGATCCTGTTGGTGTGCAACAATCCTCATATGGTGCAATGTTAGTATCATCCATCAACCAAAAAAATCTATGAACTGAAGAAGTACCTTCATTACCTAGACCCATCGAAGCATTACACCACTCGACGATTGAACTGGCATATGTCAACTTTGCACTATCTGTATACTTTAACTCTTCTCATGCTAATGCTCTTTTCATGCATGCTCTTGCACCATCATGCTCCCCCTTTCCATGCCCAGCCTCACAAAATTTCCACATATGCTGAACACCTGTAGTGAGATGCATCCTGCACAACCAGTAGAACATGCACGCATTCTTGAACTATGTTGCACAGTTATCCGACCATATTATATGCCGACCGTATGTTATGCCCCTCCTAGCCAAATCACTATAGAACATCTGGAAGCAACCTTGCACGAACTCTAGAGAATTTGTGCAATCATCACTAATATAAAATTGATACTCCCTCAATACCTTCCTTTGGTCCTTTGTACTATCAGCTGCATGAATGAATGCTCTGTGCACAAATATCGAAACCTGTGTGGAGTTGTAATACTGTGACTGCACCTCACACTATGGTTGTAGAGTGTAGTTCTCTGCAAAGTCACCCACTGATACTATGCTACCAATTGGAAAGGTGTCCTTGCATAGCTTGAATTGTGTGTCCAACCATCGGGCTCTATGGGTATGCCTTGCATACCCATACACTAGATTCTCATGAAACATGGACATAAATTGATACACTAGAATCTTCTCAATAACCAAATCACACCTTTTTGCTTGAGATCCATCTTTTGTAGCATATGCCACTATTTTATACTTCCCAAAGTCTACTAGTTTATGCCCCACCTCATATGTGCTTTCCATATGTTGACATACTGGCATTCATTGCAAGCCACTGCAACATTTGCATGAACCATCCAAGCATGTTGTCTTGTAGAATATTTGGCCATCCTCTATTTGACATAATTTTTTTGATAAGAACTCTCTTGAAGATTTTGGTGGGGCTTTTATGCCACAATCCTTCAAAACATCATTAGTATGCAAATCTAAACATATAGAATGATAAACATCATAATGGTTAGCGAATTCAATATGTAGTCTACAACAAGAAGTAGTGCGTGTGTGATTTATCTTGACATAAAAAGATTTAAGCATTTCAAAAAATCTTTGAGAAATACGAATTTGAGGATAGGGCAGGTGCATGAAGTTGGGTAGCAATTTCATGGCCATTTTCTAAAAAAAGTTTGAAAACTCATAACACAAGCGCGTTATAACATGCTCGCATTATTGCACATTGAAAACCAAAAAAAAGGTGAAAGTCTTCATTTTCACTTCAACTATTTTCTTCTTCCCGCAGCCAAAACCCCCAACTTTCACAATCACATTCTAAGAAGTATTGGGCACAAATATTCAATAAGAGTTGCTATTTCTTTGCAAGGATGGTGCCACAACGACGAAGAGGTGGGAGAGGTAAGTATTGTTTGTTGTCTGTTTTGAATTTCTTAGTTTTAGGTTGATTTTGTTAGTTTTAGGTTATATTTGATATATATTTATTTAAATTTGTAGGAGATGCAAATGAACCCGCAAACCCAAAAAATCCTCAACAAGAAGAGCAACCAAATCCTGAAGAAAAAAATCCTCAACAAGAAAATTAACCTCAACAACAACCTCCTCCACCAATCACTCAACACCCTCCTGACACTCAACAAAATTTAATGAGTGAGATTGAGAACAACAAAAAACAAATTGAGCATTTTATTAGAAGGTTGAGTGATCCAAATGGTTCAACCACAGAAAGAATGACCCTTGCAAATTCATTGAAATATATGTTAAAAAATATAGATTCAATTAGCAAACAAAAAACTAGATGGCAAGATAGGAGGCAGGCGACTAGGGCATATTATGCGGATAAACTATCATATAAACAAGTAAAGGATTTAAAAATTACAAAAGGTGATTTGTGCTCATCATTCACTGACCCACGCACAAATCAAAATCTTAGCCTCTATGCGAAGAGGTTTCCTATTCATTGGTGCCACCACCAAGAGATTAGGAACTGTTTTTATGATAGGTGGTACATGGTCTTTGATGACCGACCGTGCAACAATTGTGAAGTCCCCCAGTATTTTCTTAGGAAACTATACAGTGAGTTCATATTGAACAAAATCCTAAATTATTTTGATATGAGGGACTTCCAGGGGAGAGGTGGGTGGTTGGCTTAGGCTAGGCCTAGTGCACAGTTGGATCCTACGCGGCAAGGGAGATGAGCTCTCGCTAGGCCACCTCATGAGCACATTATTATGCCTATCGTCACGAAGGAGAGTGTCTACGTAGAGACATTGCAAGCAATCAACACTTTGACCTAGAGTGTCATCCATTATACTAGCCCTATTCTACAGTGCCATCTAGGGTATTCTTCGAGTGGTGGCCTTCGAACCCATGTGTGTCAATCTTGCGGGGTGACTTGTTCATATGACCCCACCAACACTAAAGAGGTTGCTACGCAAGATCCGTATGTAGCTACTAAGATGGAGAGGGCGGCTGACATTTTGCATGATGCGTATGGCATTGATAGTCAAGTAAAAGTTAGAATGTTCATTGAATTTAATTTATTAAATTTTGATTTTGAAATGCAAGATTAACTAATTTAGTTTTATTATTTTAATAAAATTGCAGGGTCACAGTGTTGAGACTAGATACACCAGCCCTCCACCTACTTATTTCTACAATACACCTATCGGCGAGGTATGTAACTAATAAATAACTATAAATTTATTACATGTTAATAGTATTGTTTTACGAATTGTATTTTAATATGTGATTTTGGATGTTGAACAAGGTAATATTGGAGGTTTCGAGGGAACACCTCCCAGTGCCAGTAGATTTAATTAAATCTACATGCAGGTAATAAAATAAAGAGTTTAACTAATGAATTGTACTTAATAGATTTGTGTAGTTTATATTCATATCATTGGTTACGTTGCATTGCACATCATTCAAACTCAAAGCATTACTTCACATTCCATAGCTAATAACTAGATGTTGATAGATGACAAAATTTCAGCTACAATATAGTTGTTTAGAAAGTCAACATAAGCAGTGATGCAATTTCTTCACATGGAGGCATGTGCTTGTAAAGGTGCACCTACACGACAAACTATGGATGCTTGGAAAAAAATATATGAAACCATAATAGTAAGCAATAGCATAGACAAGGCAGTTAGTAGTTTGAAAAAATGCCTCAAAGAAATGTGATCTCATGGTGATGGAATTCCATTCCATCACCATGAGACCACATTTCTTCGACACATTTCCTCAAAATGCGCACAACCTTTTCTATGATACCACATTTTTCATACATGTGCACCAAAGCATTTTATCAAAATACTCACTTCCTTGCTGCTATGGCTAAAAGCCTAAAATAGGTGCTTTCCAACAAACTATGGATCCTTGGAAAAATATCTATCAAAGCATAATAGTAAGCAATAATACCATAGAGAAAGCAATGAAATTTTTGAAAAATTTCATGAAAGAAATGTGTTCTTATGGTGATGGAATGCCATGACGTGCATTTGTTTGTAATGTCATTCCATCACCATGAGACCCCATTTCTTTTGAGGCATTTTTTCAAATAGTTCACTACTTTCTCTATGCCACCACATTTATCATACATGTCTGCGAAAGAATTTAAACAAACGATTCAGCGGCTTGCTACTATGGGTAAAAGCCTAAAAACAAGTCCTTTCGAACAAGATATGGATAGGGAAAATAGTAAGCATGATAATCAGAAATATATAGTTTAATAAGTACTCAAAATTTTGTTCATTAAATCTCATACATTATAAGTCATGATGTGGATCGCTATTGTAACTTTTTTGTGATTGATTAATTGTTGTCTTATTTTCAGATGTTGGTTGTGGAAACACCTACAAATGTTATGAGGGCAATGGATATCGGTGTTTCATCTGCTATACAATCCTTGATGGCTCTGATAGGGGAGGTATGAGGAAAATTACTAAATTTCAATTTACATTTGTTGTTATAGATGTTAGTTCTTGTGAAAAATCAAACCAAATTATTGATTTGTAGTCTAATTTCTATTTGGATGGTTTATACAAGGCTTGAGCACACCTCAACATCGGTGTGCGAATATTTCCCTCATGGAGAGTGATCATGATATGGCCGTAAGTGATTATTTTTTTAAATATATCATTTTTTATAATGTAATTTCTATATATTAATGTCTTTACTTCTTATTGTAACAGTTAAAACTTCACCAAAAACGTAACCGTACTAGGAGGAGTAGCAGGAGAACTCCTCAATTATAGCACAAATGAGTGACAGACCTATCACCATCCAATCAACAAGCAAAGGGCAAGAGTTTATTTCGAGAGCCTAGAGAGCAATGACTTTTGATTCCTGAGCCCTTTGTTGTATGTCTACATAGCAGTTTTGTACACATTTTGTATTGGATATATTTGACATTGTATGCCTATATAGCATTCTCGTAAGCCTATATGGCTATTTTGTACCTATATTTTATACTTATATCGGCATATATTGATGTATGCATACATGGAGATCCTTCATTAGCATGTTGACAAGTGGCACAATGCCATTGGTCCCTTCTTTAATCCCACATTCATCCTATTCTTCATTCTTCAAACCTTCTTCATTATAAATAGAGGTCTTCTCTATTGATTTGGGATCCACAAGTTGAGAGAACTTCATGCAAATACATTATAGTCATTTGAATTCCAAGCATCCATGATCTCATCCACATTTTCATCCAAGTTAGTATAGAATTCATCATCCATAGCAAGGTTATTAGCATTTCACACAAAGGATCAATCAATCATCATCAAGCTTATCAAGGGATTGGGAATAGGCTCCTTTCCACATCAAAGAAACATCAATCCCCCTATGGGATGCTGGTTTGAGCATTAAAATAGTATTTCATTAGTAATTTATTTGGTATTTTACTTTGTTTTCATGTTTTTGTGCTCAAATGAATTTCATAGGGAATGTTTGTTTACACTTGTTTAAGGACTAATGTTTGATTTTTTGTCCATGTTTGAGAAGGTCTAGGAAAATCATTCTACATTTGGTGCTAGGAGGGCATAAATCTTAAAATTAACACATTTTTTAAATCTATTTCCACAGTTTTTTTTGTTTTTTGTCTTTCTAGGTTGCAGCGACGCTAAAAAGACAAATAGTGACACAAACGTGGTCTTTGTTTTCCACAGAGTGATGCTGAAATCCTCAAACAACGACACAATCGTTCTAGCATAGGTATATAGTGATGTTGCCTCTGTATTCAAATGGCGACGCTATTAAACGTTTTTGCTTTTATATGCTGAAAAGACAAATAGTGACGCAAACGTGGTCTTTGTTTTCCACAGAGTGATGCTGAAATCCTCAAACAACGACACAATCATTCTAGCATAGCTATATAGTGATGTTGCCTCTGTATTCAAATGGCGACACTATTAAACGTTTTTGCTTTTATAGTCAATCTTAAAATGACCATATCTTGGTCATACAGAGGTCTTTTTCGAAGCTTTTTTTTTTAAAAATGGGGTAGAATTTCATAAGCTATATAATGGTGTAGGTGTATCTTAACTTTTATAGAGTTAAAATTTTCAAAATTTCACCTAATTTCAAATCACAATGAAACTTGTTTTAAGTTTTAGGATTTATATGCTTAATCATTTATCTAAACCTCATATCTTTTTGTTTCTTGATTTCATCTAACATTTGGAGCTTGGATTGCAGGTTTTAAAGGATCATGGAGCATGGAAATGAAAGAAAAAGCATTTGATACTCATTGTAATAGTGTTTTTAAACACTCATGGGAAAATAACCTATCATATATTTTCCTTTCATGCTTTAGGACCAACCAGAATTATCTTGGGCATAAAATTAACCTAGAACTCAAGATTTGTCAAGTTGGTTAAAATTGAACCTTAGACACTTACTAGAATTTTGATTTGGGACTAAAATTGAACAATCAACTTCACACTCAAGTTTGGTGCTTTAAAAAGAACTCTATTGCTTTTGAGGTCCAAAATGAATATGTGCTTATTTTGTTATGTAATTTTTTTTACAAACTAATACCATCAAAATGTGTATGCACTTCTCTCACGCTTCACAATGATCTTGAGAATCAAAAACATTTTGGTGATATTAGGTTGTCTAGAATATTTCCTCCACATTTCAAATTTGGGTTTTAAAATTGAACAAAGCTTGCTAGTGTGAGAAAAGCTATTGCGCGTGTTCTCTCCTTGTTCACACAAACAAGGATTGATTGAACTATGGATGTACTTACTCACTTTTGTTCACCTTCAAAGGGCCTTCCTTGGTGGGAAAAAGTACTCACCCCAAGGGAATGACCCAAGCGTAAACAAACATAAGCCAGGCTCTTCTGAACCGCTATACAAATTTGTGGTTGCAAGGAAAGTTTGCAATCAACAAAGTGATGCATGATAGCTCTCCCCCAGTATCCTTATGATGTGTAAAGCCCTTGTTCTAAGGGTTGGGAGACCTCTTGAGGAAGTTTATCATTGTGTCCTTTTAACTAGATTCCCTTATTATGAACCCTTGTGTAGTGGCCAAAAATCCCAATATTTGTTGGCGTCAGGAGGTCGGACCTCCGGAGCCGTCCCACATATTTGTGGTTCTTTGTAGAGATGAAAAGTTCATCATGGGAGATTCATGAAAATTGAAGCTTGGTTGACCCATAGAAGTGAGTGTCATGGAGGGTAGCTAGTGTGGTCAAACTTCTAATCATCTGCTCTGAATAAGCACACCTGGATTTATCCAAGTGGGAATTCAACAAATATTTTCTTTTCCATCCTAGGATTGTGCAATCTTTGAGTCAGTTAAACGCATTTCTTGGATCCAAAATCTTGAAAACAAATAGTTAACAAGGTCATCAAAATTCAAACCCTTTAGTAGAAGCAAATATCTTTGAAAGGTTCAAGTATTACTGCTTGTCCCTAGGGATTTATCCTTAGAGGCTTCTAAATATTTGGGCCTATTTCTCAATTTTCTCTCTCTAAAGTCAACATTAGGGAACTATTGCCTTGATTCTTTTGATTTCCACATAATGGACCTTGTGGGATGAAAAGGAGTTGAGACATAGACATTTAGTTTGAAAATCTAAGCAAGAAAGTGTCGATATGGTAAAAGAAATTCATTAACCAAGATTAAATCAATTGAACCCCACACATGTGCTTGTTATATTTTGTATTATGATCTTCCAAGCAAAACATTGGTATTTTGGTTTGAACTACTCATAGGGTTAAGCATGTTCTTCACTATCTTGGTCTTATAAACAAGGTCATTTTTAGGTTCATTTAGGATCAAAATCAAACACTTCATTCATCCTAAAAATTTATCATCTCATCCCACAAACAACTTTAGAGCTTTGGAAACATTATTATCTAGACTTGGGTACATCCTTAAACCAAATCAAAATCATCTGTTTAGTTAGGTGTGTGTGGATGAATCCTTCCTCACACACTTAGTTAAATTATCACCCTTTTGAACGAATTCATCCTAAGATAACATCTAACATCTTGGGATCTACAAGTCCAGTATCCAAATCAAATCAAACCAATACAATCAAAATAAAATCCTAAAGTCTAGCATTGATCCAAAGTTCCTAAAAGTTCAACACCCATATCACTCACCCCTTTCATCCTTCATCTCATCATTGGTCCTAAATTCCTTAGAGGTCAACAAGGTCAAAACACAAGAAGAACATGGAATATAAACTTGATTCATACATCATGAGTAATCTAAATCAACCAAACTATCAAAGCCTCAAAATCTCAATTGATTATCAAAACTCACATTTATATAATCCATACATGGCATCACTATCTCCTACAAACCTCAATGGTACAAAAAATGTGAGTATGCCCAATCTAAATTTTGGAACACCTTTCCCTATGGTAGATTTAAATCAAAGTCAAAACCTAAAAATCTATCAACCAAACAATCAATGCATGAGTCTTCAACAAAACAACATTATCCCACCAAATCCATACATGCCAAATGTGAATATACCAAGTACAAGTTTACCAAACATGAACATTTCAAATCCACACTTGGTAAACTTTAGGATAGATATGTTTGTGAATCATACAAATGTTGTTCAAAGTCCAAACAATATGTTAACAACTCCATGTATTGATCCAAGTCAAGGTAACACCATGCAAAATCAAAGTTACCTAAATCAAGACAATGTGATTCCCAACCACAACAATATTCAATTTCAACCTACAATGCCAAATCTAAACATCATCCCAAATTAGAACATTGTCCAAAATCAATTTTGACATGATCCCATACAAACACCACAAGTATACATTCCAAATATGCTTGAACAAAAACTAAATCAACTATATCAAGGGTGTCAAGATCAAATTTTGTGAGATCATATTGCTATACTTAGAAAATTCATTGATTCATATCACCAAGAGACATCTCCACCCCAAAATCAATACACTCTTCCATTGGTTAAACCATGTCATCAAAGCATTGAGTTGTGTCCACAACCACATCAAGAACATCTCCAATGTCAAGAGGTTGGATATCAAGATCAACAACATCAACAACCAACCCAATCACCCCATCTCGAAGATTAGTCATCACATCTCCAAGATCAATCACAACTATTCATCAATGAGCACCTTGAAGATATTTCTACCTCATCCAATGATCAAATCAACATGCATCAAGAGTCACTTTTCAATCATAATCAAAATCCACCAACAATACCCAACAACAATCCAATTCGAGAAATGTTAACATTTGATCCTATGATTGAAAACATTGAAAATATCTAGACCACAATTGTTGAAAACAATGATCAAGATCTATCCATCAATGAGCACCTTGAAGATGTTTCAACCTAATCCAATGATCAAATCAACATACATCAAGAGTCACTTTTTAGTCATGATCAAAACCCCTCAAACAATGATCTATTTCAAGGAGTGTTAGAATTATTTGATCCTATTGACATAATCCACGATCCATCGACCAATGATCGTATTGAAAATGTCTCTACATCACCTAATGAGTTAGAGGACATATCTCAAGAATTTATTCTAAAGCATGATCAAAACATTTCACCAAAGTCTAGTAATGGTCCTTTCCAAGACATATTGACATCCTTTGACCTCATGGTTACAAATATTGAAGGAATCTTCAACTCCATACTTGATCCAAATCCACTCAAAGCTCAAGAGGATATTGAGCCACTTCCTATACCTAATGAAGACATCCAAGAACCCTTTGTAAGCAATCCATCCTTTGAAACTGACCCATGCCAAGAACTTGATCCAAAGCATGTCAAAATCAATTTCAAAATTAATCAAGATCAAGAATTCATATCTCCAAGATACTACTATGATCTAATGGACACTCTCCAATCTATACAAGATGTCACAAATGACGATCATATCCATATAGCACATATTCCTCCATCTACCCATGAGATGCTTCCTTTGGATGGACATGTAGATGATCTTCATTCAAAATAAGAGTCTCATACTCTTGATATCATTACCAAGGAACAAGAGTCTCCTACTCTTAACATTTGTACACATGATCAAGCTATAGAAAAATCTAGAGACATATCATAAATGGGTCATGAAGAAGGCTTCTATAGAAGTTGTGAACCAGAAACATCCTATGAAGGCATATGAAAAATGAACCATGAGGGAGACTTTTACATGGACAGTGAATCATCAATACCTCTTGAAGAAGCATTAAAATTTGATATTTCACAAGATCAAGCCAAAGATATGAATCAGGAAGTTATCCCACTTATGGAGGATCCTATCACTTATAAACTTGGATCACTTACCTTTTTTAGGGCAAGCTATCTTATCAATGAAGAAGCTATCACCTTTGAAGATCCACAACAAAACAGAGAAGGAGTAGCACCTTGTTTCCAAGATAAATCATATCCTATTTCAAATAAAATGCTTCAATGAATGAATTATCAAGGCATAGGATTAGGCCTACATGAACAGGGTATCCTAGAACCAGTGCAGATTATTCGCAATCCTAAGCATCAAAATCTTAGTTATTTGATAATTAAGGGATCTAAAAATATCAGTGATACCTCTATAATACTGGGGGCAATTTATCTAGTGCAAACATCAACATAGGGAGCATGAAGAATCCTTATGATGAAACTGATGCCAATAATATAATCAGCCACGTCATGAATCTTCATCCACCCATCACCCAATCACGAATTGGGACCAACATCAAAAGAAAGATTTGAATCAAAGCACAAAGAACGTTATCAAAGTAAAATAATCTAAGGAGCATAATGGACAAATCAAATACACATGGATACTAAAGAATACAAAGATAGATCATCCCTATCAAACTCCATTAGTCAACGAGACTATGGGGAAAAATAAAAAAGGGAAAATTATCCATCAAAGATGTCTGCAAAGGAAAAGAAGGCTTCTCAAGCAACATACAAAGTATATCAAGTGATTGGTACTAATTCCATGCACACTTCCGTATCCACCTATCATTGCTCATCTTCCCAAGTTTGGAGAGTCAAAGGTTCCAAACTATCAACCAATCCATCTTTTATTCCTAAACACACTCCATCCATGCCTCCACGCATGATATCCAATTCTCACATTGACCATGTATTGGCATCCATCCTTCATCATAAGGATTCATAAGTCACTCTATTGCAATGCGTACACAAAGATAAAGTTAACTCCAGTATCAACAAAGCAAATCAGGAATCTCAACATTTGTATTCAAGTGCATGTATCTTGGAAAAAAAACTTCTTCAGGCAAGATATCAATGACATAGTATGATGTAATATGATTATGGTTTCGTTTAATATGTTGTAATATTAGATATATAATAGAAAAATAAATTATTGCATTAAATAAATATAACTTTTCATTTTAAATGTCTATTTTTTGTAGAACAAGGGTCTTCTAGAAGATCAAAATAATCCTCCTGATATAGATCTAGAAAATGTTGGTTCTGGTATAGATCACATGGCAGAGGATGGTGATGATGTAGATACAGAAGACATCGAGGCTGATGACAATGATGATGATGATGATGATGATGATGATGATGATGATGATGATCACAATGGTGATGATGATGATGAGGTAGTTGCTGGTAGTAGCCAGTGACATTCATGATCATATAGATTGCATCATGGATCATTACTGATATATCGTTATGATGCCTCTTTTCATGGTTACTATCATATGTATCATTTTCACGGCCTGTAGTACCATATTACTGAGTTGTATCATATTGACATGTATCATTTTGACTTATATCATTTGGACATGTATCATCTTGACTTGTATCATTTTGAGTTAATAATTTATCATTTTTACTTATATCATTTGTACATGTATCATTTTGACTTACGTCAACTATTGGACATGCATCATTTTGACATGTTATTGATCTACTGGAATATTTGACTTTCACTTGTTTTAGTTATATATGATGATGATGATCTTATCAGTATTGACTTGTCAATTTATATATATTAAAAGTGGTTGATGATTTTTGGATAGATATTTATTATGTATGATGATTTTAATTTACTACTTAGGATGGACGTTGTCAAATTCAATTAAATTATATATATTTGACTCACTTGTTTTAATTATAGATGATGATCATGTTATAATAATTATCTTGTTATTTAAGCATATGAGTTAAATAATTAAATTACTTACTCTATAATCATATGAGTTAATTAAGAGGCATGATATATTTAACTAATTAAATTGAAATAAAACATATTAAATTAATAAATGGAAGCAAAACAAGAAGCATTTTTAGAAGCAAAAAACAAAGCAACAATGGAAGCCAAACTAGAAGCAAACCAAAAACAATCTTGGAAGCAAAACTTGGCATTATCTAGGAAGCAAAAATAGAAGCAATTCAGGTAGCAAACAAAGAAGTAACAATGGAAGCAATTTTAGAAGCAACAAAAGATGCAATAATAGAAGCCATTAGAAGCAAAAAAAGACACAAAAATGGAAGCAAAGCTAGATGCAACAAATGACATTATATTAGAAGCAAAACTGGAAGCAAAACTAGAAGCAAAAATGGAAGAAAAATTGGAAGCCAAACATGAAGCAAAACCGGAAGCAAAACTGGAAGCAAAATTGGAAGCAAACCTGGAAGCAACATTGGAAGAAAAACTGGAAGCAAACCTGGAAGCAGCAAAAGAAGCAAAACTAGAAGCAAAACTGGAAGCAAACCTAGAAGCAGCATAAGAAGCAAAGTTGGAAGGAAACCTGGAAGCAACACTGGAAGCAAAGCTGGAAGCAACACAAGAAGCAAAACTAGAAGAAAAATTGGAAGCCAAACTGGAATCTTCAAAATTTGGTGCTAAACCTGGTGCTAGATTTGGCACTAAAGTGAAATGCAAATTGGCACTGAGTTTTGTGCCAATAGAAGTGTCCAATTCATGAAATCAAAATACACTAAATTTCGATGCTAATTGCATGTTTTATTGTAGTGAATCTTGAACCATGACTTGTGTGAGATCCATCAAATAAAGCTTCCATGTGACCTAAGCATCTATTGTTAATATGGACTCATCAGGGAAGTCAGATACCAATGGCTGATTTTTTGTTGTGGGTGCATCTACAAGTTGATCAAGTATGACTTGTCCTTTTAGTGTCTTTGACTCAACATACTGAATGTCACACTCACTTAATATCATGACCCATTTGGCTAATCGACTCGTTAAGGCTGCTTTGTTAAGGAGGTACTTCAAGGGATCAATCTTTGCTATGAGATTTTTTTGGTGATTCAACATGTAGTGTCTAAGTTTTTGAGTGGAAAACACCACCACAAGGAATATGTGTTCAATAGGACTATAATTGAGATTGTATCCAACAATTGTACGACTAATGTAATAGACTACTCTTTGTCTTCTTTCATGATCATTATGTGCTAGTAGTTCCCCCAGTGCTAATGTGGTTGTTGATATGTATATTTTGAGGTGTTTACCATCAATTGGAGGCATGAGAATAGGTGGTGTTAGTAGATAGTCCTTTATTTGTTGAAATTTCTCTTGACATTGACTAGTCCATGTAAATGGTATTCCCTTAAGTAGCAAGTGTTGGAATGGTTGAAATTTATCCACTAATTAAGAAATGAACCTCTAAAAGGATTGTAATTTGCCTTGTAGTGTTCATAACTGACTTATGCTCATTGGTGGGGGAATGTCCATGATAGCCTTCACTTTCACAAGATCGACTTCAATGCCTCTACAAGAGACAATATATCCTAGGAGCTTGCCCAAGGTTACCTCAAAAATGCACTTATTTAGGTTTAATAGAACCTTGTATTCTTCCAATCTTTTGAAAATCTTATCTAGTAATCACAGATGGTCACCCCTTGACAATTATTTTGCTAATAGGGCATCTACATAATCCTCCATAAGCATGTGAATGAGGTCATGAAAGACTGTAGTCATAGCTTGTTGATATGTGGCTCTGACATTTTTCAAACCAAATGGCATAACATTCCAACAATAAGTTCCCCATGGAAAATTAAAGGTTGTCTTATGTTGGTCCTCAGGAGCAATCCTGATCTAATTATACCTGGAGAAACCATCCATGAGTGATAACATCTCATACATTGTTGTTAGATCTACTATGATGTCGATGTTGGACAATGGGAAGTTGTCCTTAGGACATGCTTTATTTAAATCTTTGAAATCAATTCAAATTCTGATTTTGCCTATTGGTTTTGTCTTGAGCGCTAGATTGGAAATCCATTTTTCATAGTCAATGGGTTGAATGAAACCAACATTTAATAACTTCTTTAGCTTCACTTTTACCAATAGTGCAATCTAGGGATGCATTTTCCTTAACTGTTGTTTGACGGGCTTGGCATTAGGGAACAACGGTAAGTGATATAACACCAACTCGGGATCTAATCTAGGCATGTTTGCATAAGACCAAGTGAAGTTAATTTGCCTCTTTGAAAAGAAGGTATGAAATTCTAGTTTCTCTATCTCTGTCAAAGATGCCGCAAAATGGATGATTCTAGGATTCTCGTTAGTACTAGTGTTGGCTTCCATGGTTTTCTCTACCATCAAGAGCGATTTATCTTGACTTATAGGGAGTATGTACAACCCTCCATCTTTGGGTTCCGTAAAGAGGTTTTTACCCTCGGGTATGACCTTTCCTTTTACTTTTTCTAGGTCTAGAGGTGCTTTTTGGTTTTCACCTAAAGTCCTTTCCTTTTTTTATTTATGATTTTCACTTTTGAGACTAGCGAGTGGGATGGACTCCTTGAAGTAGGCCGCATTGTCAAGATCTATAGCAAAACCCGCTTTATGATACCCATTGGGTATACCTTCATGAAGTCCCATAAACTTGTCTATTGCTTCATCATTTTCAAATATGTCTAAGTTGGGTGATCCTTGTTGATCCCAATCTATTAATTGTGGGTATACTAAAGGCATTCCATCATCAGTATCATTAAGGTTCAATGAATATGTAGATATGGTGAAAATAGAGGTGTCATCGGGATCCCAAAAGGAATCGATCCAAGCTTTGCTACTCATGTCTTTGGTTGGGGAATTGGAAAAGTTGAGTTCTTGGAAGGTCTCATCTAGGTCATTGTCACTAGATGTGCAGGAGTCCCACTCCCATTCATTGGAGTCGATTTCAGTATAGTAGTCCTTAGATGTCTCAATATCTTCTAAAGCACTAGCGTCCTCACCCGAGAGCACCTTAGTATTGAGAGCACTCACTTTTAGTAGTTTGTACCCTAACCCTTTAATCTTTGGATGTTTGGGAGGCCTTAAGGACTGTGTCATTCCATTCTTATGTACACCTAGTCCACTATTTCCATCATAACCCTTACGTCTCATAATCTTGAATCCTTTACCATATTTCTTAGTTAGGATCCGTTTAGGTTCAACATCTTCTTCCTCTTTATATATCCATGTGGAAATATCCTCTTCACCAATAGTTTCTTTGCTTAATTCTCCTCATTTTGTGAAGGTCATGGTAGGAGATGCTCAAATAATGATTGTAGGATCCTTTTTGATAGAAGAAGGTTTGTCATGGGATTTTGGAGATAAAAGTAGCTTATCGATATAATAAGAGGTTTTCATGTGGTATTCTCCACACCCCTTGTCTTCGATCTATATCTTGGATTCAGAAGATGGGATAGTGGACATGGATGCCTTAGTCAAAGTGGAAGGATCAATATAATGGGATGAGGTGGACGACGAGCTTTCCCAATTGATGGACACTTTTGTTTAGATGTCCCTCTTAAGTTTCTACAATATTGAAAGGGATTGGGATCACTTGTTATTGTGATTTTGGTGCCATTATGGGGAAATTTCAAGCATTGGTTGTATGTGGATGGGATAGCCTTCATGGCATGAATCCATGGTCAACCAAGGAGGATATTGTAGGGATGATCCAAATTGAACACTTGGAATATTGTATCTAATATGGTAGGTCAAACTTTGATAGGTAATGAAATGACACCCTTAGAAGAGTGTTGTGCATCATCATAAGCCTTTATGATAATCTTCTTTGATATATTCACACAAGCCTTAGAGAATCCTAATGTCATGACCAATTTTAGGGTGCAAATATTCAATCCCGCTCCAACATCTACCAGGACTCATCTAATTTTATGTTTATTGACAAATACTTCAAGGTGTAAAGGGTCATTATGGTTAGGGTTTTCTGATGAAAATTCATGGTCGGAGAAGGTATTGTGGTGGGTGTTAGCTAAGTATCCCACCATTACCTAGAACTAATTGACATTAAGGTCTATGGGTACAAAAGTTTCTTGTAAGGCTTTATCCAAGATGGAATTGTGTTCAGGAGATATGTGAAGCATTTTGAGGATATATATTTGTGCAGGTGTCTTCCCCAAATGGTCTAAAAGATTGTATTAGGCTTTTGGCAACTATTTAGGAGGAGTTCCTTGTAAGGTTACCTTGGTTCTTTGGTTTGTAACCACACATTCTGATTGGTCTTGATGGTAATAGTAGTGACATTGTCATCTAAGGCTTGTATATTATGTATGGTATACTCATGGGCGACACAAGTGTAGTTGGCTTGGTCATTGGTCTTAGTACCTAAATTGCAAGCTTTCCCCTTCCCATGATCATGCAAAGGATTTTTTAAGATGGTGTGGTCGTTGTTGGAGGTTGCTTAAGGATTTTCCACTTCTATGTCACAATTCTCAATAAGGTCTTGAATTATATTCTTAAGTTGATGACAAGATGAGGTCTTGTGCCCTTTAATGTGGTGATAATCACAAAAGGAATTTCCATCCCACCAAGATGGTTTAAAAGGACCTAGATCATAATTTTTGGATTTTGGAAGTTGTATGACATTGGATTGCAAAAGATTCTTCAAGAAAAATTCGATGGGCTCCCCTAAGGGAGTGTATTTGCATCTTGGTTGGTTATTTCTTGGAGGTCCACATCCTTGGTTATTGTGAACTGCATTTTTTGTTTGATTAGGAACATGTAGTGGGTTATTGGATATAATAGGTTCCTTAAGAGTGATTGAAGGGCCATCTTTTTTTATTGTCTTCGCATCTACTACCCCATTGTTTGTGACATTCTTGTTTTGAGCCCAATATTTTCTTGTCATTAGAGGTATTTTGGGAATTTTGGTTCTTGTTAAAGATCTTGATTTCTCCTTTAGCAATAAGTGTTTTCTCAATGGTAGTACCTTTCTCAACAAGGTCAGTAAATGTGGTACAACAATGGATTTGCAATTGGTGTTTCAATTCTGTAGGGAAAACTTTAGTGGTGAATCTTTGCAAATTGGTGAATTTTAGATATCGGCCAAGTTGAAATTGATGAATTAATCGCATCCAATAGGGTGGCCAAATTTCTCAAATTTTATAAATTATCGGTCCAATGCATGTCCATTCACCATCATTTTTTTTATGAGGCATATTTAAGTAATAAATTCACCATAACAAACTATGCGTTTCAAATGGACCAATTAATATTTTTGCTTGGAATCTTGGAACCATGTAATAAAACACCTACATATTCGCCAATACTATTAAAATAACATTATATCAGGACCCACTTTTCTAATTAAAATTTACAAATGGTTGCTTGTGAGGACCCATTTCGCCAATTAAAATTTACAAATAGTTGCTTATGAGGACCCATTTTTCCATAACATTAAAAATAATTACATTTGAGGACACATTTTACCAATTGTTGTGACACCTCCATGCTAATTGTAGGGCCATAATAGCCTTGAAAATTACAATGTATCGTTGTATAATCACGCGAGATTCACCAAATTTTTAGTATACCATTTAAAAATCCCATAGAATTTTCCAAATATGGATTGATATAAATACAATTGAAACTACCATTTATTCTTACACATTTTTTTCAATTCTCAATTTGAAAGTTGGACTTGAAACCTTGAAGTTGATTGTAGGCAAGTTACAAACTTACAACACATGCATTCCTGTATTAACGAATAGCAAGTTAGTGAAAACCTAAACTTAAAGGTGAGTGATCATTTCTTCTTAGTGTTATAAGATTTCTTTATCTCTTTTCCATTCTTGCTTCAATCTTAAAGATGACTTTGAGTAGGGAATGAGACCTCTATTCTCTATCCTTCTTAAACAAGAAGATATTTTTTTTAGGTTTTATTCAAAGTGAGAGATCAATTTGTCAAGTAGCAAGGGTAAGACTCCTCAGGGTGGTGAAGGGACTGGGAGGCCATCAAAATGCCCAAAATGTAGAGTTACCATACAGTCTTACTTTGGAATTAGCAATGCTTCTAATCCATGAGATCAAGATGGAGCTACATCATCAACTATTCGACCTAATATTAATGAACAAGGCATTCACAATACCTCACCGCCACTAGAAGATCAAGGTGAGATTGTCATTGAGTTAAATGAGTCAAATGAGGATGGCAATACTATAGAAGGTGTTCCAAGGGATACCCTGGTTAGTCAAAATGAGATAATTGACTTGGATGATGATGGTAGCAAGAAAAGAAAAGGCAAATCAAAAGAGGGGCACAATTGGGAAATGAAAAGGAATTTTTAGCTTGGTCGGTTGTCAAAGTACCCATTCATTGTATGAGTGGAGAAAGAAAACAAAGATGAGCCTCCAAAAAAATGCATGTGTACGATTTGTAGTTGGAAATGTAAAGAGACAAGAAGTTGTAGTTAAAGCTTGACTCTATAGAAAAGCATATTGGTAAAGTTTATGAAAAATAAATAATAGATGGAAAGGAACAATCATTTGTACGATGGAAATCAAAGGAAGAATGTCTTCATGTTAACTATGCCACGGAATATGAAGAGAATAAGCAAAGAATGTTGAAGCTTACTGCATTTCAAGGTACAATTGAGGCTCAATTTGGAAAAGCAATGGAAGGAATACATCTGTCAAAAATTGTTCAGATGAGTGTTGTTTTTCATATTTTTTCCAAAGGGCGTCCTATGATAGACTACCTAGAATATTTTAATTTATTATATTTTTTAGGTTTTCCTCACTTTCCTAGCTCACATTGGTCAGTAAACGCTAGATGGGAATGTGAAAAATGTCTTGCTGCAGTGGAAAATCAATATTTAAAGGAGAAAGTAAAAGAGTCAAACTTCATTGCATTATCTTTAGATGAAGTTACTATGGTAGATAATACTTCTTGGGTCTATATGCGTGTGTATACTGTAAAACATGTCTGCCAAGCTCATCTTCTATGTGGTCATAAAATGAAGGAAAATTCAACATCACAAAATCTATTTGAACTAGTCAATAAATTTTTCAATGAAATTGTAGGTATGGATGAGTTGACAATTTCCAAAAAGTTGGTGTATGTAGGAGTTGATGGAGTTGCAGTGATGCAAGGTCAAAGAAGCGGTTTTTTCACAAAGTTACAAACCACTTGTGCACCATACATGCTTGGAATTCATTACATGACCCACAAAATAAATTTAGCATTCAAAATTGTAAGCAAGTTTCCTATAGTATCAAAATTTGAAAATCTAGTTCACGAGCTCTACGCATACTTCTGTTGAAGTCCCAAATGTTTCATAGAATTTCAAAATTTTGCTGAGGGAATAACAACAAGAAAAAATCTTCTCAAGGATGTTGATACTAGATGGATCTCCCTGCATGGAATAGCACAATGAGTTCTTGCATAATATCAATCCTTGATTGGAGTAATGTACGAGCATCGCAACATAGTAGATAAAGCTCCTGACCTCTTACATAGGTTAAGCGATATAGAGACACTCTTGACTTTAGCTAGTCTTCTCCTCATGCTAGATGAAATGAAAAATCTTGTGAAGAAGGCCCAAGACATAACTATTTATAATTATGAATATTCTAAACTACGTAGACATACATGCATGGCCCTCGATCATCTATATCTAGATCTAACAGAAGAAAGCCCAAATTATTTCATGTGGCAAAAAATTACTGATTTCATTAAGCCTGATAATTATTTACAATTTAATGCAAGTGGGAACTTATGTATCTATGTACGTGGATTTGAGATACCAATGTACCATTGTAATACAGCTAGGCACTCTATCAAAGAAGTACCTATTAGAAAGGAAGATTTTAACGACATTGTTAAATCTGTTAGTGATAATTTGAAGGAAATTGCAAAATGTCTTTCCTCAGAAAATTATGATAGATTCACTTGACATGATATACTTGAAGCCATGGGTATTGTGTATCCTCAATTTTGGGTAAACCGAGATAGCCCAAAACATTTTCATGATAAAGTAAATATCTTGATCGAACTCTTTTTGAAAAGTGTAACATATAATGAGTAGAAAATAGAAGGAATTATAAATGCAGATAAGCTTAGACAACAATGTAAGAATTTTGCAAGAAGTATGATGGACCAGTTTGATTCCATGGGCATGGAGAATTCCTTCTAACCGGGATCAATAACAAAGGTTTGGAAAAACTTAGGTCAGAGTGAAATATTGTGTGGTTCAATATCAAAATATTTCAAACTTGTTGATTTATGTCAAACAATGATATTGGGGTCGGTGGAGGATGAGAGAGTTTTCAGTTCATTGGCATTTTTGAAATCAAACTTAAGAAACAAACTAGACAAGAATTTGGAAAATTGCTTTAGGATGAAAGGAAGTACGTATAATGTCAAAAAAATTCCTTTTGAAAGGGAACTCACAATCTGGAGTTCCATATGTGAAAGAAGAGGGTTGTGCAACACTCCAATTCCAAACATTGGTATTGGTGGCAGTGGCAGTGGTAGTGGGAAAAATGAAAATGACATAATGAATGTTGAATTTGAGACGCAGGCCAAAGAAAATGAAAACCAAACTCAAAATCAAGATGACTCTTTTACATTATCTCAAGTTGAACGTCAGTTTCAGGACCCTGACTCCATTTGGGAAATGGAAGTGAATTAGCAGCTTTTAGGTATTTATACTGCATTTCATGAATCATTTTCCAAACTATAGTTGATGATATTTTATATTGTATTCCATAGTATTGAATTTGATATGCAATTCTGTATCATTTTTAAAGAGCAACACTTATCACACTACTTTTAAATTCCTATTGCATTTCCATTCACACAATCTTTGATAAATAACTGAAAGGAATATTAATCCATTCCTTGAATAGAAGCTAACAGTTCAACATCCATAACTTATAAATAATAGTTGATTATTTTTAGTCAAAAGATAGTGAATACAATATTGGAGAGCAAGATAGGTCAATATTATATTCAAAATTAGAGAAATACTCTTAATTATTTGAGTTATCTTTTGTTATTACAAAGAAAAATTACAACATTTCTTAATATCCTATATGTGCTATCAAATGGCTTACAGTAGGCATCCCAAAAGATGCTTAATTCTGGTTGTCTTTTTGATCTAGGTGTTCTATTGATTTGTGTTGGTGTAAATAAAGTCGTGTACCTAGTTTATTCATTACTAGGGGACTTATTTACACATGTTAAGTTTACATAGGTCCTAGGAAGGAATATTTCTAGGTGTTAGTTTTCATTATTTGGTATATTATCTTTTGACTTGTAACACATGTGACCTAGGTAGTTGTGTCAAGTTGTCTCATGCCATATGATTAAGACACTTGTCATAATCCTATGACATCTTGTATCTCACCTTGGCTATATAACCAAGGGATCTCTACTATATTTTACATCACATCATATCATTGAATCATATTGATAAGAATATTGTTTATTCTTGTCACATTTTATTCTCTCTCTTTGTGCTTTTCATTTGGTCTCAAGATCTTGGTAGCCATAGCCAATTCTAACATGGTATCATAGTGGGTTGGGTGCCATTGGAGAGTCTTTTTCTAAAGAGACAAGGTAAATCTTGAAAAGTTGAGTATTCTCTGCTCTTGCATCGTACGATGACCTGGAGAATCAAAAAATCTGGAAAGAAATACCAAATTTGGGGGGGTTACATTTGTGGCTCTTTATTGCAAGTTCATATCAAAGCTTGCTGGTGCAAATCTAATCTCACCATTGTGTTCTAAAGGTTTGAAAAAGTTTATTTTTCCTTTTGTTTCATCCAAATTGAACATATGAGGCCAAATCTATGAGGTTTTGAAGTTGAAAAGTGGTTACCAGATCCAAAAGGTAGCTTCATTTTTGGAGCATTTTGGGTCAAATCTAACCCTGCCATCGCGTCTAGAAGGGCCAAAAACCCTTAGATTGATTGTCAATTCATCCAAATCAGAGCAATTGTCTGGTGAGGAAAAAAGAATTTCCCAGGGAACCGTACAAACCCCCAGGTCACCATCATTATTGTGGTATGATTTTTCAAAAAAAAAAAATTGGTTGAAAATTTTGGATAAAATTTTTAGAAAAAATTAACTCTACCATTGAATTTTATTGTAAAGTTTTTATATTAAAAATTAAAAAAAAATGGGAAATTTCTCTACAGACCTTTTTAGAGCCATACCCTCAGGGTACAGAGGACTGCTCAGATTACTCTTGTATCGTGCTACCACGTGACCCCTTATCATTCGCCCACACCATAGCCATGGGCCCCTCTTCAAAATCAGTACCAAACCTTTTTTAATAAATCAGGCTTCATTTAAATATCCTACAAGTATGCTTGAGCAGATTTTTTTAAATAAAAGTTGGCAATATCTTTAATAAATTCAACATCCATAAAAAACCTGTGGACTATCAAAGAGGTACGTTGGCATCAACGATTTCAAGGAACATTCCCATCATACATTACTGATTCCCATCCGACCAATGAGAGAATATTTGTAGAGAATATTTCGATTCAAAGAATATACTGCCAGAAGAGAATATACCTGTGACGTGCCAGAACATCAAATTTAATTGCATAAGTTGTTGATGTCATCACTTATCAACGATGATGTTAGTGGGCTAAATTTTTTTTCCTCCTATCCAATGAACTTTTCAATTTTGTAGTCTAACTTTGAAGCTCGATATCTTGCTCCTTTTGAATCCTTTTTTTAAGATTTTTTTTTTATTTGGGCTAATTTTTCATGCTCTTCATAGTGGTGCAATCATTTTTTGGTTTTGGTCTCTGGTTTTTATAGAATTTATAGATTCTCATAGGTGTTGTTGCTTCATCCTCATTTTGGGAACTTTGGGAGCTCATATCTTACCCCTACGACAACATTTTTGGGTGATTTTTTTTTGAAAGTGCATGTTTTTTCATGTAATTTCCAGTGGTGTAATCAGTTTGACTCATCTACTATAAAAATTTTACTTTAAACTTGTCGCCCATTTTTGGAATTTTCATGTACCAAGATCAAGACCACTTCACAATTTTTGGCAAGTGGCAACTGTAAATACACTAAACATAAAGTGCCAAATCAGATATTGCTTGGGTGTTTCATGATTGAGTAATTTGGAGGGGTAATCTTTTTCCTTTGTTGGATTATGTCTCTTGATTGGTCTATTGTGTGACTAAAGTTTAGGATCTTAATATGGGAATCAAAAAACATCCTGCAATAATAAGGTTAAATCGATGGAGCTTTAAGTCTTTGTGAGATGGAATCCTGACACATTGTAGGTGGCTTAATCTTTTTCCATATCTCTATGAACTAGTTCCTAAACCTTCATCAAAGTGGAAGAGAGTTGTGTGGGACATAAAAATAGAACATATCCTGGGAGTAATTGGTTGTAGTTGTGATATTGATACATAAATGACCACTAATGGTATTGAGATCTCTCATGACCTTATGACCAAAATTTGGGAGATGTATGGAGACTCAAATGAACCTCTATTCCCAAAGGATCATATTGTGGATTTTCTTGTTCCATTTGTAGAGTTTTGGCCTATTGATGATAAAGCAACTAAAACACTTGTTGATTGGGAAATGTATGGTAGTTTTGCTGACATAGAAACTTCTCCTCCTACAGAGACATCTATTGAGACTTCAGTTTCTATGGCTCCTAATCCATATTTAGAGGGTTCTTCTTCTTCATCTATGATTCAACATCTTGAGGCTAAGGACTCTTGTAATCCAACATTGTTAGAATCATCTACTATTGTACCTGAGGACACTTGTGATTCAACAGTTTTGGATCCTTGTGATTCAGTGCAGTAGGACATATATAGTTTTCTAGAGATGGCTACTTATGATGACTTATTGAAAGGTATTTCAAACTTTTTTTTGGAGTCCCATATTGAAAATTTGGGAGACATCATCGATAGCATTCATCTTCTCTTTAATGAAGTTGCTTCTTCTTCAGTTGTTGCAAGGGAACACCTTGACCCTCTTGTTCAATCTCTACATGATCATTCTTTGCAGTTTGACGTGACTATGGATACTTTTGGACAGCATTTTGAGGAGAATTCTTTGTCTTTAGAGGGGATATCATTATCTTTGGATCATATTTCTACTAGATTTTGGATTGTCCTCTTCAAAAATGTAGCCTAGAACACACATTTGGAGTGTGTCATCTTTCAACATTGACATGGTGACACTTGAGCATGCTTTAGAGTCATCATCATACACCATCCACCTTCCTGACATCCTACATACATTCATGGTTTTGTTTCTTCCTAAGGGGATAAATGTTGTTTGGTGAGATTGGATCATCTTCAACATTCAATGTTGATCTTCTACCATCATTGCAGGAGACTCAACATTGAGGGGGGGTTGCTTTGTCTCTCTTCTTCTTCTCTCTTATGGGGGGGTCTTTTTCCTCACATGGGGTTTTGGCCTTCTCATGCATCATTTAGAGCAATTTTTTTTGTATTTCATCTCTCTTTCGGGGAGGATTTTTGTCCCACAGGTTTTTCTCCTTTTCTCTGTTTGTGAGAGATTTCTTTGTCATTTCATTTGCATATGTACATGGGTACCTAACATGGCCTACTAGTCAGGACCCATCCTTGCATATTTGTGTCATTTGCATAATAATCCTCTACTCCCTAAGTTGCACTTAAGGGGGGTGTTGATGTAAATAAAGTCTTGTACCTAGTTTATTCATTACTAGGGGACTTATTTACACATGTTAAGTTTACGTAGGTCCTAGGAAGGAATCTTTCTAGAAGGTATTAGCTGTCATTAGTTGCTATCTTATCTTTTGACTTGTAACACATGTGACCTAGGTAGTTGTGTCATGTTGTCTCATGTCATATGATTAAGGCACTTGGCATAATCCTATGACATCGTGTATCTCACCTTGGCTATATAACCAAGGGATCTCTACATTGTACATCACATCATATCATTGAATCATATTGATAATAATATAGTTTATTCTTGTCACATTCTATTCTCTCTTTTGTGCTTTCCATTTGGTCTCAAGATCTTGGTAGCCATATCCAATTCTAACAATTTGGAATGTTTCATAAGGCTTAGGGTTCTAGGGTTTGTGTGTTCTAAACCATCTCAAAAACCCTAGGTGTCTTTTCCTTTTACCTACATTCTAATAATCTAATACGAAGTTGATCGAGTTTTACCCATTTCCGGTCTCTTAAGTCATATCTTATGACTTTGTGTTTGTTTACTCACCAGCCCCTTGAGCCTAGTGTTCCCGGTTGCTACCCGTAGAATCCTTATAAATCTTTCCTTGTCTTATGTGGTTCATAAAATTCTTTAATTCTTGTTCTTTCCCTAAGTTTGGGTTTTAATATTTGCTCAATATAGTTCATGTTATAAACTTAGGCAGGTGGCCCCTTTTAAGCCATGTAATAAGTGCACATGCTTATTAAAATCCTTTGTTATGGCCAATAGTGTGTGATGGTTAAGGTGTTGTGTTGTTATTCTTGCTATCAAGGTTCAAACCACATTGAGGTGTAATTGTTGAGAATTTATATTGGGAATGAGGTCTCTCATTTTTTACCTCACTAGTTCATAGCTTTGGATCAAAAGTGTTTAACATTTATCTTAATAATAAAACATTCCTTTGTTATACTTGGTAGGTCCCATTGACTATTTTCTATTAGTTCCCCTCCATCCCACAAGATTAAAATAATCAAATTAAGGAGTCATTGGGATAGCGGGAAGGTGACACCTGGCCACCTTTTTGGTGGGTCCTACCACTGCTCGAAGGCACTGATGATTAAAAGCGTTCAAATCAATGGTTACTATGGTTTATGATAAATAAATCTCAGCTATTCCTCACCTCCCTGCTTTTGTAAGATGCACATGCTTTAAACCCAGAGGGGAAGCAGGGAGGTTGACACATAGATAGTTTCAACGCTTGTGGAGATGGTGGAGCCCACATAGTGACATGGAGATAAATCCACATGGAATTTTTTGGTTGGTCAATGGTGACAACCATTTGTAGTCATATTTTCAAAATTATTTGACTGAATCTAAGTCGTTTATTGGGCCATCTCATTGCGAGATCGGAGGTTACAATCTAAAGTTCAAGATTGAGGGAAAATGAGTCGTATCATCTGTTATGGTTCACGCAAGCGAACCATAATGGCGGATATGATGCAGAGCTACCAAATTGCCAATTGGTATGTTTTAAAGCCATAAAACTTTATTTAAAGTATAATTGCAAACTGTTAAAGCATTTAACAAATCTAATGAGTTCTCACTAAAATTTTCAAGCTCGTTCGATGACAAGAATTAGGGTTTTCAAGCATCCACAAAACTAGTAAGTAAAACTGTTATCATGCTTCTCAGTTGTTTAAAATTTTGTTGTAAGTGCTTTTTCTATCATTCTGTCATTAGGGTTTCTGGTTTCATTGCATTTCTTTTAAGGTTTAACATTTAATTCAAATGATTAGCCTGTTTATTCCTATTATTGCCTTGCATCAACCCATACCCTAGTTGTAAGGTTGCAATTTTTTGAGTAGTAAACCCTAGTTTACACAAACCTTGTTACTATGGCACAAAAAGTCAAAGCATCTACATCAAAACACCAATCTTTTGAGTCGAAGCTTGTTGTGAGACCTCTGTCATAGGACTTAAATGAACAATTGGTATCTTCAACCTCTAAGAAATCAAAGGGACAACGTATGTACTTCGGCCTTGGAACTAAATTTGGCATCACTGATTATTATTGTACAATTAAAGATGTTTCCCTTCCGTACTTTGGATGAAGTCTTTTCCATGGATGATTTGGAAATAGGAATGTCAGTATCCCTTTATGCAACCATTGGAGGTTGGACAAGGGTAAATTGGTTGTACCCAACATGTTCATAGATATTGATCTTCTCAAAGAAATTGTTGCAATCTATGACCCTCTGGTTAGGGTTGTTAGAGCTCATGATGGACAGAATCCAGTATGGGTTAATAAGGAATAAGTTGTGTATGTGTTCAAGTTGAAAACTTGGAGCAATGATATGGTTAAGATTGATGAGTAGATGTTGAGGGAGGAATACAAAAGGGTAAAACACAAATTTAGGATGTCGGTGTTGACCAATTTTCTAATATTAGTAGGGAAGGGAATCCATAAAAGAAAGATTACTTTGGGAACATCTGATGTTGAGCCCCTCCCTATTAAGTATTGCCAACCACATTTTTAGAAGACCTTTTACTCCTTCCAAATTCTAGGGTTTGATCCTGGCTCTAGCTTTCCAATGGCCCATATGTACATGGATGCTAGTATCCAACACCTTAAAATAAATACCTTATATGATTTTTCCACCTATATAGCAGAGGAAATTCACAAAGGATTGGTGGCCTTGAAGGGTGGGAAACTCGGTGTCAGATTTTGGCGGTCTTCACTCTTTATGCATATGTTTCTTTTCAAAGGTCCAGACTATTTTGGTTAGGAGATGGAACTTAAAAGGGTTGTGGATGGTATTGAGATGTTGGTGCATTCATGGACCCCTATATTGGATAGGAATGAACAAAAGACCGACTATGTGACTGCTACAAATCTTTTTGCCACCAAATTGAGACAAGCTCTAATGTTGGATGTACCTAGGATCCCCAAGGAGTTACATGATTTTTTGAGGCCAACTAAAAGGAGGCCTGATTTGAATATTGCTCAAAAATGGGGGGATGTAATCCCTTATAAAAATTGTATAGTTCTAAGGGTATTTGGCACACAATTGACACCCCACATACTCCCCAGGGAAGTGCCTTTGAGGATTGGGTTTTTGGAGGTGATGTGGTAGCTAGAGAATGTAAATGATTTCTTCCTGGATGAGAAGCAAAAAGGAGCTTTCTTCCCTGTATACATTGGGTTTGCTAATTTTTTCATGATTACACATGGATCGAGAAATATTATGGACCACTATATCAGTCATTACAATATGAAGATCCAAGTATACAAGACATATGACCCTGAGGGATTCATAGTTTGGTTAATGAAGAGAAATAGTGGAGGTCGGTATGCTCACACCCACACTATGCCTGATGACCTCATTAGAAATATTTTTGATCCTAATGGCCAAATTGATAGAATGAAGAAGTGGGGTGTTTTTGTGAAATTGGAAAGATAAATTAAGGTTAAGGAGCATAATTTTGAAGCCTTTTTAGATATTAGTGACCCAATTTTAAAGATTAAAGTTGTGATACATAATTTTGACAAAGTAGTCACAATATTAAAGGAGATAAAAGTTGTGCAAGATAAGGGGAAGGCCCCTATGACGAAGGGAGAGTCAGTTGTGCGGCCTTCCAAGAAGGTGAACATATATTTAAGGAGGAAAGGCACAATAAGGAAGCATCAAACAATTGCTACTCTTGCACAACTTGGAGAGTCAAAAGTGAATTCATCTCAACAAAAACTACCTCCATTGTCACTGTGGGATTCTTCTACCCCTGAAATAATTGAATTGGATTCTCCAATTAGAGAATAATCTCCTCCAAGGGAGCCATGCCCATCAATAAAGAAGCAAAAGGTTAAAGCTTCTGGTCTGGTTGACTATCCTACAAAGGATTTAGATGATGGAATTGCTATAACTGGTGAGGAAATAATGCAAGGGATGTCATCTCCTCAAGGGGAAATAATATCACAGAATTTGAGCCTCAGGTTGAGCAAAGCTGACCTAAGTGGAATAAATAACTCTATGGATGTCATATTCCAAGCTTGTAAAAGCTTTATGGAAGATGATCAATTTGTCAAGACACAAGCTTTCAAGGAATATTGTTGGAGAGCAATGAAGGATGAGTATGCAACATTGGTGCAAACAAGGAGAAGTGAGAGCCTCGAGAAGCCCCAAGAGGTTGTTGAAGTCGAGATCTGGGGTGAAATGAGGGCCAAGTATTCAAACATTTCTGTAGAAGAGGGCATGGCATTGGTGAGAAAGAATGTAGTGTTATTACTCCCAGAATGGGAGTTGGCAACAACAATTGATTTTGACAGTGTGAGAAGACAAGCCTCCATTTTTAATAGTGAAGAAGTCACATTGGATTTATAGGGGTTAGCTTTTAGTCAGTAGTGGGAAATTCTTGCTATTTGGGCTTTAGCCCCAACCACTAAAAAGCCTAAAGTTGCAGAACCTGCCTTGGGTGTAAGAGGAGGATTATTCATAAAAAGAGTTTCAGATACATTTGCCTTGGAGGTAGCAACCATGAATGTTAATGTGGCACAATTCACCAAAGCTACAGTTCAATCATTAATGGAGGAAAGGGATAGTTTTAGAACCAAATATAATGACCTCATTGTTGAGTACAACTCGAGCCAACAAAAGATGGCTCAAATGTAAACTCAAATGGCTATGTGGAAATAAAAATTACAAACATTACAGCCTGGTACCTCACATGATGCAATCTTGCCTCCTCCTTCCCCGATTCTTTTACCTCCTCAAAATTATGAGGAGACTACCCCCATTGAATTTGAAGATGTACAAATGGCACAATCAACTCCTAAATCATTAGATGCCCCTCAATTTGAGGAAGTTGCCAAGGAGGAGTTGATGGAAAAGCTCAAGACTTATGAAGATAGGATGGATGATCTTGTTCATTTGAAGAATATGAAGATTGTGACAATAGTGCTTGAGAACTTGAATAAGGCGGTAGAGAAAAGATTAATCAGTATTAATGCTAATTATGCTTTGATGTTTGATGCCATTAAGAACCTTGATAGAGATAAAGAAAGTGTTATTCCTTTAATGAATAAATGGATTCCAAGGGCTCAAATGTTGAGGGATATGGTTATTGCATCCTCTCGTGATGCAAATAAGCCTCCAAAGATACTTCTAACCTTAAGATTTGTAACAGATATAACTAGTTCTCAAGGGTTGATTGTCATGGAGTCTTTAGAGGTGAAGATTAGAGAATTGGTTAAGAAGTTCAATGATTGGAATTTTTTTCTTCTTCCATAAATTCTAAATGAGAAGGGTGAAGTTAAGTCCTTGCAAGAGTGGAAAGACCAGGCAGCTCAAGCAATAACTTCCCAGTCCAAAAAATATGTGATGAATTGGATTTGGTTATGTTGAGGAACAATATGGATAGGCTCGTGCATACAAGGGCTTTCCTTGAATATTTTTATAAGGAGGAAAATCAAGTGGCAGTTAGGTATAGCCCATGCAGAAAAAAGGTAGGCAATATCATGGGATTTTATTGGCCTACAGAAGAGGAGTTTTCATTATGGAAGTCCAACTATATTGACATATTGGACATATAAATTGCTGCAAGTGGGAATGGGTGACATCAATTTTGGTTGGTGGTTTGCAATAACAAAGTTCAGTAGGGAAGTGCAATACATGGCATGGAACAAGTACATATTAGGCCTTGGATATATCAATGTTCAAATATTGCACTTTCTCAGCTTCAAATGTGGTGACAAGGATTGCAGATGTGGAATTACTTTGGTTTATTCTCTCTTTCACTTTATGCTTTTCTTCTACAATTTTTTAAAGCACTTGGACTACAGTGTTTGCTCGTGGAAAAGATTACTTTGCACCAACTAAAGAAGCCTTTTGGAAGGTGGGAGAATCTTCACTAGCAAATGGAAATGGTTTTTGTCTCATATTAAATTCTCCCTAGTATTTGGAAATGCAAATGTAACTGACTTTGGGGCCATTTTGAAATTGAAATTCAAATGTATGTCAAATGTAAATGTGACTAAATGTGTAATTTTTCCTAAAGCTCATTTGCTCCCTTGTTCTTATAAAAGGAAATTCAAGGCCAATTGCATGACTCTTTGGTTGATAAAGCTTTTGAACTCGTGTAAGAGAATTTTGTAATTTAAGAACACAAAAATAGAGTTAGTGTTGAGTCTTAGGTATGAATTCAAGTCTGTAATAGGCATAATGCCAACACATTTTTGTTGTCCACTAAATATTTGTTGAGCTTCTTATAATCTAGTTTGATAGCATCAATAAATTGAAACATGTCACACAAATGATCAATCCTATGCATTATTTCATCCCAGATCTTTTGTTTCATATGCCTCATTGTTTCTCTACAAAATGCAGATAACTTATTTTGACAAGAGTTAATTGCCTCCAATCTTTCATTTCTTTTTCTCTCTTTCTAAAGTTACAACAAATGCACTCTCCATCAATTGCTTCTTTTCTTTTTTATACAATTTTGATTTCTTTTTAAACTCTTCAATGTAATCAAAACCTAGGGATGCGGGAACAATGGAATGCTTGAATGGTGAAGGAATAGGAGTGCTTGCAGTTACTAATGATGTTGCAGCCACACTAACTGGTAGTGGGGAAGTCCTTGGAAATAACTCATTTGTGGTGGAAATGGTAGTGTGACTTGGACCTGTCAAAATCCTTTGCCTCTTTTGTATGCCTTGATCACCTGGTGTTTGTGTGGTATCTTGAATTGTTGTCCTCTTGTGTGTAATTTTTTTTTGTAGCACATGTTGAAGACTACTAGTACTACTAGCCATACCATCGCCACTAGTGGCAGTGGCAGTTGCACTAGGTTCTCCACCATGGGCATGTCTAAGTTGTGATTGTATCTAACCTTGAGGATCAAGATTTAAAGCACTAACAAAATGAATTGTTTAAGTTGTACTTGTATGCCCTTGGTCTACTTTATTAGCTCCAAGGCCTCACTTATCAATAGGTTTTCTATGGTTCACATCTATTACAGTACAAATTCCTTGTCCTTGGGACCCCAAACCACCACCTTCATAACCCAATTTTTTCAGCTTAAACCAAGTTTAAAATTTACACGGCTTTGTTCTTCCCTATCATCATTAGATTCATCATCAGTTTCTTGATCTTCACATTCATCAGGATGCTCTATATTCCATAATTTTCTAAACTCATGATCTTCTTTGTTATCTCCATACTCTGCAAGAGTTCTTGGATCACCTAGCTCCTTCCCCATAAACTAAAAGGCAGTAATTTTTTATCATGACCATTTTTTAGCTATAACTTCCTTATCTAGAGAATTTGGCATTTTTAATCTACTAGATGGTTTATCACCTTTTTCATAAAAATTGTGGTACCTCCTGATTGTCTTTCGGTGTAATGCCATAATTTCTATTGATAATTGTTCAAAAGAAATACATTTCTCAACAACACTTTTCTCCATTGCTATTTTGACCTCATCCCAAGAATCCTTGTTTCTCAGGTTTTCAAGCAAGGGTTTACTTTGATGTTGAATTCTACTTGCAACATTCCTATTGGCCACAATCATTGATTTAATGGTGTCACATGGATCATACTGCTAGTGAAAGACAACATAAAAATTAAAAAAATTCAAAAGAACATGTGCCACACTAAATGCTTTTCTCTTGAATGTGAACCCTCTACATGAAAAAGGTAAAGAAGGAAATAATGTCTTGTTTGCTGACTGGAAAAGTGTAACTTTCATCAGTACTCTGCATTTTCCTTGCATATTCCAATGTAAAAACCCTTTATGTCACATGTATTGCTTCATAATCACTAGCAAGCTTTTCTAGGTCTATGTGGAAATTTCCAAATTCTTCGGTTGTAAACCCCAACACTTTTTAGAGTTCTTCTACATTAATGGATAAAAATTATTCTTTGTTATCTTTATTAGCAATTGCTATATTTCCAAATTCTTCAGGTGAAGAGGAATCAAAAGAGGGAAATGAAGATGATGAAGAGGAGCAAACCGAAATGGAGGAGGACCAAAAGAATGATACTCTGATTGTTCTGAATACTGGGAATACTGGCAACAATAATATTGTTGATGATTCCATCATGGATTATATGAAAAGTAGACTAAAATATTTGCATGTACAAATGGAAGACATGGAGAAAACCTTGGTCATGGTGATGAAGGTGACTAATAGGTTGATGCGAAGAGCAATGATTGGTGTGATTTCTGGACAAACAAAAATTACTAGGAGGTTGAAAAAGCTGGGGAAGTCTGATGATTTGAAGGTGCCAGATGAATCAGAGGGACTTGATTGGAGGGAGTATATCTCCCTAATTGGTGAATATTGGGACTTTTTGGGAAAATGTGAGTAACGGCTTTTTGTTTTGATGCTATTTAATGACTGCTCTCCTTTTTGTGTCTTTTTGCTTCCATATTTCAGACTGCTATTTCATATTAATTATTCATAGCTTTGTTATGGTTTAGGGCTTGTTGGTACATGGTGGATTTGATTAATGATCTGCATAGCTTTAAGTACTCTAGCAGTAACTTTATGTTTTTGATTAATTATGGTTGTTCTATGGTTATGGTTATGATATATGGCCTGTGTGCCACCCTGGATGTTGTTTCTTTATGTTGGCTAGTGGTGTTGTTTCCCACCCTATTTTTACTTTTTGTTGTTGTGGTTGTAACCATGGGATTAGGGCCCTTTCCCTACTTATCTAATTAAAAACATCATAATTTTGGGCACAAACCATCATAAATTCTAGGCAAGGGAAAACCTCATGTAACATCATGCACCCTAATCCACTTACCCACGATGCATTGGAACTATTAACTTGCATTTGGTTTGCATCCTTATTCTCAAATGAAAATATAAGTTCTAAGGTACACCTACCATAGATTTCAGGATCATAAATATCATGGTATTCATTAGTGAAACCTAGGGTTTTAAGCAATCTAGCATAATGTATTTTTTTATCTCATTTTTTCTCTACCTTTCCCAACAACTTTCTTTGGTTTGCTAGTGGTACTAGTGCTAGACATGCTTATACAATGTGAAATTGTGAATTCCCTCTTAGTTCTCCTTAATTTTTCTTAAGTTTCTCAACCCTAAACCCAAACTTCAAAGTTTGACAAAATAAGATTTTAAGAAACAATGAAACGTAGCCATAGGAATTTTGTCTTTCACTTACTCGAATTTTGATTCTTGAAAAGATTGATAATGATTGGATTTTTTGGAACCCATAATAGCCCTAGTGCACTACAATGAGCAATCTGAAATCTCCTTGTGTGTTGACTCTATCACTTAAAAATAAAATCACTTAGTAGTAGAAAGTTCACTTTTTTTTTAATATTAAAGTTAATGAAACGTTAACATGTTGCCATTGGACTATACAATTAGTACATTACATTTTTGTAATAACACTTAGAAATAAATTCTCTAACAAATTCTCAACCATTGATCTTTGTAAATCTAACAATTATAGGGTAATTTTGAAGGTTTGAGTTCGCAAGCCTAGCACTATGTGCATTTCATTCTAGAATGCAACTACAACCATCCACCATATGTTTATCAAAGGTCTAGTAATTTATGATATAAACAATAAACATGTGTTTTAAAGTTGTTTTAAACTTTATTGCGCTAGGATTGACATTAAGGCCAAGGGGCCACTGTCGGTAACTAAATGTTACAAAGGACTTAATAAAATGAATAGTGATATCGAGAACCGGGGAAGAAGGTCAACAAAAAATTAGAAATCAATAACATTTTGTTAAACCCTAGCAAGAGTGACAACTTTTAGTGTTTATAATGTTTTTTGTCAATTTGATGGCAACTTTCTTTTTTCATTTGTATTGCTTTATGTTTTAAATCTGCATGCAAATATTTCATAAATAGATCATACTTAATTTCTTAAAGGAAAAAAAATGATTTGAATAGAGTCATAGGCACTAAACTCAGAAAATAATTATTTACTGTAAATGAATAACGAAGAATAACACAACCATTTATTTGATTGCAATTGAATTGCAATGTTACATTATTCCATATCTTTTTAAAGATGAGTAGTTGTAGAGCATGCAAGCTCCCGTTTGTATAAGTCACTTTACATAGACATAATTGATTCCAAGCTTATGCTAGTGACAATGTAATACAAATGTGGCTCTCAAAATAAACGCAAGGGATTTTTTGGCCAACCATGTTGGGGAAATGGGAGTTGTGAAGATACAAAATGTACTTATCCACTTTGAGAACCAGAGCCATGCAGAAGATGAGGGGTAGTAAATATGCTCCCATCTTTTGCATGTAGCTTTCATGCATTGGGATAGCACTTATCTCCATCAGAGCTCCTTGTCCTAGTTCAAAACCTGCCTAAAAAGTCAAGTAAACCAAATCAACTTCTTTCCAATTCTACCCATTCTGAACTTGAACGAAATTGGTCTTTTACCCTATAACTACATAACTAGAGGCAGGAGAATTTAGAGTATCCCTAATAATACCACATCATCTTCTTCCTGAATCCTTATTAACCCTACAAAATGAAAACCCTTATGACAATTCGAAACATTTCACTCAATAGTAAAGCCTTTAGCCTTCAATGAATGATTTTAGTTGTGCTCACTATCCCTATTTAAGGGCCACTGGTGCCACTACTAGCCTAATCCATATTTACTTGTGAGTCATGTCACGTGTGAGGTTGGGTATAATGATAATCATGATCCACACAAACCAAAAAACTAACTTAATTGATTTGTGTAACTTAAGCCTTACATTTACAATTAAAATGTTTAATTTGATTGGCGTCTAGCTACATGCAAATTGTACCTCAAGCTGACGAACTATCAAAATTTCCACTCAAACGATATGAAATCATTACAAATCTTGTTTCACTTGATCACTAGATTAATGACATCATCACCTATAGTACATCATGTAGTTTTCAATATAAAACTATCCAATCAATTGCTTCGGATGTTCATATGGCATTAATCTATACCGCCACCCATAGTACTGCAACCACACTTTCTTCAAAAAGATTGAGAATTAAATGAAAGGTAGAGTACTTCAAGGCATTGAAAAGAGAGAATTAAATGGCTTGTTTACCTTAATCATTATCAATGTCCACTAATAAGTCACAATAAATTTCACTCACTTATGATCAGAACTATATGTTGATAATTACTATTAGTTTTTAAAAGCCACATTTTTATATTGAACAAAGAAAAAAGGATTTACAAGAATGGAGCCATGAAAATTATTTTAATTTAAGTAGCTAAAAACTAAAGTACATACTACATAGCTAGCCTAGCCAAAAAGCCACTAACCATGACAAAAAATCAGTCACAAAATACATATTACAAGAATTGTTACACTGTACAATAAAGTATAGACACGTGACATGTTAGACAATTCATTACTAATTTTTTTTGTAACAATAGTTGAGGCCATCAACCAGGTGTTTGAGTAGAAGGTGAATCAAATTTAACAAAGTAACAACAAAGAAGAAAAGTGAATCACCCAAAACCTTCCTCCAAAGCTCTAGACTCTTTAATGATTCATTTTTCATATCACACATCAAACCACATCTCATATTAACCAGGGCAAGAGCCTGCACTATAAAATAATGCAATTCCACTTTTTGAAAGATTCCACCAATAGACGCTAACCTACTTTCAAAATTGTAATGCTCCAATGCCAACTCCAACAAAGAAATAGAGTAAATGAAAGGCTACAAATAATGTATTGCTAGCGTCTTCACCAAATCTTTATCGAGTAAAATGTCCATGCAATTGGACAAGAAAGTTGAAGCTACCTTAGAATATAGAGCACGAGGGTTGTTTTGAAGCCATTCCCTACCCACAATTATTATTATAGAATCCTCAACTTGCACACAAGGAATTGTAAAAACCATGCCCAACGTTCGTCTATCGTATGCATCGTCACTTCTTTCTCCCAAAAACATTTGGGTAGCATGACACGCCATGAAAACTCCATAATATCACAGTTAAATTGAGAATAGAGAAGAAAAAATTCAAAGCCAAATATATTATAAATGATATGAAGAACATCAATTTGGTGAAGTATATATAGAAGTTAGAATGAAGAAAATGACATCAAATACTCACACTTAACATTTAATTCACCATAGACCACTTGATCATTGATGTGACAATATTATTTCAAAAAAATTATGACAATATTATTCCAAGTTACCCGTAGGCTCCACCATCTTCATAAATGCTGATAAAATCCATGTGGCGGCCTCCCCGCTTCCCTGTTGGGTTTAACCTGCATGCAACTTTCAGCAACGGGGAGGCGGGGAGCGGCCCAGATTAAATCTGGTGCCTGACATCTATGTGCTCTTTACCTTAAGACCATTCGCCTATGCATAACCCTTAGACTAGATGAACGACCTAGATTAAGATGTCTTGCATACCTTTAAAACATGTGTTTAAAAGGCTCCTTTAGTAGTGCAGGCTTTAACACTACTCAACCTTATGTCAAAATATTTCCTTAATATTTCACACCATGCTATAGTTCCTTCAACAATTCTAATTGTTCAACATGGCACTTCCTTGCCTCCCCGTTGAGGGATGAGAGATGTTGGTGGGTCCCCCGTGGGCTGGTGGAGAGCAACCTAGATTAAATCTGGCACTTCACATCTGTGTGCTCTTTACCTTAAGAACATTGACCTATGCATAACCCTCAAACCAGATGGACGGCCTAGATTAATATGTCTTGCTTACCTTTAAAACATGTGCTTAAAAGGCTCCTTTAGTAGCGCAGGCTTTAACACTATGCAACCATATGTAAAAATATTTCCTTAATATTTCACACCTTGCTATAGTTCCTTCAACGGTTTTGATCATTCCACATGGAACTTCCTACCTCCCTATTGAGGGACAGGAGATGTAGGTGGGTCCCCCATGGGCTGGTGGGGAGCGGTCAAGATTCACCCATGTCACCCTATCTCAACCGTTCATTCCTCAAACCTATCATTTGCCTAGGTCGAGGGGTCGGTCACCATGATGACTCCAAAGGCTTAAGTCATAACTTAAGAGACCTTCAACTACTGGTAGCCAATCAATGATAAAATATTATTTTGGTTGTCATGACTTTAAGTGATTTAATAAGTAATAAAATTTCAACCATTGATTTTTGAAAATCTAATGGTTCTAGTGTTATTCCAGAGGTTTCAATTCACAAGTCTAGTGCTTCAGAGATTTGCTTCCAGAATGAAACTACAACCGTCCATCGAAAATTCATCAAACAGTCGTGGGTTATACTAATTTGCACTGACATCTGGCTTCAAACATAATAAATGTGTTGACACTTGTCCCCATTCTGGACACTTTATGAAGGAATTTGAATGTGCGAAAAATTTGTCCTATAATAGAACAATATGTAATTGTAGCATTTGATA
The DNA here is from genome assembly GCA_007258455.2 of Sequoia sempervirens. Classification (NCBI taxonomy): domain Eukaryota; kingdom Viridiplantae; phylum Streptophyta; class Pinopsida; order Cupressales; family Cupressaceae; genus Sequoia; species Sequoia sempervirens. Next base: position 507,409,359 of record VDFB02271358.1, read on the forward strand.
TTTTCGCCAACCACGCTATGATTTTTTATTGGCATACCAGTTTATTTCACCACTAATTTTTTTTATTAGTTTGAGATTATGTTTAATTCGCCAATGTTTTTTTTATTTATTTGAAAATAGGTTTAATTTGCCAATGAATTTTTTTTTTTGGTTTTAAAAAGTTTAAATCCTAACAAAATATATTTTTTGTTTTCAAAACAGGTTGAATTTGCTAATGGAAATATTTTATTGGTTTGAAAAAAGGTTCTAAATGCCAATGAAAATATTTTATTGGTTTAAAAAAAAAATTCAATTTGCCAAGATTTTCCACAAACTTCTATCGATTACGAAAGATTCACCAATTGAGATTATTTTCTTTTCCTGAAAAACAAAAAAAATTGCCAATAAAATTAATATTTTTATCGAAAAGTATACAAGATTCGTCAGTATTTTACACCTTCATCGAGGGGGGGGTTCTTAAAGTTATTCCTACAATTTTGTGACTAGGTTTTCGACAAACATGTGTATTGACTATCTTTCAGGTATTTGGCAAGGACACTTACTAGCCATGCTTCTCCATCTCTAGAAGAAGGATATAAAGGTTTCTCCTTCTTCCTATTTGGTTTGACACAAGGTTTCTATGGTTATGTCATTTTCATTGTTGTAGGAGAAATGTGTCAAAAACTTGTCAACTAACTCATTCCATGTTTGTATTCCCATGGGTAAATTGGAAAATCGCTCAAGTGCTTGCCTTGCGAGACTTCTTGGAAACAATCTCATCATGTAGGTATGCTCAAATGTAATATATATGCAAGTGGTATGGAACTCTCTCATGTGTTGTATTGGAATTCCCTTTCCTCTATATTTTTTGAAATTTGGGATAGTGTAATTGTGAGAAAAGGGAGGCATGCATATTCTTTTATCGAAAGGATATGGGCATAGTGCTTCCACAGAGTAGGTTTTCTTTGTTCCTGATACTTGCATATCAAAAATTTGTTGTTGTAGTGCATGCATTTGATGTGTCAATATTTATATGGAGGACAATGGTGTGTTTGTAGCATTAGAATGCACATAATTGTGGTATGGGTGATCCATGTTTGAGGTAATGTTTTGTAATCCAATATTTGGGTGGAAGAATTGAGGTTAGTACCAAATGAATGTGATGAAGATGTATTTTGGTTTTGGAAATTAGGATTGAAAAGTGGATTTTGGTTGATGTGTGGAGTGTGTGGGGGATTGATATTGCAATGGGTTTGAACTTGCTTGACCATGAGGGTTTTGATTGCCATGTTATTGAGAGGATCCTGGATTGTTGTTTTGTGGAGGAATGCCCGAATTGAAACCTTGTTGAGAGGTGTTGGTATTTTGGTTTTCCCCCAAGTTTAAATTGACATTTGGTGTAACACTTGTCATTGGGGGTTGCGACTTAGGATCACTAATGTAAAAATTTCACATCTTGTGTGGATTGGTGTTTGACGTGTTTTGATCCATAGTGTTGGTGAATGTTGGTGTGACTTGGGATGACGATGTTGCAAAAGGATTAGTAGATCGATTCCCTATTGTATGATATGATAAAGAAAATGGATCAAATGTGTTGCTAGGTGGTTGGGACATAGGTTGGGTACCTTGTGCTCCAAATATTGTTGTGGTGGTTACATTAACCATCATAGTGTTTTGAGTTGTTGCCCCTAATGGAAAGTAGTGTGTACTTGTGAATTAGTAAGATTGGATGTAGATTTGATATGTCCTTGGTCTTGGGTGACACCATTTGTTTGTGATTCAGAAAGCATATTGACATCAAATCTGGGAGGGAGTTTGGTTCCATTTTGTAGAAGTTTCATGAGATATTGTTCAAGATTTGCTACTACTATCTCATCTACAATGCATGTTAATCTAGGGTCTTGGGAAACTGCTTCAATTTATTCTTTAGTTAATTGTATTTGGATCTCTTGTAATGTGAAATTATTAAAAGGATTTGGAAATTTAGGTCGTGACTTAGGTAACTCATTTGAGGAAGAAGACCCAAAATTCATGTTGCTACTTGGATTAAAATAGGGATTTTCGCTTGTGTAATCCATCTATTTTCTCTTTCTTTGTAACCTAGTTTGGAACATATAAGACTTGCAATTTGGTGAAGGATATGCAATCTAATGGATGCTAATGCAATGGTGGGTATGAAACTATGCTATGTTTTTAGGGATTTTTGAGATATAAGAATGTCAAATGGTAATACACTTATGACCAAGATGAGGGTGTAAAGTGACAATATGTGTAATCAAGATATGGTAATGTTACTATGACCAAAGTTATGATATGATACTAAGACTATAGTATGGAAAATGAGGCTAAAAATATGTACCTTTGGGATCCAAGAGAAGGATACTAATCAGCCTATGATAGCTCAAGGTAACAAGTCAGATTGTCAAGACCTTAAGAGGAAAAAAACTAAAAGGATGATGATGATTTGACAAAGTGGACCTTAAACTAGATTCAAGAGTTTAAAGGCTCAACTTAAATGATGATGATTGATAAATAAAAGGACAAGGTCAAAGACAATCTAGACTTGTGACAATGAACTGATCAAAGGTATGGTAAGCTTCCTAGTCTGAAATTTGGAAGGTGTATGCAACTAAGAATGACCTAAGGTTGATTAAGCAATGCAAGGATGGAAAACTAAGGAATGCAAGGAAACCTAAGTGAATGCAATGAAATGGATGGACTGGATTGAGAAATTATATGATTTGAAGGTATGATTAATATAAGGAATTGACTAAAAATGAGACTACACAGGAATTTCACTGAAATTTTGAGAATTAGCAAATGCATCACTCTATCTCATAGTTGCAAGATACTGTCTCAAAAAATGTGGCTCACTATCTAAAAAATGTGGTTTACTATCATTCAAATGAGGTGTACTATGTTTTTGGCCCTAGGTTGAATGTTTTGAAATTATTTTTCATTTTGGGAAATTTTGAAATGTGATGGAAAACACAACAAACACTCTAAATTTTTTTTTTTGGCTATTGTGTGATTGTCCAAATTTCTTTACGCGAATAGTGTATGTTCATAGGAAAAATTCAATCCAATTTCCATTGGTCTTATCACAAATTGAAAACACCTCAAACACTTCCTAATCCTAAGGTCAAGGCCAATGGCAGCAATCTCAGGTCCACAGCTTGGAATCTCCTTCAATTCAAATGTAGGAACACCTAAATGGGTGTATACACTCCTGTCTTTGTGAGAGAGGACAGGTAGGGGCCTCTAGGACTAGAAGGATGACCCAATCACCCTCTCCCCAAAAAGCTACGTATAGCTTATGCTAAACTAAGGATTTCTATCTCATCTCAAGGGAGCCATATGGTGAGTAACTTCAAGGTACAATTCACATCCCTTGAATTGAGAACAACACCAACAACTCAATCAATAGGGTGGGCCTCTAAAATAAGGTTTCTAGTCACTACTCGAGGACTTAACACCTTGCTAGTGCCCAGCAAGCCACTTAAGGCTTTAGCCAACCCTACTTGGGTACTAAAAATACCTCACATGAATGTGGGTACTTCCCCTTTTAGATTGGCACTGCCAACAAGGTACTCACTAGTTAGACCTTGGCTTTTGCATTAATATTTTATATAGCAGCTCGAGGGAAAAACCACTTTGGGTCGTACCCCTTGGAGTGATCACTTCTCCAAAGGTAGGCCCTTCTACAAAAATAAGATGTATAGTGATTGTTGTCAATAGATTTGCACCCTGCTAAATGCAATATTCAGCGACCTACTGAAACATGGAAACCTCCTTCAGATGTGGGTGATCTGAGTGAAGGAGGAATCTCCAGAGTGAGTTGGTTCTCCAAATGATAAGTCCTATCTTAAAACTTCATAGGAAAAGGGATACAAAGATGGACTCAAAATAAAACCTAAATCTAACTGATAATTAACTTATTACTTCTGACAAAAATTAGTTCTTGCCACTCACAACAATTCCCCTATTACAATTGTTCCTACAATCTCACCAATACATATTTTCATCAATAATTCATATGAAGATTCAGAGACATCGAATACAACATATAACCTGAAAACATGAAACCCTGTGCAAAAAACTCATAAAAGTAGGACATTAAGGCTTCAACTCTGAAAAAAACACAAAGCATCAAACTGTTGTTACCAGTCTTGAGACAAGAAAATGGAAAGAACTATGTTGTATTACTGAAACTGAAAGAGTGTCAATCTGCCAAAACTGAGTACAAGAGGTTCACAAGCTCAAAAATGCATAAGAGTAGGAACTGAAATCTGAACTGAGAAGGAGAGCTAAAAAACTAAGTCTGTCAAAGACATGGCTCTCAAGAAACCCTAATCCGAGCTCAGAAAAAAGCTCAAGGAAAAAGGCTTCAAACTGTCTCAAAAACTGCATAAAAGCATAAAAAATCATATTGCTTTTATGATCACACTGTCAAGCCTCTAAAAATAGGCTAAATCTGCTTTAAAAGCTCAAAAAACACCTTATCTCTCCAAGATGAGACCCAAACTCGACCAAAAGAAAAGTCAACAATAATCTGCTAAAAATAGCAAGAAATCATAAAACAATTTATAGGAGATTGCTTTATGATTCTGCTTTATAGGGTTGCAGATTTTACAATTTATCTATTTTTTGCAATTAAAGATTAAAAATATTTTGCAAAAAAGAAAACCTTCTTATCTCTCCATTACTTGCTTTGATTTTTTCAAAAAATAATAAAATATTAACACATATCATCCTTTCATCAAAAACTTCATTGATTTCTCTAAAATCAATTAAAAATCAGAAACCCTAAATAGGTAATTGACCCAAAACGAAAAGATCCTAGGTCATAAGGTAATTACCACTACACCCTTAATCAATTTTCCCTTAATTTATTTTCTTCAAATCAATCAAAAATAAATAAGACATCCCTCACTCTCTTCAAAAGCATTTTCAATCACCATTCTCCCTTCAATAATAAATAAGCCCTAACTCTAGGCAAATAATCCATCACCCCTAAGCTCGACTTAAGCACATAAGTCTCGGCCTCCCATCATATATAAATCACAACACAAGGCTATCCATTCGAATTTCCCCATGTGCCTTGACCAAACAATCTAGATAATGATAAGGTTGGAAATAGGGTTCGAACAAAACAAGGTCAAACCCTAGTAATCATCTCATTTTGCACTCTCCACTTTGAAGGAAAAGAGCTCTGCCTGAGAGCACGCCGCCATGATGGTTGAGCTCGGATTGAGAATCCACATGCTCGATAGTCTTCACTTGCACCTTCCTGTCGCTGAACTCCTCAATGGGTCAGCCTACTTTGTCTATTATTAGATCTCTCTTACATTTCCTGCGACTTTGCCTTTCTTGGTCGACCATGCTATGAGCTCAGGTCTTATTTAAAAGCTCTAGGAGAGAGCTCGTTTATGGGTTTTTGCTTCTGCTTCTGCGCACAAGGTAAGTTATTCACTCATGGCTTTTATGGCTTCACACTTTTGTTCACTCTTGGCCTTACAGCCGCGGCTAACACAACTTTTAATGCCTCTACTAGTATCTTCTGTGTTCACATTTACTATTAAAGCTCGACCACCATTTTGAGAGCTTGACGCTTTGGTTTCTGGATGCTCTCTGAAACTCTTGGCCGCAGCTATACACACTCTCCACAGACATGAACTGGTAATCTTTCTTTGCTAGATATTTCGCTCTTCAGAGACTTAAAGAATCTCTCCTTTACTTATGAGTTTCTGGCCATTTTCAGGCCGCACCAAATGTATATTATAGAAAGCCTTACTTAAAGGTTTTGGGCTCAACCCAAAATAGGAAATCCACCTTCTCTGTATTTGAAGACATATCTGCATATGTGTAGAAGGAAAACTGTATATTCTTCATTTTGAAGCTCGGCCCTCCATAGGAAATTCACATTTTTAAGTCTTTGCAATTTCATGTTAAAACCCCCATATGGGTTATTGTTGTTATTGCATCTTCATGTATTTTAAATGTAACCCCAAAAATGGGTACTTGAGATTCAAAACTACAAATTCATTTGTATGATTCTATTCATATGGGCTCGACCCAAAACAACTAGTGGTTTATTTCAGACTCCTGAAACAAAAGAATGACATGGGTATTTGTATATTCATCTTTATCTCCTTGGCATTCTGCACTTTATGTAAAGAATGGATCTCCATTGCATCACTGCTAAAAACCATCACATGGCTACGACTGTACAGAATTTGAATAAATCTGACCAAACACCCAGCTGGAAACAAGGGAAACTAACATTCATTTGAAACCCCAATGTGGGTATTTGTTGTTTGTCTTTATTTGCCTTCAGAAATGAAAACTCATGGTGAGAATAACAAAAAATTGTGTGTTTATCTGTTTTTAACTTATGGGCTCGACCCAAACAGTGATGCTTTACTTTGATATTATTTTCTGTTTTTAAATATTCATACAGAAATTACCTTGACCGACATTGTTTTCTTTTGCACTTTCAATTGCAAAAACTAGACTTGGCATTTGTTACTAAAACTAGATTTGATCTCTCTCCTATTTCTGCATTTTCAATTAATCATGTAAAACTAGGCTTCTGAAACATTCGAATTTCTTACTTTCAACATAATTATGTGTTTGTTCATTGTGAAGAGAAAGACTTCTTAACGTATACTATCCCCATGCTCGTTCTCTATACACACAGCAATGTCTTTTTGGATTTCCTTAACCTTAACACAGCAACTTTTGCCTTCTGCTCTTGGACTTCGTAGAGATTTTAGATTGAGACATTGTAACACTATGGACTACCTCTACTCATCAATTCCTATGCATAACTAACACCTCAGAACACCTTCTAGAAAGAAATTGCTATCATTTCTTTGTCGATCTGGAACAAACATTTCTCACCTTGTGATTCTTAAAGTTGTATTTGCTTATCGGTCAACTGGAACTGGTTATTCATTTGTCACTTGAATGTGTTGTCAGTCCTTTGTACTCTTGAGCTTCAACATGGTACTCTTCATGCATTTTTATGTCCCACTTAACAACATGTTCTTTAAATCTGTTCTCTTTTATGATGAAAATCAAAACAAAACTCATTATTAAGGCATAATGTATGCCTGTTCACTATCCTTGAATGTGAAAAGAACATTGATGAACTGAAGCTTGCATGACATCTATGATTATGATCAACAAGTAACACAAAATATGAATTCTGCAGCAATGCTTGATATAAATGTACTCAACTGAATTAATTGAGTGAACTAAACTCACTGTTCACCTGTAGCCTTCAGAAAAATTAACCTGATCATTATGAATGCACAGTTGGTTTAGTAGCTTGATAGATACTATTCTTTTACTCTTTCAGTTGTATCTCATTCCTTTTGATGAATATATGATGTAATCTTTAAATCAGCCCATTTAATGAATAGGGCAGCATGCTGAGCTCTACCCTTGTGGGAGCCTGTTTTTCTCCACATGCTTGGTCTTCAAATAATGATCAGCTTCATGAATTTACCTATACCTGCACAAGGAAACAAACAATGTTAGCATAAAAAATAGAATATGATGATCATATTGTTGTTTCTCCTTCAGCTCATTTTAATCCTTTTGTACTTGATTGATTGTTTCAATGCATGATTAATAGTAGGTTGTACTATTGTGGGTGCCTCATATAGGTTTCTTCATAATCGGAGCCACTGACATCCCCCTTTTTCCTCCTACAAGTCGATGGAATACGAGAAGACAAGGGTGCACCATACATCACCAACCATTGACCAAAACAGGCAATGATGATTATGTTGTTTACTTATATGTTTTCTTTTCTCGCATCTTCAATAGTATAATGTACTATTAGTGATACATTGTGACAGTCACATCCACGGCTTGTGTGGATATTTGATTTCAATTCTTGCTTTCATTTGAAAGGAAAATGCATTCCAATGCAAATCTTGTAATATCATTCTGATTCTTGAAATCAAATGAAGCCTTGTAAAATATGAGTCTTTTCATGAAATAAATGAAAGCATTTGAAATGTGTTGTTGTTTATATGCTCAATTATGTACTTCACTTAATTCTGGAACATGTGGATGGCACTATGAAATTCTGATTTTCCTTTTAAATGCACAACTATCACTTGATGAGTAATAATAACAATGTGAAACAACACTTAAACTTAAACTGCAATTTCACCTTAAGATGTAATAATGTTCAGCCAGCTCCACCAATTGAGCTGAGGCAAAAATTTGGTAACAGTGATTTCTCTTACACCCAAGATCCATGAAGGCAAGGGGAGAGGATACTTTCACCAACACCTTAGGTTTTAACATAAAATTCAAAAGCACCAAACATGGAAGACACTTGTTCTTTTTAAGCCCAAATCCAAATGTTCCTCCTTTAAAAATCAAAGACACATGAAATCCTACAAGAACATGGATTAGTAGTCTAGATAGCAATGTATTCTCCCAGCGAATGCCACAAGTTGCAAATCAAATATTATTTTAACACAAAAACCCTCTACCCTATTGAATGACCAAGGAAACAATTGAAAATTTCTAGATTTAAACCCTTTTTACCTTAAATAGGTAGTTGCATCATTTTGTGGCATGAAAGTGGCAAACTATTTCAAGCAAATGTGGTGAATCAGATGGAAAATATGGTGAACGGCTTGGTGACTGTGACATGTGACTTAATCAAATGCAACTTACTATTGGTATCCCTCTACATTCATCTCATTCCATCACTCATCAATATCAATATCATCATCTTAATCATTTCATTATCATCATTCCTCTCTTCCCATATTTTTTACCATTATCATTATCGTCCTTACATCAATAAATCTAATCAAACAATAATCATGTGCTTTAATATACACAAACATACACACTAGAAACATCAAGCTTTTAATTCAAATCAAAAACTAAACATCAATCTTGATAACATAGAATTGTCATCATTTTTCAAACATCATATTTTCCTATTTCATCCAATCCTTTAAGTTTGTGGGATGCATCTTGTTGTCACTTTGTGACACCCCCTCTTTTCTTTATAACCCACCAGTTATAACCGATCTTAGAGGTCCTATATGGGTTATCATGCTCAAAAAAGGCCTTTGATAGTTGTATTTCCCCTTTTCCAACCTACACTAAAAAACCCACTTTAAAAAAATGTTCAAAGGATGGCTTTTCTTCCTTCTTTTATCTTCTCAAAGTCCCTTTGGGGTTGCAGGCCCTAAATGAACATTTAGACCAAGTCTAAATGTCCATGTTCTTCCTAATTTTCCTTTCTTCTTTTTTCCTTTTGATCCTTTCAAAACTTTGGGTCTCAAACAGACTTGAAGTCCAAAAGTCTATTTTTCTTTTGAGTTCCCACTTTCCTCTTTGGTCTCGTCGGACTTTCTAGACCTGATCAAACATTTTCACCTTTCATCAAAGTGTTCATTTCCATTTTCTTAATCCGATTCCTTTCTTTTAGGACTTTGGGTTTATTTTAGACATTTGAACCTTTGGTTCAAAGGTACCAATCCAGTCAAGATCTCCAATCCTACACCTTTTTATTCTTTCTCTTTTTCAAACCTTCGTATTTCATTTGGACTTTTGGACCTTTCGACCAAGGGTCCAAATTCGTTTCAATTTCTCAATCCTGAATTCTTCCTTATTTGGAGTGTTACATGATTTTGCTTCCAGCAAAATCAAGTAGAGTTATGGTTGTGCATGCATTTAAACAATAAAAGGTTTACATTTAAGTCTATCATGTTACATCCATATGCATAAAAGAAATTATCAAAAGAATGCATTATCATATTATGCAATTGCATATAATAGAGAAGATGGTCAACATTTATTGCAAAGGTAGTATTTATTGATAATCATAAGTGTATAGTGTCCCTCACAAGCTAAGAGACTGACTATTTTAATGCAAATAAGGAAAAAACTATACATTTGAAGATACAAGAAGAAAAAAATGCATATGTAAAGAAGGGGGACCCGTCATTGCCTGAATGACGAATCTCGATTGAGTTTCCTTTGCATCAGCTTTAGTCCTCTTGCTCCAACCTCCAGTTGTTTCTTGCCCCCTATTGCACCATTTTTTCCTGCATTTGTGAGAAAGAGTTGGTTAGAGCAATGAAGGATCACCAATCAGTACATAGGCAAACATCCATAAACATATAGTCTAATCCTTATAAACATTAAAATAGCTTGCATACCATAGATGTCCAAGAAAACAAGAGAGTTATCAAACACATCTATCATATGCTCAGTTTTATCTAACATGTTTGCTCATTATGCGGGTATAGGTCAAATCTTTACTACTGTATTGTTTCATTTGGTTACAAGAATTGGAGTAAAATGTGGCTCCCACAAGGGTTGAGCCCAACATGTTTCCCTCTTGTGTTTTAAGAGGGGTAGGAATGTAAGAAAAATTAAGCAACTTGATCAAGTTGATGATAAACCTATTATTAATGTACTAAATCAATATGGAATCATATCACTTGATCAACTTTCATTATTAGATTCAAAAGATGCAATAAAACTGTGTGAATTATCAAGAAAGATTACTCTTCATCATTTCACAATGAACCAAATAGTAGGCCGCCACCAAATAGTAGGCTGCCATCATGTTGATCAAAGGGGTAGTCATGGAGAAGAAGACTGATATAATGCAAAATACAATGCTTTCACTAACTGAGAGAGATGAGAAGTCATTTCAATCACCATTTACAAGGAATCCTTCTTACCGATCATGTTCCTCGGCAACTTTTTCTTCTTGGAAATCTTACTCTACTGGATATTTCTTTCAATCTTCTTAGTGGACCCATTTTAGTCAAGGAAAACATGATTTGATGACAATCTGTGAAAGGAAAGTATTTATGCACAACAAGTGTGATGACAACCAAAAGCTAAGGGAGTCATGACAATGTTAGATGCAAGGGATAGTGCATATCTATACATAGATAATCATTATGGCAGAGACATGGGTAAATATCTTTGATAATGCTAACTAGAATACAAAATGCTTTGAATGTTAATGACAATGATAGTCAAGGGTTGTAAAAATAGTGTTATATTCTATTCTATATAAAGAATTGTGATATGAAGCACAAGTAGGTGATAGTGCTTTACAGTCAGGAGAAGCAATAAATTTAGAGGTTGTGGTAGAAAAGGATCATGCAAACATGACTGAAGTAGCATTCCAAGACTCAAATACAAGGTGAAGTCGTCAAACATGAGTGTATAGGCATGTCAATGGTAGATGGATGAAATGAAATTACTGAGCAGTGAAGATGGCATGCAATGTTAGAAGGAAGTGCCCTATCCAAAGCAAGCAAAGAGAAATGTCATTGAACAAGCAAAAGAAAGTTTTAGCAAGGAGCTTCAGAAAAAAATTACTTAAATAAAAAAGCTTGAAGATAGTTTTCCATGTTGATTGCACAGTGTATGGAGGGTGATGCTTCACAGAGATCAACTATGGAAAAAGTATTGTTTGAAATCAAAAGGTTCTATTTACTAATTAAATTCAAAATGAAGTGAAAAGGGAGTCATAATTTCAAAGTATAGTGGCATTGTTATGAGATACATTGAGGGGAAAAATTTGCATAAGTAATAGTAAAGGACAATTACCACAAGACAATAGAAGATGACTACAGAGATAAACTATGGAAAAAGTATTGTTTGAAATCAAAAGGTTCTATTTACTAATTAAATTCAAAATGAAGTGAAAAGGGAGTCATAATTTCAAAGTATAGTGGCATTGTTATGAGATACATTGAGGGGAAAAATTGCATAAGTAACAGTAAAGGACAGTTACCACAAGACAATAGAAGATGACTATAGTGGAAGATACCATAGGGGCAGTTGATAGTGATGATGCTAGCAAAAGTTTATGGACATGGCAATAATTTTGTTTTTTTCAAAGACAAGCTATCATCTATTAATAAGGTAATATAGTGCCATTTCCTCTTTTAAAAGCTATAGAAGATGAAAGTATGCAACAGGTGTATGTAATTCAAAAATTTCATGAAAGAATATACTAGTCAGGAATAGTGAGAAAATTTAAATGGTAGAAGACAGTGATCTTGTTTCAAATATAGGATAGTCTTTAAGATCAGATGCAATGGAAGACTTGTCATAAGAAGTATTAATAGTGAACAAAGAGTTTTATAAAGGAGGTTATGAAAAGTCTTCGTAGAAATAAAAAAAATTCCATATGTTCAGGTCAAATATGACAGTCAAATATGATAAGGGTAGTCACCAAAAGAGAGGAGGTTCATGAGGCAACACTGTGAATAAGGGTTAGAGGTAATTATGACTAAATAGTAAAAAATGGCTTGCCCCTTCATTTGAATCTTCCTTGTGATTGTTGACTATTATTAAGGCATACAAACCCTTTGAAAGGCATGATCAAATAAAATGGAAGAGGGATAAAGCAGCAATAAAGGTAGTGTTCATGAAGGAATGGAAAATATGTGGAGTCTTTGAATTATACTCGTGTTGTGCAATGGCATTAAATCATTTTGCAAATCATTTTTTTCACACGGCAACATTTTCTTGTGGAATAGTCGATTAAGATAGCTTTTATTTTAACTGATCAACCTCTCATGAAATATCATTCATATTATGATCTTGCTTGATCTTATCATAGTAAAGGGGATTATGACACCATTGGACGCTATTACATGGCATCATAGAGAAAAGGAAGATACCCATGTTTAGAAATCAATAGAGGGAAATTAAAGAAAAGCACAACATAAACCCAGAATGACAAGGTTTAAAGGAATGAAGCTTTGGCATTTTGTTTAGCACCCAGAATGGAGAAGAAGACAATCATCATAGTGAAAAGAAGCCTAACAACAAAGGTTTAGAACAATGAAACCATGGCCCACAAAAAAGAGATATAAACCCTCCAAAATACCTTTTAGCAAAGCTATTTGAAATAAAAATACATAATGTAGATGCATGGCCTGCACTTGGCTATTAATCATGGTTCTTCTTCCAAGAAGATCAAATTCACAAAGCTTGAAGTTAAACATGGAATACATAGAGAACCAAAAGGCATGCTCCAGATTTCAGTTACAGATACAGCTCAAAAATAACATTTCTTCTTTCTTACAAAAATAGAATGCTTACCAAGTTCGGCCTTGATACACAGGAAAAAAATCTTTCAGCAAATCCCTTGAAACCACAAGAAGCATGGTGGCGCCTTAGAGCAGCATGGTGGAACAAATAAATGAATCAAATGTCAAAGTGAGTGATGTGTATCCTTTTTTTTAGGGTTTTTATTTACCCTAAAAGAGGTTGGTTCACTTAGGCATTTTTTTCCTATGTTTTAAAACATTTTCCTCATACTATACCCTTTGCTTATACCAAGTGCTTTATGTATGTTTTTGTAAACAAATATTTTGGCACCCAAGGTCTTTCTAGAACTTCTAGGGTTTTTCACCTAAAAGGAGAAATATGGGCCAAAATGGGCAATGCATACACTCAAAATCAATGCAAGGATGGGTGAAGTATGTCTAAATATGATTTCTAAATGAAACAAACTGATAAAATAGATCAATTATTGAATGAAAACTAAAGAAATGTAAGTTGTTTTAAAACACATTGTGATATGCAAAATTGCCTAAGAATGTAAGTAAACAATAACAGAATTAAACAAGACTGGAGAGGTGCACCTAGAAACTAAAGTGTGATGTAGAGAGGCTCTAGAATCCTAAAAAAATTGTTGTTGAAGCCAACTGGGACACTTACGCCAAGTTGGGCAACTTAATCCTATTTCGGGGAGATTCTACTGGAACAGGTTTCTGCCAAATGGGTACTTAGAAATGTAAAAATTGCTTTTTAGGCTTGGAAGTGGGACTAATTCGCCACAGATGGTGACTTAGTCCACTTAGGAATCTTGAGAAATTCGAGATACGAATCTATAGCTTTCAGTTTGCACTTCCCTTCTTGATAGGTGTCTGGTTCAGATTTTGCATAAACGGGTTGGAAGAGGTCTCCAAGCTTCAATTAGGGCTTTATTGACTTGAATGACTTTGATGGATTGTTGACCACTTTTTAACACCTTTCTCTTTGATAAATTTGCATACAAGACTTGTAAACACACATGCAAAGAAGGGAAAAAGGGTTAAGAGTTAGAGAACAGGGGTTTGCCTTGGTCAAACCCTAATTTGGTAATCAAACCCTATAAAATGAAATGAAATAAAGAGAGAATTATGAATGAATAACATGCAATGTCACAAACTCACTAAACCCTTGATGTTGAAATATGAACATATGCAACAAGATGCTCTAATGGATGCTTGATTATGCCTTGAATGCTTGAGAATTATGAATGAAAGTAAACTAATGTGTGAATGAATGCACTAAATTAATTGAGGATGAAAATGAGAGGACAACCCTTTATTTATACTTGATTTTACAATATTTCTCGAAAATAACACATCACAGGCCGACCTTAAGGTTAAGAGAATAAAATCCCGCCAGAATTTTGAAATTATTTTGATTTTTGTGCCCAATGGAACTAGGTCACCCTAGGTGGCGACTTAGTCCCACCAGGGAAATTTTATTGGGTGTCGGGAATTAAAGTGTATTTAATGTTGTTTAGCAGGAATATTCTCAAAAACACACTTAAGTAAGGTTGGAAAGTGCATTAAGGAGTCATTTAAACATAAGAAAGGGTTGAATTAGTGATGACAAGCCTAGAAAAGCATGAGATTTTCTTACAACTCTTTACAATACCTTGAAATAAGAGTTGGTAAGTGGTAAAAAGGGGTTGTTTAGGTGAATTATAATAAAAGGGTCCTAGAAAAGTGTGAAAGTGGGTTACAACACTTCACAAAAATTTTACAAGACATCCTAGAACTCTTAATGATTCTCAAGGGTCCAAGACCTAATGTGAATGTACTGGCCACATTACAACATTAAATCTAGGTAAAATCAAGCCAAAATCACTAGGAGGGCTTGAACATGAGAAAAAGTAGAAGGGTTAGTTTTTTCGTGTCCACAGTTATGTTTTTTGCTTTTTATTTTTGCATCTAATTTGAATGTAAATAATATTAAAGTGATATGTTATAAATCACTTTAATAATATTTGTGGTGCAAAAATAATAGCATTCATTTGTTTTATGAGTCAAAGGGGGGTATTGTTGAGTAGTAAGTCAATGCCTTTATTTTTGCATTGGTTTTGAAATTTGTGAGCACATTATTAAAGTGATGCATTTATAAGCCACTTTATTTAATGTTGCATATGGTACAAAATAAAGGTGTTTTTTTTTCAAGACTGAGTCAAAGGGGGATATAGTTGGAGTTGTTATAATTGCAAGATGGAGGTGCTTGAACACATCGAAAGTGTGAGTCAAATAGTTTGGAGGCATGTGGGGAATTTGGAGGAGATTGACCAACACGTGGAAAGCATGAAGGTTATTTTTTACTAGGTTTTTGGAGGGAATGAGACCATTCAGAGGCATTTTTCTCATGCTTTTAGTATGGGTAGGGTCATGACTTGACATTTCTTGAATTTGGAGACCTTTTGGAGGGGTCTTGGGTTCTTTATTTTTGGCTTTTTTGTTGCATCCGACTAGAAGCTTCTAGAAGGATATGTGGGGTAGTTTTTCAGAAAAGCATAAGTAACTTCAAACAGAGTTTTTGGAGTTAGTTATTTCTTCTTGTAGCATGTATTGCAGCTTATTTTGGATCTCTTTCATGCAACAGAGACAACATTATGACTCATTTACAAGCATGTACAGAAGTTGTAACACCTTTTGATCAATAATTTAATCTATTTTACATTCTCATTTGTTGTTTTATTGTGAAAGCATTTGAAATGGTTGATGAAATCTTATGGTGGAACTATTTTCCCTTTGATTTTTTCCTATTTTCTTTTCCTTTATGTAGTTAATATGAACTATTGTAGGTCATAAAATGTATTGAGCTAGTTTAGGAGAGAGTGTCAGTTGTGAAGATATTTTTTACTTCCTTCTAGATGTTTTCCTTGACATTTTTAGCCTAGTTATGAAGCACTAATGCAAAGACATATGAAGTTTTGAGTTGTGTAAGCCATTGTTTAAATTGTTGATCATTCTTGTGTTAAAAATAGTAGTATTATGTTTGGAATAATTTTAGTGAATCACTTATAATATAGGTTTTATTTTATGTACTCTTTCTTACCATTTTCCTTGGCAAAGCAGTAGAATAGGTGATCACCATTTAGGAGCCAGCCATATCTGGAGGTCCACTCCAATTTTAGGTGACCCACAACCTAGGAGTGTTCCCATGTTACTCCAAATTGCTAAGTTCTACAATGTAGCAAGGGTGCAAATTTGAGAGCTAACAATTTTGGCACGCCTGGTTGGACCATGAACTGATTCTTATTATATATTTTGCTACTATTTTTTGGTGTGTACAATAGTTGATTACTATCTTTTGAGGTGTTTCAAATACATACATGGTGAATCTGAGAAGTTTTTACAAGTTTTAGCAGTTCAAGTGTTGATATGTTCCAAAGAAAATCTAATTTTTCCTTACTTTTTAGCTCTTTGAATGTTTTAGTATGTCAAACTTTCATAGAAACATGGCTTACCATTCTCCATTGCATGAAAGTTCCCCCCATGTATCTTACTACCAACCATACCAAGCAGGATATATTGTTGGTTTTATCCCAAATAACCCACCAATAGCAAGTTATCAACATTCTCATCATGCTTACCACCCACCCACCCTTGCTCAAGATTCTTGGTAGCCTATTCATGCCTATAGTCAACCTTGTGAAACCCATTATGCTCTGAATCAAACATGCAACATCCCTAGTTAGTCCCAAAATGATACTGATTTGGGTAGCACTAAGAATTGGTTTTTGGATTTTCAAAGGAAATTTTCAAAAATAGATAGAGAAACACAGCATAACATGTAGCAAGAGGAGTTGTCTTATCAGATTTTCTTGTTACTAGCAGGAGTCAGAAGATAGAAGGGTGTATGAGGAAGAATGCTTGAACATGCAACTTGTAGCCAATGAGGAGCAAATAAGGCAATTAATAGCTCAAGTTCAAGAGCCTAAGTTCCAAAACCCTTCCTCTTCCTAATTTCATACAAATTTAACCTATAAGTCAAGCTAATCCTTCCAATGATCCTACTCCAATGTTTGAAATTCCAAGTTTTAGGCAACCTTCTACCCTTAAGATTCCAAGTTGGAAGGGGCCATTTTCCCTACCCTGTGAGGTTCCTCCACCAACCATACAAATGGAACTATGCTCTAGCATCCAGAATGTAGAATGAGAGGAGTTTCAAGGAGGGAAATATGATGAGGTTGTTGCAAGAGAAGTAGCTGAGAAAGAGGAGAAAATGAAAGCAATGCTTGATCAAGTACAAAAGATGGAATCCCAATCACCTATTACCTTTCCAAATCCTTTTTTTGAAGAACAAGTTGCCAAGTTCAATATTCCAAGCTTCAAACAAGGTGATCCTCTTAAGCTTGTTAGATTTGAAATTCCAAGTTTTAGGAGTAACGACCCTTTGCAAGAGCCTATACTTGAGAAAAATTAGTCCATCATCCCTCAAGAGAAGTCTTTTCAATTGCAAAGTCAACCCAGTAAGAACACAAAATAAGATTTTGAGGTAGAGGAAGAGCCTTTTATTGTAGATACACTTGTGCATGGGGTCCAAAATGAAAAATCAAAGTTGTTACAAATGATTGATGAGAAAAACCAGTTAGGACAGTAGGGTAGTAAACAAGAAATGATTGTTGAACATGAGGTTATAAAAAAATTATTTGATGAGCTTCCTAGTTTTGTTGAGCAAAGTGATGAGATAATAACATATTTGTTTATTGAGCTACCTAGTTTGGTTGAACAGAGTGAAGATAAGCAAGAAGTAGGTGATCAGAATGAGATGTCATTTAATTTACTCAATGAACTTCCTGGTTTTGTTAATGAGGTTGAAGACACCATGCTTGTACTAACACCATTAGTCTGGGTAGGGTCATGACTTGACTTTTCTTGACTTTGGAGACCTTTTGGAGGGATTTTGGGTTCTTTATTTTTGGCTTTTTTGTTGCATCCAATCAAGAGCTTCTAGAAGGATATGTGTGGGGCGGTTTTTTAGAAAAGCGTAACTTCAAACAAAGTTTTTGGAGTTAGTTCTTTCTTCTTGTAGCATGTATTTCAACTTATTTTGGAGCTCTTTCATGCAACAGAGACAACATTGTGACTCATTTACAAGCATGTACAGCAGTTGTAACACCTTTTGATTAATAAGTTAATCTATTTTACCTTCTCATTTGTTGTTTTATTGTGAAAGCATTTAAAATGGTTGATGAAATCTTATGGTGGAACTCTTTTCCCTTTGATTTTGTCCTATTTTCTTTTCCTTTATGCAATTAATATGAACTATTGTAGGTCATAGCATGTGTTGAGCTAGTTCAAGTTGTGAAGATGTTTTTTACTTCCTTCTAGATGTTGTCCTTGACATTTGTAGCCTAGTTATGAAGCATTGATGCAAAGACATGAATTTTTGAGTTGTGTAAGCCATTGTTTAAGTCTTTGATCATTCTTGTGTGTAAAAACAAAAATATTATGCTTGGAATCATTTTGGTGAATCACCCATAATATAGGTTTCATTTTATGTACTCTTTCTTACCCTTTTCCTCAGAAAAGCAATAGAATAGGTGATCACCATTTAGGAGCCAGCCTTATCTAGAGGTCCACTCCAAGTTTAGGTGACCCACAACCTAGGAGTGTTCCCATGTTACTCCAAATTTCTAAGTTCTTCAACTTAGCAATGGTGCAGATTTGAGAGCTAACATGGAGCTTCAAATTATTTTTGGATTTTTGGACTTTTGGTCCAAAATTCTAAGTCAAAGTTTTTTATCCCTGCTCCCACCATCCTTTCTCTCTTTGCATCATTTAGTTTTTGCGTCTTCGCAGGAATTTTTTATTAGAGAGTTTTGAAGGCATAAGATCATAGAAAAGGTGACATCTAGTGCAAGCTCTACATGTTCACGAGATCAATTTCACTAAGGAAAGATTTAGTTGTGGAGGTGTGAAAAGGGTGGAACATGTCATGAATTCTTCAAACTCGTGAAATTATTGGGCAAGATTCTTGTATAAGCATGGAAGTGTGAGATGGCAATGCATGGTAGCATCTCATTGCTTATGCTTTCATGTAAACCTTTTAAAGAATTCCTAGTTTCAAGCATGAAAGTGTGGATAGCTTGACACCTATCAAACATGTTTTCACAAGCCCACAAGATTTTCAAAGAATGACATTTTTTAATTACGAAAGTGAAAAATGGAGACACATGGGACGATTTCCATGAGCCCACAAAATTCTTGAGGTCAGTCTGATTTGAGGATGCAAGATTGCAGAAGTTGCAACATATGTCAACCTCTCTTTAGATTCCACATTTCTACAAGCTCTTTGTGGTAGGTTCAATTTTTGATGGCAGACTTGCTGAAAGGAAATATGTGGAATGCCCTAATTGTTTCTTCCAACCCATGAACCATCAATGCAGAGGAATGATAGGCACATTTGGGCCATCCTAGTAAACTTTCAACACAAAATTTGAGGATCCAAACATCTGTATTTGATTTGATCAAAATTTATATTGTCTAC
Organism: Sequoia sempervirens; assembly: GCA_007258455.2. Taxonomy (NCBI): domain Eukaryota; kingdom Viridiplantae; phylum Streptophyta; class Pinopsida; order Cupressales; family Cupressaceae; genus Sequoia; species Sequoia sempervirens. The sequence goes on from VDFB02271358.1 coordinate 507,428,940, forward strand.
TAACACTAGTCAAGTGAGGGTTTGTGCTAAATCTAGTTATTCCTGAACTATAAAGGAAACTATCATTTTCATTAGAAGGATTGTTCTTCCTTGAGCCCCTCCCAACATTTTCTCTAACAAAATCTAGAATTCTTGCATTCTGTGATTGTAAGATTGGCCTCTGTCTTTATATTAATGAAACTAACTACTTTTACCTTTTTCTCTTTTGAATGTGTTGTGCAAACTCTTCCTACCGTCATGCTTAAGTACCCTTTTGTTAATTTTCATCCATGTATGAGTGTGTTAATTATGTTTATAATTTTTGTTTTATGAATATTCTTCCCTTTCAACATCTAAACAAACCCTAACCTCTATGTTATTTTTGGTATTTGAAAAATAGGAAATTTTGTAAGTCTTTTTTGCTCCTTTCATTCATATATTGTGTTGTTTGAAGCAGGAAGAAATAACCCTTATCTTGGTGTATCATCTGCCCTTTCCCTTTCACGCATTCTTTCTCTCCCTTTTCCCTTGTGAGTTCGTTAGAGTAGGGTAGTGGTAGGATTCCATATGCTAGATTGGACCAACACATCCACACTTAGATCAAAAGAGGAAGTCAACCTTCTCTAGAGACTTGACATCATCTTGCAAGGTCCCACACCTTGAGTTCATTTATTTTGTCATTGGAATATTGATCCTATGTTCAATAGGGTGCAATTTCATGTGACAACACATCCTTCCCCATATTAGGCATAATAATCATCTATTCATCCTATTAACACATTGGCAAGAGGTTATACAATTGTATGTCTGTTGATAGTTACTTGTTTACTTCTTTGATTTATCTTTGATCTATGTTTTGATTTATTTCTTTGATCTTTTGATATATCTTTTTGACCCATACTATGCCTAATCATGACCACCAATATCATTATATATCATGGTGTTCTTTGATTGGTATACATTGGGGAATGGTCATTTGTTTTTATTTGTCATGTTTGTTGGATGTTTTCTCATAGAACCTACCAAGGTCAATCACCTTGATATGTGATGGTAACTCCTCTCCATGTTTGTTGGTTGTCTACAAATGTACCCACCAAGCATATCAAACTCCTTGAGAGTGTTGGGAAATCCTTATTTGGTTGTTTGATTGAGTGTTTATCCATGCATTGGATACATTTTCACCTTTGTTTTCTATAGCTTGGTGCATAATATCCACAGCTACATCAAAATAAGGTTTATCTTCAAATTCCAACATAATAAAGCATTCCAAATAAACATCTCTATATATCATCATACATTGTCTTCATTTCATCTATTCACTTTTATTGCATCCATCTCTTCAGCGTTCATCATTCAAGAGCTCATTTGTGTCTCTTTTTGCATGACTAAACTCTAGATAGGGCATCATCATATCATCATTTAAAATTTCATCATTTTATCCACGTGTTCAGGGCATCATCACGCTCTTATAATCTATTTATTCATTCATTATTTTCTCCACAAGAATGGTGCATATTATTTCTTTCTTCATATCATTTGTTCCTTCAAGCTACTTTTATTTTATTTGAAACAATGCTACATGAAACATTGTCTCAAAGAGGGGCACGATGTAGAAATCTAAAAAAAAAAAATTCACCTAATCATCCAAGTCATTCATTCATCGCCTAGGACCTTGTCATTTGTTCATCTCCTAGGACCTCTAATCAATCACTACATTAGTTGATCATCTATTTCATCCAATGGTCATGTAATCATCCATTCATCACCTTATCACCTGGGACATACATTATCACCTAATGCCTAATAATTTAATTAAGTAATTCTTAAGTTATTTAATTATATTTGGCTAGTGGTATTCATTCATTTAATAAAATTATTGTCCATTAATTATTCCATAACTATCCACATATTTATCCATACATATCCATTAATATATTAATTTAATATTAATTTTCACCTCATGTACACTAGTAATCAATTAATTAATTATTAAATTGATTAATTCCACCTCATCTAGAGTTGACTACCCTGTATAATCAGTCCACTCAGACTTACTTTTAGTCCCACTCATCATCAAATCTAATTCACTCATCCATGCAATAGTCAACTCCCCCTAATTCTCTCACACACTTAGTTAAATCCATGCTAGCAATTGACTAATCAATCAAATTTGTTAACTCCCTAGTCACATTTAGTTGAGAAATTATAATTATTTTAATTAAACTTTAAAATAATGTGTAAATATTTTATGCATGCCACATCTCCTCATCATTCCCTCAAATCAAGGATCAAATCTCAACTTCTAGATTCAATCTCGACCATTCATCAAATCCTCTTGTAAATATATAAATCAATCATCAAAATTTAGTCAAGACTTCATTTTGTATCTAAATCCCACCAATTTTATATACAAGGATGCTAATTCTATGCTAGGGAATTGAGCATCCACATCATAAAGAGCAAAAATTTACACACTCAACTGAAGGTTTGCATACGAAATTGAGTGTTTAATTGCTTTGAATTTGATGCTATTTTATTTATTTATTTTGTATGCATATAGTAGCATTAGACACATTATATATGTCCTCAAAATCATCATTCAATTTAGGACACATATCTAACGAAATTTTAGTTCCTACAAATAAAATAATATTCACTACTTTACAATTGTGCATAAAAAAATACTACAAAACAATGTCAACATACTTACTTTGACTAAACCTTAAGTTTTTTGTTAACTTATTTTTGTTGATTTCCATTCCCAAAATAAAATTTTCTACACTTAAATATTTTGTGTTAACATATTAAAAATTCAATGTATAAGCTCCCTAAGCATCACATTGTTGTTACCAATAACCATGTCATCAAAATACAAGATAATGGCTAGAATTTAATCATCAATACATTTAATGTAAACATAGTGATCCTCGTCACTTCTAACAAAACTTAATTTCAATGCAAAATAATTGAACTTATAATACCACATTTGAGGCAATTGTTTCAAACTCTAAACCGAAATTTATCTTTTTTATTTTAAACCTATTTGGCTATTGTATGCAAATTTTCTCTTCAAAATCCCCATATAAGAAATTAGTTTTAACATCCATTTTATCTACTTCAAAATGAAACTCAACAATAATAGAAAGTAGGAATCTAAAGGAAGACAATTTAGTGATAGGAGATAAATTTTTACCTGAATCAACTCCCTCTTTGTAGGAGTATCTCTTGAACATCAATCTATACTTTTACTTATTTAATCGTCCATCTACTTCAAATCTATTTCTAAAAACCCACTAGCAACCTATTGGATTCCTTTAGAAAAAATCACAATATCCTAGGTATCACATATGTCCAAGGTCACCATCTACTCTTGCATGGCCTCCATTCAAGAATCATGATCATATGAAGAGAGAGATTCCTTGAAATATATTGACTCATGATTAGTACATGATAAAGAAAATACACAACAAAAAAATGGTTGGCTATGTTTGTCAACTAGGTTTTTTGTCTCATGGATCATCTCAAGGGTGTAGTACGAGATTCTACTTTTTCCTTTATATGCTCAACTTACTTAGAACTCTCATTTGAGTTATCTTCTTCCTCTCCATCTTTCAATGCATAATTTTATTTTCCAACATGTGTATCTTGCTGCTTTTTTACCTTAGTTTCAAAATGCATTGTTTTCCTTTATTATTTTCCATTGATTACATAGGATTTGAAAATAGTCCAAGCTCTCTAACTAGAGGATTCAAAGTTTATAACTTTTTATTTTTCATCATAACCAATGAAGATGTATTTTTGTGCCTTTGGATCCAACTCCGATAATTTTTGCTTACACACATGAAAAAAACCCTTAAAGCCAAATATCCTTAAATGTGAAACAAAAGGTTTCTTACTTGACCACACTTCACAAGGAGTTTTATTTCTACAAGAAATGAACACAAATATTAGTTTATGAAGTTTAAAATGGTACTCATAACCTTTTCCCAAAATAACTCATCATACTTCTAACTTTTCATTAAGGTTTAGTTCATACCCTCTCAAACCCTATTTTGTAGAGGTATATAAGGGGTATTATTCTATCAAACAATACCTACATGTTTACATAAATCATCAAATTCTTTGGACCAATATTCACCATCATGATTAGAGTTCAACGCCTTTATTTTCTTATCCAACTCTCTTTCTATAAGTTCCTTAAATTTGGAGGAAAATTAATATTTAAAATACAAAAAATTTAACATAATAAAGAGTTTCACCCATTTAGTTAACATCCATTGGACCAAACACATTTTAGTGAATAATTTTTTTCTTTTTATTACTTTTAACAACAAATGAGACTCTATTTTTCTTACCAAATACATAATGCTTATATGAATTAAATGCTCATTACAATAAATAGAAAAACTATCAACCATATTTTTTAATAAGAAACCAAATAACTTTTTCACTAATGTGGTCCAAACACTGGGGATTTAAACCCTGCAAGACTTGACCACCCTAGGAGAAACAAGATCCCTAACACAAGACACAATAATGGAGTGAATTTGTGCAAAGGCATGTTCCCCAAGTAAAAATTTGGCATAACTCCTCAAAAAAAAACCTATCAATAAGAAAGAAAATTTAGACGACTCACAAGATAGTGGGGAAAAAGTTTCATTCATGAATTTTCCACAAAAAAAGTATGGAAATACTTGTTGTTCGATGTGTGAAGGGACTAAAACACCCAAGAAGGACTCTAATGCTCCTAGAGGACTATTATGCCTAGATGGAACATTGGTACCCAAGTGGTATACTAGCATCCAAGTACAAGGGTTCTAGAAAGTCTTGATTCAATGCTATAGTCCTCCCTAGTAATATAGTTCTTATTTTGGTGCTAGAGTCCTAGCCAATGAGAAAAAATAAAGCTAGGGTTTGGTACCTAGGGCATTCCAAACACTTAGGAACTACCTAGGGAAGCATACATTGACATCAAACTCTAAAACATTAGAAATAACAAACGAGTTCCTAGTGATCCTAGAACCCTAGTCACAAACACCTTGAACCATGAAGGACATGACTCACAAGGGGTTAGGGAACCTCCAAGGCTCCAGTGTAAGGTTCAAAAAAAGAGGGACAAAGGGAGAGCATGTTTCACACCTTTCGTCCACTCCAAGAACTCTCAAGGGACCCTAAACAACCCCTAAAATGAGATGAGTTCTTAATGATGAACTCACCTAAGGTATCGCAATCTACTAGAGCTTACAAAGTTTAAGTTTTCATTCTCCAAATAAGATTTTCATTTTAAAACCCAAATAAAGATGCTCTAAGTTCATCTTAACTAACAAAATAAAAAGTTTAAAGAGCATTCAAGATGGCATGTGTTCTCAACTCAAATTTTGAGGCACAAAAAGGTAATTATAATATATTAGTACCACTTATGTGACACATTTACAGTCCTTCACCAGGTAGGTCCAATGATTTGATTACATAATAATACAAGGGCTTAAATGTCCTTCAATACACACTTTTTACATCATTAAATCAACAAGAAAGGAAATATTGGTGAAGCCTTTACCAAAGTTTCTCATGGATCTCAAGCTCTTCCATAATCCTCTAATCCCCAACAGTGGTTTCCAAACCACCCGACTGTGTAGTACCCTTAGGTCCACTCTATTGTGTTGGAGATAGTCACATAGACCATAAAAAAATTCACACAATACACAAGGGGTAGGCTTACACCATGAAAAATATAGAGTATATACACAACAATTTAAGCATGAAAAATTTACTCAACAATAATAAAAAAGATAAGGCACAATATCTCTTCAAGGACAACTTAGTGGTCATAAGGGATAGATCCTCGAGAGGGAGTAGGGAGTGTCATTACAATAGCTTGTTGTACTAGCTAATGGAATCAATCACACCTCTCTCAAGATAGGAGGTTACTCAATCTACAAGACCCAATGCTCCTTGAGTAGGCATGTCTTTCACGCTCATGCCAAGCCTATACAAGTGCTCTAGGTATGTCATGCACACCATTATCTTGGTTATTTTTAATTCCCCATGTGTTTATTTATTTATCACTTGTTTAAGAGACTTTTTCACAAGATATCATCAAGCCATTTGGGATCCAACAATCATCAAAAGCCACTCCCATACATCTGTCGAACACCTATGTCCTAGGTCCGTTATATTCACAAAATTGAATGTGGCATAAAAATAAGATAATAATTTGGCTTAGCAAAATTTTCAACAATCTTAAAATGTTTATCTTGAAAAACCATGGAGGATTTGTCAATTCCCCCATCTCGAAACATCCAAAATCATAGTAAAATTTAATTTTTTATATAATTTCTTTCAAGACAAAACTAGGAAATTTAAATGTCAACTTTACTATTATTTAAATGTCATTAATGATGATAACTTAATAACACTTTCCTTATTTATTAAATTTCAATAACATTAATATTATAATTTAATGTTAATATCTTATTTACTATAACTTTCCTTAAACATTTGAACTATTTATTCTATTCTAGTTGCATAAATTGTTGGAATTCTCTCTTCTCCACATGAGGCATAAAGAATGTTTTGATTAGGGGTAAAAAATGGGTTTTGAAAAGCCCGAAACCCTTAACAAAGGAAGACAGCTAAAACTCAAGATAGCAATAGTAAGCATGAATCAGCCCAACAACAACAAGCTACTAAAAAAGAAAACTCACATACCACCAACAGCCCAGCAGCAGCCACTACCAGATAATCAAGACATCGCATGCTACGAAAGACACATAAGCATGGGCCCGAAGCCCATATACAACCTGGATTTATCCAGGACCAGAAACCCCATTGATTGTAAAAACCATCAGAAACACTCAGGCAACAAAACCACATAGCAACAGCCAACCTTCTGCTCAGAAGCAGCAGAACCCAACCCACCACAAGGAAATGAAATCTAATGGTACAAACCACCATTAAACCCAACCTCCTAATCAAAAAATCCAACACACAAGAGGAGAAACCCCCCTTGAAGCAACCAAGCACACCACAGACCAACTCCAAGTCCACCTCAAGAGGACTGAGCTCCCCTCTATAGAAGAGGAAACTGTGAGAACCCAAAACACCAAGAGCACTCCTCTCTAGCAACCTCAGGCTCCACCTCAATAGGAGAAGCTTCCACCTCAACAGGAGCACCTCTAAAGGAAACCAAAAAAGGGGACTTCCCTCCACATCCACCACACCCACCTCCAACTCAATAGGAAATGACTCCTGACTAACAAGAACATCCTTCTCCTCAACAGAAGACATAGTGCACAGGAAGTGAAAGAAAGTCATAGCTCCAAATGACTTGGGAACCACACCATCCTTTGGCTGAGCATGCAGGGGCTCCAAAAGAGAGACCTCACCTAAACCAACATGAAACCCCAAGGGAGCAAGAGCAAAAGGCATTCCACTCCTCAACAGAAGACAAATTTCAAGGCATAAAGAGTGTTGTTATAGACTAATTTAACCCTTACCTCTATGCAATGTGATTAAACTACATCCTACAAAGTTCACATGTCCATTTTGAAAGCAATTGGGTTGAGAATAAGTTAAAATATGCTTGCACTAAATGTTGGGCATTTACTTCTCTGTATTTTGCCTTTCACTTGGAGTATTATCAAACCCCCCTTTTTTTGTTTGAATTTGTTGTTGCAACAAAGTCTCTTAGCAATGCCTCTTCTTCTATGTGGGGTGATTCATTGATTTTATTTTCTTTTAAGCATAGAGCATGTGCACTAAGACGGTGCACAAAAAGGGGTCAAAAGTGGTCATTGTTTTTCGAAGATCAGTTAAACTTAAGTTTGGAGAAGTAATTTGAAATTTTCATGCACTCAAAATTTGAAGATACCAAAAGAAAAAGAATTGTAGTACTCCGGATGTAGTTTCTAAACTAATAAAGTTTATCAAAAATAGATAAGATTAAGAGGATCAAATGCTTCACGCACACAAAATTGTTCATGTTTTTTCAACAAAACATAACATAGTGTTTGGTGTGCACCCCTCAATATTTTTAGTTATACATTTATTATTTTCAAAAAATCATTGGTAGAAATATAGCTAAGAGTGATTATTAGTTGTATATTTTTTTTGGTAACTTTTTATTGAGTATTTCTTTTTTATGATTTTTCTAAGTGGATGCATCCTGAAAATCACATCACAGAGCATGCACGTCACATAACTTGCAACAAAAAAATCAAAAACACAATTTTTTTCTAATGTGTAAAGAATGAAGTGTAAAATAATATTATATAATTTTTTTCAAATTTGGACAAGTAGATCAAAAGTTATTAAAAAAAATTAATACATATGTCTTTGATAACTATGGAAACATTAGTGAAAGAAATTAAAAATAAATATGTTAATGTAGTAAAAATCTAAAGAAAATATATGGTTAGAAAGCTTAGAAGACATGTCAAATTATGGTAGTAATTTTACTATGATTCGACTTATAATGGGTAAATTTGATGATGAGTAAGTTGAGAAATGATAATGGAGTTAAAAATCACATCAAAATGAGTCAAATGAACCATCCAAGCCTAAGGTTTGTCATCCAACCCTAAGTACAAGCCAAAACACGCTCGCATTTTGTGCAAGCCAAAACACGCTTGCGTTTTGGCCTGCACTAAAAGCATCATGTTCTTGAGTCTAAATTTCTAGCTCTCTCTCCCTCCACCTCTATCTCTAACTCTCTTTACATCTCCCTCTATCAATATCCCTCTCTTTGTCTCAATCAATCCCCCCAAAATCTCTCTATCCCTCTCTCCCTCCAAATATTTGTATCTCTCCCTACCTCTCTCTCCCTCCTCACCTTTGTACTATTTTTCTCAAATCTCTCTCTATCTCCTCTCTCTCCTTATTTCCCTCTTTCCTTTTCTACTCATTTTCTCCCATGTATCTCTTTGTCTCTATGTACCTAATTCTTCCTATCTCCATCTCTTCTTTCTCCTTATCTACATCTCTCCGTCCCTCTCTCCCTAAATCTCTCTACCTCTCTATCTCTCTCAATACGTCTCTATCCAAGCTATAATTCACTCATGTTTCTAGGAAGAAAATGTCCCCCCCATGCTTAAAAATTGAGCTTCATAAGAGCAAGTGTGTTATAATGTGCTCATGTTCCTATGAAGATAAAAATCCTCTTTGTATCTCTCTCCATCTTTCTTTCCCTCCCTCTCCCTCCCTCCCTCTCTCACTCCTCCATCTATCTCTATCTAATGTGCTCGCATTTCTATGAATAATTTAGAGTTGAGGGTTTAGGTTTTATGGTTGAGCTCGTATATTGTTTAGGGTTGAGGGTATAGGTTTTAATGTTAATTATTAATGTGAAAATTTAGAATTTAGTGTATAGGGTTCAAGGTGCATCTCCTAGTGTTTAGGGTTTAGGGTGTAGGATTTATGGCCAATGATAGAGGGTTGAAGTTCTACCTACCTATTTATATATCATCTCACATCTCCTCCCTCTTTGCTCTCCTCCACATCTCTATTGTTCTCTATCTCACTTCTCTCTCTTTGTAAAATCCTTGATCTTGGGCACAATAAAAAAAAATTTAAATAACAATGCACAACTACCCACTTAAATGATGGAGCACCTTCCATGAAGCTTAATATTGTTATCTTCAATACTTCTCCACTCCCATGGTGGTCTCAAGTCATTTTTTCCAAATATATGCTTGCACAAAAGAGTGATATGGTCCTAAGGTCAAGGTCTTCCCTAGACCTACGACCTAAGCCTTGAGGGTTCATGATGACCTTGCCTATGTATCCCCTTGTGGAAATAAGAGGCATCGTAGTTCTCCCCACAATGATAGAGGGATTTCAATCTCTCCTCTTGCATGAGATCTATTATCTCACCTTTTTCCCATAACTATTAATTTAGTACATGTAAGCTATCAACATAGTCAATTATAATATAATGATAATAATTTTTCCATCAAGTGTTGGGTCCATA
>VDFB02271358.1:507438985-507496152 GCA_007258455.2 Sequoia sempervirens
CCGCTAGTTTTAAGCCATTAAATTTTGGATTTTTGCTTCAAAAATATTGATAAGTAGGAGCTATTTTCCACATCGTGTCAAATTGTGATATTGCTATCAAGATTCAATCGTGTAGTTTTACAAGTCAAACTCATTGACCTAGTTTTCATGAGTAGTGGTTCACAAGAACCCATCTCTCATGATAGTGAATGGTCCACTTAGCACTCATTGCATCTAGGTGATTCTCACAAAGGTGCAGCATTGGGCCTTCTCGGGAGGTCACCCATCCCAATACTACTCCAGCTCAAGTGCGCTTAACCACAGAGTTTTCCCTTAGGTTAAACCCACTTAGCTTGCAACCCCATTTGCAAGACCTTCAGCAAGTGTTGGGCCTTATGAACAATTCATTATAGAGCCCCTTTAGCTCATCAATTGATAAGTAGGAGGTATTTTCCATAGCATGTCAAATTGTGATATTGCTATCAGGATTCAATCGTGTAGTTTTATGAGTCAAACTCATTGGCCCATGGTTCATGAGTAGTGGTTCATAAGAACCCATCTCTCATGATAGTGAACGGTCCACTTAGCACTCATTGCATCTAGGTGATGCTCACAAAGGTGAAGCACTAGGCCTTTCCGAGAGGTCACCCATCTTAGTACTACTCCAGCTCGAGTACACTTAACCACAAAGTTTTCCCCAAGGTTAAACCCACTTAGCTTGCAACCCCATTTGCAAAACCTTCAACAAGTGTTGTGCCTTATGAACCATTCATTATTGAGCCCCTTTAGCTCATCAATTGATAAGTAGGAGGTATTTTCGACATCATGTCAAATTGTGATATTGCTATCAGGATTCAACCGTGTAGTTTTATGAGTCAAACTCATTGAACCATGTTTCATGAGTAGTGGTTCACAAGAACCCATCTCTCATGATAGTGAATGGTCCACTTAGCACTTATTGCATCTAGGTGATGCTCATAGAGGTGAAGCATTGAGCCTTCCCGGGAGGTCACCCATCCTAGTACTACTCTAGCTCAAGCGCGCTTAACCACGAAGTTTTCCCCGAGGTTAAAAACCAACTTACCTTGCAACCCCATTTGCAAAACCTTCAACAAGTGTTGTGCCTTTGCCTTATGAACCATTCATTATAGAGCCCCTTTAGCTCATCACAATTTGACACGATGTGGAAAATACCTCCTACTTATCAATTGATGAGCTAAAGGGGCTCTATAATGAATGGTTCATAAGGCACAACAGTTGTTGAAGCTTTTGCAAATGGGGTTACAAGCTAAGTGGGTTTAACCTCGAGGAAAACTCCATGGTTAAGCGCGCTTGAGCTAGAGTAGTACTAGATGGGTGACCTCCCGGGAAGGCCCAGTGCTTCACCTCTACGAGCATCACCTAGATGTAATGAGTGCTAAGTGGACCATTCACTATCATGAGAGATGGGTTCTTGTGAACCACTACTCATGAAACATGGGTCAATGAGTTTGACTCATAAAACTACATGGTTGAATCCTGATAGCAATATCACAATTCAAAAATATTTCCAATTTTTCTATAAGGTTGTGAAGGGTTGCTTATGATTTCCTTTTCCTTCTGGCAAATTTCTTCATTAGCTCCCTTAGTATCCATTTTGTGTTGTATTTCTTGCAGTTTTTATTTGGCTTCCTTCTTTTGCTAAAAAATATTCCCAAAAGAGTACTTGTTCCACAATTTTATGTTTATCTTAACATTTTTGATTTTTCTGTTTAGACTGAACAAGGTTGTCCCTCTCATCTCAAGGTTCCATGAATTCTCTATAATATTTTTCATGTTAAGGTGAAGGGTTCATATCATTTCAAATCTAAAACGGTGGTTTACTCTCCTGATATCTATTTCCCACTCCAACAATAGAAGAATATGATTAGATCCTATTCTTAACAGTGCTGATAGGCTACATTTATCCAATATAAGCTAGTTAGAGGAGATTAGGAATTTATCTAATTTGACTTGTATAAGGAAGTTTCTTCCCCTTTTGTTGGACTAGGTGAATGAGGAACTATTGAGCTCAATATCCAAGAAACCTCCTTCAAAGAGAAAGTTAGCTAGGTTTGCCATACTATATAAAAAGTCTGTGATTCCTCCCATTTGTTTTGAGGGGTATGGGGGAGTTAAAATCCCTCACCACCATCCATCTATGATTTTGATAGTTTTGTTTGAAAAGAATTAGATCCTCCCACAAATTCTTTTTAAGGTGTCTAGTATTGGGCACATATATATTGGATAAGATCCAAGTATCGCCAGTTATTTTATGCTTAAAAATATTTAGAAAATTCTTGTGTTTAGAGATAAGAGTACCTTCGAAAATTCAGTCATTCCACATGGTGATGATCCCTCTCGATGCTCCTTCCGCATTGACAAATTGAAACTCAATAGAAAGACAAAATTTCTTGCTAATAGAAGAGAAGGAATTTGAAGTCATTATGGTTTCCTAAAGAGTCAGAGAGTTCGGTTTAAAATTCTTTAGACAATTCTTAAGGATATTTTGCTTGTGAGGGCTGTTAAGCCCTCTAATATTCCATGATGTGAATTTCTTTTTTTCCCTTTCTTGGGGCATATTAGCTTCAAGGCTTTTCTTCTTTTTCTGTTAGCTACTTCCCCTGCTATCTCATTCACTCTTGTTTCCCTGTTGGACCTTTTTCTAGGTTTAGAGTCTACTCCAACGTCTATTATTTTTCTTTGCTCTTTGAATATCTATGATCCTTTACTTGTGCCTACTTATGGAGTTGAGGGTGAGACCATAGGGATCTCTATTTTCCTTTGTATATATTTCTTTTGTAGGTGTAATGGGGAAGGGGGAGGGATTTTCATCATTGACTATTCCACTTGATGGGACATATCTTCCTCTTCTACATAGCAGGTGGAGAACATACTACATGAACAAGTTGGAACCCTTTAGCATAAATTTCCAAATTTCCCTTCCCTTGTTGCCTTGTTTCATCTACCTTAGTAGGTGGGAAAACACAACGTTAGCAGGTGGGCAGCCTTTAGCAAAAAGCTCTAGCTCACCCTTGTTGTCCTATTTCAATTGTAGGCATAATAGGAGGTTCTATTTCACCCTCTTGAAAAATACCATTTCTGTTGGGAGGCAAATCCTCTACTGCAATAGAGAGGTTTCCCCATAATTGCCAGTAGAATCACACAATTTTCCTTTGTTTTTCTTTGTTGCATTTTCAATTTTTCTCTTATCTTTTGCCTTGTGAGGACAAACATTAATTACATGACCTTTTTTAGTACAACTTCGACAAAAAGGGGCTGAGTTTTCATATAGGATGCTTTGTAACTAGTGTCCAAGCTTTGACTCCAAAGCAATGGAATTTGGAAGCACTTTGCAGACCTCCACATTAACACAACACCTAGCAAAAACTATCTGGCTTTCGCATCTTGTGACATTGTCAAGAGTCAAGAAGTGGCCAAAAGAATTAGTGATTCTTGCTATGATCTCCTCATTCTAGTACTCTAGGGGGAGATTGGGGAGACAAACCAAAGTTGGAGCCAAAGTATAAAGGTCAGCTTTATGGTCAAATCTAGGCTTCCACTTGCAAAGCAAGATATTGGTTTTCCCAAAAAACCATAGGCCACTCAACAAAACCTGTGTATAGTCTTCTTTGAGAGAGAGTTGGAAAAGGAAAATGCCCTTGGGTAGGGAAATGACCTCTACACTCCCTTTAGATTTCCATTTAGAGTTGGTTCACTTGTGAACCAGCTCAATATTGAGTTGTCTCCCCAAAAACTTGCCCACTAGTACGTTGTTCATTTGAGAGACAAGCCTGTCTATGGCTTGGTTGTCAATCTTCAAGAAGAAGCCCTCTTTAGTCAAGAAAATTGACACCCCTACTTTTCCACTATTAGGAATGGGAGATTTGAAAAGATCTGCTCAAGATTACTCTTCTTGAAAAAGCTTTTTCTGGGTAGACCCCCCATCAATGTAGGAGAGGACCCACATGTAGGTATCCCATCTCCATGCTTGCTAGTTGCAGCAACACAGTTTTCCCACTTGAAACCAGGGGGGAACATTTCAAAAAATTAATCTATTGGACCACTTTGTAATGTTTTATGTAACATTGGAGATACTTTTAATATGGGGGTCACTTGAAAATGCGTTTAATGTGAAAGTTTGTCTTGGTAATTGGAATGAATCTTGAGTGCAAGGTCAAACTTGGGCACATGCATTGGAAAATTTCACTTGGTGCATTGGTTTAGAAAATTTAGTAAGTTTTCTTGTTGCTTTCTTGCTTAAATATAGAGGCTTGGGATAGTGTTTCATACACACACACACACACACGAAGTTGCTTTTGGACTAAGGAGGTGTTGTTGGAATGTTACTAGAATTCTGTTAGATATAGAGCATAGAGTGGAGGCATAAGAATCAACTTGTTCATTGTATTGTAATCATATCTTATTAATAATATTGTGAGTGGAATTGATTTGATGTTGGGTTTCTTTGGGGTATATGAGGTGTTATTTGTACTTTGTGTGATTGCTTCTATCTCCATAGATGCTGATTTGCATACATATTTCAGATTTGTGGTGATTATAGGTCTGATATAAATTAGACATAAAACAATAAATTAATTCCTAAATCAGATTATCCATCTATTTTTCTTAACAATTGCTATCAGAGTTGAATTGTAGGTTGATACTTGAGAAGGATGCTCTTGTCTTAAGAGATATGTGGTTTTAGTGGGCGTAGTTTATGCTTGTCTTAGATTTGTGTGAATCATGACAAGTACATCAATGATAGAGTTTAGAAAGATTAATAGACAAAGCTTTGAGTAGTGGAAACTCAAGATGGAAGATCTCTTGGTTGAAAGACATCAATAGATAGCAATTAAAGTGCAAAAACTCAAAAACCCTCTTGTATGACTGATGAAGATTGGGCAAAGCTTTATAGGAAAGGAAGGAGGACTATTAGATTGTGTCTTGCTGATTCAGTGTTGTTTAATTTCTTTAATTAAGATACATCACAAAATTTCTGGGAAAAACTAGGGAATTTGTATCAAGCAAAGTCTCTTGTTAACAAAATTTTCTTGAGAAAGAAACAATATTCCTTGAGAATGGATGATGGAGACTCAGTTTCTGATCATTTGAAAGCTTTCCTTGTCATTGTACATCAATTAGCATCTATATATGCGGTTATGGATGAAGAGGATACATGGATGACATTGCTTTGTTCCCTTCTAGATTCATGCAATAATCTTGCTATGGAAATTAGTGGTGTATCTTCTAAGTTGAAGCTTGAAGAAGTTGTAGCATCTCTATTCTTAGAAGAAATGAGAAGAAAGTCCACGGATGGTGGTGAAATTGATTCTTTCATGTTGAAGATAAAGACAAGAGTGGAGATAGAAGGTTTAGATCTACTAGAAAGTATAAGGTAAAGTGTTGGGATTGTGGAAAATTTGGTCATCTTAGAGGGGAATACAAGTTTAAGAAGATGAATAAAGGAAAGGTATTAGATGATGGTTCTTCTTCATATTCAAGATCCTCTAGTGAGGAAGGTGAAGATTAAGATTTGTTTATGGAATCTTTAGGTATTCATGCATGTGATGGTGCATGACAAATAGATTTAAGAGCTTCTTAGGTGATAACACAATGTTTTTGGTTGAGGTAAGGTCAAAGTGATGCTAATGGATGGGAGGGTGAAGTCATTCCCTAAAATCCTACATGGTTTTGGTCTAATTTTGTAAGCAAGTTGAGTGATGTAGGTGTGGAGGTTGTCTTTGGTAAAGACAGTTGTAAAATGGTCAAATGAGCTTGGATGTTAGAAAAGGAGAATTCACTATGGGATTTTGTACAAATTGGATTCTAAAGCGTTGAGTGGTGGATGTGATGGTTACATGGTTCCTGTGGATGATAAACAAGTGTCTCAAACGAAGAAAAAATCTAAAGGTTTTTAGGATGTTGAGGACATGAGCCATGCTACAATTGGAGTTGTGAGTTTGGACATGGTTGTGAAAAAGGTATAGATGGAAAGTGTTGCTTTTTCCATGAAGAAGCTGCCAATAAGTTGGAAAAGAAGGTTTCTTGGTGTAGGAGAGCTATGGGCACTTTTGCCTCTAGTAATTAGTTAATATTTTGTTATTGTTTGGCTTCTTATGCAATGTATACAAGTGGGAGATTGTTGAGTTAGATGTTGTACACCTTGCATAAACATTGTAATATTGTTTTGGGTTAGATGTGGTGCATCTTGGGATGTGGACTTCACGCTAGGATATACAACCTAGGGACCACTTTATAATGTTATATGTGACATTGGAGATGCATTTAATTTTGGATCACACAAAAATACATTTAATGTGAGGGTTTTCTTGGAAGTTGGAATGATTTTTGGGTGTAGGGTCAAACTTGGGTGTCCATCTTGGGAAATCTCTTTTTGCATCAATTTGGAAAACTTAGTGAGTTTTCTTGCTTCCCTCTTGCCTATATACAAAGGCTAGGGACATTGGCTTGACACAGAGAAAATTTGTTGTGTATGGAATAAGGAGGTGCTGCCGGAATGCTGCTAGATTTAGATCATAGCATGGAGACACTATAATTAGCTTGCTTATTGTATTATAACCATATTTCATCAATATAGTGAGTGGTACTTATTTGATGCTGGGTTTTTCTTGAAAGTGTTTTCCTAGGGCATATGAGTTGTTATGTGTGATTGTTTCTATCTCCATAGTTGCTGATTCGCAGACAGATTTCAGATTTGTGGTGATTATAGTTTGATGTAAATCTGATATAAAACAAGAAACTAACTCTTAGATCAGATTATCAATCCATTTTTCTCAACAGATGATATATCGAAGCTATATTTCTTTGACTGTTTTTGTCATTTCAGTGAATCTATGCCAGTGAAATGGCATTTATTGGTTCAGATGCTTTTTTGGGAGATATTAAAGGGTATACACAGATATTTTTCACCTTTTTTCTTGGCATATCACAGATTTCAGCATTGATACTGGAGAATACATTTACATCTATATTGGACATGGCTGGAGTTGTGCTACCTTCTCTGAAGTGGTTTATTGGAAGCACTGGTTCCAATGGTCCAAGAGTTTTAAATTTTCTGGTTCGTTCTCCATGGAATACTATTGATATTATAGATCAGGTGAGGTTGCAAACTAATACTTTGGTGTGAACTTTAGTAGTAAATTGTAATTTTTTTTATATTCATTTTTTCACATCTGTGAGTAAAGTTGAATTAAGCATTGTAAGTTTGTGATTTCAGAACATTTTTTTCTCTGTGCCAGTTACAGTGCCATTGCTATTGCAATATTTTTGTCTATGTGATGGAATGGAACCAGAAATGAGGAAATATTGCTAAATAATTGTCACGGAAGGAGAATGGAATAAAGTGGAACACCCATATTTAAAATAGATAAGCTGATGACCCATAGTAATGGTTTTATTACATTTGATTGTTTTCTATCTTCTATACGGCAGATTAAGAAGTCTTCAGTAGCCCCAAATGTTTTGGGGAACAATACAGGTTACAATCCTTAACATACAAAATAACCTATAAATATACAATGCAAACAACTGGTCCATGATACAAGACATTTGAAGATTAATATTGACAGGACATCCTTCAATTAACCATACATCCTTGCCACCAACCTTATGTTTGATTGCGAATATAGTGCTTAACAGCTTATGTTAATCATATTAATTATTGAGATTTTTCGGTACCTTGTATCAGAGACATGTGTCTTATTATCTGTATCCATAGCTGAAGAATCGGTACTGAATTTGGAAAACTCTGGATTCAAATTCCTATACCTGACTGTCAAAACTGAAGCAGATTTCTTTATGGTTTCAATTTTCCCAGTCCCTCAATGCTTTCTGATTATCTAGTGATTATGTTTAAAATTTCTAATTCAGTGTATTGGATTTTTTTAAGGTTCATTATGTACTAAATAATAGCATAACTGCCCTTTGTCTTGGTGTATAATCTTATCATTGAGTAAATTGAGTGCATGTAATTGGCAGATTGCTTGATATACTTCCATTGAAACTGTATGATGTGCTGGTTACAGTCTGCTCATGGATTGCTCTATGACAAATAGTTAATAATGCATTGAGGATGAAAAAGCTCTCTTCAGGACCACTAATTTGAGCAACGCTTAAGGGAGTCAGTGGAAATCACAATTCAAGCAGGGATGAGGGCTCAAGTTTAATTCATTCATGGTGATCCTTGGGAGATATGGTATTTAAAGGCTAGATTTGGTGGTTATACTGGGCATTATAAGCGCAGTTAATTGGTAGATTGGTCAATATACTATTGAAACCTTGTAATGTGCTGGTTTCAGTCTGCTTATGGACTGTTCTATGACAATAATTAACAATGAATTCAATGGAGGCAGTGGAAATCACAATTTAAACAGGGACGATGGCTTAAGTTTAAGCCACAGAAGGAGACCCTTTTCAAATTAAGGCTAGATCCCCTTCCATAAGAGATGGCACTTAATGTTCAATCTGGTGTTTATTGTTTTTGTAGATTTTTGTGGGGAGGTTCAATTTACGTTATGTTCATGGGAGCTCTAGTCTGCAAGCCTAACATGTGGTGTGATCCTAAATGTTGCTCTGACTAAAAATCCTAATTTCTTTCCAAAAATGATGTTTTTAATATAATAATGCATATTTTAGGCCTAGTCATGGTAGGAAATCATTTTGAAGAAGACATCCACAAATAATAATGCGAAATTTAGAGGTGATTTCTTACATTTGTTTTCTGTATGCGAAAGTACTTTTTTGTGCTTTTCCATTAGATCATTTTCTGACTTTCTTTTTGCATTCCAGATTAAGCAACCGATTTTATTCATATCTGGCTCTCGAGATGAGTTGGTTCCTCCAGCCCACATGCGCATGCTATATGAAAAAACAAAGCACAACCAAAGGTGCATTTTTGAAGAATTTTCAGAAGGTAGTCATATGAACACTTGGTATATGGGTGGTGAGCGCTATTGGCAAGCAATGCGACATTTCTTGGAGAAAGAGTTGCCAAGTTCTGAAAGTAAATGAGCAGCCAGAAAAAGATGGGAGTACTAATGAACTTTCGAAGCATGAACTCATGTACGTGTAACTTATAGCTGAGTGTCGAATTTTATGCAATGATGCTAAATGTATAATCAAAGTGTTTTGACATGTTTTTTATGCAATGGACTAGAATTTCTTATCACCTTCCAACAAAATATAACTGAGCTATGTAATAATGCTAAACGCATACATCAAAGTACTGACATTTTTTTTAATGAAATGGGCTGGACTTTCTTATCACCTTCCAACAATATATAATATAGCTGATAACATTCTACGTTTGTATTCAATTCAGTAATTACTAATTATACAGCATGCATTTACTCACATATAAGTTTCTTTTGGTTTCAAATAATTTGAAGATGATATTTTGTCTATCTGATTTATACTTGCAATTTTATTTTTTAATGTTTGACAAATCTGTCTATGTAATCTTCTTATCATTTTAGATGTTAATTATTTATGATACTATTTGAACTTCTTTTTAACACAACTGAAGAAGACCATGACTGGAATTTAACTTTTTCGATGATGGTTAACAAAGCTTGAGACATTTTACTAGTACAAGAAAATTTTCGATACATGCTAGTCGAAATGCTTTGACTCAGAGTACAACCATTGTATTGTTGCCACGTGAAACAATGTAAGGAAAGTGGTTGTTTAATTTCTAGGTAAACATAATTAAGATTTGCGAAAACTTAAAGTTTCAAGAGTCCTCATATTCTTTGTATGGGATGGTTTTGATTTTTTTCTCACCTCTAAATTACCATTAATTAGTGTAAGCGTGACCTTGTTTGATGGCTGATTTATTATGTGTCCCATGTAATAGCAAACTTAGATGCAGCGATAATTTTGGCATTGCCAAGTATTTTTTGTTTTGTTTTGTTTTTTTTATTGAGTCAATGCGAAATAATACAAATAGAGGGCAACCAAAGGCTGTTAGAAAGATATTACAAACAATAGATCACCAAACTAAACAATCCGACCTAACATCCGGAAAAATGTTAGTGTAAACAGCTGTAAGGAGAACCATCAAACTCTAAATTTTAACATGTGCTGAAGCTGTTTAGAACAAATTACATCACTTTTATGCAGTTGCAATATCTGCCATTTAATCTTGTTCAAATGATTGTTGATCTTCATGTTGACTTTGGGAACTCCCTGCAATTGAGAACATAGGAAAACAATTTGCAAAATGATGTCAGAGTAAAACTTTAACATTTCCGTTTCCAGATGAATATCATGATCAACGAAAACAACCATGCATCTACTTTTCCATAAATTAACCAAGACAATTTGCCTTATAGAATCAACAACATTGTTTTGCAATCCCAAGCCCAAAATGACTTCTTTCCAGTTCAAAGTATGCTAAAAAACAAGGAGATATACAAAAACAACCCTCCATTTCCTTTTCGTTAGAAAACAATCCCAAAATATATGTTTCAAAATTTCAATGCGTTCACAAAAGGGGCATTTAACAGGATGAATCTGCATGTAAACCAACTTGTCACCATCAGGCAACTTAGAATGCAATATTTTCCACACTAAGATTTGAACATTAGCTTCAGTTTTAGAATGCCAAATTTGAGCACTCAAGTTTTTCCAAGTTTTCTCTTAAAACTTGCAGTTCCATTTCATATCCAATCTAGAATTTAGAGGCAAGCGTGGAAGCAAATTTAAGTAGACCTTTTTTAAGGGGAAACAACGCAAACTAACACTTGGATAGCCACCACCAATCCTTAAAAGGATTACAATGAAGGGGTGTACACATCTTCATCACTAGCTCAAAGGAAACCAATGACTTAACAAATATAATAAGACTTTTATATTTGCAATTGAGACCAAAGTTATTTTGGAGGGAGTGCCAATTGACCCACTCACAAGCATTGAAATCCCACAAGTCCCCGAATCTTTGAATTCCTTTCCTAAATAAGTAGTATGCTAGCCTTGGAAAGGCAACGACAAGAGGAACACCATGATCTTGCACTTGTTTATTCCACCATATTGATGATGCTTCAAATTTGAACCCATGTTGAAGGGAACTTTTCCAATCCAAAAAATTACTGATTTGTTGCCATGCCTTCTAGATTGAAAGTAAGGGAAAGGAAGCTTTTAAAATGGAAGAAAGGGGTTAGTAAATTTTTATCTTCCCAATTGACAGCTTGCCATTTAACTTTGACAGTAGCTTGAGAAATCCGAAAACAAACTAGATTTTTCCATAGAGCATCTCCATTAACTATTCTAACAATCCATTTTGCTGCCAAGCAAGTCTCTTGAGTCCTTGGGTCCACAAGGCCCAACCCACCTTTGGCTTTGGGTTGGATACAATGAAGTCATGAGGCAAATATAAAACTTGTTTTACCACCCCAATTCACCCATAGAAAGCTGCGAACAATTTTAATAAGATCCTCATAACTTTTTTTTGATGACATCCAACAAGAAGAATAATATATATACGAAGCCAAAAAGATTTGATTCACAACTTGTATTTTGCCAGCAAATGACAAATTTATTCCCCCAAGTACACAATTTTATTTTAAATTTTTGTAAGTACCAATTCCACATCTTAGAAATTGAGACACCCATCGAAAATGGAATGCCAAGATACCAAGTAATCTGCCCATGTTTAATTTGTTTCCATTCTTTAAGAATCCACCATGGAGGTGAACCTGATTGTACCATAAAAAATTTAGTCTTATGGTGGGCAAGTTTTGAGCCGGACACTTCACAATAAAGATTAAGGACTCTCATAACATTATTGATCTCTGTCTCAGAATTTGGGATAAACAACATGCTATCATCTGCGCAATGAGAGTTAATCACCACTGCATTATGGGGGACAAAAGTACCCTTAATTAGATTCAATTGATTATATTTTTGCAATAAATAACCCAGAGCATCAACAACAAGCACATACAAGAACAAAGACAAGGGACAACCTTGTCTAATTGAACGTTGTAAATGAAAGATATGGGTCAACTCTTTATTAATCACCAATAGAGCACTGGCATCATTAAACAACATTTGCACATGTCTACATAGTTTAGGACCAAAACCCAACAACTGTAACATCTTGATTATAAAGCTCTAGCGCATTCTATCATATGCCTTGTCAAAATCTAGCTTGACCAGAAGAGCTTGTTGGCCCGATTGTTGAGCTCATTTCAAAGTTTCCCAAGCAAGGATAAGATTATCCAAGATGGACCTCCTGCTAAGAAACCTAGTTTGTTTAGGTTTAACTATCTCTTTCACAATTGGTTTAATTCTTGTTGCTAAAGCTTTGGCAATAGTTTTATATGAAGTATTAAGCAAGGTGATTGGCCGCCAACCCGAAATAGTATCCTTATTTTTCCCTTTTGGAAGGAGTTTAATTAAACCTTTGTTTATGTTAGGCCCTAAAGACCCATGCTCCAAAGTCTCTAGGTAAACTAGGTAGAAAACATCTTTAATGTGTCCACTTTTTTTGATAAAATTCCACTAGCAATCCATCAACTCCAGGACTTTTATAAGAAGGCATGGAAAAAACATGTTCTAAGTCTTCAATGAATAAAATACGATCAATAAAATGACTATATTCAAAGTCTAGCCTCTGGGGAATAATATTCTTAAGCATATCTTCCAAGATAGCTTGTACATCCTGCCAATGTGGATCTTCTTTGAACAACTCATAATATTTCTAAAACAACCCTTTAATCTCTGTTTTCTTGGTATGAACCAAACCAACATCATCTTGAATAACATCGATAAATTCTTTCTTGTGCTTGTAATTAAGATACTTAAAGAAATATTTAGAGCCTCTTTTCCCTTCTATAATCTAGTGTAACTGAGCCCCCCGCCCTTTATAATTATCTATTTTATGAATTTGAGTTTCTGAGGAAGCTATCGAAGTTTGTAAATTATGGTTAAACGGATTGTTATTAAGCAAATTTTTTGCTATTTTCTAACTTCCCTTGAAGGAATTTTAATTTCCATTTTCGCTTCCAAGCAATTCTTTTGCCAAAAGCACATAGGAATTCAACACATTTAGAAATAGCCTTATGCCACCATAGTCTATAGGATTCCCCTTCATTTGGTTTGGGGAAAGAATTCTAAAGGCCCACCAACGCTCCCACATAGGAAGGATTTTTTAAATGAGAAACATTAAGCTTATAAGGTAACTTGGAGTCCACATTACTATTATCAACTCTAGATATAGTGCAGATGATAGGGTAATGGTCAGAAAGAGTTGCAGAATAGTCAACCCTGACCACCAAACCTGAAGGGTCTTGAACAATAAAAATATTTGGAGATATATAAAATCAATCAAGTCTACTTAGCTTCTTACCCTCCCCAAATCTGCAATTAGACCAGGTGAACCAATTTGTTATGAATTGGATTAACAACACCTAATGTATTGCAACATAACAACCACTTGTCAAATTCATCATTATTCAACTTGCTATGGCTGAGCCAACTGCGATCATTATGATGTTCTACCATATTGAAATCACCTATAACCCAATCAACATTGGGGAGATTTTTAGCCATCTAGTCCTACAATTCAGATCTCTCTTTAGCATACTTTGTAGCATAAACTGAGCAAAAGCAAATAGGTTGGCCATTGATAAAGGTTAGGGCCCACACAACTATGAGAAGGGTCCTCCCCTTTATCAATGAAAAATTTATAGACCCAAGGAGCAAATCCAATCACAACCCCCCTTCCTTCTCTATGTGAAGTATAAAGAAAAGATGCACCTCTCCATACGTCAAATACAGAAGAAGCAAGATGAAGACCATTAAGTTTAACCTCTTGGAAGAAGACAATATCTGGTTTCCACTTCACAATAACATCTTTTAAACCATATTTATGATGAGGGAGAGACGACATCCCTCTTACATTCCATGACATAATTTTGTAATTCATAGTAAAGAAGAGATAAAAATATCCTCTTCTTGTAGCAAAGCTTCAAATTGATTGACTAAGGCAATCGCTAGATCATAAGTGCCCAAATCTTTTGTAATAAGAGGGGACCTAGATCTTTCTCTTGTAGAAGGAGGGGGGAATTAGAAGCCTTACTTCCAAATTTATGGCTACGATGAGGGGGTGAAAGCTGGAGGCCTTAGGGTGTAGTATCACCATTATGTCTTGAAACAAAACTAGAAGGTTCTTTTCTCTTTCTACCAATATTCCATCCATCCTGCATCTCCTCATCTTTGGGATTTGGGTTATTTGTGATCATAGCCATATTATGCTTTTGGGTTTTAGCAGGTGGTTCTAGCAATTTTGCATTGGCTGGACCCTTAAGATTGGTAGGGATAGACAACTTGCTATTAGTTTGTTGTTGCCTAGGTGGCATTTCAACAAAGGGACTTGTAATGATTTATTCCTTCTAGCAGGACAATCTCTAATCAAATGGTCTTCTTGATGGCAGTAAAAACAAGCATTAGGTTTGTTCAAATAGACAACTGGCTGATAAACTTCAAACCCTGGTCCAATGAGTTTAATATTTTTTGGAAATGGTTGGTTCAAGTCCATTTCCACACATACGCTTGGGTGCACCCTTAGCTTGGAAAATTTGTCAGAATTATTCTTGCACCAAATAACCCTTCCAAGCCGTGAAACAATTTTTTTGAAGGAAAGGTCTAAAATCCAAGTTCAAAAAAGGAAGTTCCACCCACATAGGATAATGGGATGGTTTTGATTTTTTACTCACCTCTGCATTACCATTAATTAGTGTAAGTGTGACCTTGTTTGATGGATGATTTATTATGTGTCACATGTAATAGAAAACTTAGATGCAACGATAACTTTGGCATTGCCAAGTTCATATAGAGCTAACAAAGCTCGAGACATTCTACAATTACAAGAAAAATTCTTTACATGTTACTTGAAATTATTTCTTCTTCTGATGAAGTGAAAATATTGAGTCCAAGTACAACTGTTTATGTGTAAGTATATTGTTGCCACTTGAAATTGTCAGGAAAAAAGTAGTTTACTTTATAGATAAATGTAATAAATATTTTTTTCATGCAATAATTTTATATATTATTGTACAAATAATTTATGGACTATTCACAAAAAGAGTGGACAAAATGGAATCATGCCCCAAATTCACACAAATTGGGTCAAGCCCAAAAAAACGAAAAATATCAAAATATCATGCAGTCACCAACAAATGGCCTCAAAAAGGAAACAATCAATCAAAGTTTTTAAGTTTGTAACATGAAAAAATAACAATAGAAGATAACAAAGTAGCAAGAGTGATAAAGCCAATGGCTAGGGGAGGGTCCTTGTCATAAAATTTGGAGACCCATCCACCATTTGGAAAATGTTGGCCTTCATCAATCAATTCCTAGTGAATGAGAACATTGTTAATCATCATTTTGTTCTTGTTGGTTAAGAGGTTGACTCTCTAGTATATATTGCTAAGGAGAAAGCCTATCAAGGAAATTTACCTTGTCTAGTAGAAGGATCCCATCCATTCCATCGAGAAGACATGAAAGAGGGGTGGAAACCAATCTGCAAGGTTGGGAACCACCCAATTTGATGCCTAGTCAACGGAGAAGGCGACTGATGACCTCAACTTTGGAGTGTTGTTGAGAAGTTTCATTGTGGCCATGTCTTTCACCTTGACATGGGGATCGGCCTTGAGGTGGTGAAGAAGAAGGAATGCACACCACCATGCAACGAGCATTGCCCCAATGATCAAACAAGATTTGAAGGTGGGCCGCTTTTAGAGCCACCTTGTTAGCCTACACTTGTATCTACATAAACACATCAGATATCACCAAAGATCTAAAGTAGAAAAATATGTCAATTGAATTAGTAGAAAAATAGTAGCATTTCTATCTTTCCAAATGGTAAATAAAATCTTCATTTTGAAAGCATGCCAAAGTTGTAGGACCTAGCAAGGAGTCTAGGCCCATTCCTCCAAGAACATTAAACCATGAGAAGTGCTCTCATTGAAAATGCTTAAAAAGGTCACAAATCCATGACCAAGCAAATTGAGCTTTGGAGCAAAACCAAAAGAGACATTTAATAGTCTCAAAATATCCAAAAATAAGCATTTGAGGTTTGAAACCCCCAAGTGAATTAATCATTTTCAAATAGGAAGACTTTCATACAATAGATATTGAACATAATGTGTAATTTTAGGTTCCACAATAGTTTTCTAGATAGTCCTAAATCTCTTATTCTAGTGATCTAAAAAGTCAAGTCAAGTTGAAAGATCATCAAGATAATGATTTCCATTATTAGTCCTCGAATTAGCCTTATGCATTAACTTCATGGAATTGATTATTATTGGTGGATTTTGTGATGAGAAGGGATGTGATAAAATTTAAGAAAACATCTAAGATGGAATGGGACATTTTCAAGACCCACTAAGAAAAAATTGCAAACATTAAACCAACTCGAGCAACTAATTTTGGTGAGTCCACTAGTTACCTAGGTGACAAACACAATGATTGTTGTGGCAAACTCTCTAAAATCCATGGTGACCATGTCATGAAGCAATGAACCAAATATGTGTAAAATGGCAACTTCATCACTACATGGGCAATAAGTGTAATATGAAGAGTTAAAGCATTCAGATCCTCTTTGGAAAATTAAACTTCCATTCTTGTGTGTTTGGGAGGTTATTGGGAAGCTATAGGCTTAAAGGTTGGTTGACACATAATAGGGCATAGATTTGTAAAACTCAATTTTAAACTTTCATAGATCATGTTTTGAGATATTGTACAAGACAAGGTTTTTGAGTTGTTGATGCTTTGGGAGGTTATTGGGAAGCTATAGGCTTCATGTAAAGTTTGGTTGACATGTATTAGGACATAGATTTGTAAACCTCAATTTTAAACCTTCATAGTTCATGTTTTGAGAGTACAAGACAAGGTTTTTGAGTTGGTGTAGACTATTATTGTGCTCTATATATGCCTTTTTTGGAATTATAACACTTTTAACCAACTATACAATTGTGGCACAAGGAGTTTTACTCTCTTTTTTGAGTTTTCTCCATATTCTAGGGTTTCTCTAATTCTAGCTTGTTTTAGTTGTGTAATGCTTCTCTACATTTTCCTTTGGCTATGTTGTGTTTTTTAATGCACATTAGGAGTCTAGACGAACTACAAACATTTTAGTAATATCCATTGTAGGTGGAATAGTCTATGTTTATAGTTTGTTTTTAGGATTTTTGTAAGAGAATCCATTGCCAATGATCTAGTGTAGGGAATATCCTACTAGTTTAAAATTAGATTAGCATTAGAGTAGGTTCTATAACATGTGTCTGTTGTAGTACAACAATTATAAAGGACATTAGTGGTTTAAAAAATGAACAAAATTTTTATGTTAAAAATTGCAACATAACCATGTCACCATGCATACTCACATACTAAGGATGCCATTGCACATGACAATAATGCACAAAAGCATAAGTGAAATAATTTAACCCCTTGAATGTGAGGTTCAAAAGTGGAACATGGTCTCATTGTATACCAATCATTAGGTACTTTAACCCATCAATCAAACATGCAAACCAAGAACTAAAGAAAAAGGAAAAGTACAATTTATTATAAATTAATTAGTTTGAGAATAAAGCATAAAACTATTACTCAAATAATTAATTTGTTCCTTCATTAAAACATACAAGATTATAAAGGAAAGAAATGCTAAAATGGAGAATCATTCCAAATACCATGAAAGATTCCAATAACCTTGACAACACCAAAAACAAAGAAAAAACATCATAACACCTTTCTAACAATGGGGAGAAGATGATTACACCATTCTTTTCAAGGCAATAATCACATATTGAAGATTTACACTAATTTTTGCTAAGATGAAAACACTAAAATTCATTCTAGAAATTAATCATAGAAGAAGGGACCCAAGTTTGCAGAGAATTGAATCCTAAATCTTTAGTAGAAAACTCATGCCTAGGATGCTTTTGTGATAGGGTTGATGCTCCCACAAAACCCCACATGCTTTTGCAACTATCAAGATGCCTCCATAAAATTCCAAAAAATAGAGAAAAACATAATTTTTGGAAGTAAAATTTTACATAGGGAATTCCATTAGGATTCACTAATCTTCCAAATTAACACATCAAAATTGAGCATAACATGGTAAAAGAACACTACTCTTATGTTTACATGAACTAAGAATGCATCTACATTTTCCATAGCTCTCAATTATTAGAAGCATGGCCTAAAACCTACAATTAACATTCAAAGTTGATAGGGATGTCCTATAGACCTACTTTATAGTCCATTGGATCACAATTTCAAAGGACAACAAGGCCTAATCCTCACAATTGCAAAATGCCGAATTTCAAATTTTAAATATAAGTTTTCCTCTTCAAGTAAATACCATAAAACAATAGTGAACCCAATTTCAATATAATTTTGGTCCAATAAAGATTACAATGAAGATAACTAACTCATATCATCAATTCTAAATACATAAGTTAATTCATAAGATCAATCATTACACTTTTCTATTTTGCACAACTATCAAATGCATAAATAAAATAAATGAAACAAGGAACTCTTCAAACTACCAAATGGATTTCTTTGTGGATCCTTCTACAAACCAATGGTAGTGATTCTACCACCTAACTATGTGAAACCCAAAGGTCCACCCCACTTGACTATAGAGATGAGATCAAGTTTCAAAACACACTCATCAATCACACAAAATTGACAATATGTAAGAAAATAATGAAACATGAATTTCTCAATCACAAATTGGACACATACATGATCCAATTTACATAGGGAAGAAGAGATTAGGCTAAGACATTGAGCATCATCCATGTTGGCTATCTAAAGTACAAGATGAAAATCAAGGAAGACAAATCAAGTCTCTTAGTAAGTGCTCATGTCCACTATGAATGCTTCTCATAAAACATTTTGCATCAAACATTAGATAAAATCCAATAGTATTTGGTCTAAATGCTACATTTATTCATTTTCTTATATCATTTGCATCAAACACTAGAAAAAATCCATTAATGTTTGGAAAATAATGTTACTTTAATTATTTTCTTATTTATTTAACAAATCCATTTTTTGGCATCAAACTCTAGATAAAATTCAATTGAGTTTGGAAAAGAATGACAACTCAAGCCTTCTACGATCTCATCAATTCCTAAAGCAATGTAAGAAGACCAAATGCACAAAATGAATCTTAGGAAGGATGAAATGGATACACATAATTGACAAACAAAATTTACACCTTAGATTTTCCTTTACCATCATACTTTGGAAGTACCCACAAAGTAAACCTGTTAAACAATTGAATAATACAATTCATTTTTTCAAGTTTCCTTTGAAAGATCCCAAAATAAACAGACCTCCATCAATTGAGTCTTAGGCTATTTTTCTCAAGAACAATAAAAAAATTACAACTCATTTTAAACACCACAGTAATGGAAAACAATCTGTTATTATTCTAAAGCACTAAAAATCATAAGATGTATACATTAATCTTTCACAAATGAGGAATCCAAGGGTTTCATGAATCTTCAATATCAAGAACACTCCAAGTAATTCAATTCATTTTGAAAGCACACGTCTCTTTCAAAATCTCCAAGAACACTCTCTAAGTTTTGAAAAGAAACTCTCTATGCTCTCTTTCAATCTCAAAAATTGTAGAACTCTCAATAATGAATCTCTTTTTCCAATATATAAGAACTGAAAATAACTTTTCTTTTCACAAGTTTAAAAGAGCATCTATTTTCTTTTCAAATCACATATTATGACCCTCTACTTGTAAGTCACTATTTTGCTAAGTTTTCATAACTCACACTCTCCCTCCTCCCCCTCTCTCACTCACAACACATATGCACACACAATAATGCCCCTTTTCTTAGTAATTTAATTTGAGGACCCAAAAGGCCATTTCAATACTTCTCATGGATTAAAGGGAAAGTGTTGGAGAAATAATTTTAATTAATATTTGGTTTTGGACCAAAGTTAATTAATATTGTTTAAATTTGGTAAATTGGATCAATTAAATATTAATTTAATATTAAATGTTGGTAGCCAAAAATGGGGAGTGTGCTTCCTTTTGGAGCATTTTGTAACTCCCAAGATCTTGTGGCCATCTAATTATGACAAATTGTATGACAACATTCATGGATGATGTAAGTGGGAGTTGCCAACTAAATTTAACTAGGAATCATATGAAGGATTATGCCAAATCTTTCTTGGGCATCTTTGGAGGGAAAATATTGAAAATAAAATTAAATACTATTTTTTGGTGGAGAGAGTTGTAGGATTTTGAGCCCTAATCATCCATATATTGGATACAATGCTTTTCACATGATCATCTCTTTTTATCTTAGCAAAACTTTGTCAAAATTGTTTGAGCATTTGTTTTCATTCATAAATTTGAGGACGAAACCTCTTGGATTCTTGAAAATTGGAGGATGAAAAACTTTTGGTGATGTGACCTAAAGAAAATTTCACCTAGAAGTTGCATTTGTGCTCAAAGGATTATAGTAGTTTTAGTTTTGCAAAGTGTGTAGAAAGGAGCTTCAATGTACAAAGTTTTCCTAGACATTTGTATATCTATTGTATTGCTACTATATATGTTATATCACCAATCATTGTATATTTTATCAATATAGTTCAACTCCAACATATTTGGTAAGTTAATCTTGTTAATGCAAAATTTGCACATTGATGTTGATTATTTTTTAGTAAATTTGTTACACGAATTTAAATATTTGTTGAAATATGTTGAGATATTTCAGATTTAATATGGTTCGCAAAATATGTTGTATGGGACATTATAGTGGTATCAAATCTTTGATCTTGCTAGCTTACAAAGTAAATAAAATTGTTGATGTGAAGGAGAAATTATATTTCTCTGTCATTTATGATTGCTCCTTAGAATCATGAGAGGATTCTTGAGATTTCTAACAAATGGAAAAAATGTAGATCTTATTCAGAATACAATGACGCAAATATGGAAGAACCTAGATGAAATGTAGAGGGATCAAGATAATATGATCAAACAACTATAGCAAAATAAAACCAGATAAAAGAAGATTGATAGAATCATTGAGGAGTATCAAAGGAAATTTGAAGCTTTAAGAGTTGTACAACCTTTCAATCAGTACTTGGAGGTAGTGAGAAAGAGGTGTCCAAACAAAAGAGGCCTGTATGACTAAATAAGAGAGTTGAATCATTACAAAAGAGCAAAAGAAATCCACTATTCAAGTCAAAGGTAAAGAGATCTTAACTAAAAAAAAATTAAAATTCTAGTGTCTTCTAATGAGTTTAGATGCCACGAAAATGTTCGTCTTGATGAAGTCAATGAGAAATCAACAACATTTTGAATGTGAACTTTTCAAAATTGAGAAAGATATTTAGTGATTTCTAATTGTGCCCAAGAAACACCTATCAAGCTCTCAAGCGTTGAAAAGATGGAACATTTGCTATGTGAGAATGATTTTAAAGTTAGCCAAGTTGGGGGCATGAATTTTTGAAGGATACTTTAGTTGATTCTTGTTCCGTTGATGGTCTTCATTTTGAGAATGATAACGTTGCTGCAAATCTCTCAAATTTCCAAATCAACAATGGAAGGTAGAAACTTTGATTCCTCTTTCAAGTTCACCTCAAGAATAAGGAGGATAGTAGCAACAAATACTGTACCAATATCATACCATGTCATTTCAAAATTATTGTCATCATGGGAAGAATGCTAAAGGTGATGAAAAGATGAAAGGTACAATTTAGAGAAAATGGCATAGCGAACCTTTCTTCCCTAGATCCCAGATTGCTAATGCATGATGGTATGGGATTTTGGGCATCAGACAAATTCACTGCTAGCAATTCATCATCAGAAAATTCATTGCCAAAAATTCACCGCAGGAAAATTAAAAATTCACCACTGTTAGGAAAAAGAAGGTGTCTCAACTTTTGATTTTTTTGTAGATTGGATTTTTCTAAATATTAAATGTTGCCGATTTTCTTACTCTGTCTTTGTGAGTTACAACTTGCAATTTCCTTTTGAATGAGGAGTCAAGTTAGAAAGTTGTCTTGTTTTTTACCGGTGGAGTTGTGCATAATTTTTTTTCTATTTTTGTGTTGAGTTTGCATGGAATGTGAGTTTTTGAAGAGTATTTATTTTGGAAAGTGCATATTTTGCAGATTGGCATGTGGTGCCAATTTGAAAACTTACCGTTGTGTGTCTGCAGTGTTTTTGTACGCTTTCCATTTTGCATCTTCAACCTTTTGTAGTTGTTTTAGAAATATTTATTTTATGCATTGTAAGCTCTTATATATTGAACACTTGTGTATTTTGGAGTTGTATGAAGTTGTGTTAAGATATTGTTATGCTGCTGGATTTACTCCAGAATTGTAACACAAATAAACTCCTGTAGAGGCTTGCACTGCAAGTGTATTGTAACCGTTGTTCACAAAAAATACATTGTTCAGGCTTTTGGAGTGTGGGGTTTTTTTTCTCGAAAGGGTTTTCCCCACGTATATTTGGTGTTATGTGTTTTATTGTATCTCTGATATTGTTTTATCTTTACTTGTAATGTGCATCTCTTTTTATTGTAATTGTTTAAGGGTTTGAAACTGTCAAAATTTGCACATTCTCTCCTTTCATAGATTAGTGTTGGAAGCTTTTCCGCGTAGTTCCTGGCTTCCTTTCAACCACCAACAATTCACCGCCCATTTTTTTTTTTGCAAAAGAATAATTTTAACATGTATAATTGATTATAGATGACTGATATTGTTATATAATTGATTTATTATAATAAAATAAAATATATTGAAAAATGTTTTCATTTTTATTATCATAAATCAAAATTTCTAATCGTATATGATGAATTTTCCATGTTGGTGAATTGCTCGTGGTGAATTTTCTTTGAGGTAAATTTGTTATGGTAGTGAATTTTCCCACATTGAATTGTTGACTGTAAATTTCCCTAGGGATCTTGATAGTATTGATTGTGTTATAGCCAAGAAACTCTAAATCAAATGGGATCCATCTAAATCTGAGAAATATGTTTTGAAGCCCCCTGATGGCCTGATTAATAGTCCACATAAGTTTTATGGGGCTATCAAAATCTTGACAGAGCATAAGAAATAATCTTACCAATCTATTTATGGGTAGAAGAACAAACCTGATTTTCAAGTTTTTACAAGTAAAATGCTAACAGTTCAGGAACTTCTCACTCCGTAGAGGGTACCAATTATATGGCATCCTCAATGAGTAATATTTCCAAAATCTCTACAACCTTAGGTATGCCATATATTGAAGATTCACAAAGTGAGAAAAGAAACAAAATGGACTCGTCTGTTTCTAGAAGCAATGTTAAGGAAAAACCTACTTAAGATCCAGCAAGTCAAATTTCAATCAAGAAATTTTAGAAAAAAAATATTTTGATTCTCTTTCCTTTGGTAAGAGAAATACATTGACCCCAAGAAATACATTGTTGACCCTAGAGGATTGATCAACCTAATGCATTTGTTGATTTATCTGGTGTATCAAATGTGATTGAAGTTTCTAACAAAAAAGAGTGGAAAATAAAATTCAAATATGTATTTTTGTGCAGGCGGTTGCTTATTCTATAGAAATGTTGAGTAAGGCTGTAAAAGCTACTGCTAAACATTTAAAGCATACTATACTTCAAAAGAAATAATCAAGAAGAAATGGATATATTTCCTATAGTTTAAGCTCAAGTGACAAGCAGATGATGGAATTTCAATTAAATAATTGACGAACATCTAGTAGGCCTTGTTCTAACGAGTCTGTAGAACTTGAAATTCAAACCTTGAATGGTAACGAGTTGCCTGGGAGGGATTATGTTGAAAGTCATTCTGAGAATGCAAAGTCTCATAACAGTGTGACTTGGTAGATAAATCAATAGAATGAAACAAGAAAGATTGATAATAAATATTAATTGCCAATGAAAAGTATTAGAAGGCTAGAGAGTTATCAATGGCCTATAGATGAAATAATTGATGATGATACTATGTACAACAAAAAGAAATTGATGAGGGCCAAGCCACTGAAACCACACGAATCACAACAATAGATATCAACACAAAAGATGTGAGACAAAAAAAATAACCCACTTTCAATTATTTTTAGATAATGAAATTTCAGATTCAAAACTTACATGCTATAGCCTCATGAGATTGATTCATTACAACAAAATCAACTCTAAAAAGAAAATATATAACTTGGAGCCACAATCTGCACTATTGGAGCCACCTTCTACTACCGCCACTTAACCCTTTTTATTTTACCCAATAACCGCCCTAGAATGTTCTAGAAAGTACAACTTTCTCTTTTGTTTTGGTGCCAAAAGTCCCACCGTTTGATTTCTGGCCTAGGAAGAAATTTTAATGAAATTCACTTTTTAGAGGGGCAACTTCGTAGGGCCATAAATTTTGATCCAGGTGTCCGATTTGCTAGTATTGCATATCATTGGAAAGCTCTCGAAGAAATCTACAACATATGAACCACCATAGGCCAATTTGTCAACTTTTCGAGTTGTTTTGGGGCCTCTAAAGTCTTCATATATGAAATTGAAGCTGCATTGGAGAAATTTCTTGGGATAAAAAATTTAAGATCTCCCAAACTATGTAGGGTATTGAGGTGATTCTTTCGCGATCGAATTTTTTTTTCAGTTCTATTCCTTGGAATAAATTTTCAGTTCCATACGAGCCCATTTAGACTCACTTACTAAAAATAGTAAGTTCTCATTTTTCACTATTTTTGATGCTTGATTGTCTTACACCCCGTAAGTGTCATCATAGGACTCAAAACAACTAAAGAAAATAAAGAAACCAATTTTTTTTGGATGATGCAAGATTTCCCTACACCGTTGGATGCTCCTACATCAGACACCTAGGGTAATTTGAAAAGTGACCCTATCACTTCTCAGGAGTTAGAGGGAAAAAAAGATGGTTAACCTCAGCCTCAGACAAACATGATAAATCTTCGACAAGCCTTCCTCTCCATTTCACCAAGTACTCTGCATATTGTATGTTTCTTGTGCTTCTACCCACATGACTATCCAAGATTTCTTCTATCTCTTCCTTCTCTGAAGTAGGTGCTAGAATTTTCTACTGTTCTTTTATCGGCCCCTCCTCTATATCACCTTCATGATACTTTGTCAAATCAACAATGTTGAACACAAGAAAAATGTTTATTCCACTAGGAAACTCTACCTCATAAGCATTTTCTGAATCATGCTTCTTCAGGATCTTGCATGGTCCAAACTCCTTCATCTTTAACTTGTATGCACCAACTGGAAACCTTTCCTTTCACAAATGAACCATGACTTCATCTACTACCTGGAACTCCTTATACCTCCTTTTCTGATTTGCCTGGGCCATATATTGTGAGTTCATCTTATTGATACGTTTCTTCACCTCTTCGTGCAAATTCTTTAGGTGCTTAGCAAAATCTTCAGCCCCAACACTACTCTTCTCTCCCTTATCCATCTTTCTCAATTTAGAAGCAGTTCTTGGAATACTCCCATACACAATCTGGAATGGTGATTTACCAGTGCTCCTGTTGAAAAAATTATTATAAGCAAATTATGCTTGTGGTATAATAAAATCCCATCCCTTAGGCTTATCTCCTACTAAGCATAGTAGCAAGTTACCTAAACTCCTATTCACCACCTCTGTTTTTCCATCAGTCTATGGATGGTGTGCAAAACTGAACTTCAAATCTTTCTTCAACTTCTTCCATAATGTCCTCAAGAAATAACCAACAAATTTCGTATCTCTGTCTAAAACTATACTCTTTGGTAGACTAGACCATTTAGTCTCACCACCTCTCTGAAAAATAACTCTGCAATATGAACAACATCACTGGTCTTATGACATAGAATGAAATGTGCCATCTTTGAAAATCTATCCACCACCACAAATGTGGAATCATGCCCTCTCTGTGTCCTTGGCAAGCCAAGAAAAAAATCAATGCTAATATCCTCCCATGGCCTCTTAGGTACAGGTAATGGTTGATACAATCTAGTATTATGTCTTGTTCCTTTCGACATTTGACATAATTTGCAACTTTGTACAAACTTCTTCACATCTTGTTGTAACTATGGATAATAATAATTCTGATTGACAAGAGAAATGGTCTTATCTCAACCAAAATGTCCAACCAATCCACCACTATGCTTCTCCTTGATTAGATTCTCTCTCATAGAACTCTTTGGAATGCACAATTGGCTTCCTATAAACAACATCCCATCTTGGATTAAGAAATCCAACCATCTTGTCCTATCCAAAGTAACATGTTCCAAACAAGCCTCCAAGCTTCTGCAAAGTCTGGATCTTCAGGATACAAACTCTTGAGTTCATTGAACCCAACAACCTCTATATTCATTTCTATCAACAAATTTTTCCTTCTACTCAAGGAGTCTGCAACTCTATTTGACCTTCCACTCTTGTGCTTCAAAACAAAGGTATAACTCTACAAAAACTCAACCCACTTTAAGTGCCTCTAATTCAACTTTCCTTGACTATTGAGATACTGCAAAGCATGGTGATCAGTATATCAAAAAATTCTTTTGGCAACAAAAAGTGTCTCCATTTCTTCAAATCTTGAACTATAGCATAAAAACTCCTAATCATAGACCTAATATTTCTTCTTAGCATCATTCAACTTCTCACTAAAATAGGCAACAAACTTACCTTCTTGAATCAAAACAACTCCTATGGTAGTGCCACTAGCATCACAATCTACCTAAAAGACTTTATTGAAATATGGAAGTGCAAAAACAGGTTTCTCTGTAACTTTCTTCTTCAACATATCAAAACTTTTGGCTGCTCCTGTAGTCCACTTAAAATCTTTTCTATCCCCTCTCATCGCTTCAGTTAGAGGTGCACAAATATTACTGAAATTCTTAATAATTTTTTTGCAAAAACTTGCTAGGCCATGAAATGATCTTACCTATGTAACATTCCTCGGGGTAGGCCATTCAATGATAGCTCTCACCTTCTTTGGATCCATTTTAAGACCCTCTACTGAGAAAAAAAATCTCAGATACACCAACTCCCTCTTCATGAAACTTCATTTCTTCAAATTAATCAATAGCTTCTCCTCCCTTAGCTTCTCAAAAAATCTTTAGATATGCATCAAATGATCCTCTAATGTCTTACTAAAAATCAAAATATCATCCAAATAAACAATAAAAAAAATTCTTAAAAATTCTTTCAATATCTCATTCATAAGCCGCATGAATGTGTTCGGTGCATTGGTTAGTCCAAAAGGCATGACTAACCACTTGTACAAGCCCTCCTTGGTTTTAAAGGTTGTCTTCCATTCATCTCCTTCTCTAATCTGGATCTGGTGATATCCGCTCTTCAAATCTATCTTCATGAAGTACTCAGCTCCACTTAAACAATCCATAGTCATCTATACTTGATGGTGATCTTGTTGATGGCTCTAGAATCTGTACACATCTGCCATTCCACATCTTTCTTTGGTGCTAGTACTGCAGGTACTGCACATGGACTCAAACTCTCTTTGATCAATCCCTTCCACAACAACTCTTGCACTTGTCTATTCAACTCTTCACTCTCTGTTGGAGGCATACGATGAGTTGCCTTATTCGATAAATTGGCTCTAGGAATCAAGTCCATTTGATGACTAATCTTTCTTACTAGAGGAAAACCTTCAGGTACGTTATCAGAAATGATAGCTTGAAACTCATTAAACAAATCTGAAACCTCTACAGGTACCTTAGTAGTAACTTCTTTGTCAATTCTAGGGATCAATGCAAAACACATATGCTCATGCCTCATACCTTCTAGGAACTTTCTTCCATCAACCAAAAAAATTCTTGCATTATTGCATACCTTTTCTTTTGCCTCTTTCAAGGGCTTCAACTTATGATGAACCCCATCCTTTGTCAAAGAATAGGTGTTGGCATGTCCATCATGTTTTGCTCACCGATCAGACTGCCACGGTCTACCTAACAACATATGACAAACATCCATAGGCATAATATCACACAATACCTCATCACGGTAATTTCCAATCTTGAACTTTATCAGACATTGTTCATTTACCAAGGCTTTATGGTCCTTCTACAACCAAGAAATCTGGTATGGGTTTGGATGCCTTCTTCTCTCCAACCGCAACTTACTAAACCATTTCTTCTGAAACAAGCCTATCAGTCCTACCTCCATCAATAATAACATTGAAAACTTTACCTTCACACTTATATCTGGTGCAAAAAAAATTCTTCCTTTGAGTTGGTTCCTTCTCCTCATTCAACAAGGCTCTTCTAGTAACAAGAACTTCTCCTCTTTCTGCATCCTCAGAATGTGAAGACTCAACATCTTCATCTACATGTGCAACTTGTGCATTACCCTTAGGTCTTCTATTTGTCCTTCCTTGATGTTGAGGACATTCATTGGCTCTATGTCCTTCTTCTTTGCACTAAAAATAGGTTCCACAAAAGCCTCCTCTTCCTGGTCCTGTCTAGATCTTTCTCTTCCTCTTTGGTCTCCATTATTTTGATCACGAGGACAGTAGGTGTTATGTCCTTTTTGGTTTTGGATGCTACTGGAGCCTTCACCTTTCTTTTGATCTTCATTTAGACCTCCATATGACCATCCACCGGTCTTTCCTCCACGACCTTCACCTCGTTGTTTGTTCTCAAACCTCTTGTTCAACCATTTTTCAACCTTTAGAGAAAATTGATAAGCGTCCTCAATGGTGGTCATTCTTACTAGCACCAATTCTTCCTTTATGCTTGGCTTCAACCCGTTAATATAACAAGCAATTTTCTCTTTATTCACCTCAGAATGTCCTATTTGAATAAGGACCTTGTGAAATTCCTCTGTGTATTATTTCATCGTCCTTGTTCCTTGCCTCAAGCTCTGCATCTTCTTGAGTAGCTCCAATTCGTAATCGCCTGGAATAAATTGTTTCTTTAATTTTGACACCATTTTGTCCCATCTAGAAATTTTATCTTTCCCTTGTCTTCCTCTTTCTAATTGGACCTCTTTCCACCATATACTGGTGTGACCTTTCAATTTTGTCTTTGCAAACCTCACTCTATGAGGATCTTCAATCTCCTCAAACTTGAAAAATTCCTCCATGTCATTGATCCAATCGATCAATTCTTCAAGATTTAGACTTCCACTGAAAGTTGAAACTTCCATTTTAGGTCTCTCCCAATGCTTAAGATCGCTCGCAACAATCTACTTTCTCTAGGATCTATTGAATCGTGCTCTTCCTCTTCCATTTCCTCTTCCGTTTCATCTTCACTTTCATATTTGTCTCATTGCACATCTCTTCTTTGAACCTCTTGCTGCAAGGTTTCTAATTGCCTTCTAAGGGCTCTAATTTCATCTCTAGGTGGATCTCTTCCTCCACCACCTTGGCCTCTACCTCTACCATGTTGGGAAAGTCTTGGAGGCATCTTGAACTCAACCCACACTCATAGGTCTTGTTGCAACTGCCTCACGTTCAACGCTTTGTTACAGGCTCAAGAAATCCTACTCTGATACCACTTGATGAGGGCCAAGCCGCCCGAAACTACACAAATCACAACAATAGATACCAACATAGAAGATGCGAGACAAAAAAAAAACTCACTTTCAATTATTTTCAGATAATGAAATTACAGATTCAAAACTTACATGCTACAACCTTGTGGGCTTGATTCATTACAACAAAATCAACTCTGAAAAGAAAATATATTACTTGGAGCCACAATCTGCACTATTTGAGCCACCTTCTACAACCCCCACTGAACCCATTTTATTTTACCCAATAGCCGCCCTAGAATGCTCTAGAAAGTTCAACTTTCCCTTTTGTTTTGGCGCCAAAAGTTTTGCCATTTGATTTCTGGCCTAAGAAGAAATTTTAATGAAATTCACTTTTTAGAGAGGCAACTTCACGGGGCCATAACTTTTGATCTGAGTGTCCGATTTTCTATTATTACATATCATTGGAAAGATTTTGAAGAGATCTACAACACATACATCACCGTAGGTTGGTTCATCAACTTTTCGAGTTGTTTCTTGGCCTCTAAAGTCTTCATATATGAAGTTGAAGCTACATTGGAGAAATTTCTTGGGATGAAAACTTTAAGATTTCCAAAATCATGCAGGGTATTGAGGTAATTCTTTCGCGACCGGAAATGTTTTTCAGTTCTGCTCCTTGGGGTAAATTTTTAGTTCCATACGAGCTCGCTTAGGCTGACTTACTAAAAATGATAAGTGCCCATTTTTTCGCTATTTTTGACGCTTGACTATCTTACACCCCTTAAGTGTCATCATGGGACTCAAAATAACTAAAGAAAATAAAGAAAACATTTTTTTTTTGGTGATGCAAGATTGCCCTACACCGTTGGATGCTCCTGCATCAAAAATCTGCATATGTTAGAAAAAAAGAAAGACATTACATTGTCACTAAAGAAGAGACATAAATGTTAAAAAGGACACTAACTTTAGCAATGTTGTGGATGGATCAAAGCCTTTGAAAATAGACCCAAAGACTTTGCACTCAAACACACGGCCATCAAAGGATTTTAATATTATCTTTAATAGGAAGTTTGAGAGTGTGAAGGAGTTTGAATCGAAGAGAGCTAAATATAGGAGAAATGTACAGTTACTAAGTTTCCTCTATTTGATGAATCTCCATAGGATCTACAATCAAATATTGAATGAAGTCACCATAAGAGCGAGGGAAGTATTGCTGATCTAATGAACATAATTGATGATCCTTTGGAGGAGCATCAAATGGCTTACATTTGTAGGGAAGTTCTAAAGGGATTGTCATATTCACATTCAATTTTCAAGGTTCACTGAGACATAAAGGGTGGTAACATATTGCTTATAGAACAGGGAGAAGTAAAACTTGGTGACTTTGGTGTTGCTTCACAATTGACCAAGACCATGTCGAAACACATTACATTTATTGTCCGTCTAGTCTCCACCTTGGATGGCTCCTAAAGTAATTCAAGAGAGACACTATGATGGGAAGGTGAAAGTATGGGTGCTATGAGTCTCTGCAACTGATATAACAGAGAGATTTCCTCCTTGATCTAATGTACAATCGATGAGAGTATTTTCCATGATATGGAGTGAACCTGCACCCATGCTTGAGGATGAAGAAAAGTGGCCTCTTGTCCTCCATGATTTTGTTGCTAAATTCCTAACAAAATAGCCTCATCTACAGTCTATAGCTAATGAACTTGTGAAGCAACAGTTCATTAAAAATGCAAAGCCAAAGCAACTTTAATATTGCCAAAGATTGGAAAGGTAAGGAAAACAAAAATAGAGATGGTTGTACAAGCATTTTCTCAAGGGACAGGGACATCATCTTCAGGGGGAGGGCAATGATCCTGGGAGAAAGGATAGACACTAAAATAAATGAAATTTATTGAGGAATGATGCTAATAAAATTTGATAAAGTTGCACTTCCAAAAATAACAGGTGAGATAACTCTAGAAGGACCAGTCAACTCCTGATAAAGAGGCTCAAACATAAAGTGAATTTGAGATCATTGTTTAGAAATCTGCTTCACCAACTATGTTAACAAAGAAGATTTCTAATATAAACCTCACAACCACATCTGTGGATGTTTGAAACATCTAAGTTGGATGTTTCATTGGCTAGTTCTAAAGCAAAGGCTGAGATGACAGAGGTTGGATCTTAGGCAGCCTCATCAATTTTGGGAATATTAT
Organism: Sequoia sempervirens; assembly: GCA_007258455.2. Taxonomy (NCBI): domain Eukaryota; kingdom Viridiplantae; phylum Streptophyta; class Pinopsida; order Cupressales; family Cupressaceae; genus Sequoia; species Sequoia sempervirens. The sequence continues at coordinate 507,470,698 of VDFB02271358.1, forward strand.
TAGGAGCATCACATGATCCAGATGCTTCAATTTCTCCCTATCCTTCACCAAGTCCACATTCTCATGGAAAGGCCCTTACTAGAAAGAAACAATGAGATGATAGTGAAGCTTGGAAAAGCCCCAGTATAGTTGTAGGCAAACTAAAGAATGCTGCCACCATTGGTCTCCAAGGTTTTTCTCTTCAAGACAAGCTGCCATCTATATATGCTGCTGGTAATACCAATGATTGTTCTGGTTTCAATGTGACATTCAATGGTAATACATATAGCTTGCTTAATAATCCTTCCTGATTGCAATAATGTGATCTTTAACACAAAAAATATTTCCACACAATCCACTGTTGTAAATCAAAGCTTATTTGATAAGGCTTATGAAACAATAGGGCCAAATTGGAAGTGGTATAACAAGGCTATAGGAGTATGGGGAATAATTCACTCACAAATACTAGCCTAATGAAGCAAATATATACAACAAAAACTCATTATTGTTTGTGGTACACAATCAGTGCTGAAATCAATGACAATGAACTTCCCAAATAGTATCCTACCAATTCTACATGAAGAGTTATTGTCATGCATTGACTATTTTTTTACAATAAAATTTTTGCACGAACTGGATCTGGTAATATTGAATATTCAATCATTACTTTGGAAAAGTCAAATCTAGGAAAGAATATATTGGTTTGAAGAATGGTACACAAGATCTTTCAGCGAAAGAATGAACATATCAGATTGGACTAGAATGTAAGCAACTTTGCTCGTGTCTTAGAAATAACACAAAAAGGTACAAATTGGATTTTACAACCAAATCCACCTATAAATCAGAGTATGATATTGTGCAAGGCTCAATTTGAAAGTCTAGATGAAAATAACTCAATGGATTTGGACTTTGTCAGCATGGACAAGGGTCATGCCTGGGTAAATGGACATAGTATTGGACGTTACTGGCCTACTTTCCTCTCTTAATAAAATGGTTGGAATAGTAGAAGGGAATATAAAGGAAGTTATGACCAATACAAATGTGTGAGAAATCATGGCCAACCTTTTCAAAGGTTGAATCATGTTCCTCACTCATGGATTCAGACCACTAGAAATGTATTGGTTCTACTAGAGGAAATTGGCAGTGACCCAACTAAAACAAGTGTCACGTAGTGGCAAGTACTTGTCTTTATAGTGTTTTAATTATAATTTTATAGACTTTGTTTATAGTAATTTAATTTTGATTGCAGTATCGAGTTTAGTAACAAGGAAACGAGAAATAAATAAGATAAGAGTAGTTGGAAGATAGGAATAGTTGGAAGAAATAAATGTAAAGTACTATAATACTCTTATATCAATGTGTAGTCATTAGATATAAAGATTATACACAATTTGAATTAGCTTATTGAATAACTGTGTAATTATTCTAAGAATTCAATTAACAAGGGAAAGTTGTGTTTATTTTGTGTAACTAGAATCTTCATTGTTACAATATAACTTTGAATGTGGAAATATCAATTAATTTGTTAGATGATTGTTAATAAAGAAGAACATTTTAGTATTAAATGAGGAAATTTTTTTTTAGATCTTTTCTTGTTGGAGGTGAGAGTATTTGATCATGTTGGTAAACAGAGTGCTCCAATTCAAAATATATATTTTGAAAAAGTGATATTGTCAAATAAATAAATAACACCAAATATATTAGTTGTTTATCCAAACATAGAACATAATGCTTCTAAAACTATCTTAAGAAAAAAGTTATAAAGTGATTTTATCTTTTCACCCTCAATTTATGATATTCCTCTTCTCACACCTCTTCATAGTAATTTATTTCGGTAAATATCAAGAGTAAATTTAGGATAAAGTTCATTACATATTCCTTATATTAGAATTCCTAAAAATAAGAAAAATATAACCTCTAATAATAAAAAGATAACCATCTAATGATCATTAAAAAAAAATTATAAACCAATATTTATTTATTTTTTAAATATCAAAATATCAAAATTTTAAAATATATATTAATAACTACAAATAAAACTATTAAGAAATAATATAGATACTGATTTCTTAAAAGAAAAAACAAAACATAAGAATTAATAAAATTAAAGTAAAAAATCATATAAAAAATAAAGCAAGTATATCTAATAATAACAATAAAATAGTTCAAGTAAAATAGGAAAACCCTCAAATTTAGGCAAGTTTACCAATTATTGATTGGTATAATCCCTATCTCTAATTCTCTAAATTGATACCAATTATTGCGTACAACATATAACCCACCAAATTACCATATCAAAAGAATGGAGACATTTTATGCTCACCGTACACGGAGTAGCGCGTTCAATGCATAGAAACCGTTATCTAACATGTAATTTGTGGCAAGTCCACCTTCCACCGTTCAAATTTATGAATAATAGGCAAAATAATAGAACTTTCACCTTTTCCTAAAAATCTGTCAATAACACACAAAATTTTTAGCCAATCATATTTAAAAAAGAAAAATAATTTTTATAATTTATAAAATTAAATAATTTGCTAGTTCACTTTATAAAATTGAATTTTGTTTTTTTCTAAATTTTATTATTATTTTTGATTGGTTGAAAGCCAACTTATTAATAACTAATTAACTAACAAAAAAAAACTGAGTATTTCCTAATGGAAAGTACTAATAACATATTTTATTAGGTTTGTAGAGTCTCTTTGTGCACAAAGTATCTAGTTTGTTGGAGGATCCTATTTACAAGGATGTCCAATTTCTTAATAATTTAATTTGAGGACCGAAAAACTCATTCCAATATTTCCCATAGACTAAGGAGAAAGTGCCAAGAAATAATTTATATTTATATTTTTCAAGTTTGGTAAATTTGGCCAATGAAGTATTAATTTAATATTAAATATTGGAAACCCAAAATGAGAAGTGTGATTCCTTATGGAACATTTTGTAAGTCCCAAGATCTTGTGGCCACCTAATTATGATAAATTATATGGCAGCCTTTATGGATGATGTAAGTGGGAGTTATTGACTAAATTTAGTTGAGAATCAAATGAGGATTATGACAAATCTTTATTGGGCACCTTTGGAGGGAAAAATTGAAAATAATAGTAAATATTATTTAATAGTGGAGAGAAACATAGGATTTTGAGCCCTCAACATTTATATATTGGATGCAATGTTCTTCATATGATCATTTCTTTTTATCTTAACAAAACTTTGTCAAAATTGTTTGAGCACTCGGGTTCATTCATCAATCTAAGGATAAAATCCCTTGGATTCTTGTAGATGAGAGGATGGCAACCCTCTAGTGTCCTAAAGGAAATTTCACCCTAAAGTTGCATGTATGTTGAAAGCATTGTAATAGTTTTAATTTTGTAGAAGTGTGTAGAAGGGATCTCCAACATATAGAGTTTTTTTGTAAATTTGTATATCTTTTGGATTGTTTTTATAGGTATTGGGATGTTGGTGAACCCATAGGTACAACAATCAACCAACAAAAGCCAAAAATCTTCCACAAATGAAAGTTGCAATGTAAATTACTCTATTGCCTCAATAAAATAAAATTATAAAATAATACAATGAAAAAATTAACCTTGCTATATGAGAAAGGATAAAAGATCCAAGTCAACTGAGAGTATGCCATGTGTCCAAATCATATAAAGTGAGACAAAGAGAAAAAATAGCTTAAGTAATTTTAATACTAAGGTGTGAATCTAGGTTATAATGTCTAACTAGGTAGGTAAAGTAATACATTCACACCGACACCTCCCCTTAAGTGCAACTTAGGGATGCATAAAATAATTCATGAAAATAAAATATGGTCATGAAAACAAGGATTGATGAGGTACCCATGTAAACAACACATCTCTCATAAACAAAGAAAAAGAGAAAACCTCATGGAAAAAGCTACTCTCCAAAAAAGAGAGATACAAACATGAAATGAAAAACTAAATAATGTAAAGGATGAATTAAGAAGACCACCTAAGGACAAAATCCTTCACCCCAAGCATCAATAACAACAAAAGATAAGGAGGGTATGTCAAAGGCTTAGTGAAGATGTTCACAACTTGCTCCTTTGTAGGAAAATACTCCAAGTTGAGAAAACCATCTCAGATGAGCTATTGAATGAAGTGCATGTGGATCTCAATATTCTTAGTCCGTTGATGCTCCACTAGGTTGCATGAAATGTGAATGGAACTCTGATTATCACACCAAAGAATAGTGAGGCTATTAGGAGGAAATCTAAACTCTATCCACAATTTTCAAAGTCAAAAAACTTCTTGGATAGCTATAACTATTGCTTGATACTTAAACTCTGTATATGATAATGCAATAGCATATTGCTTCTTGCAAGAATATGCAATGGGGCTAGAACCAAGACAAAGAAAATCAGAAGTAGACTTCCTATCATCAACACCCCAACCCAATTTGATTCAATGAATCCAACAATTCAAGAGTTTCCTAATATACAATGAATGCCAACATTCGTGCTACCCTAAATATATCTCAAAATATGTTTGGTAGCCTTCTAGTGACTCTCATATGGATCATGAGAGAAAAATGAGACAAGGCCAACCAAAAAATAAATATCAAGATGAGAATGTGTCAAGTACAAAGTATTTCCATCCAACTTCCTATAAATTGTAGCATTGATTGAAGAAGTAGAACAACTGGAAGATAATACAACACCTAACTGGAACAGTGCGAGGGTAGGATTTCGATCAAGCATGTCAAATCTCTAAATAAAATCAAGAGAAAGCTTCTTCTTAAAAAATGACAATCCCATTTGAAGACCAAATCACCTATAAACTAAGAAAGTAATATAGAAGTACAAGATGTATCATATCAAATTGCTCCATCAATGCTCACTGAAAACTTTGGATCATTGAAGATGAACTGTCGATAAGAATCAAGTCATCCACATACAAAATAAAAATTAAAATATCATCCTCTTGTCTCTAAGTGTAAATTGTGGGATTAGAATGACAACGTGTAAATAAAAAAAAAGAAATAAATTTTCCATCTTCTCATACTAAGCCTAATGGGATTGTTTGAGACCATAAAATGAATGACGAAGCCTAAAGACTAGTAAAGAGTCTTGCACTAAACCTAGAGGTTGCTCCATATAAATCTCCTCATAGAGATCCCCATGCAAGAAGACACTTCACATCCATTTGATAAATTGATTATCCCTGTGAAGTTGCAAGTGAAAGTATAAGACAAATGGAATCCATATTAGCAACATGAGAAAAAGTCTTAGATTAGATAATGTCTTCAAATTGTGAAAATGTCTTTGTAAAAAGACATGCCTTGTACATTTAATAAAACCATCAATTGAATATTTGGTGCAATACACTCACTTCAACCATACCAACTTTCTTCCCCTCCGAAGAGGTACAAGATCCCATGATTATGTTGGGAATTAAGGTGTATCAACCTTAGTATTTTCTAGCATTGATTTAAATTTAATATTATATTTTATTTATGCCTATGTTATATTTTCTTGCTCATCTTATTTCATCATTTAATGTGACTTGGCACAGTGAGTTGTCATCATGCTAGCAAGTGACATGGGAGGTGGCAAGGATGTTTGTGTCCCCACATGGGAAATTAGACATCACACTTTTTGGTAGAGAATATCTACCATGTGTCAACATCTTGTAATTATTGTATGATAGATTTCCTATCACAATTGGACAAGTGTTGGAAGACATCTTTGCATGGGGAATCTAGGCACCCAAGTTGTGGTATGATAGGTTGTAAGGGAATAAGATATTCTTAGTCAGTTATGATGGATTCTCTTATAGTTGTAAGTGTTGTTAGTTATGAAATTCTATGACAACTGTAAGGTGTGTAATAGCACCTATCATGCATATTTTGTGTAAAAATGGGGTGCCCAAGTTTGAAGGTTTGAATGAGGAGTCAAAGAATCATGTACAAGTGTCATTTACATGCTTGGAGGTGGTGAAAAAATGTGCCTAGTGGATTTGGATGCCCATCTCTTGTAGCTTCCTCTAGAAGTTACCTTCATACTTGTATTCTCTATATATTGGATGTCTTGGAGTGGGTTTTGTGTGTTTCATTTGCAGGTATCATTATTTTGTCAGAATAGCTCCAAAATCAACACTATATACTCCTAGAAGAAGACTTGCTTTGCAATATTGCAAATATTGTTTCATTCATATTACATTGAGAAGGCTTTTGGAGTGTGGGGTTTTTTACCTGAAAGGGTTTTCCCCAAGTATATCTTGTGTTGTGAGTTTTTTTATAATTGCATTTTTGTTAGATTGTCTTCCTTGTGTTGTGTATCTCATTACTTTAATTGGTTAAACGAAAAAATTCGTACAAATCTCCTCTCCTCATTAGATTGGCGTAGGAAGTGTGTTTTGTGTACCTTGCTTCCTTTTAGAGTCTTCATCAAAGAAGAATACTCTTCTGCCATAGTTGTTTCCCACTCAGGAATATTTCTTCACATCTATTTTTTTAAGAGCATCCAAAATGACATGAATCAAATTACTAGCACTTGTTGTCTATGAGCGTGTACAATGAGAATTTGAAGGATCACCTGCCAAAGATCTAGCTACATCAAGAGTCTTGCAAGTCCATTTGGGTAAAGTTCATGTAATTGGTGTTAGAAAACAATCTTCATCCTCAAGAAACAAGGAGTCCTTAAGAGATGGAGGAGTAGGTAATGAGGGAGAAAGTGGTGATGGAGAATCCATCAAAGGAAATATCTCATTAAACTATAAATGCAACTTGAACAAGACATCTCTAAGAACTAGATCAAACAACCTATAAGCCTTAACATCCCCACAATAGCCAACAAATATGAGCAATAAACTCTTCCTCTCCATGGATTTTCAGTAACCATCTTGAATAAATTCTAAAACCTCGCTACCAAATACTTGGAATAAAGATAAACCTAGCTTGACATGGGACCAAGCCTCCTTAGGAGTTATATTTTGCAGTACCTTATGTGACACATGGTTTTAAATGTAATTAGCACAATTGACTACCTTAGCCCAAAAACAAGTATTCATATTTCATTATTGAATCATACAATTGGAAATCTATCATATTTTTTATTGTTCCTTCTCTCAACTACACCCATTTTTTGAGGGGTGCAAGGAACTGTAAGTTGATGTTGAATACCATTCTCACTACAAAAATCACTGAATGTCTAATTGACATAATCCCTCTATTATTTATGCATATACTCTTGATAGAAAAAGTAGAAAACTTTTCTACAAATTCCTTGTAGGTCCTAAAATTATTGAAGACCTCATTTTTGTGCTTAATAAAGTACACCCATATACATCTAGAGAAATCATCAATGAATGTGAGCACATACTTAGCCCATAAAATGAAAGAGTCATAAATGGCATGAGATCATTGTGTACCAACTCTAAAGGTGCCTTTGCTTGTGTTTCCTAACATCTATGAAAAGATTCTTGGTGATGTCTACCAAGAACACGACCTCAAAAAATTCTCTCAATGCATGAACTATTAGGTAGGCTAGTCACTCATGTCTATGTGATCACCTGCTATATATACCTATAATTGACATGACCAAAGTGTTCATGGTGAATATTACTCAATGAATATTCATGCGCTATAAGAGATGATACCGATGAGATCTAAAAACCATAAAACCTATCTAGGCATGATGTGTGATCAATACTCCTTGAATCCACAAAAATCTCATAATCATGAAGCACCCAAACAACCACATCATGAAGTGAGAACTCAACTATCCTTCTAGTTTCAAAGTGACAAATTTGATAAATAGAAAAGAAGTTGGCTAAAATATTAGGAATCACAAGTACATCCTCAATACAACCATCCTCCAAGTGAGCAATACTTGATCAAAGTATTGAAAGTTGTGTAGCATCCCCCACAATAATATGTAAAGTTCTAAAATATGAAAGTGATGTGACAATATTTGGGAATGTGTCATATGATGAGAAGCTCTTGAGTCAAATATCCAACTCGATGTTAAAGATAAAGCCCTTGCACAAATATCTTGGCCTTTTCCCATATTGGTGGAATGAGACTTAGAGGATGAAATGGTGTGGTGTTGCATGAATTCCTCTAAAACATCTAGTTTCTTCCAACATCTTGCTATGGCATGTCTGTCTTTGCTATGAAAATTGTAAAGTTCTCTTGATTTTTTCTTTTCCTTGGAGGAAGACTCTCTAGACTTACAAGATTTATTTTTAGGAGTGAATTGTATTTTTTATTTTACTTCTATTTTAGTTTTGAGGAATTCTCACTGCTTGATGAAGAATCCATATTAGGATTTTGTTTTATCTTCCCTTTTCGTTTGGATGACTATGCTACCATTGCTTGGTTTTTGGAATTGGAGAGTGAATATATCTATTCTTGTGTCAAACGATCACAAAAACTTCAAAAGAAGACATGGAAAAATTCTCACCCAATGCATCCATAGTAGAATAAAATGTAGAAAAAAGAGCTGAAATGTCCCTTGACTTTTAGATTGAATCTAGAAAATACATTCTTTGTTAGCCTTGTCCTTTCTAAAACCTTTAAATAGTGACTTGAATTTTACTAAAAATTCCTCAATGGAGGAGAAGGAATTAGGTGCAATTTTATTCAATTCTACCTCAATTCCTAATGCCTAAAACTCATTAATTTTACCCAAAATATCCTTGTACTTATCCCTTCTTTTCTTAAGAGTTTTACAAGACTCAATGTGAAACAAGGTTATCTGAAACATTTAGTGCGATTAGTCCCATGGCCTCATCCATCTTGTTCTTGTATGAAAATATCTCATATTCTCAAGTTAACTCAAGTGGTGTATCATCCAATAAAATAATACACCAACACCCCCATAAGTGTACCTTAGGTGGATGCATATAGATGGGTCACAAAAAATGTGTAGCCATAGTACCCATATAAAAAAATTTCCCCCAAAAATAAGAGGAGAAATAATCCATCCCCCTACCATTCCCCTATATGAGAATGAAAAAAATTGCCAAAGAGGAAGAAGTGATAAGGGCTACATGTAGCCCCTCCCAAAGATGAAATACTTGTCCTAAATTCCTAGAAGACTAGGCGCATGAATGTCTCTGCAAAGAAGAGAGAAGAGTGTGTGTGAACATAGATAATTACATATTGATCCATAATGAACAATCAACCTTCCCTTGAAAGAAATAAACCCTAAGCTACACATCTATTGAATTCCCAACCAAGAGAAATCAAAAGAATTAGGATGGATATCTTTAGAATTTTCTCAATCTTCTCTAAATCTATGTTGAATGTGACTCAAAATAATTAATGAAATTAAGTACTATTGATGCAGGAGCATCTAGGCGGACTGAAAATTAGCATCAAACAAAAACAAGCCTTAGGAGTCCATGTGGTACCATTCCAAGCTTCATGCCAATTTTTGTGTGAATTGGAGAACTTTCATTTTTTTTGTCTATCGGCAACACTTCCAAAGTACCAATTTGATCAATTTTATTGTGGAAGGGTATTATGAGGGTCATGGAAATTAAATATTGGTTTTTATTCGTTCATTTACTATTTATCTATTGCATAAATAATATGGGGGGCGTTTGGAACATAAAATAGGAAAAAAATCAAGATTTTAGAGCTTTTAAAATGCCCAGAATAGAGAAAAACGCCCCTGGGAATAAATGCAGTAGTCGGAGGAGTCAGTGGAGGCTTAAAAAATCTCATTTAATGTTGCACAAACTTAGAATATGCATAACTATGCTTTGGGAGAGTTGGACACCCACTCGGGAGCAATAATTGATGTTTTTCAATGCATTTTTTGGGGGTTTTTAAAGAAAAACGTGGTAAGGAGTTTGAGAGGAATGGGAAGGAAAAAAGATACCTCTGTAGAGGTATTCATTGGGGGTTTTGGTTACAGTTTTGAGAAGCACTAGTGAAGGAAGGACATGGTTCCAATGTGTGAGAAGTGAAGAGAAGGAAGGAGTAGAGGTGTGGAATAGAGAGTAGCCCATTTTGGGGCTGTTGTAAACACATTTTAATGTATTTTGAGTAGCAGAAAAGGACTAGAATAATGCTGGGTTGATGACAAAGTTGGAAGACTTCTTGAACAGAAGCTATGAGGGAATGACTATGAGAGCCAAACTTTGTAAATCTGATTTTACTTATTGTTTTCTTGCACAAACTTGTAATTGTTTCACATGATTGAATATGGTTTTAGATATGAATGCCAAAGCTCTTATTTATTTAATCTCCATTGTGTGCATTTGTGGATGGGTATGTGTTCTTGTTTGCATCAACCATTTAATTTTATGGTACACAAACCATCTACAAATGGTTCTCCAAGTAGACAAGAGAACTAAACTAATAGGAATTAGGTATTCCCATAGAAAGTGTCAACATGAACAATGCTTGTGTTGAATTAGTGGACTCATGAATATTTGTGGGATTTGTCACCATGGAAGCATGAAGAGGTGAATACAAAACAATATCATCTAAATGTACCATAATAACATCCAAATAAAGAGATAAACTCAATAAAAATTGTGAAAGGAATTAAAGGAGTATAAAACTTCCTACACTAATATATGAGAGAAGGTATGCGAAAATAAACTAAATCTTTCTAATTACAAGAAAAAATACTAAAAAAAAAAGTATATTGTTATAGAGTGGCTTAAATGGGGATTTTTTTTTGGAGAAAAAACCCACACTCTAGATTAACTCAATGTATTATTAAATAATCCAAGAATACAATACACTTGTAGAGTATAAGCCTTTATAGGAGTATCACTGACCAAAGGTCGAGAGTATTTTGAACAGCATACAAATACATACAAAACTCATTATCAGAACTTTCGTCTCAAGTACCCAATAAATAAGATAAATAATACACAAAACCATCAAATGATAATTAAAAAAATATGAGATAAAACCACCTAAAATATGTCACCCAACACCCAAATCCCAAGATGAATCCATAGGATAAAAATAACATATTCCTTCCACCTACCATAAACTCGTTACAACCCACTCATAAACTTAGGAATTTTATTTTTGTTTCATTATCTCCATTAAAAAATGTCTTATAACACACTATAACATCCATCATAATTTGGTCAACAAGTGCAACTCTCTCTTATAGCTCTTTTATGTGTCACATATATTTTTGATATTTCCAATGTGGCAAGCCTAACATTTGGAGGCCACAACTTTTAATTTTGGAGGTTGTTGGGGTCTTCTATTTTTAAATTATAGATATTGAAAATATTCATGCATTGATCATCCTAGACACAATGTGAAATAACCTACAATTCTTATTTTGACTAAAAACAAACTTTATAGCCCAACAATATTTTTTTAATTCCATAGTCTAAAAATTACATTGTTTGTAATCTTAAAATCATTAGTAAAGTTGAGATACATTTCCAAAACTATCCCACTTGTAAAACACCTTAAGGGAAAAGGGAGTACCAACACTATCAATTAATTGCTAAGGGTTGAGAGGCCCATAGACTTGTAGCACCACCTAAAGAAATTTGTGACCACTTACTTCACCAATACACCTACAACATTCAATAAAATGTAGACTTCATCTAGAACCAACATCCCATCCTTTATCATTTCATGAAACAAATATTATTTTAAATCAATATTCTTTGCCCTCACATGAAAGTTTGAGTTATTTTCCAAACTATGACACTCTAACTATCACATAGAGTTGTAATAGCTCATAGAGTTAGCCCCACTTTTAAACACAAATATTTAATCCAAATGGATTCCTTACAAGCATGAGTAGCTAGCATGTGATCTTAATCGACATTAAAAAAATGTGACCATAGCCTATTTCTTATTCATCCAATTGATACCGCCATCAAACATAGTTAAAACTTATTCACTAGTGGTTCTCTTACTATCAACACCCCCAACTCGATCTGAAACCATAAATTCATGAATAATTGAATTTTAGTCCATTATATAATTTCTATGATAAAACAAATATATTTTGAGGTACCTCACAAATATTTGAATACCCTCTTCATTTTATCTCAATCTTCTCATCCAATCTTAGCCATTAAATGGATAAGAACTCCCATAGCTTAGGTAATGTCTTGTCTTGTACAAAGTGTAACATACATTAATATCCCAATGGAACTATCATAAGGTTCTATGGCCATATCCACCATCTCACTAAGATAATTCAAACACCACTCTTTAAATAATGTCATCCCCATCAAAATAGAAACATATAATGGTCTGCAGTTGTCACAAAATTAAACCTTGCACTCTTTTCCCGCTCTCTGGCCGCGTTTGAACTTCCTATGTGCATGGTGGATTCTGGCTTGGGGGTACCTCACGGGCCCCCTCTGCCCACATCTGACTCGAGCCTTTCCTTGTCTCATGCAGACTCGTGTCCCTCGGGAGAAACTCCTGGTGGGACAGGCCTTTTTCCTGCAGATCTTTCGGTGCCACTCGTGTCTTTGGTTGAAGTGTCAGCGATTGAGTTTCCTTCCAAATCCCTCAGGTGGAAAGATGTTCTAACCAATAGTAAGTTGGGCCCTCTCCCTACTCCTTCTCATTATGATGAGGTTATTGTGTCTATAATAGACTTTGCTATCTCTGATTTGGTCAGCGATAGGATCCTCTCTTCAATGGAGAATGTAGTGGTGGGTAGGTTTCTCTCTTTCCGCCCTACAGTGGATGGTCAGAAAGTGGGTTGCTGTTAAGTGGAGGCTCAAAGGAAGTGTAGAAATCTGTGCTATGTCTGGTGGAATTTTCCTTTTTAAGTTCATGGTGCTTGAATATTTGTTATCAGTTTTGTCCTCAGGACCTTGGGTGTATGGTAAGTATAGTTTGGCTTTATGCCGTTGGAAACTAGGGTTTAACCCTGAGGTGGACCTCAATAAATCGGCTCCAGTATGGATTCGCCTTCTTGGGCTATTGTTGGAGTATTGGGATGAATCAATCTTTAAGAGCATCGGTGATTCCTTGGGGAACTTCATTACTTTTGATTCCATCACCAAATCGAAGTCCAGGTTAGTGTTTGCTCGCTTCTACATGAATATTTGTGTGAACAAATCTCTACCTAACTCTGTTAAGTTCTGCTCTAAATTCGGGTCATGGGTGCAACCAGTGTGCTATGAAAATGTTGTGGTGTACTCTCAGAAGTGTGCCAAACCTGGGCATCTTATTTCTGACTATAAGTCTACCTTTAATAAGGATCCTTTTAAGAGAGATTTTGCTGCTCCCTCTAGTTCTCCTCCTGGTTATGTAGACCAGTCCAAGGAGGACTCTACTTCCTTGATGGCTTCTACTGACTCTAACTCTGAGAATCCTTTGCTGGAGTTAGTGGCCAATGTAGAATCTCCCAATCTTGATGTTCCTATTCCTGGGTCAGTGATTGCTCTTATTGAGGGCCTTGCTAATCTGTCTGTAGCTGAGTTTATGGATAATGTTAATATCCAAGAAGTTGGGTTTCTTGAGTCCAACACTGCTGTTGGGGAAGAAGCCTTTACTAGTGGAGTGTTGTCAAAGGTGGCATCTGTTGGTACTTGTGAGATTGTTGGAGAAGAGGGCGAAATATGGGAGGATCTGGGTTTGGGGGAGGCATCTTCTTGCATCCCAGAAGATATGAAACAAGAATTTATTGTCGATGAGGAGAACTGGATTACTCCGAAAAAGAAAGGGAGGAAGAAAAAGGCGGATGTGGGAGGTGATTCCAAGCCTGGTAGGCCTTCCCAAAAATCCACGTGATTAAGGGAAACCACAAATGAGATTGCTTTGGGAAAACATAGGACATTGGAAGTGTCCTCAAAGAAAGGTAAAAAATGAAGGTCATGTCTTGGAATATGCATGGGATGAATAGCTCCCATAAGCAACTTGCCTTAAAAAATTATATTCTGGAACATAAGATAGATGTTTTACTCCTACAAGAAACCAAAATGAAGAAAGCTAGTTTTGATTATATTGTTAAGTTCCTATGGCCTGGGGCCTCTTTCTCTTACAGTGATGCCGAAGGGGCCTCTAGAGGTCTTGCGGTTCTCTAGAACCCCTCTAGGTTTATTGGCACTGAGTTGTTCTACTGTCAAAATAGTGTGGGTGTCTCTTTTACCTTCCTTGGCGGCTCTTGGTCGCTTATCAATGTGTATGCGCCCAACCAAAGGAATACTAGGCTGGATCTCTAGATGTCTTTGGCTGACTGGATAAAAAAAAACAATGGGACTCGTTGGCTGGTGGCTGGGGACTTCAACACCCCCCTTTTTCCTTCAGGGGAAAGTGGTGGTCTGATTGACTACTCTGACATCATGGCTAATCTGACACACTTTTTGAGTTCTATGGGTCTGATTGATATTGATTTGTCAGGGAAAGCTTTTACCTGGTCCAATAGACGTATGGGCGAAGACTTGATTCAAGTTAGGCTGGATCACTTTTTATGTTCTTGTAACTGGTTTTGCTTGCTTAGTGCTTCTTTGCGGGCTTTACCTAGGACTGTCTCTGATCACAATCCTTTGTTACTAACTTCTTGTGACCAGTCTGCTATCGGGCCTTAGCCCTTCCATTTTGAAATCATGTGGAATTCTCATCCGAATTTTAAAATGAAAATTGCTGAATGGTGGAATATCCTTGTGCGTGGTTCCCCCATGTTCAATTTGTTCTTTAAGCTAAAACACATTAAAGGAATGGTGAAAGGCTGGAATAAAAGGGTTTTTGGGGATTTTTTCCAGAAGAAAAAAATCATTGGGGAAAAGTTGAAAATGGTTCAAAAGCGAATGGAGAAGGGAGACACCAGTCTTTCCATTTGCACCCAAGAGAAGGAGTTCTGGTGGGAGTGGGAGCAAATTTTAAAGAAAGAGGAGATCTTTTGGAAACATAAATCCAGGGTGCAATGGTTAAAAGAGGGAGATAGGAACACTTCCTTCTTTCACATTTTTGTTGTCAAACATAAGAAGAAGAACCAAATAAACAAGTTACACAATTCTCAGGGTGAGGTTGTTAGTTCTCCTGTTATTCCTTGCATAACCACCCCATTTTATTTTATTTTATTTTGGAACAAAATGGGTCCCCCTTTTTCTTTTGTTTTGTTCGTCTTTGGTTGTTTGGTTGGGTCTTAGGAGTTTGTTTTGCTCCTAAGTCTGTCTTTTTCTCTGTCGGAGGCAGGTCCATAACCAAATCTAAACATGGAACTCTTTCAAGGCTTCTAGTTCGGATATCGTTCCGACTCCGACTCTGTCTTCTCTTTTTTTGTTTCTCCTTTGTTCTGTTGGTTGTTTTCAACAAACACTTGGGTTGGTCCATCCTCTTGTTTGTTGGTCATTTCCTTGTGTTTTGTTTGTTTGCTCGCTTGGAAGCGGAATCGGGATTGGAACGAAAGTATGAAATTTCAAGTTTCCATATTGTGCCCCCGTTTTGACTCCATCTTCGCTCGTTTCCTTCCTCGTTTTCTTTGTTGTTTGGGTCGGGTTCGGTGTTCGTTCCAGTCCTGCTTCCCTTGTGCTTGTGTTTTGTTCTTTTCTTTTTGGTCAGGACCGGAGCCAGACCTGGAATCAAACTTTGAACTTTGTGAAGTTCCATTTTCGGTTTTGTCTCCGCCCTTGTCCTCTTGTGTCGTGTTTTGGTTGTTGTCCTTTTGTTGGGGCCGAATCCGGGGTTTGAAATTAAGTAAGAAACCTTGTGTGGGTTTCTTTATCTTGTCTCTAACCCGGATCCGCGTCCACCTTAACTTTTGATGTTCTGTGGACTTGACTTAACTATCTATTCACGTCATTGGCTCCGTCCCGAATCACCCCATTTATGGCATTAAATGCTGCCTATTTGCACACGCGAATTAATTGGAGGATTAAACTATGCTATTCTTGGTTTTCTTTAAGCCCATGTGACCCAGGGTTTAAAGTTCATATGATTGTACCTTGTTTGCAATAATCTCTCTTTCTTGAAATTATTCCACTCCCGTCTACGATGTTCTTTATACCTATTCTTGGTTGGAACTGGATCTAGAGTGGAAGTTGAATTTGAGAACTAACAACTGGTTCTGGTCCGGTACCCGTTCCGGTCCCGCTTCCAACCCCGTTTTGGCTCTTATCCAGTTTCGATCCTGCTTTTGACCTCGTTTTGGCTCTTATCCAGTTCCGATCCCGACCCCGCCATATGATAAGAAATATCTTTTATGCCTAATACTTCTACGGTTTCGCCTTCGATAAAGGTAGAGTTTGACTAAGTAAATATTATCTTAGGAGGATGGAGAAGGGATTATATGATTGACTAACCTGGATGTTTTGTTCATCTAATACAGGAAGTTGTTGTAGGAATCAAGAAATGTCAGCGGCATCAGATGAGGCCTCTTAGAGAAGCCAACCAGGTGAAACTTCATGGCAAGGAGTTAGACCGAAGAAGATCAAAGTGGAACAACTTCTGTATACTTTGAGGAAATTATGCAAAAGGGAGATGATGGGGAGGATTTATTATTAGATCAGTTTATGGATATCAGGGAGAAGGTAAGAACTGCTAGAAAGGAGTTAATCAGGTTAAAGGAGATACAAAGATTGGTTTCTGTAGAATTTGAAAGGATCAGATTTGAAGATGATTGTTTGGATGGACCTGATTCAGGTACTCTTCAACAAGTGTTCTCTAGTTATGACGAATACATCCTTGACAATTCAGTGCAAAAGTGAATTGACTCTTTTCACCATACTCAATATCTGCTTTTCTCCTCTTTTTTGGGTTTTGAAATAAGCTCAACTCTGAGTTTGATCCGTCGGTTTCACTTTCTTCTTGGAATATTAAATTTCTTGTTGGCACAACAGAGTAATTAGCCTTGGAACAAGAGTTCATGAGTCCACTTTTGTGTTCAATTCTAGTTCCATTAATTGTGGATCTTGATTGATAATTGAGAAACTTGTGCATGTGGCACCCTATATGTATTATTAGGTTCTACTTTGTAAAGGTTCAACCACCTGATGATAGAAAATAGAGATTAGATCTAGGATTTCTATGTTTTTAGGAGAGATACTCTAAAAGTTCAGTAAAACTTGGTTACTTTACAAATTTTCATACATTTTCATGTTATGGTTTTAAAGTTTGGATCTATTTTGATAAGGTTAATGGTACATGATCAATCCATACGCCAATGATTTTTTTTGCCATGCTTAATTGTTTCTTATTTGATGAAATTCAATAGAAGGAATTAGATTCAAGATTATATCATTGGATTATCTGTGGATGAATTTGTTATCATATTCATTTGATCTGTGTTTTAAATGATGAGTGAGTGATTTGTTTGAAGTAAGTTTAGTGAATGTTGATGGTATTTGAATTAGCATTATGGATGTATGCTGTAGCATAGTTTATTCTATGGATTGCAACTTGCTATAGTTGTGGTTAGGTGGGATAAACACTCATTATTGATATGCATGTCTGGATATGTAATAATTTTACTCATGTTTCTTTGATTTGAAGCTCTGATTCATCTTTTTCTTTTATTTAAACCCCTCCCCCATGTAGACTAATTGATGCTATGCAGTTCTGTTCCTTGTTACCAGCAAAGGCCCCTTGAATATTACAGTTATATCAACCACTGAGTGATATCAGCATAATTTAGAACCAATTACCAGGACCTTGGGAGTTAGGTCACCATGGTTTATCTTTCTCTTTCAAGAGAAATAAAATAGTAATATTTTGTTTAATGTTGTTGTGCTGTTATGACCCTCAACAGATTTGGCGCTAGAAGGAGGGCCTGAGGAACAAGCTAGCTCACATTGGGTCATTTTCACCAGATAGGTACAAGAGAGTTCTTAGATCTTCTCAGAACCCTGAACCACTTGTTGAACTCCAAACCCTTGTCAGGTATAGGCTCCAGGATCGTAGAGTCTTGATCCAACCTTTATCACCACCACTCACCCCACCTAGGTTTCCACCAAACCCACCTACACCACCTCACCAGCCACTTTCACCCATTCCACAACCTACTCAACTTGTATCACCGCCAAGACCTATGGCTTACTTTGTCAATATCCCTTCACCATTAGGGGCTATCCTTGGAGGTATACACGATCTCCCCAAGAACCCAGAGAGGTTCTGTCCTAAGTGTATGCAACCTAAAATGGTCACCTAGACTTTGGGCCCCATTTATTTAATTTGTCAACATCAACTTTCTGAATCAATGATTGTCGCATTTTCAAATCAAATTTCTTAATCAATTCATAACTATTTTAAATGTTTCAATTTTTCCTAAGGTTTGAATGCTTCATTAATTTTATTTAATCAAAAGAAATAAATCCCTTTTAATAAATAAAATAATGTTATTTAATTGAAGTTAATATTACTTAAATAAAATGATGCTATTTAATTAAATCTATTTTTAATTAAATAATTTTATTTTATTTTATTAATATTCATTTCTAAATTACATAATCTTATTTTATTTATTAAAGAGATATTATCATCTTAAATTAAATTAAATAAATGAAATATCCTCTCAAGAATATCGTGATGAAAAAAAAAGGGAAACAAATTAGTTAAAAGGGAAATAAACTAAAAAAAAGAATTACAATCAAGATTTGTTTCTATTTTTCTATTTATCCCACATTGCTTCTGAATTTGCCTTCAATTCTACTTTTTCCTATAAAATGAGCCCTCTCATTCTCATTTCAAAGGATCACGAATTTTTACATCAGACTTATGCTACAAATTTGAATTTATCATTTGAGATTACATTAGTTTGATTATATAAGCATCTTATTTTAAGGGCATATGGTTTTAATATTACATTTTAGCTTAATATTCATAGTAGATTAATTTGCAAAATAATTCATTTATGGCATTGCATGTAGATTAAGTTTCATTTCAATAAATTAGTTTGGTTTATTACATTTTACAGCCATTTAGATTAGTTTTCATTGTTGCATTGCAAGAACAAGATTCATGGAGATTGGCATTCTTGCTTCTCCTCTTTGAATCTCTCGTTCCGAGATTGTATTTGCAGGGGTAACAGGGTTAATCTGAGGGCCACAATATCAATCCCTGCTCTTCTCGGATAGAGAGCTGTGAATTGATTTGCAATGACTCATTATTGAGTATCCTTACATGCAAGGATTCACAGAAGTATAACATATTTTCAGTTATACATTTTGGCGCCCACCGTGTTTAATTTTTAATTTTTAATTTAGTTTAGTTTTTAATTTAGTTTTTAATTTAGTTTTCAATTTAGTTTTCCGATTTAGTTTTTAGTTTTTTAATTTAGTTTTAGTTTTAATTTAGTTTTTTTAATTTTTAGTTTTTTTTAGTTTAAGTTTTTAATTTAGTTTTAATTTAGTTTTAGTTTTGCTTCATAAATCTAGCTACTTTCGATTCGCGGAAAAAGCGATTCACGGAACAGCCCGAGTGAAATCACGATCACGGGTATTCTTTATTTTAAATTTCTTTCACAGATCTGAAGAAAATAGCTGCACAAAAACCGTCGCGCGTCATTTTTTTCACCTGGCTAAAGATTTAAAAAAATTATTTTTTCATCTTCTACTTGCTGGATCAAAAAACGATTTCTGGGTTTTATTTTTTGCTTCAAAAAATTTCTGGGTTTCTGTTTTTGTCTACTCATTATAAACAGATTTTTCAGAAATCAAATTTGAAGATTTTTATGCATGTTTTTAATTTAGTTTTTAATTTTTAGTTTTTAATTTAGTTTAGTTTTTAATTCTAATTTAGTTTTTAATCTTAATTTAGTTTAGTTTTTAGTTAGTTTGGTTTAGTTTTTAATTTAGATTTTTAAATTATATATTTTTTTAGTTTCTAAAATTCAAATTAGATTTTTTAAACTTTGTTAATTTAAAGTAGATTCTTTAACTTTGTTAATTTAAATTAGATTTTTTTACTTTAGATTTTTTAACTTTATTAATTTAAATTAGAATTATTAATTTAGATTAGAATTTTTTTTTAATTTAGATTAGATTTTTTTTAATTTTATTAATTTAGATTAGTTTTGTTTTAAATTTTTAGTTTAGTATTAGATTAATTTAGTTTAATTTTAGTTTTGTTAACTAATTCCTTTTAGATTAAATTTTGACTAGATTAAATTAATTTTTTTTAATTCTGGTTCTTCTAAATTCTTTTTTCACATCATAACAGTTTCTGCAGGACGCCAGTCAGAGAACTTGAAACACACTAACGGTTTGATTGCATGACGCATGACAAAGACTTGAAAATAAACACTTACGCTTGTCAAAGATCTTATTTTAAAAAAACATTGTGTTTGTTTTCCTGCTTTTCAATTCACATAGTCTAATTAGGGCTTCGTTAAAATTCTTAGGAGTTTCGATAGTGAGTAGGGAATTTGGCTCTTTGTTACATAGAGGTGATGACCATGGACAAATCCAGGCTCCTTATGATCTTACTAATATGACGAACTCTTAGGGAGTGGAGCAAGGTAGTGAATCTTTAGCACTTTCACTCGTCAGGGGATTATGCTCTTCTCTCATTAAGAGGAATCGAAACCAAAGCGTGTGGATTTGTGGTGAAGTGAAACTAGCTTCGATTAAGGTGTTTAAGCGTGTTTGGGTAAAGGCGGGCTAGAGAGAGTATGCTCTTCCTTTTGGGAGAGTCAAAATCGAGCTTCGAATCCAGAGCCATGTCAGGTGTCACACCTTTAGAGGGCCTGCCGGAAGTTGAACCTCCGGGAATGACCCAAGTGAGTACACACCTATCGCCGGTGATTCCACCTCACTATAATAAAGAACGTCTTGTTGAGTCTAAAGACTCCAAGACCATAGTAACTTCTTTTCCATGACTTGGATGATCATCATGGAAAAGCTTTGTTTATTGCACTGAGCGGCGCTGCTCCGAGCCCTGCTTGCGAGGGTGTGTGATTTTGGTGTTGGTGTGGCTCTTAGGCCCAAGCTACTGTGTCGGGAGACACTTAGAGGTTATTGTGAGCCAGGCAGTAGAAACCTCTTAGTTAGTTGCCTACGGTTCACCTACGAGAAGGAGGTCATAATCTTTCTTGTGAGGGAAAGTCTACGTATGTTGATCGTACGATTCCCATCCTTAGGCAGCACACGGGCGTTTGGAAGCGTGGTTGCGACACTGGCCCCTGCTACAAGGGTAACCTTTGAGCGTACACTGTTGAGTCCTTGGAAACACCAAAAACACGGGCGCCCTCTAGGGGGTGACACGGCTGTGTGAGGTGCACGTATGCGCATAAGCAATGGGGCAAAGGTTTTGACTTCTCACCATTTTCTTTGGTAGGGATGGCTATGTGTTTGTTTTTGAGTCTTAAACATTGTCCAAACATCTTCAAACAAGACTCCCCCGATACTATCAAGTTGCTTTGTCCTTGATAGATCTGTTATTGACTACTTTTTGTATCACAACTTGTCTGATTGAAACCTATGTGCTTGATCAAAATCTGTGGATATACTTGCTTAATCTTTGCAAACAAACAACAAACTGAAATACTGAGTTCTTTGATTAGGTGACTTGTCCCAGTTTTAGAGACCTATTCTGTATTTAGGGTTTATGTGTCCTTGACCTTTTGAATTAGTGATCCTTGATCTCATAAGCAATTTTGCTTGAGATTGGCAAATTAGGAATTGTTCCTGCCAAATAGATAAATTTTTAGACTCTTTGATAACATACTTGGAGAGTGCTAGTAGTCTCCTTGTCCACCCATTTTTCATACAATTCAAACTCGATTTTTACTTTGTGTAAGTCATCCTCTGATCCATATGTGCTAGGGTGTTCACCCAAGAATTGAAACACCTGTGGCGGTGTTGGTTTTGCACCTATTTTGCAGCGGTTCTATTTCACCATCTCTCTCGGACAAGAGAAAACTTTTTACTATTCTAGTGCGGTATTGGCGTTTCTTAGAATTGTCTGTTTGCACGAACTCTCCCTTTCATAATGGAGTCACAACAAGATTATCAAGTGAGCCAAGGCGACCTCGAGATAGTCTTTAACCAACTACCTAGTTAGGACTAGTCAAAAGAAAGGAAAAGGAACCAATATTTGACCCGGTCACCTAGAGAGTCGGTCGAAACCTATTTTGACCCAAAGAGCCATTTTAGTGACTTGAGGTACCCCTGACACCTTCCCACTTTCGAGGGTATGGATATGAGTTATCTTGTCACTTCGGCCCGGAGAGGAAGCCATGGATCAAAATCTTGATGATATCTATGAACAACACATAAACAACATGATATTTGGAAATTCTTCTCATGATGATCAACCTGGTTCACCCCTCATTAATACAAGATATTTGGATGCCCATCAATGGGATGAAAGGTATAAGAGACGAGCTCACCAAGAACAATGGTCACAACACGAAGACCAAGACAATGAACCTCGCGATGCTCATGTCAATACAACGTATACCAATGACTTGTTCAAACAATCTAGACCAAGCTCACCACTTCAACATACCTCAAGGTTCACAAGTGATAGGCTTAGAAGAATTGAACGCGAAAAGAAAGCCTTTCTAGATGAACAAGCTGCAAAGCAAGAAAAGTTTAGACAACTTGAGGAAGAGAGCCAAGCGTTATTGGAAGTACAAAGGAAACTCGCTCAAGAGGAGCAAGATAGGCAGTTAGCCCACCAATTAAACAAACAATACAATACAAGGGGTGCTAACAATGGACATAATTCTCCTCCCTCCACCCCTTCTAGAACACCAAGAAGTAGAAGGCGGTCAAGCACCCCTTCTAGATCTCCTAGTCCTAGAGGAAGAAGGGCCTCTCAGTATGCTCACTATAGGAGGCAAACTCCTCCCAGAAATTCAAGACCACACTCCCAACATGTACATCCTGGTTCCCAACATGGAGGTGGTAGCTCACATTATGATTTTGATACTCAAGACTTCATGCGAATACAACAAGAGCCTATCTTCCAACAGTATGTGGAGAGGTATTTGGAACAAAACAAAGATAAGTTCTTGGAAAGTCTAATCAACAAGGGTGCCATAGTCCCTTATAATTTTGATGTGGACAACAAAATACAAAAACAAAAATCCCTCTCTCAAGAAGAAGAAATCAAGCCAAATGAAGCAAATGATGGAGAAATGATGCAACCTAAGAGCTCATTCTCACTAGACTCAATTTGTCCTAATCCATTGACAAGGTGTGAGTATGAAGATTTTTCCAAAGGGGTGGAATTCCCACAATACGATAAATATGGCGGCAATGGTGATCCCACCACGACCGTAATGCGTCAGTTCTATCTATGAGCTTTGAATTCCATCAAGATGACTCCTATTTGATGAGGTTATTCCCTAGGAGTCTTAAAGGACAAGCAATGGAATGGTTTACCAATATCACTCCTCCTGTCAAGACTTTTAGAGAACTTGTTCATAGATTCGTTCAACACTTCGCATATAATCTGTCAAGACCTGTTACTATGTTGGACCTATGCAACTTGAAACAAAATCAGGGGGAACCCTTTGTTACCTTCTTGCAAAGGTGGAGGAGACAATGCTCTAGGTATCCTAGGACGATCCATGAGGATGAAAAGATTGACATACTTGTTAGTAATTTGGTGCCTGAAATGAGACATGAGATCAAAAAGATAGTCTTCACTTCCTTTGATACCATGATTGAAACTACATGCCGCATTGAGGATGTTCTAAAAGAACAAGGTATTTTGACCAGACATAACAATAATACCAACAATGGTCAACACAACAATAAAGATAAAGGGAAGAACAACAATTGGAACAAAAACAAACAAGTTGTCAATGATGGAGTTGTGGATTCTTCCCAATCAAGAGATCAAAGTGTTCTTAATTTGACTAAGGTTGTGCAAGCAATGAAGCTTAATGCACCTCGACAACAAGAAAGTAAACCAAGATATCAGGAGAGGCCCAAAAACCCGAGCTGACAATTTACCAAGTGGGTGACTCATATGAGGATATTCTCAAAACTCTCATTGCTAACAACTTGGCACATCCTCGGGGATCACACCAAAATTTCCATTCCAGGATCTAAGCCACATTGGTGAGATGACAAGGCATTCTGTAAAATTTCATAATGGCCCGGCCATCTTTATTTGGCGGTGGAAATTAAAACATATCGTCCAAGATTTTATAGAAAGTGGAAAACTTCAAGTTGATGGCCTAAATACCAATGCTGATCATAAGGCTTTTAAGGAACCTTTTCCTAATTATGACAAAGGGGAAACCTCTAAATCACAGAATGGCAAAGCTGCAATCAACTACACCTATACAGCGGCAGAAAATGTGATAAACATGCTTGAAGTTGTGGAGCCAAGTGTTAATATGATAAGGAGTAAGGACTCGCATGGTTATGACTCTCCCCCTATTTTTGACAACCAACCTGTTGTGGTGTTGAGAGGTCCTCATTCTAGGTTATCTTCCCAAGCCCTTAATGTTGTTACCAGGAGTCAAGCCCCTATTATTCTCAGAGGGCCTAGTTCAGGTCCATCCAACAAATCCAAGCAAGTGGCATCCAAGAATGTCACTATAAAGTCCGCCACTGCTCTCAAACCAAACTATAATCTTGTAGATCAGTTACAGAAAACTCCAGCACATATCTCAATCTTAGAGCTTCTAGAGTTGTCCCCTAGACATAAGCAGATCCTTGAGGACGCTTTGCGCACAACAAATGTCCCCAACAACATTGATATAGACCAATTCCAAGGCATGGTGAATCACATTACTAGCCCACATTACCTTTCTTTCTCTGAAGATGATGACAAATCCCTAAGCCATCCACACAATCTTTCCCTTCACATTGAAGTCATGATTCATAAAACCTGTGTCAGGCGCGTGTTGATTGATGGGGGTGCTGGGTTAAATATCTGTACTTTGAATTTGTTAAAAAATTTGGGCTATTCAGAGCAAGTGATCGACCAGAAAGATCACCATAAAAGATATATTAGTGACGGGGTTTCTAAGAATTGGTTGTCCTTCTGTCGAGGATTGGCCGGTTGAAAAGATATCTTGTTCAAATTGTTGATCTCTTTGGACCCTTGCATACAACATTTCTTGGGTAGACCATGGATTCATGATATGCGAGGTAGTCGCAGTCTACCTACCACCAGGTGTGTTAAGTTCCCCACACAATGGAACAAAATTTGCATACAGGATAACACCTTATCAATTAACTCAATCTCGGCTAATGTTCGTGTCCTCTTAGCAAATTGGAGAGTTATGAAGCGACTTTAGCGGTATCCGAAACAAATTTAAGTTAGTAGACCTTGGCATGGGGGGTATCAACTTGACTCTTTTTCAAAGATGCCTATTTCCCCTAGGACATATGGAAAGCCTTCACAGGAGATGAAACCATCATCTTCAACAATGACAATATTTGACAAGTTTGTTGAATCCTCAGTACCAATACAAGATGAAAAAGAGGAAGTAGCTGTTCGAGATTGGATATACAAAGAGGAGAAATACCGGCACAATGAAAATTTCTCCCCCTCTCCTAAGTCCTATGGGAGAGGATATACTTTTGTCAAGAAGATGGGTTATCCAGGATATGGCCCTCTTAGTCACAGGTTAGATGCTAGAGC
>VDFB02271358.1:507496252-507736523 GCA_007258455.2 Sequoia sempervirens
AAAAAAGAAAAAAAGAAAAAAGTGCCTTGGTGAAAACCTGGAAACAGGCGTCTTGGTAGCAAAAATACAAAAAAAAAATATAAAAAATATAAAAAGTCCTAAAAAAAATTATTCCAAGTGGTGAAAACCTGGAAGCAGGCGCTACTTGAGGCCTTTGCATCCCTATTTATTAGCATGCATCCTCGACACTTAGCCTTTCTCCATCATGACTTTTCCTTATTGCCTTGGTTTGGAATTGGTCTTTGTCTTTGTCTAGGGGCATCACTGCGTTAGCTTTGGTCTCTTGGATATGCTTGTCTTTAGGACACCTCGCAAACGGTGTTTTTCAACACTAACCCAACTGTGTTTTTCAACACAACCCCTGACATCGTGTGTTTTTCAACACTTATCAGTTTGGTCTTATCCAGTTCGGTCATGTGATCTTACCTACTTGCAAGCATTTGATCCTTATCCTTATCCTCGGAACTCAGTATCAGTTTACACACTTAAATTTTTTTAATTGCAACACTTAATGCTTGAGATATGCCATGATCTTTTCTTTGTGTGCTGACTGATATTGATTTTCGTTGAGTGTCCTTGTCTAATAAGTCTCTCTGTGATGCATAGCTAGAGGACTTGGGGCATGGGGCATGTTTTTATTTGCTTTCTGCTTGTGGGTGTTGTCTTGAACCTCTTCAGTGTCTCTTGTTGTCTACTTGACACACTTAAGAGATTTATGGCATCATCCTTGAATGTTTTTGCACAACCATTCTCATGGTAATCCTGGCGTTTATGTCTTGATGCGAGCATGGTTTTGCTACATTAAATTGGGTAAGCTAACATTGTAGTCATCTTGACCTTCATGTCTTTGATGCTCATGTTAGAATCTTTCCACATTCCACGCTGATATAAATCACATTCATATCTTCATAGTTGCGTTTGTGACTAATGATGATTATTATTGATTGTTCGATGTCGATAATAATGGCCCAATGATGATGAAAATAAGTTCTCTTACATTCTCTAATGAATGATGAACACACAAAAACCTATATTTACCCTATTGCAAGTACACCTTTGCATTTTCATGTAGCTTGCATTATTTAGACTTCATGTTAATTTGCACTTTTAGGCTGTATTATGGGTTTGAGAGGGTTTCCTTCATCTTTCTTGTGGATTTTTCATCAACTGTGATCACGTTCTTCATTTCCTTATCTTCTTTCGTGATCTCAATCGAAATTCATTGATTTTGATGCATCCTCTTTATTGATGGCGATTCTCTTCCTTCTCTCCATTTCTTTCCATTTCTTCCAAACTTCTATCTTCCATTGATTTCACCCACTTCTTTTCTTCTAATTCAACCTTAGGGCATAATTTTCTTGCGATCCTACGAGGTTACGTGATTCTTATATTTTTCATCTTACATCAAGAACCTTATCTTTTGTTTGATTTGATCAAATTTTCAATTTATTATTTCTCCTCTATCTCATTTCGATTTCGATCACGAGGGGGCATTACCTATCAAACTTCAATCCTTGATTCAACTTTATCAATTTATCAATTGCTTCTCTTAGGG
The DNA here is from genome assembly GCA_007258455.2 of Sequoia sempervirens. Lineage (NCBI taxonomy): Eukaryota > Viridiplantae > Streptophyta > Pinopsida > Cupressales > Cupressaceae > Sequoia > Sequoia sempervirens. The sequence continues at coordinate 507,497,808 of VDFB02271358.1, forward strand.
CAACCTTGCTTGAGATTCTTATCTCTCACTTTGGATGTGATCCCGAATCGACCTCATGTTCAAAGGCCTTTTGTTTATGTTTGTCCAGATGTGATCCCGATTCGACCTCACATCTGAGTTGTTTTGTGATCCCAAATCGATCTCACATTGCAACTTCATTCTTTGACTGCATGTGATCCCGAGTCGACCTCACATTAGTCAAAGAGGGGAAAATGTATGCAACCTAAAATGGTCACCTAGACTTTGGGCCCCATTTATTTAATTTGTCAACATCAACTTTCTGAATCAATGATTGTTGCATTTTCAAATCAAATTTCTTAATCAATTCATAACTATTTCAAATGTTTCAATTTTCCCTAAGGTTTGAATGCTTCATTAATTTTATTTAATCAAAAGAAATAAATCCCTTTTAATAAATAAAATAATGTTATTTAATTGAAGTTAATATTACTTAAATAAAATGATGCTATTTAATTAAATCTATTTTAATTAAATAATTTTATTTTATTTTATTAATATTCATTTCTAAATTACATAATCTTATTTTATTTATTAAAAGAGATATTATCATCTTAAATTAAATTAAATAAATGAAATATCCTCTCAAGAATATCCTGTGATGAAAAAAAGGAAACAAATCAGTTAAAAGGGAAATAAACTAAAAAAAGAATTCCAATCAAGATTTGTTTCTATTTTTCTATTTATCCCACATTGCTTCTGAATTTGCCTTCAATTCTACTTTTGCCTATAAAATGAGCCCTCTCATTCTCATTTAAAGGATCACGAATTTTTACATCAGACTTATGCTACAAATTTGAATTTTATCATTTGAGATTACATTAGTTTGATTATATAAGCATCTTATTTTTAGAGCATATAGTTTAATATTACATTTTAGCTTAATCTTCATAGTAGATTAATTTGCAAAATAATTCATTTATGGCATTGCATGTAGATTAAGTTTCATTTCAATAAATTAGTTTGGTTTATTACATTTTACAGCCATTTAGATTAGTTTTCATTGTTGCATTGCAAGAACAGGATTCATGGAGATTGGCATTCTTGCTTCTCCTCTTTGAATCTCTCATTCCGAGATTGTATTTGCAGAGGTAACAGGGTTCATCTGAGGGCCACAATATCAATCCCTGCTCTTCTCGGATAGAGAGCTGTGAATTGATTTGCAAGGACTCATTATTGAGTATCCTTGCATGCAAGGATTCACAAAAGTATAACATATTTTCAGTTATACACTAAGTACATGCATGGAGAATCAAGAAGTGTCGAGGATCACATACAGGCATTTAAAGATGCTTGTACCCGTGCTCAGGTGGCTCATCACGACGTTGTGTGTAGATTGTTCCCCTATTCATTGGGAGACATGGCATACAATTGGTACTTAAACTTACCCCAAGGGTCGGTTCTAAGTTGGAAATATTTGGAGAACGCCTTTATTAACCAGTTCAGGGTTTATGTAGACCCTGCTATCCTTTACCACCAGTTTTCCACAATAAGAAAAGAACACCATGAACCGCTACCTCTATTCAACACCAGGTTCCAAAGAATGTACTGAAGGTTGCAGGATCCTTACCTGGTGGCTGATAACATTGCCATTTTGGCATACTTAATGGTTGTGGACCCTTTGATTGGCTTGTTCTTGAAAAGGACATATAATGCGAAGAAAACTGATTCTTTGGCTAAGGTATATCATCTCACTATTCAGTTGCAACAATAGATAAGTATGCAATCCGAGAGTCTAGGAGGAGTTCTCCCTCCTATAGGATACCAAATGTCCAATCCACCCCCTTTATTCAATACGGTCCTAGGGATGTCTTATTCCAAATACAGACCCATGTTTGAGTTCCAAGCTTCACCTCCCTTGCCATTTTTTAACAATGGTCCCCAGGACTCCTCCTAGAAAAATCAAAATTACCAAAATCAAGTTGGAGGATCAAATTCAGTTAATCAATCCTTTGCTATGAAGACTGTAGAAAGTGAAAAGAATCTCCAACTAACCAATGAGATGGAGACTTTAAAAAAGAAACTATCTCAGATGTCTAACGACATGGCTCAACTTAGACAGAATCCCCCTCAGAACCAGAACCAAGGTTTTCAGAATCAGGGAGGATATTCTAATCAGGGTGGTTATCCTAACCAAATTCCTAATCAAAATTATAATACCAACCAGAATGCCAATAGGAATTTCTAGAACCAAAAATCCTCTAATCAAAACTATCAAAATAAAAATAGAGGATAGAATCAAAGGTCTAACAACAATAGGTCATGGAATACTAGACCCAATAACAGAGGAGTTTCCCACAATTATCAAGCAGGAGATGAAAAGCCACACACTGCCAACACGACAGACCTCAATCTTATGACCAATTGGTGTAGACTACATGATACTACGGTCCAATCTGAGGTAAATTTCTGAGAAATGGAAAAAATGGTTAAGATAGCCCAAGCTGATGTTCCATTCCAGGGTGCATCCAAAAAATCTGGTGGATCAACGGATACTGCCATGGAATATGATATCTTTGAGGAAGAACTTCTATTTCCCAACCAGGAAGATAATGAAGCAGTAGAAGATGTGCACGATGCCCAAGCCTTCCAAACCAAGGGAGGCCATTTCCTTAGAAATCATAACAGAGGGCCATTCACGACATTTGCCCCTCATAATAATATGGTCCCACCAAATCAGAATGCGGATAATAATCCGCCACCACCAAAGGGACCATCAGATTCTTAGAATAAAGGTAATTCACCTTCAATTCCTAAATATCAGGTTAGGAATGATTCAGAATTTGATTTCATTACAGAGATGCAGAGGTAGAAGACTTCAATGTCTTTCTTTGATATTTTGAAATGGTGCCCTGCTCAAAAGGGAATTTTGTTGAAAGCCTTGGGGGAAGCAGATAGGTCAAAAGGAAAAGAAAAGGAGATTCCTACTAACGAGATGAATGCAACACTCTATAAAGGTAAGAATGGTACTCCACCTTTCTTGCTAAGCTTAAGAATTTTTGGAAAAAATTTACACAACTGTTTGCTAGATTCTAGGGCATCGGGAAACACCATGCCATTTTCGATTTGTAGGAAGTTAGGTCTAAGTCCACTCCAGACAAATGAAAAGGTTATCTAGTTAGACAAAACATAAGTTAATGTGGTAGGAGAGCTTAAAAATATCCATGTACAGATTGGATCTGATCCAAGGATCCAAACTTATGTGGATATCCAAGTCGCAGATATCCCAGAAACCTATGGTATGCTTTTGGGCAGAGACCTGATGAAAAGTCTTGGTGGATACTTGTCTTTGGATTTCTCACACATGTGGCTGCCCTGGAAAGGGATAGCGACCCAAATCAGGATAGAAAGTGAGCCTAGGCTCAAACACATGATCACTAAGTATGATTCCCCTAATGAGGTAGCCTATTTCGAAACCAAGATAGGAGTTTACAAGTAGGAGGAAATCATGACCTTTTCAGTACTTCATTATGATGACTCACCCCTTTCACAACAAAATGACCCAATGATTACTGTTAATCAACAAGTCTTAATAATGAAATTACAATATGATAGGCTGGTACTGGGAGAGGAGGTTGATATGTGGAGTCTCCTACTTCCTAACTGGTGTAGGGTTCATTACCAGAATCATTCTGAGTTAACTTGCCAACCCTGTGTAGATATTTTAAAACATGTCTCCTAGGTAGAAGAAACTTGTGAATGTCAACCTCAAGCCTCTACTAATGAATTTCCATTTCAAGCAAATGATGCAACCATCCTTACGAGAGCCAACCTTGCTCAAAGGGAATCATCTTCTCAACTTGAGCAGATTCAGGTTTTGTGTTTTGAACTACAACTAGAGACTGAGGAATCTCAGTCTTTGCCCATTACACTTACCCCAGAAACACTTCCAATGCCCAGGTCATTGGTGACAAAGGTACTAAATCATGACTTGACTCAAGAGGAAGTTTAGGAATCAATTCCTGAACAAATTTTGAATTCAGGAGAATATTTTGGTGAGCCATGCCCCTAGTTACTTTCAAATACTGATGATCAGCACCAGTTCAAGCCGCCATATACTTCTGCCAAGAAAAAAACTGTAGGCCAAAAAAAGAAAGAGATCCTAGCCTCAGATCAATTATGGAGTTTGAAGTTTGATGGCTGTAAGTCCAAATCAGGAAGTGGGGCAGGGGTGGAATTAACCAATCCGAAGGGGAAGACTTACTTTTCTTCCTATAGGCTACAATTTGGTTGCACGAACAACGTGGAAGAGTACAAAGCACTTGCTAGGGGCTTAATGTTTTCCCATCAGAAGAAGATCACATCTCTTATGGTGATGGGGGAATCTAAAGTCATTATCAAACAGGTTCACAACCAATATACTTTCCATAATAAAAGATTGGCTGCTTATAGAAATAGAGTTTGGAATCTGATTGAGGACTTTGACGCTTTCATAATTACTTTGATTCCTAGGGAACAAAATCAGATTGTAGATTCTTTGGCAGTTACTGCTAGTACTTTGGAGCCTATGCAAGACTCCAAATTGAAAAGATTTTTAGTTGAACTAGTTTCAATCCCACCAGTCCCTGATAATGTTCATAATTTTCAGGTCTTTGATGACGACCAACACATACTCACCTTCTTGGAAAGTTCAAATGTCTTTGAAGGGCAGATCATAGATGAATCAAATAGAGATCAGGGAGAATGGGACCCTAAAGGTTGTGATACGGAAGGAGTAATGAACTTAAAGAGTAACAACATCCCCAAGGGGATGGTAGCCTTAGAAAGAATATTTGATTATGATCCTCAAGCTTGGGAGAGAGTGCCAACACAAAGTGAAGGAGGGAAGTATGAATCTATTAATTTGGCTAATTCGGGTTCCGAAAGAAATGTCCTTATAGGAAAGACCTACCCTAAGGAGATCAGAAATGAAATAATTAAGGTGTTAAAAGAAGATATTGCGGCAATTTCCTGGAGTTATGAAGATTTGAAGACTTTTGACACCTCTATGATCACACACACAATACTGCTAAAGCCAGAAGCCAAGCCCTTTCATCAAAAGCAACGCCCGGTCAACGCTTTGATTGAACCATTAATACAGAAAGAAGTGCAAAACTTTTATCAGTAAGAATCATCTTCCCAGTAAGGCACTCCATGTGGGTTTCCAATCTAGTTCCAGTACGTAAGAAAAGTGGGGAGATCAAGCTGTGTGTTGACTTCATGAACCTAAACAAAGCCTCAGAGAAGGACAACTATCCACTTCCTTCTCTTGATGAGGTATTACAAACTGTCAACGGATCTCAGATGATGTCGTTCTTAGATGGCTATTCTGGGTATAACCAAGTGCTTGTCAGCTATGAGGAAAGGATGAAGACTTCCTTCACTAAAAAATGGGGAACATTTGCCTATCGACGCATGTTGTTTGGCCTCATTAATGCTGGAGCTACCTTTCAGCGTGCAATGGATGTGGCTTTTAAAGATTTGATAGGTAAGTGTATTATTATATATGTGGATGACTTGACAATCTTTTCTAGGAAGAGAAAGGATCATGCTGTTGATTTAGCAAAGGTCCTTAAGAGATGTATCAACTATGGAGTATCTCTAAACCCCAAGAAATGTGTCTTTGGAGTTTCTGAAGGGAAAATTCTAGGGCATGTGATATCAGTAAGAGGGATATCCATAGATCTTGACAGAGTCGAGGCCATTTTGAAATTGACGATGCCAGGAAGTAAAAAGGAGATGATGTCCTTCTTCGGGAGGATTAATTTTGTAAGGAAGTTTATAACAGGGTTTGCAGAAATTGTCAAACCCCTCAACAAGATGATGAAGAAAGATGTTAAAATTGAATGGAGCAATGAGGCTAAATCTGCATTTTCATAGATTAAGCAATCAATATCTGAGGCATCGGTCTTGACCAGCCCAGATTACCTAAAGCCCTTTTATATTTATTCATTTGCATCTGATCATTCATGTGCAACAGTCCTAACACAATGCAAAGGTGAAGGAGATAAAAGGCCAATTGCCTTCATGAGCTCGCCATTCAAGAATGCAGAAGTCAGGTACCCACCCTTGGAAAAACAAGCCTTTGCATTGGTACGAGCAATAAAAAAATTCAAGCATTACATTATGAGAAGCCAAGTTGTTGCTATAGTGCCTGATCCAGCGATTAAGTCTCTCCTTATGCAAAGCGAATTAGGGGAAAGAAGAGGAAAATGGATGGCTATCCTGCAAGAGTATGATCTAGAGATCCATCTAATGAAACTTGTCTGAGGACAAGGTTTATCAAAAGCCATGGCAGATGTTGACAAGAATATTACCTGTCAGTAATATACTGTGCACTCATTCACCAAAGACCCATGGTATACTGACTTAATCTTCTTCCTTCTCAATAACAGATGCCCAAAAGGAATGAATGCTACCTAAAGGAGGGCACTGAGGATGAAGAGTTCTCATTACATGCTCAAAGGAGGGGCTCTATATAGAAGAAATTATGAGGGGGTATATCTGCGATGTCTAGATTAGAAAGAAGCCAAGCATGCCATGGATGAATTCCACGGTAGGCATGGCATAGGACACAGATCAACAAATTCTTTGGCCCATCAAATCCTCAGGTTAGGATATTATTGGTCCCATCTGTTCAGGGATGCACATCAACACGTCAAGACATGTCATACATGTCAGACTTCTGCATCAAAGGAGCATAATCTAGTAATGCCTCTACAACCAGTATATGAGGTAAGACCATTTTCCCAATGGGCACTGGATTTTTTTGGGGTGATTAATCCTAATTCTTCTGCAGGACACAAATTCATTCTAACTGCTACAGATTATTGCACCCATTGGACTGAGGCTCAACCATGCAAGAACAACACCACTGAGGTGGTTATCAAATTTCTTACTGAAAAAATTGTTACCAGGTTTGGAGTGTCGTTCGCCCTGGTATGTGACAATGGCCCTGCCTTTTCATCTGCTGAATTCATACAATGGGCTTACGAACATAAAATCATCTTGAAATATTCCTCTAACTATCCTCAGGGAAATGGTGTAGCAAAATCTACTAACAAGAATTTGTTAGAAGTGATAAAGAAATTACTTGAAAGTAACCTAGGGACTGGCATACCCAGTTAAGATTTTCCTTATGGGAAAATTGAACTTGTATTAAGGTTGCTCTAGGAAATTCCCTTTTTAAATTAGTTTATGGCCAAGATCCGGTTTTCCCCATACACTTATAGATACCTGTTCTTAAGTTCATGCAGGAGTTTTATACAAGAGATGAACGAATTGAGGTAAGATTAAATAACCTTTTAAACATGGAAGAACAGAGAGATGCTGCTCTACAACAGTTTTTCAAACATCAGGCTGTTGTCAAACATTGGTTCGACAAAAGAGCTAAGATTAAGGCATTCAAAATCTCAGATCTGGTGTTGCTGTGGGATAAGGCTAAGGAGAAAAAGGGTGATCACCAGAAATTTGATAGACTCTGGCTAGGTCTATATCAAGTAGCCGAGATCTTGGGTGAGAACGCTTTTCGTTTGACCACCTTGATGGGAGAACCTATTCTATTGCCGGTCAATGGGCAGTTTCTCAAGCATTACTTCAGATCGTAAAGGTTTGAGTTTCTGAATTAGTTGTATATATGTATTTTGTGTAATTACTGGCTCTTTGCTTCTATTGGTTGTTTGTTTGTTGTTTCTTTCTTTTTCTTTGTTTGCTTTGTTGTTTTGTGTCTGGTTTTTGTTTTCTTCTTTGGGAATTCTCTTTTCTTTCCATCTTAAAATATTAGGGTTGTTATTCAAAGAATGTTGTAGGCACTAGGAGAGAAGTTGGTTTAGGCATTTTTAGGCATATATGTCGAAATATTTTGTTCTAAAGCTCATGCCTTATGGTCATTTTAGCATGAGCCTGAAGGCTATTAGGAGTAAGGTATATTGTAGATAACCTCTTGAACTATCATTGAAATCTATCACAAAATAGATAAAACATCCGACTATAAAGTGCCTATTCATCTCAAAGTGATTATATCTTTGATTCAAGTGAAAAATCTATTTCCCAAAAACTGTCATAGGATCCACTGTAGTTCTCAACCCATCTCAGACTATAAATGTCTTTGTATTGAGAAAGTTTTTGAAAAGAATTTTTTTACAAGTAAGGCCTGTAAAAGAAATAAGAAAAGAAAAGCACTAAAATAAAGGCAAACTCAATACTAAATGGGTAATTCAAGTATCTCTATCGGGGCTATGGACGCCTGGCTGGCAGTAGAGAAATGCCTTGAGAGAACTAGAGGTATCTCCATCGGGGCTATGGACGCTTGACTGGCAGCGGAGCAATACCCAGGATTCCATTGCACGACAGTCGAAGGACTCAACCCATGTAGCTTGGATTGTAGATATAGTTGTTTAGGTGTGGAGAAAGCTCAAATAAAGAAGGATGCACCATAAGCATGCACACACTCAGATTCAAGCAGTAGTTTATGTTGGTTCTACATTTGAGATTCCAACTCAACTTTACTTAAATATTCTGATCACACTTAAGTTAACATGTCTCATAAATTATAAGTTTTGGGGTGACTGAATTCTTCAATATCTTAAAAATGGGTAAACCATTTTTCCCAGCCAAGTCGCCATTTTGTTATGCCTTGCATAATCACCCCATTTTATTTTATTTTATTTTGGAACAAAATGGGTCCCCCTTTTTCTTTTGTTTTGTTCGCCTTTGGTTGTTTGGTTGGGTCTTAGGAGTTGTTTGTTTTTCTCCTAAGTCCATATTTTGCTCTATCGGAGGCGGGTTCGGAACCAAATCTAAACATGGAACTCTTTCAAGGTTTCTAGTTCGGATATCATTCTGACTCCGACTCCATCTTCTCTTTTTTTGTTTCTCCTTTGTTTTGTTGGTTGTTTTCAACAAACACTTGGGTTGGTCTGTCCTCTTGTTTGTTGGTCGTTTCCTTGTGTTTTGTTTGTTTTCTCGCACGAAAGCGGAATCAGGATTGGAACGAAAGTATGAAATTTCAAGTTTCCATATTGTGCCCCCATTCTGACTCCATCTCTGCTCATTTTCTTTGTTGTTTGGGCCAAGTCTGGTGTTCGCTCTAGTCCTGCTTCCCTTGTGCTTGTGTTTTGTTCTTTTCTTTTTGGTTGGGACCGGAGCCAGACCTCAAATCAAACTTTGAACTTTGTGAAGTTCAATTTTTGGTTTTTTCTCTGCCCCCATCCTCTTGTGTCATGTTTTGGTTGTTGTCCTTTTGTCAGGGCCAGATCCAAGGTTGGAAATTAAGTAAGGAACTTTGTGTGGGTTTCTTTATCTTGTCTCCAACCCAGATCCGTGTCTGCCTTACCTTTTGATGTTATATGGACTTGACTTGACTATCTGTTCACGTCGTTGGCTTCGTCCTGAATCACCCCATTTATGGCATTAAATGTTGCTTGTTTGCACGCTTGAATTAATTGGAGGCTTAAACTATGCTATTCCTGGTTTTCTTTAAGCCCATGTGACCCAGGGTTTAAAGTTTATATGATTGTACCTTGTTTGCAATACTCTCTATTTCTTGAAATTATTCCACTCCCGTCTATGATGTTCTTTATACCTATTCTTGGTCAGAACCGGATCCGAAGTGGAAGTTGAATTTGAGAACTAACAACTGGTTCTGGTCCGGTATGTGTTCCGACCTCGCTTTTGACCCCGTTTTGACTCTTATCCAGTTTCGATCCCGCTTCCGACCCAATTTTGGCTCTTATCCAGTTCTGATCCCGACCCCGCCATATGATAAGAATTATCTTTTATGCCTAATACTTCTACAGTTCTGCCTCCGATAAAGGCAAAGTTTGACTAAGTAAATATTATCTTAGGAGGATGGAGAAGGGATTATATGATTAACTAACCTAGATGTTTTGTTCATCTAATACAGGAAGTTGCTGCAAGAATCGAGAAATGTCAGCGACATCAGATGAGGCCTCTTAGAGAAGCCAACCAGGTGAAACTTCATGGCAAGGAGTTAGACCGAAGAAGATCAAAGTGGAACAACTTCTGTATACTTTGAGGAAATTATGCAAAAGGGAGATGATGGGGAGGATTTATTATTAGATCAGTTTATGGATATCAGGGAGAAGGTAAGAACTGCTAGAAAGGAGTTAATCAGGTTAAAGGAGATACAAAGATTGGTTTCTGTAGAATTTGAAAGGATCAGATTTGAAGATGATTGTTTGGATGGACCTGATTCAGGTACTCTTCAACAAGTGTTCTCTAGTTATGACGAGTACATCCTTGACAATTCAGTGCAAAAGTGAATTGACTCTTTTCACCATACTCAATATCTGCTTTTCTCCTCTTTTTTGGGTTTTGAAATAAGCTCAACTCTGAGTTTGATCCATCGGTTTCACTTTCTTCTTGGAATATTAAATTTCTTGTTGGCACAACAGAGTAATTAGCCTTGGAACAAGAGTTCATGAGTCCACTTTTGTGTTCAGTTCTAGTTCCATTAATTGTGGATCTTGATTGATAATTGAGAAAATTGTGCATGTGGCACCCTATATGTATTATTAGGTTCTACTTTGTAAAGGTTCAACCACCTGATGATAGAAAATAGAGATTAGATCTAGGATTTCTATGTTTTTTAGGAGATATACTCTAAAAGTTAAGTAAAACTTGGTTACTTTACAATTTTTCATACATTTTCATGTTATGGTTTTAAAGTTTGGATCTATTTTGATAAGGTTAATGGTACATGATCAATCCATACGCCAGTGATTTTTTTTTTTGTGCTTAATTGTTTCTTATTTAATAAAAGTTAATAGAAGGAACTGGATTCAAGATTATATCATTGGATTATCTGTGGATGAAGTTGTTATCATTGTATTCATTTGATTTGTGTTTTAAATGATGAGTGAGTGATTTGTTTGAAGTAAGTTTAGTGAATGTTGATGGTATTTGAATTAGCATTATGGATGTATGCAGTAGCATAGTTTATTCTATGGATTGCATCTTGCTATAATTGTGGTTAGGTGGGATAAATACTCATTATTGATATGCATGTCTGGATATGTTAGAATTTTACTCATGTTTCTTTGATTTGAAGTTCTAATTCATCTTTTTCTTTTATTTAAACCCCCCCCCCCCAACATAGACTAATTGATGCTATGTAGTCATGTTCCTTATTACCAGCAAAGGGCCCTTGAATATTACAGTTATATCAACCACTGAGTGATATCAGCATAATTGAGAACCAATTACCAGGACCTTGGGAGTTAGGTCACCATGTGTTATCTTTCTCTTTCAGGAGAAATGGAATAGTAATATTCTGTTTAATGTTGTTGTACTGTTATGACCCTCAACATCTCCCTCCCTCATTGGGTTAGTGGCTGCAGACTATTTTCAGAAAGCTTATGCTGCTCCCATTGATGATCCTAATCTGGATCTTGATAGTTTGTTGGTTGACTTGCTCCCGAACTTAATTTTCCAAAATGACAATTTGGAGATTCTCAGTGTTGTTTCACCTAAGGAGGTTAAGCTAGCCACTTTCAGCATGGGGGCTTTCAAAGCCCCGGGCCTTGATGGTTTCCCTCCAGCTTTCTTTCAGTCCTTTTGGGGGATCATCAGTGAGGATCTCATTCTAGCTGCTCGTGATTTCTTCAAATTTGGTAAGATTCTTAAGCAACTAAATCACATGTTCATTGCTCTTATTCCCAAGGTGGCGGATCCTCAACACATGACTGATTTTCGCCCTATTAGGATTTGTAATACTTTTTATAAAATCCTCTGAAAATTTTTGGTTAACCCTATCAAACCTCTTCTTGATAAAATCATTAGCCCTACTCAGAAAGGTTTTGTGCCTGGTAGGAATATCCTTGATGCTACCATCACCACTCATGAAATAATTCGTTCTATGGATAAGTGCTACTTTGCTGGTATGGCCCTTAAACTGGATATTTCTAAGGCCTATGACAAGGTGATTTGGAATTTTGTTCCTAAAGTGCTAGCTAAGTTTGGTTTCAATCAGTTAGTGGTCAATCTTATAATGGAATGCATCACTACTTCTAAGTACTATGTTTTGGTGAATGGCTCTCCCTTTGGTTTCTTTCATGCTCGGAGATCCTCTCTCTCCCCATTTGTTCATAATGGTGGCAGATGTTCTAAGCAGGAACTTCTCTAGTATGTTGTCAGAGGGAACCATAAAAGGAATTAAGGCTGCTACCACCCTTGAGCCAACTGTGATCCAACAATTTGTGGATGATACTTTTCTATTTGGGAAAGCCTCGGTTCTGGAATCTAGGAAATAGAAAAATTGCCTCAACAATTATGTTGCTTGCTCTGGACAATGCATTAACTACAATAAAAGCATGATTTACTTCTTCAACAACACTCCTAACCTGCAAAATCAGGTGACTGTTGTTTTGGGCTGTTAGAGTGGTTCTCTCCCCTTGGTTTATCTTGGGCTTCCCCTAACTATCAAAGAGGCCACTCCTGAGTTTTGGAATTCTATTCTTGAAAGGATTCAAAGAAAACTTGCTGGGTGGAAAGGTTCTTTACTCAGCCATGCTGGTAAGCTTCAACTTCTTTTTGCTGTTCTTCAAGGTATCCCAATCTATTTCCTATCCATATTTAAGATACCCAGATATGTTGCTGATAAGTTGGAGAAAATCCAGAGGTCTTTTCTCTGGTTTGGCACTAAGGAGAAAAAGAAACTCACTCTGGTGAAATGGGATAAGGTCTACCAACCGAAGTGGTCTGGTGGTCTTGGGATAAGAATCATTTCTAATTCTAACAAAGCTCTTATGGCCAAAGTGGGTTGGGATCATCTAAGGGATAGGAAGGACTGGTGTGAAATAATGAATGCCAAATACCTTTTGAACTGGTCGTTAATTGACTGCCTTTTGGAGGCTCCACCTACGAGTTCCTTAGTTTGGAAGGGAATATGTAGTCTTCAGGACCTTTTGAGGAATGGGATTAAATGGAAGATTGGTAATGGTAACAAAATCAGATTCTGGGAAGATTCTTGGTTGCTTGACTCTCCCTTGGATTCTTTGGAGTTCATGCCTCTTAAGGATCAGGCTCAACATGTGTTTGGTATATATATTAGTGATTATCTTCTTGGACCTGTAAGAGCTAGGAAATGGAATGACATTAGTCTTTGTTGTCCTTTATCTCCTAATCTGTGTCTCCTTGCCAGAAAGTTGAAGGAGTTACTCTCTCTCACCAGGATACCCCCCACTATCTGTGAGGATGAGTTCTTCTGGATTCATGATATTTAGGGTGATCTTACTGTAAAAACTACTTACAGATAGCTGACTGTTTAGGGGGTGACCAATAATCTATGGAAAAAGGTGTGGAATAGATATATGATACCGAAAGTGAAATTTTTTTAGTGGACTGTATGTCATAACATAATTCTTACTCAGGATAATCTAAGGAAAAGGGGATTCCAAATCCCCAATAGATTCCTTTTATGTAAATGCAACAAAGAATTTGTTGATCATCTGTTGTTACACTGCCCCTTTGCTGCTGAGGTGTGGGAGCTAACTTTTGGAAGATTAAGGATTTAGTGGATTATGTGCAAGGACATCATATCCTTTATTTTGAGTTGGTCCAAACCCTTTTCCCATCCGCTAACTAGGGAAATATGGAATCAAGTTCCCCCCATTATTTGTTGGTGCTTATGGAAAGAGAGGAATAATAGGATATTCAGGAACAATGAGATGGATCCGAAAGAGGTGTTTGGGATTGGAGCTCGGCTCATTGGGGAAAATATTGCTCTTTTCAAAGGAAAAACCCCAAATAAAGGGCCCACTAATTTGGAAATAAGCATAGCTAAAGCGTGGCATTAGAACCTGGATGCCAACTCGTATGACAATTCCAAAATTCTGGCTAGGAGAGCCACTATTTGGAAACCCCCTGAGAAAGACTAGTTTAAATTAAACTTTGATGGGGATGCTAAGGGAAACCCGAGCAAAGCAAGCATAGGAGGTGTTATCAGAGATCACAAAGGTAAGTGGGTGGCTAGTTATGCTGGGGGGATTGGTCAACATTCATCCATGACAGTGGAATCTAGAGCACTATTAAAGGGCTTACAGATTGCAATTTCCTTGGGGATAGAGAACTTGCACATTGAAGGTGACTCTAAGTTCATAATTGATGCTATAAATTTTGATAGAATCCTGGGGTGGAACACTAAGGATATTCTTCTTGACATCAGATTGCTTGTGCCTAAATTAAAATTAAACATGGCCAATCATATCTACAGAGAGGGGAACCAAGTGGGTGACGCCTTAGCCAATTTTGGCTCTCACTGGAATTTATCCAAATGTTGGCGTGATTTAAGTCTTCTTCTACCAAATATTCAGAATATGATAGTTAAGGAACAAATCCCTTTCATGACTCATGATGGAAACACAACTTGTGCTTAGCTGGATTATTGGGGGGCCCACTAGCTTCCTCGTCGGGCTTTGTGATCTTATTGGTTTGATGAGATGGATGATTAGCTGTATCGATGGGTTGGATACCAAGTGGATTTTTTCAAATTATAGATTAAAGCATGTTTGGAATAAGGAAATCATTTTTTACTGTGGCAAGTACTAGTTGATTAGCTCTAAGCTAGACCGTACTTGTCGTAATCTCCTTATGAGGATTCTTTTGAGATCGCGAATTTACAATTTTTGTGTTTTTGAATTTGATGTGACTTGTAATTATGAAACTAAAATCCTCTTTGGCTGTTCCTTACCCGCTATTTTGGTTTGGCACCTTTTAGCCTCTATCTAGGGTATAACTATATTTGATCAACCTCAAATTGCTATCCTTTTAGAGATTTCTAATTTTGTCCCCGCGACTATCCTACCTAGATTTCAAAAGTTTTGCTAGGTGGAAGGAAATCCTTCCCTATTGATCATGTACTTGGTGCTTAGCTGTTTATGTGAGAATTTACTCATGAAAGCCTATGCTAAGATTGTTAGTAGGAAATTATTAGCTCATGCGTGTGATCTCTCCTTAGGCTTGATTCCCAAAAATTGTCATTTGTGGCTTAAATGCCTTTTTGTGGGGGTGATTTTCACCTTGCTATTTTCTCTAACTTTCTAGTTTTTTCAGGGTTCTTAGTTCTACTGTGAGAAGTGCAGAGTCATGGGGGGGATAGAGTGTGAACAAATCTAGATAATTGCAATGAGTTTCAAAAGGATCCGCTTGTTTGGCATATTTGTGTTGAAGGTGGCATTGATCCTCTAATGGAGAGACTTGTGGGTCATGACCCTAATCTGTCGACCCAATTTTTCAACTCTTGGAAGAATCAACATGTGACTGTGGGAGGAATCTCCTTTATGGTTGATGAGGAAGTGATTGCGCAAGCAACAAGCCTCTAGAGTTCTAGCATGAAGCATCCTAAACATTCGAAGACCCAGGACAATGCAAGTATGGACAAATTATTTTTGGGTGATGAGAAACCTGTGCGCAACCAGTCTAGGTTCGAATGGGAGGCTCTTCCTTAGCCATGGAACTAGGTGTGTCTTGCGTTGATGAAATATGTCACATTGGAAGGAAGGTACAAGACTTATTACTATTACCATTTTCCCCTATTAAATAACCTTAGGCATAAAGTTTTAATGAGCTTTCCCTTTTATCTACTCTTGGACCTTGAAAGTTCTGTTGAAAAATGTGTCGAGTCCGCTACTTTAAATCCCAATGAACCCACTCCTCTGCCACTTCACCAAGGTCTTATCCTAAGACTACCACTTTCATATGGTTTTATGCCCTCTGAAACCCATTTCGGCCATCTGCATTGAAGAAATTGAGCCACCCAAGAGACGAACTTATGTCCGGCCGAATCCAAAGGCCCCGCCAAGAAAAGCCACCCTGTCCCAGAGGATGCCCAAAAACCCAAAACTGCCACCAAAAAATTTAAGGGTGTTTAGGGAGCTGCCAAAACCTATGCGGCGATGAGCCTATGTGATCTCAAGTTTACCCCTATGAAGAATCCCAGCAAGGCTGGGCTGAAAAAGAAAAGTAAGGAGGAGAAGGTGCCTCCGAATAAAGGGAAAAATGTCATGAGCAAGGATTCATTGGGTGACACGGTGGTGGCAGAGACTGTGGTTGTGGGTTGTGATACCATCATTCGACATTCGGGTAGATTGGCGAAGAGTAGAAAGAAAATGTTGATTAGAGATCCGGACATTGAAGAGGAGTTGTCGGACATTAGAGATAACAGAGTGGAAGAGGTGTCAGAAGGTGATGATGAGGTGAAAATTAGTAGTCCCCCTTCCATTCCTGATAAGGGTAAAGCTCAGAAGGAGGTGTCTGCCTCTCACTCTTCAGAACCGTTAGGGTTTGAGCAGAATGATCTTGACTATACTATGGGCAGAGGTGAGGAGCTCAAAGTGCTAAAAAAAAGAATGGAAAACATGGACAAAAAATTCAATGGTTTGACCCGTTTCACGGTCAAATTAGTTCACTGTGTTACTAGTACCCTGTCTATCGTCATGAAAGAAGAGATGGAGATGAAGAAGGATGAAGACCACCAGGAGTGGATTGGCGATGATTTGGTTCAACTTCTGTTGAAGAATTGGGAGAACACCTGCTAGTCTGCTGCTAGTCTGTTGTTGGACCGCGTGATGTTTATTTGTGTCTGTTTTGGTTTAGTGTTTTGTTTTGTTGCTTTTTGATTTGGACTCTATTGGCCCTTGTGGCTCCTTGTGAAGGGTACAACACCCTGTAAATGCTGCTTACTTTACCAAAAACATAAAATGGTCTGCAAGTTATCATGTTGAATCTTTCCAACACCAAGTTCACATACTTTCTCTATCCCAACCAAATTTGTATATTGATTTTATCTCTTTTGATCTCCATACCCAAGATGAACTTTATATTCCTAATTCTTTCATATTAGACTATGCTAAAATTTGAGACTTCAATTCACAAATAAAGTTCTTACCATTATCAAAAAAATAACATATCATCGACATGTAAATTGATAAAAATGAAACAATAATTATTTATATTATAATAGATGTAGCGATATAATTTGGATCTCAAAAATCTTAATCCCAACATGCAAAGAAATCAAAATTTTGGTACCACATCCTAGGTGATTTCTTAAGACCATACAAAGATTCAACTTACAAACCAACTTTTTTTATATTTTTTAATGCAATTCTTGTATAGGTCATGTAAATTTCTTCCTCCAAATCACCATCAAGGAAATTTATTTTTAAACTAACAAGTGGAGATAAAATATCATGATGATCAATTCCATCAACCTAGTAATATCCCTGTGCAACCAATCTCACCTTATACTACTTAACACTACCATCTAAAATAATCTTTGTTTTCAACATCCATTTGCATCCACCAGGTTTTGGTCCATTAGGTAAAGGTACTAAGTCCCATGTGTTTTCTCTCTTCAATACAACCATCTCCTCATCCATGACTATTTTTTTAGGACTTTGCATCATCCATATTGATTTCCTCCTTCAATATTCTAGGTTCATTTAGGTTATTAATCAAGAAAAAATATATCTCCAATCAAGAGGATTACACCTATTAGGTTATTTTATGGGTCAATTTGACCTCCTCAAGAGTTGATGTGATGGTCCTTTCTCCTCTTCAAAACTATCTGAACTATATAAGCGCTCCTCCTCCTTAGATGTTGTAAGTACTCCTAGTTCAACCTTCTTTGTTTTTAGGGATAGTTGAACCATATCTTTCTTTTCATCCTTCTCTAGCTACAATATAATGGAATAATGTTTAACTTCTTTAAAGATAACGCTTTTTCTATATAATTATTATTTATTTTATTTTATTTTATTTTTATCGTAGGATCCTAAAGCTTGTATTCTTTCACAATGATTTTATAGCCAATGAGATACATTTTACAACCTTATTCTCCAACTTAGACTACTCTCCCTAGACACATGTGCATATGCCTCACATCCAAAGACTTAAAGATATCTCAATAGTTGTTTCATCAACAAGAGCTAATATAGGAGACATGTTAACCAAGTAACAAGTTGTGGCAACTAGAATTTTATTTAAAAAAAATTATGAAATAGATCCGCTAAGTATACCCTAGCCCTCTCCATCAATGCCACACTCCTTTCTATCACTTCATTCTACTAATGGGTGTATAAAGTTTTATTATGTCCTCTCTATGTCATGATACTTTTATAATATATTAAAATATATTGAAAAAAACTCACCACCATTATTAGTCTTTAAAATGTTATTCTTCTTAACATATTGATTCTCTATAAGAGCTTTAAACTCTTTAAAGTTTCTAAAAACTTCATATTTAATTCTAAGGAAATATACCCATATCCTTTAACTATAGTCATGAATAAAATATACATGATCTATATATTTATAAATTTAAGGAACATTAACAAGAACAAATGTATTAGAATGAATTTTCTAATATCTTATAATATTAATGAGAACTAGAGTAAAAATGAACATGGTTTTATTTTCCATATGCACTATACTCACATAAATGAATTCAAGAGTACTAAACCCTCAATAAGGTTTTTATTTTTTAGGAACCTTAGACCCTTCTCTCCTATGTGGTCTATCCCTAAGTAATAGAACGTTTTCCTCTTAGCTAGTATCTTAGTCTCCAAAACATTAGCACCCTTAGGTACCAAAAAAAATGACTAAATCAAAAGTGGATGCAACACTCCTCTTGATGTTGGATCCAAGGATGAAGGTTTCACATAGGAATAAAAGAACTATTATACTTATCAATTAATGCATCTAGCTAAAATAGAGTGTATATGCAAACATCCTTAGAAAGAATCATAGGCCCTCTCACTACCTTGCATCCTCCACTAAAGTAAACAACCAACACACCTAAAACATTAATTTTACTTATAAAAAGTAGGTTTTGTGTCAAACCAAGGATATGAAGTACATCATTAATCCCCTTGAATCATCCATCAAAGAATTGAATCAAGACTCTACCATGGCCAAAAATATTCATATGAGAGTCATGTATAGGGTACATCACTTAACTGTTGTATTATTCATATTTTAAGAACCAAACCTAACGTGAAGTCATGTGGAAAGAGGAACTAGAGTCAATCAACCATAAACCATCCAATGCGTGTAGCTAAAGTTGTTGCAAGGTGATCACCATCATCTTGGGAGAGATTTTAAAAGTCATCATAAAAATCACTCTTCTTATTATTTTTCTCCTCCTTGTAGTCTCTTTTGAAATGGATAAGGTTGTTATAATTATAATATTTTACCTTTGTCATACTATAAGTTTTAGATCTCCCATGGGATTTCAGATCTAGAATTATCTTTATTTTTGTTCTTATTCTTTTATTCCTCTTTTTTCTTCCACAAATAATAGGGCCTCCTTTAGTAGATTTCAAAATCCTTCTTTGAAACTCTTTAGAAAATAAGAGTGACACCATCTCATCTATTTTTAAAATTGGCGATGGTGCTCGCAATATCTATAAAAGGTCATCCGATGAATTTGAAAAGAATGTAAAAATCCATACATCATTCCTCCTCCATATACAATTCAACAAAGTTCAATTAGGTTATAATCATATTACAAGTATTTATATTTGTAGTCATAGAACCACCATCCTCCATCCTCAAGGTACATAGCTTCTTTCTCAAGAAAATATTATTTACTAAGGATTTATCCAAAAACAATATCATCTAATTTCTTCTAGTATCAATACTAACAATTTCCAAGATCTAATAGGAGTCTTAGGCCTAACTAAAGAAGATGACATCATAGAACCATATAGATAATAGGTTCTAAAGATGATAATGTAATTTTTGGAGAACTTTCAAGCAAGAGAAGAAAAATGTTCTCAATGGTTTCCTCAGAACTCTCATGAGGCTAGCCCAAAAATAGATAATAAATATCTAACAAGTATACATCCCAATGAGATATATAAGGAAGATAAATATGATCCTACTATAGATAAACACTAGAAAACATCGTTGAAGAAACATTGAACTCTATATAAGTAACAAGCTCTTGAGGAGTAGAATAGTCCTTAGCCTCTAAATGGATATAAGAAGATGTACAAGGTAGCCTCCATATCTACAATAAAGGTCAAGGAAGTCAAAGAAGCAACAAAATTCTTTGTAGGAGGAGAATTGGAATAAGCCTTTATGTAATAACAACATTGATAACTTTTCCAATTATCGAGCACCTTTCTTATATCACTAGCATATGGTGGATTCTTAAAAATATTTGAGGTTATAAATAAATTTAAAGTAAGATAATCTAGGAATGGAGGACATGATTGATATTTGGTCCAAAGAGTGTGAGGGGACTTAATGAGTGAGGTGACAAACATTTTTTTCATGTCAACATTAAAACTGATAAATCCTATGTCATAATTATTTTTTATTCTCATACAATCTCCTACCAATATGTACTTGGAATAAATCCATAGAGATAGGGAAATAATTTAATCCAACTAAAATGCTTCAAAATTTTGTGTCATTGATCATCATAGTTTCATCCATTCAAGGTGAAAATATAAGGATGGGATAAAATACCGATGATGAAGTATGATGAACTCCTCAAATCAATAAAAAAACCAATCAAGGAACACCCGTAACAAACATGATCACAAGAACACACCCAAAATTACTCAATCAAGAAACCCGCAATAAAAACAATTCTATCACTTTATATCTAGTGTATGTATAATTTCCACTTAAAAATATCACAACTTGATGAACTTGACCTCAATGCTTACACATGCCAACAAGAGGCTACAATTTTGAAACTATAAATTTGAAGTTGAATGAGAAAAATATAGAAATATCATTATAAAGTACAAAAAAAATTCAATTTTTTTAAAATATCACCTAAAAAAATCCACTTGAACTCAAACAAAGCCCCAAAATTTCCTAAAAATGGAGATTATGTACCAAAACCTATGAAAAACTATAATTTTTAGATGAAATTTAATGTATCAATATTTAAAAATGTATTCACTACGATTAATTTCACTAAAAGGACCAAGATAAAACATAATTGATTTGAAAAATGAGTTTGAGGTTTAGGTGCAAAAAGTAAGAGATCAATAATGAAGGGGTTTGAGTTGGGGTTGAGTGTGTTTTACATCAATATAAATTCACCTAATGGAATATTCTCCAAATAGATAAAATCTTCTCCATGATGCTAAAATTGTTGATTGTCTTAATAAAATATGTTTGAACTAAAAAGTGCCTCCTAAATATCTAAAAGTGTAATAATATATGCTATGATTTTTATTCCCTTTCCAAATCAGCCACTAAACATATAAAATCATTATCATATTACAAACTACCCTTTGAAACATTTAGTCAAATCTTCATACTAAAAGCTTATTAAATTTCCATTTCCAAATTTTAATACAAATACATTTTACAATAGGATCTAAGTCCTCCATCTGTTTTGAAATATCAATGGCATTGCAACTACTAAAAAATATATGTGAAACCCAAAAAATACATTATATAATTTTATTTATTTTTACCATTTTCTTCATCAGAGATAACTTAAGTTTATGGTGTTTACAAAAATCAAGTATCATTTTCAAGAATAGATCCCCATTTCCAAGATTAAAAAAGAACAAGTCTAGTGGATATGCTTACATTCGAACCATATGGTGGCACAAAGCACACCTATCCCTAAGGTAAGAGAACTAATAGAATTTTTTTATTATATAGAAACATATAATCACAAGTAACTAGCATATACACAAAATTGATGGGTAAGTGCAAGAAGTTGGGTCCACGAAGAGGGGAAGTTTTAGCAAAAAAAAATGTTGAAAGAAACAGGTACCCATTTTGAAAAAAGTGGGTACCCATTTAGGAATGAAAACTCGAGCCTAAAAAAATGGGTACCTGTTCTAAAGACAAAATGGGTACCCGTTTTAATCGTTCTAAAGACAAAACAGGTGTCCGTTTTAAAATAGGTACCCGTTCTAAAGATAAAATGGGTACCCATTTTAAAATGAGCACCATTCTAAAAATTAGAAATTTTATAAAATAGGTATCTGTTTTAAAAATTTCCAAAAATAGATTTTTTTAAAAATGGGTACCCATTCTAAAAAAAATCTATTTTTGGAAATTTTTAGAACGAGTACGTGTTCTATAACAGGTACACGATTTTTAAATTCTAAATCCTCAAACCACTTTTTGCTTGGGTTTAAGCTCGGGAAAGGTTTGGCAACTCGACCCTTAACCTTTGACATGCAACTAGAAAACTAAGGCAGATTGAAGAGAAATGTCCAATTTTGACAATATAGCTAATGGACTTTTCTTCAGAGTTAATCTATGAAATTAAAATCCATTATAGATCATGATGTCTAGTTTTTAAATATATAATTTTTGTTAAGATTGGATTATGTTTTCTATTTTTTAATTAATTTCTAAGCAAACTGGTCTATAAACTTGAAATATTTGGTTTTTATTTTTATTTTTTAATAACTTCTTTTTTTTGTTAATTTTTTTTGCAAATTTTTTTATATGACATCAATCTTTAGACAATTATCTACACAATGAAAAAATACTCAAAAAAATGTCTAGTTTAGGTCCAATTATGTTGTGTGTACACATTGATTTTTAAAAACAACAATTAGGGCCAATAAAAATTCCAAACAAAAAATTATTCAGAAAAAAATTACAAAAATATCCTCATCAATCTTTAGGTTGTTACATAACTTTATCCAAAAGGAATTAGAAAAATACTTTTATTTAGGTCAAAAAGTGGTGTTCGTACATGCGTGTGGTATGGTAAAAAAAAAGGTTTTTAAAAAGTGGTTTGTATACATTCTTATTAAAATTTAATTTGTATCATCTGGGTATTAGAATAAATTACATATTTGGAAACTAGATTAAAAATACTAAATTTAATATTACTAACTATTTTTAAGATTCATAGTGTAAGTGCTTCAAATTTTTAGTCTAAGTGTGAAAAAATATAAAAAACAACAAAAACACTTCCACTTTTTGAACTTTTTGTGGACCCAACTTCTTGCATTAGCCTTGGTCATAAAAAAGAATATTTCACACAAAAATTCAACTTATTTTTTCACAAGGAAGAAGAGATATCATAACCATGGGAAATAAAAAATCGAGTCTTAAACCTATGATTAAACATTATATAGCTCTCTAATCCATCAAAACCCTACAATATTTTTTCTATGTTATCACAATTCACAAATCCACTATTTAAGTTAATTTTAAAGTGCCATCAATCCACCCAAAATACCTTACCTCTCCCAAGCCATAATATAACAAAAAAATCAGCTTATTTATCCAATAATAATAACATATATAAAACACCAAAAATGAAACAAAGAGAATGAGGAGATGATCCCATCACTCTCCCATAAAAAATAAGAACACTTTCATTTTAAATAACCTACACCATAATCTTCTCCAATTTTTTTTTAAAAATATTACATTTTAAATATCAATCAACACATCAAAAATCGCAAAATATATAAGGACATAAATAAGAACTAAAGGAGAAAGTCCCTTTCCTAAGGTAAGATTGAAGATGGACGAAAAATATATTTCTCCTTCTGAACTTCTTCTCAACACACAATACTCCAATCCAAACCAAGAACTCTCAAAACCTCTAAAGACTCCTAAAAATTTCCAACACTCTCAAAAAAATCTTTAAGTAGAATTAAAAATGAAAGATTCCCTCTCACCAAAGCAGGTTTGGCATGCTATTTCTCTCCATCTAATGGGATTAAAACATAAAGAAACACATTGAACTAAATAAACTTCCTTACAAAAATGAAATGCAACGCATACTTCTTGTGTGAACCCACATGGGCTCATTATGTTCAAGCATGGTGAAATGGAGTATAATTAATTCATGCTTCCCTTCAAAAAAATAAGAAGAGTTGACTTGAAGATCCACACTCAATATTTCTATCTTGAACTAAATGCAACTCTTCACAAGGTTGCACCTAAAAGCTTACAATAAAACTCAAAAACCCTTTCCCAAGTATCCTAACCATAAGTACTTTGAGTTGGAATCCCAAAAAAATAAAATAACCAACCCTCAAAAAACCCATAAATTCGGAATAATTAAATCTTAAATTTCACTCACACTAATAAATACAATAAATAGTAGTGCATAAAAAATAAATAAAATTAGTATGAAATACAACATAATTTTGTATCAAATCTTAGCTTAACATAGCTAAGAAAATATGATTTCATTAGGAATACATAGTCAAAATGTGAAGTGGAATGGTAATTAAGGTTCTTGGTAATCCTCCTATGCTCATATTTTACAGCTTTTATTAATATGCACAACTCATTGCACACATCAAATTTTATCATAGAATGTATAGTTAAGAAAAATACAAATAATTACATTATTCACACACACATGATAACTTAAATCATGAAGACCAAATTCATTATCTATCATCGCAGATACAAATTGATCTCATTACTAATATAATTAAATTGACTCATTCAAAATCATTTAATTCATGTTGTTATTCCACATCAATATCTTCTATACTATTACACTAATCAAATTTAACTCGCTTTTCATATTGTACACAATTTTAACATTTTAAACAAATTGAATTCACATCTATGTTAGCATTTACATTTTTATATAATATTTACTAAGACTAAATTATTTAGGTCACAAATTTTTAATATAGTATTAAAATTTGTATTCTACCAACTCCTAAATTAATATTTTCAATATTATATAATTATCAATTATTTAATTTAAATCAAATAATTTCCTAAGAATTTATAATGACTATTTAGAGTAAGCATAAAAATATTAAAAAATTAAGCATTACCAAACACTGTATATGAAAACAATAATTTTTTGAAGTGTCCATTCTAAAGAAGTTAGAGATGCAACATTATACATTAGGACTACAATTAAATATCATACTATCCTAACAAGATTCACAAATTCTAAGTACCATAGTAAAGCCAAGTAACTAAAGAACCATATAGAACCATAGTCACAATAACCTTAGAACCATAGAGCCAATAATCATAAAACCATATTGTTGGTTGGAAAGATGGTCTCATGGTATTTTTGAGGACCCTATTGATACATGAAGTTGCCACTATTGACTTAGATAAAATTAAAAATGAATTTCACCTATCTTGAAATAAAACCAAATTTTAGAATATAACTTAATGATCTCAATACTTTGAATGTTAGATCTTGACTTGTGGGGTAACTCAATAGTTCATTGTGGATACTATTTTATAAAGAGACTTACATGTTTGGAGACTACAAAATAGAGTTAGATTTATGAAATAACAACTTAATGCACATGTTTCACCTTAAATAAGTGCTCTATGATCTAAAATCTAATTAAGTTTATGCATTTTTGAAACACTTTACATAATATGATATGCAATATTTGATGCTCTACTTTTTAAAATTTAAAATTTATAAAAATAAAATATAAAAAGAGAGTGAGAAATAGAAAGACAAATGTTAGAAATCCTAATCTATTTTTTTTTCAAAATTAATAGTAAATCAGCAATAAGATATCAAATAGTTGTCTTGTACTTCGCTAGACCTTATCACAATTACACATAAGTAGTGCAAGCTCCGATGGAAAGTTCATACTACAAAAGGAATTACATAAAATACCTAGGAATGACATAATTTTAGAACATCTTTCATAATTAGAAAACAAGTTTAGGTCACCTAATAATTTTCAAAGTTTTGATAACTTGAATAGATATTTGTACATGCTAACTCATAATAATTGTAGACAAATTTTCATAGCTAGGAAGAAAATCATAAAGTGAATTTAGTAATAATAGTTATTTATTAATATATTCTTCAATTATTAACAATTTAATTCTCCTAAAAATGATAAATTTGATGGTCTTTTATAGACACAAGCACTTAGAAATTAGTTACAAATCAATGGTTGAAATTTAACTTGGATCAATTCGTCTAAATTTAAAATTATAGCATATTTTATTTTCAAGAGTATATTATCAGCTCAAACATATTTCTACGCATCTTTTTAAATGACAAGTTGTCAAGATCTTCAATAGGTCTTCTAAGAAATGAAATCCATAAAGCTAAAACCCCTTTTGACATTATCCCTACAAAATAAAGAAATTGAATTCATCATAAATCAAATATTTTACAAGATAACTTTTTAGATTTTGATAATTTTACTTCAAGTTTAGGTTTAATAGTAATTTTAGTGTTTCTAGTGATTAACTTTATAATTTCTCCCTAAAAATAATAAAATGATTACTCTCATTTATATTTCGTACGTTTTTATTGAAATTCACATTTGTAGTGAAGTTGCATGTGAATATTATTGCTACATGTACTTTAGTACATTTTATTATGTCCTGATACAATTTACAAGAAAATAAACATCATTAGAATATCAACTATATTATTATGTTTAATTAAGAGTTGTTTTTAACTATTTATTTAGCATGACACCCCACCTTCTTAGCACTATCTAAAATTTTAAATTTATATCCGTTGCTTTAAAAAGGGCACACCTTTATCATGGTCGATTCTTTATGAAAATACTAGAAAGGTGGAAAGGCAGGTTGAGCTTTGTTTAAAAACTTTTGAAACTTTAGACTTATCTTTTTAGAGCCTCCAGCTTATAATATCCAATGGATTTTTGGAATAGATAAAAAATCATAACATTTTATTTACATGGATTTTGTCCAGCCACAATCATTACTTTGTGAAACATATCATTAAAGAATGCCTTCAACTTTACCTCTTTTTGGTTGTGGGAATATGATTTGCTATTGAACATTTAAAAGCTAAAGTTGTAAAATATATGCTTACTTTTGTTGGAAATGAGGTTCAAATGAATGTTTAAACAATTTTAATATATTTTTTTTATTCTCTTTATTTTGTAAAATATATGACTTATTTTTATCATTGTTAGATTTTGTATTCGAATTATCATTGGTAGGATTGTAGTGTTGAATTGAATGTAAATGATGTTATGTGTAGTAGTAAATAGTAAATAAGATTTTTATAAAATGTTTTGCGTCTTTTTCCTTGTGAAAAATAATGGTCTTTGTGAAGTTGCGAGATTTTTTGAAGTGAAATTTTTAAAGGTCAATGTCTTGTTTAGTAGGGGTTAATTTTTTGTGAGAAGACTTTATTGCATTAAAATATGTTTGTGGGAAAATTGAAGTGAACAAGACATCTTGGTGAAGTTATAATATTCAATTCATATGAACATCAAATCTCTACAAAAGGAACATGTTTACTTCTTTAAGGTTTGAAAAACAAAGTGTACTAGGCTTTTTCTCAATGATTGAAGTCATGTTTAGTAAGGCCTCAAATTTCTATAAATCATTAATATAGAGTATTTATTGTTATTTCACCCCTTGTGGATTTTACGAGTTTATCATAAGTGTAGTGAAAGTTAGGTTTAGTTAGGGGGTAAACTCCACAAGGTTATTTCTCACTCCCCTTAACTCCTTTTGACAAAATTCCAAAAGAGGCTTAGGATCATTTTGGTTTCTCTAACAAGATATGATGAAATTAAATCATTAAAACCAATCATTTTTAGAATTTGATCAATTTTGGAACAAGAACCTCTTGACTCAACATTAATTTGAAATTGAATCATGTGACAATAGACACTTACAAAAAATAAGAGGCAAAACATTGACCTTTTGGGAAAACCCTAAAATAAGCACATACCTAAAATGACAAGTGGTCCTTATTTTTTAAGAAGCAAAATAAGGCATGTTGTGAGATGCACAACAAACTTGTCTATATGTTTTTGAATGTATTTATCTTATTCATGTAAGGGATTTAACCTCCAAGAGAAAGATACAATAAGAAAACACATAAAATATAGGGTAACTAGATTATGACCATCTTATATTGATCCCATTACTAAATCCCATTCTCAAAAATAATTTATCTTCAAACCATCTACTGTTTTATATGACCTTCAAAATATCCCTACCAAATGTGATAATTTACACTATGCAAAATACTTCACATAAATTAAAAAACTCAAAACACACCAAAAATAATTATAACAAATAAAACTAAAGAATACTATAAGAAAAAATAAGTCAAATCAACTAATAAGATAATAATAAAAAAGCATGAAAAATTATATATAGTAAGATCAAATAAAAATATTTAAAAGAAAAAAAAATCAAACATAAATATGTGGAAATAAAAATGTGATATGTTGACATATGTGTGTGTGAATGCATGAATATTCATGAGATCTAGTATGATTCTATGATTAAATTATGATTTTTAATGATGTGTATTCCTTAGGGATGAAACTAACATCTTGCAACTAGAAGGACTATAACCTACATCAGGATTTCCAATCTCCAACAAAGGGATTGCAAACAGTTGTAGGGGAAAGGTCAAAGACAACAAAGTGTGACTTTTCCAGAAGAGAACGAAGGTGATCGTTTAAGGATCCATCATGAGTCACCACAACATAGCCTTTTCCATCAAATAAGACTAATTGAAGGAGAAGAAGTTTTCTATGAGTGTGACTAACTCATGATGTGACAATCCTCAGGACACGTCTTTGTCATGGTAGTTAACTGTTAGGCACATAGTTCTAACTCAGTTTCTCTTCTTCTGCTTCATAATTATGGTTTTCTATTTCAAGACTAAGTCCTCTCCCTATCTTTGAGAGAGAGTGGATGGATATTTTATGAATTTGTTTTTAGTCCTAGAGGAATAAGACTCCTCTCAGACCCTAATATATTGGGATATGTTGTTGAGGAGAAAATCTAGTTGTTGGTTACTAGTAATTGTTGATCATTGTTTTCTAGTTGATTAGTTATTTTCCTATTACCAATTGCAGCAATAAATATGTATTGTTGAATAATAAATCTTTAGTAGATTCTTGTTAGATTGTATATAAGAGTTCAAATTTTTTATGCAATAATAGGAGTTAGTTCAACATCATGATTTTTTGATTAAGTAGTGAGAGTGATATTTTTTTGTGGAAGCATCAACTCAAGCAAGGGCCACTTGAGGTACTGCTAATCCACTCTATTTCCTATTATTAGATTACTTAATGCATTATTGAATTTAGTTAAGGTAATTTCCAATTACATGTATGTGGAATTCATGAATGAGATTCTATAGTTTGTATTAAATTTTGTAGCTTCATTTTTGTTGCTTACTCTGGAGAAATTAGTTACTGTTCAGTTTTAGTAGTTAAAAATTATAGTCTTGAGTGATAGGTACCCATAGCATAAGATAGTAGTTTATATTTATTTCCCTTGTTTTACGAATTAGCATTTGATTTTGTTTTCTAGCTTTTCTAATTTTTTGTACATGTGTAATCACCTATACTCCATTGACATAGGACATGTTTAGGATCCATAAATGCATATATTATGCCAACATTGTCTAAAGTTTATGAGTACCTAGTTGATAATTAAATGAAGCCTTTTTTGTGTGAAAGATGAACTATTCAATTAGGAATCCATCCTTTGAGTTGTGTGTCTACTTAGTAGCACCAAGTTAATCAAACATTAACACCTTATGTAAGATTGTTTTATTATTTTATGGTAGTTTTAGAAGCCTTCTTAAGTCTTATATTGAGTTGTATTAATATACTTGTTTCTACTTGATTAACATAAGCTCAATATCTTTGGTAGTGGATTTTTTTTAAAAGGGTTTCTCAATTATATATTTTGTGTCATATGTATTTGCTAATTTCTTGTTGTTGTAGTAAATATTCATCCATGTTCTATTTAAATTTTAATGGTTAATCACATATACCTATAATAAATTTAATTATATTTGTACACTTTAATTTGATGCTTTCATTTTTTTGTTCACCAATTTACTCAACAACACTATGGTCTAAAACCATGTATAACCAAATAAGGTGGTATCAAACCACATAGAATCATATTATGTCATCTCAAGCCACACATAACCAATAAAGTGGTCTTAAACCAAATAGAATGTGACACCATAATATGTAACAAAAATATAGTACAACTAGTCCTCTACATCACAATAGACACAAATAAATCAATATACAATAAATAAAATTATTACTATGAATACAGAATGCATCTCATACTACAACCTACTGTCAACATAAAATATAGACCAAATAAATATTTCAAATGTAA
The DNA here is from genome assembly GCA_007258455.2 of Sequoia sempervirens. Lineage (NCBI taxonomy): Eukaryota > Viridiplantae > Streptophyta > Pinopsida > Cupressales > Cupressaceae > Sequoia > Sequoia sempervirens. The sequence goes on from VDFB02271358.1 coordinate 507,527,892, forward strand.
TATAACAGCTTGAATCTATATCAAATGTGACCTTAGTTAGAGCAAGAAATCAAAAAACATAAATGAATGAACAAATAAAAAGTTGCCCAAAATATTGATTCAGGTTGTACTATGCAAGTAGATTTGCTAAAAAATGATTGAACTATGGTACTCACATTGATAGCATGATGATATATGAATTTAGGATTCCAAAAATGGTTCATGGATAGTGGATTTATAGGTTTCCAATAAGGGAGATCAATGTGGAGATCTAATGATGGATGGATGGCTTAGATCAAGTTGGTTAAGTGGTTAAGAGAAGGAGGGTGAAGAGTAATGGGGAGTTATTAAATTTGAAATTGATTTTTGGGAGATAGTTGGAAATTGGTTATGGGGTGGAGAGGAGAAAAGGGGATTTTTATTTTATTTTATTGAATTTCGGGTTGTTATAGGTGAATTTAATGAAATTCATTAATTAAATTTATGTGGAAGGGAACATGAAATAGGAATTAGGACTTAGGAAAGTGGGTTAGGACCTAGAGAAAAATATGAGAAATTAGGGGAAAATTATGATAAATAAGGATAAAGTCACAATAATGAATTAATCAAATTTAGGCAGTAATCAAGACCTCAAGGTATAAGGGATAATTTTTTTAGGAGTTGGAAAATCAAGGCAAGTAATTTTCAGGTGTTTACATTTCCCCCTCTTTGAGATGATATCATGATTGGAAGAAGTAATTCCATTTCAAAGAAGAGTGAAAATATAGATGTAGGATGCAGCTTATAAAAAAGGAGGATAGGATGATACCCCCTCAAAAGAATAAGGGAGATCCAAAATAACCTAAGTAGGCCCTCAAAAAACAAGGATACAATAGAACACTATGAAAAATGGTGTGAGTAACTTGGTTTTTGATATAGCATATGATATTATGCACCAAGGTATCAAGAATAGGGTGACGATGTGTCAAATGTGTAAAGGGCTAACTTGCAAACATAGTAAACATGAGGATGCCCCAATGCAATATAAGGTTATTAAAAACCTTGGTGGGTGCAATGTGAGACAACCAAAAAACACAACACACTAAAAGATAAGATCATGATCTGATTGAAACTAAGGATCATGGTGACCTTGAGAAGATGTGAAAATAGATGAAAAAAAGGTAAGATCATGCCCCGATTGACACCAGGGATCATGGTGATTCTTGCCAAAATTTTGAGAAAGATTAGGAATGATGAAAAATGGAGATTATGATGAAGCTTGCTATGGAAAACAATATATATATTGTGAAGGAAAAAAGGATTAATGAGTAGATAAATGACATCAAGTCAGATGATTCAAATGATTGATGTTATCGAAGTTATTAAAAGAGAAAAGTTTAAATGTGTTTAATGTCGTGTTCCCAAGAGCTATGTGTTAGGTTACTAACTATCACTATACTTGCAAGTACATAAAGGTGCAAACAAATAAAAGCTACTTCTCTAATACAAGAAGGAGCAAAAGGGAAGGCACAAAGATCAATTTTTACAGTAAGGAACATCATTTTCCCTTAGAATAATACAAGGCTTAATGGATAATGAAGTGGATAAATTGTAATGGTAATGATAAAGGGATAACAAGAAGAACTAAAATATGGAAAATGATATGACATGCTAAGGAAATGTCACAAAGAGGACCTAAAGGATAATGGAGTCTAGCTCTACACATGGTGCCTACGAGCAAGATTTAACCATAGTACATTTCTAAGGAACCATAAGAAGTGGTTTTTAGAAGAGAACAATTTTTCTCTTAACTATTTGTTTTTTAATTTCTCTTTTTTTATGTTTTTTCTTTGTTTTATTTTGTTGGGGATACTTTGCAAGCTAAGCATAGAATAATTTTAGATGAGTGACGTTCAAAGGCTCATCTATTTTTTGTCCATCTAGAGTAGTCAAGTAGTATGTACCCAATCCATATTTGGTAACAATGAAATAGGGACCTTACCAATTAGGCTAAAATTTACCTTTCTTATCACAATGTTGGGAATTTTTATAATTTTCTTTCAAGACTAGATCACCAATTTTAAATTCCTGACTTGTGATTTTCTTATTGTAGCTTCTATAAAGATGATTCTAATAATCTTGTAAGTGATTCAATGCATGGAGGTGTCACTTATCAATAATATGAAGGATGAATCTTTCCAAAAAGATCAAGGAATCATCAAGAGAAAGGCCAAGGATTAGTTATAGGCTATAAAGCTTATGAAGGTGCCTAAATCAATTCTTCATATTTTTGCTAGGCTAGACACCATTTGATGTATTGGCACACATCATGTTTTATATTGGGCCAATAATAACCTTTTCTTAGAATATTCTTAGCTAATATCATACCACTATCATGGGCACCACATATACTTTCATGAGCCTCTGCTATATTTAGACACCACATTAAGGAACCATCAAAGCCTCTTCAATATAATGTAATACCAAGGATAGTGCAATAGGATGCACATTGAATGAATGTTTTTTATTGGGTATGAGAGAGGTTTTGTGGCAAGTTTTTATCATGATGATTAATTATGACACATTTATGGGGTCATTTTAATCCTCATCATTTAATTTATCAATCCAAGGTAGTGTCCATGGCTATCTGCAAGAGAGAAAGTAGAAAACTTGTCCGACAGTCTATTCTACAGTCTATTCTACTTGCAGAAATAAATCTTATTTGCATGAAAGGAAAGTTTCATAAAAGGGAACTAATCTAAAAAAAACTTGCAAGAATTTAAAAGGCTAAACTACTTCACACTTGATGGAAATGAAAATCTTTCTTGGATTTAAATTTAATCTAGAAATCTCGAATTACATTGCTAGAAAATGAAACTAGATCTATCCTATTTCCTCAGGCTGAAACAAGCCTTTCTAATCCCCTCCCTTTGATCAAATGATTACATTGTATTTATAGAATTCATATTCTATATCTATCCAACCAATCCACTAAGAATTTGGATCCAAGATCCTATTTTTGAGTGGTTGTTTACAAAACTCAAAGAAAACTAAAGTTGTTGTCCTCCATTAGGCCACTTTTGTCTTAGTCATTTTCTGATGCGTATTGTTCCTTACTTGCTACAAATCATGCCAAATTATCAAAATGGTTTTTATATCTTCAAATCTACTTCTATATCATTTTGAAGTTGTGAATTTTGTTAAGAAACGAGAGAGATATCATTGTTTTATTGAGACTGCATTTTTCACAATTTTTGGGCGCTTCATTTTTAGGGAACCTTCAGTTCTCCACGTGAATGAAGGTATTTTTCTCCTTTTTTCTTGCCCAAATAATTTCTCATTAGCATGAATAAAATGCTATAATCATGCATCAACATTTGAGTGATGTGGTAACTTGAGTTATTTTTGGTGGAAGAAGGAAGCATGAAATTTAATAACTGTGAGAGATCTTTGAACTCAACATGAAACAAATACTCATCCCATTAATTTAGTAATTACTGATGCTTCATGATTTTGCATGAATGTAGGAGTGTGATGGGAGTCTTCTATATCTCCTCATTATTTCTTCAAAGCCTTCTAAAGCTTTCAAGAGTTAATTGCCTCAAGTGTGTAGAGCTCTCTGTTGCAAGTGTCTATGAAGCTTCTTCTTACCATGAGTTATTTAATAACTCATTTATCTGCAATATATCATTTTAAACACTTCATGGAGACATATTAGAGGAAATTTGGATCACATAGATTACCAAAACTAAACCAAACATTTACTTTATATTTTACTTTAAACAAGCTAAAGAACTTTCAATCATTACTCAAATCCACTTTAGCACTAATGCATTAAGAAGAAATAGATGATTTTCTTTGATAAAATATGAGACAATTTATGGTCTCATCACACATTGCATTGCATCACCTCCAATTCCCTAGTTTCAATATGGGTATCTACCACACACTTCACCTAAATAGTCTCTTGAACCATACCCATAACCTTCTGCAACACCTGTTGGACCACCATCTTCCGATCCTAAAAAATCCTCTGATTCCTTTCTAGCCAAGTTTTACAAAGGATACATGAGGGCCCAATACTCCAATACACCTAAAGAAAAAAATTCATTGCAGGTTGTCTCCCCATGCTCCTCCAAAACTCAACTATAGATGAAGAATGCAAGCATTCTTGTTTCTAGACCCCCACCATTTGTGCCAAATGAACCAAACATAAGAGAATTAAAAGAATAAATATGAAGAGGATTCTTCATTGTTACCACAAAGAACACAAATTGATAGACATTGAAATTCCCTCTTTCTCAAATTCTCCCAAGTAAGACATTGATCCAGAGAAACTAACCAAAGAAAGAAGTTGCATTTAAGTCATTCAAACTTGTCCCCAAAATTCTTTCACAAAGGGAATTTCTCCCCTTTGTATTTCTACTGATCCAGAACTTGATACCTAGTAGCCATTGAGTACACCCCCTTAGGATCAGGACTCCAAGTCAAAAAATTAGTCAATATCAATGAGTTGCAAGCTTTTCCTACTAAAATCTGAGATAGCTCCTTACAATTCTTTGTTAAACCTCCTAGTGGCCAAACTTGAGAATCCTTCCACTTAAACACCTCCACATGTCCCAATCTCTCACTAAATTTAAAATATTCCACCCTATTCCATCCAAACTTCAAGAAGCTATGACATAAATATTGAAGGTGCAAATACATGGTCATTATTAGGGGGAAGCCACCCCAAGAATCAAAGTAGAAGAGATCCCTAGAGCCCCTATTGCATATCCCAAACAAACCTTGCTTGATTAAATTAGCACCTCTCTTGAGAGTGTCCCAAATCATAGACCCCCTTCCAACCAGGCCATATCTTGGTATATCCTCCCTTTCTACTCCTCAAAAATACTTAGAAGCAAGGATCCTAGCCCAAGCTTGATCTTGGTTTGTGAACCACCTCTAGTAAATCTTAGCAACCAATACCTCACTGGTAAGCACATATTTTCATAGTCTAAGCCCCCCTCCTATTTTGTCTTGCATACATTCTCCCACTTCACCAAACTCCACTTTGTTGAGGCCATATTCCTCGACCATAGAAATTGTCTAAAGAGGGTATCCAATTACTCAATGAAGCTTAAGGGAGAAACTTGCACCATGCATTTGTAAATAGGAAACACTTGAACCACTAATTTCAACAACACCCTGTTGGTAAAGGAAAGCCACTTGATAGTCCAACAATTTATTTTACCCCTAAACTTATCAAGCACATTCAACCAAGTCTCCCTAAGCATAGAACTAGTTGAAAGAGGAATACCCAAATACACAAGGAGAAGGGAACCAATTTGAAACTTGAGAATCTAAGCTATTCTAGACTGAATAAGAGGGGAGGTATTGAAAAAATATAGAGGATTTGGATTCATTTATCCTTTTCCCTGAGGAAACTAGATAAATTTCCAACACATACTTGCAGTTGCTTTCTTCACTGATCTTGGCAACCCCCAACAAGGTTGTATCATCCAAAAACTATAAATGAGATTGAGAGAGAAGGCCTACCCCCCATTGCCATCCTTGTATAAGCCCAAGATTAACTTTCTCTTTTAAAAATCATCCCAATCCCTCAGCTATTATAATAAGTAAGGAGATAGGGGGTCTCCTTGCTAAAGGCCCCAAGAGGCCCCCAAAAAGGCATAAGGATCATTGCTAATAATAACCGAATAGGAAGTGGAAGTAACACAACTCATCACCCAACTGAGCTAGTCATTTCCAAACCCAAAATTAGTGAACACCTTTTGTTAAGCAATAACTCTATTAAGAAATAACTCTGTTAAGCAATGACTTAATTCTTTCTGCAATTAACTTAGAAATGATCTTATACACCATATTATAGAGATAAATTGGCCTAACCAGATCCAAAGAATTGGCACCCTCACTCTTAGGAATAAGCACCAAAAAATAGCATTCATAGTGTTGATGGGAAAAAGTAACACAACAACGTTAAAACAAAATATTTCTACTCTATTTCTCCTAAAAAAGACATGATCTAAAACCACCTATCTTCCAAGGTCTTTGTAGTTGGTTCTCAACTGTGTTTTTATCCTTCAGTGGTCCATGCAACCATAATATTCAAGGGGCCTACTGGTAAACGAATACAAACTAGATGGTACAAAGCAATTTAACATTGGGGGGGGAGGGTTAAATAAATAACAAAAGATATATCAAAGCCTAGGACAATAAAGCATGAACACAAATTTATTTTAATTCATACATGCAATTCTTATAATGAGGGTTTTCCTAATTAACCAAAACCATAGAATAACATAATTCATGAAATAATCCATGACATTGCATCCATTCACAGTGCATATTTAGAGCATACAACCATTCATCATCACTTTTTTTAAAACCTTTTCAATAACAAAATACCACAAGCTCATTACCAAAATTAATAGATCAACAAATATCAAGAAATTTCATCCACATATAATGCAACAAAATGGTTTCAAATTTAGATTCTTCTATTTATTTTCATCAAATAAGAAACATTTATGCACAACAAAGCTCATTGGCATACGAATAAACATTGTTTATCAACATCATCGTTAAACTAACAAACTTTTTGAAATAGAACTAATTGCATTAAAACTATAAAACTGTTTAAGTATCTTGCATAAAATTTGTAAAAACTTGTAAACTGTATCTAATCTCCTTTAGGCAACCAATCTGACTTCAATTAGCCAACCTTTACAATGAGGAGAGAATTCCAAAACATAGACAAAATTATCGCCAATTTCTCCTATCAAAAAATCAAGATCCACAATTATAGGGACACCCAATTAACTCCAAGTGTTTATCCCTGATGAAACTGTAAGTGCTGAAAGGGTACGCCTTGTGTCCACATAACCAAAATCTAAATAATATTTTTTCCTTTGTCCTTTGTTGATCACCATGCTTTATCTTTGACTCACCAAAAACTGATTTGGAGTCATCCATCTGCTCAAAACTAACATGGAAATGTTGTTGTCCCAAAAAGGCGCTTGACCTACTTACCCTCCTCATGAGGAATCTTGTGATACTCATCATAATTGGAGAAAATCTACTTCAACGTATCAAATCAAGTTCATCAACCTAGTCAACTTTAAACTTTGAGTCTTCAAACTTCTTCTCTATTGTACAACAACAATTTCCCTTAGCTGACCAATGTTTGTGATTGCCTAGCGTATGTCACATCTGATGTCTAGCAGCCTATCCATAAGCGTTAACTCAAAAATATCTCCTTATTTCATTATTTTATCATGTCTTACCTCCCAAGCATCTTTTATTTCCCCCAATGATTCAAGTCTCTAATCCGGAGGTAAAGTTTTATCAATGAGTTTTGAAACAATCTCCTCAAAGATACTTCCATGTTCCCATATCTCATGAATGCCTTTGAGCATGGCTATTCTTTTTTCAATGAGATTATGTGTTTTGAAAACAATCACATTAATAGAATTTGAAACATATTCAGGGCTCTCATCACCCAAAATCTGTGATTGGACCAACTCTTCATCGAAAATTTTAGCAATCACCTTTAGTTTTCCCAAGTACTGCCTGAGCTTCTCTTCCTCTTCCCACCATTTCCTTATAAATTCTTCTATCTTTTTGACTAGGGTAAGACCTGTAACATAGTGTCTAAAACCTTCATCCAGATGCCTATCCATATCAGACCTAAAAATATTGAACCAATTATCAAACCATGTGGCCTTCTTTTTCATTTCACTCAAACCATCCACCTCTTTGCAAATCATCAAAATAGGGATCTCCGATGGTGTAGGTTGCTCAGGAGTAGATGAAATTAACTCCTTCAAAAAAAAAATCATCTTTCCTACTTCTACCTTAAGCTTATCTTTAGCTTGCTTATCCTTGATTAACCTTGACTTGGTGGTGGTGGCAATAATATCGATCAGGTTTATTTGTTGATTCCTTGTGTGTTTCTCTAGATTAACAATGCTTATCTGATAATCCTCAACTTGCAATTCTCTATTATCCTTGTCAACAATAGGAGTAGCAATTTTTGCTATCAAATCTCACTCATCGATCAACTTTGTGGAATGCATAGCACGAGGTTTCTTCCTTGATTTTACTTTGTCAATATCCACTACCATCTCATCCCACATCGCTGGCTGAGCTTGCACTTTCTACCTCTTTTCTAAATTCAGCTTGAGCCAAGTGGGAGAAGCCGACTGAGTAGTGACTTATTGAACACTGGAAGGTGTCAAGGACAGAGGTGTAGAAGAAATTACCTCAACGGTTTGTTGAGAAGGAGCCTTTTGTTGATCCTCTTGTTCTTTATGTAACCTTTCCTGCTCCATTCTCTCATTTCGGCCCTTATTTCTTCTATCTTTTTCATTTATTCTTCCTTTTGTGCAACTTGCTCTTCATCTTTCAACCTTTGTTGTTCTAACTCATTTGCACGGAGATCTTCCTCTACTGCCTTGTCTTGTTCAACCTTCTTTCGTTGTTCCAGTTCATGTTCAAGAGCCTCTTCTTCTACTTTCCTTTCTGCCTCAACATCTTCCTTTTCTCGGGCAAGCTCTTCAATTTTCTTTCTTTGTTCTTCCTCCTCTTGAGCCAATTGTTCAACAACTAACCTTTGGACACTTTCCATTATTTCCTCTAGCTCCTTTATAGTCAAAACTTCATTCAATCCCAATTCCTCACTGTATGGGATCCCAAGTTCAAATCCAGTTTATTCCTCTCCAAGTTCCTCCTCAACCTTCTTTAGAAATTCTTCCCATTCGGGCCTTTCTCCTTCCTGAGATGAAGTTCTTTCAGAGTTTGAAGAAATAGATGATTTTGTTACATCAATCATAGGGGGTCTCCCCTCTTCAACAATTGTTGTTCCTAACATTGATGGCACAATAGGAATAATATCCTTGGTTCGTGGAGGGATAGTAGAAGGTGATTGTTTAGAAACTTCTTCCCCAGGATGCACAAGAGCTAAGGGTGTGGAACCCAAACCTGAAGTAACCCTAGCAGCAACTACCTCAAAAGTAACTTTTTCCTTCTACAAAGCATCATCAATTTGTTGCAAAAAAACTTCACTTTCTATTGAGGGAGGCTCTTCTGTGGCTGTCTCCACTATTGCAACACCCTTCTTTAATCTCTTATATTTTTTTGTTTTTGTGGAGGAAGTAGGTTCACTGCTAGAACCTCTTTTCTTTGAATCCTTAACTCTTGGTTGCTTCAACTGAAGATTAATCCATATCAAAATTTTGTTGAACACTCCCCATGATATCTTATGAATTTTAGTTTCCTCTTTTTTTTCCCAATTGATGGGCTCCAAATCCTTAGTGGCTACTTTATCCATTTCATATATGGGATCAACTGTGATCCCATCATCAGTAGCGCCTTTCAGAATATCCATTTTAACCTCAAAATATCTCATTTGGGGAATTGTTAATCTTTCATACCCCTTTTTTCTCACTTCAAACTGATCCTATAGATTGGCTCAAAAGTCCTCAAGAAGTGGTTGATAATGCGGAAATTGAGAAGCATACAACCCATACATTTTTCTCCTTGGATCAAATAATTTCCTGTAAGTATGCTGCTAGAAATTCATGGACTGAAATTCCTTTGTTGTTGTCTTATCCATTATTGAAGAGGAACAAGAATAAAATTACAACTGCATTGGGAAAGAATGACAAACAATCTTATGTTGTATGGAAAATTTGGCATTTACCTCAGCAGCTTGTCGAGCAAACTCCATTAAGACCCATCTATCCCCACAACACCTTGGAAATTTAAAAGGGTGACCATCATAATCAAAAAATATGAAATAAGTGGACTTGGGGTATTGAATAAACCAATATCCCTATTCTTGAATGAATTCCATAGCCTTTCGTGACAATCTAAAACCAATGTCACCTATGAGCTAATTGATAGCAACATATAAAAATGCATCGTTGACTCTTTTTTTGCCTCCTTAAACTCTAGTTGGCTATAATATTCCCAGACCTTCTTTTGATCTGGGCCATCATCCATTGACCCTTTAGTATTTAACCCAGGAAACTGTCGCATCCTTGTAGCACAATATATGACATATGAAGACATAAAATTTCTTGGTTTTTGCTACTTTCAACAGTTGGTTATGTATATTATCATAAATCATCTGTTCCAATCTAGAAATTGCTTCCCTTCTAGAATTAGTTGGATGAATGAGAACATCCAGTGCTCTAAAACATGGGAATTTTTTTTTTCAAATACCTTGGCCAGAAATGTAATCATGTCTCCTATATCCTTAGAAAAGTTTGACCTCTTAGGATTAGTTGGAAACTTCTTCAGTGACTTCTCTTTCTTTAGCCATCGTTTGTTGATAATTTTCTTGTTTCCTTCCACATCCTTTAACCAGATATCAAGTTCTTGATCCTCAGTCATGATCTTGAGATTGGGATAAAGAAGAAGGTCAAAAACATGGCTGATCATTGTTGGGGTTAGATCAATTATTACATTGCCTTGTGCATCAATGCACTACCTTTGAATAGGATTGTATGTTTGCGCAACAGTTAGAATAAACTCAGGACATTGTACAATAATAGGAAAACTTGCCACATGAGCTAGCCCGGACTCTGCAATCCTCCTTGCCCTTGGGGCAGCATCTTTTGAAAAGGTATTTGTGTGAAACCACTCTAAATCAATGTGTCCCACCAGTGTATCAGTGATATTCATGACCTTGGACCCAAACTTAGATGGTACTGGGTTCCCTTGGAATTTGTACTTCATTGTAAGAGGCACTTGTTCTAGTTTTAACCTCTTTGGCCTTGTTCCCTTAGACATTCCTTCAGTGGGCTCCTCTTCCTCTAAGTCAAACATTTGTTAATTATCCTGCACTATTGACCATTATCAGATAAAATAAAAGACATATGAAGAGAAATTTAACACAAGAATTCATATTATATCAACATTAGATCAAGCTAAAATCTGATCCAACAAGCTAATTAATCATTTTCGGGTTTTGAGTTCAGGACATAACCAAGAACCTACCCATTTTAAGCACAAAATTGTAGTCTATCAGAAGTTAGGATCGAGTAGTGACTTGGCATCTATACCTATGTTAATGAAGAAATTTAGTGCAATTCCATGGTCTGATTCTGTAGTGTTAAGGAATTGGGATCAGTTCTTCACCAGAGAACAACACTTTAACCAATGAAGTCAATGAAGAGGATTTTCTAAGTTCTGATCCCGATGTTGAATCAAAAGTTGAGATCAGATCAAGATTCAAAACCAAACCTTCAGTGAGAACAAGTGTAAGTAGCTTCCCAAGTTCCGATCCTGACAAGATATCGAGAACTGGGACCAGGACTTCATAATGCACCAGAGCTTAAATATGCAAGGTGAGAATAGGTCAAACTTGAGTTCCAATCTCGATAAGATATCAGGAATGGGGATCAAGAATTAGTCAGGTCATGGTACTTAATAACGTAGCCAAGGTTTGGTGTCAACTCAACTTCTGATCCCAATGGTAATGTGGGGATTGAAATTAGGACTTGGAATAGTACTTTTTCAAAACCCTTTAACATTCCATGGTACCAATCTGATACCCAACCCTGGTGTAACATCAAAAGTCAAGATCAAACAAGTGAAGGAACCTAGACTCTAACAATGGTAAACCCTAAGTGGAGTTTTGATTCCCGACTCCAAAATACATGCGAGAATCGAGAATAAAAAAGAAACAATTAATGAAGACAAAAGTATATATAACAATATCTCCAAATGGTGCCTTTGGGATCAGATAATTGCTTTAGACCAAGATTTTTTTTGAAATGGTTAGAATTTCAAATTTAGCATTTCAAACACCTTCCGACCCGATAGTACAGAAAAACCATAGAAAACTAGGGCACAATGAGACAGACAATCCTGCAAACAGAAAGCAAAACAAATAATACAAGAAAAATTAAAAAACACCCAATGAACCAAAGGGTTCAAGAATGGAGAAAAAAATGAAATGAAACAAACCAAGAGCAAGTGAGGAAAGAAATCAAAAACAACAAACACCCAAAGAAAATGCAAACAAAATGAAAACAAGGAAGGAAAATGCAAGCAAAACACCCACCTCCAAATGCAACTAGGAATTCTGATAGCACAACGACAAATTGAAGCACCTCCTCAAACCCTAGCTCAGTGTCACTCTTGCTCACTTTTTCAAACTATACAAGGCAAAAAGGATGGAATTCGAGGAGCAGTAGAATAAAAACTCGTTCACGCATGCAAATAGTTAAACATTAAATGTGGTTCGGTTAGACCTTGGGATCAGGGTGAACATCATAAATGTGGGGTTGCAAGAATGAAGATAAGCGGGGGTCGAGATTGAGACATGGAATGAGACTGATCTTTCAAAAAGTGCAAAGTTCAATCGATAGTTCGTGGTCTAAAACCCGACAAAAAGACAAGACAAAGTGAGGGGTGGAATCGGGTCGAGAGATGAAACCAAATTTTTTGAAAGGTTTTGAGTGCAAGTCATGGTCCGAAGTCCGATCCCAAAAAAACACAAAGAGAGTCAAAAGTCAAGATCGGGATGGAAATAAAAATAAGAACTTTGAAAAGTTCTAGGTTCCATTTCTGGTCGGGTGCCCAACTCTGACACAATAAAAACACACAAGGAAAAAAGGTGAAAGTTGGGATCGAGAGAGAACCAAGGACTTACACCTTGAAGGGTGCAAGGTAACGGTTCCAATCCAAAACCTGACTCTAACACAAAAGTAAAAATATAATGCAAAGTGCGGGGATTAGGATCGAGACATGGAACGAAACTTATACCTCGAAAAGTAACAAGTGTTAGTGTTAGTCCAAAGCCTGAACTTGAAAAACAAGGAAAAACAGGACTTAGGAGAAAAAAGAAACAACTCCTAAGACTCAAACAAGAACACAAAGGGAAAAAGAAACAAAATGGGGACCCATTTTGACTAAAACAAAATGGGGTTGTTATGCAAGGCACAACACATAGCTCTCAACATCTGCTTGTTCCTTATAGATTCTTGCACAACCACCAATAAGTTATATATGATAATCTCCTAGAATTATTGAAAAAAATATATATTGGAAAACCATCTAGTTTAGGGGCCTTCCCTTTTTTTATTTGAAAGACAATTACTTCTAGCTCATCAAGAGATATAGGGATGCAAAGAAACTTGTTCATATCACTAGAAACCATTGAGGGAATGTAATTCAAAATAAGATTATTCTCCTTAACCCCCTAGGGAGGCTCCTCCTTGAATAGAGATGGATAGTATTGGGTAGCCTCATTTGAGATATCTTGAAATGAAGAAATTTGGATCCCTTGGGATAACACAATTGAAGATATCAAGTTCCCATGCCTTCTGTCTTTAACAAAGTTAAAGAAAAAGTAGTGTTCTTGTTTTCCTCATGAAGCCAATCAATCCTAGACTTTTGTTTCCAATAAATCTCCTCACATAGCTCCCATTCTACTTCAAACTCCCTCAAAGCATCACCTTCTTCTCTAAGGGATCCCTTTGTAAGCCCGTGATCTCATATTTGTCTAGTGATGGCATCCATCCAATTCTAGGCAGTCAATTTTGTTGAAAAAATAATCCCAAAACCCTATATATTCCATTTCTTAAGCTAAAACTTTAAAAATTGAAGTCTGCTAACAAAAGAGTACATGAATTTCCCATGATCAAGCTTACCTTGCCACCACCAACCTTTCACAAGATCTAGCAAAGATGACTCTCTAAGCCACATAAGTTGTAACTTAAAGGAAGGATTCTTAATGGCACTAAACATTGATGTTGAAAGTTTGATAGGTCAATGATCAAAGCCCCTCCAATACAAAATCTTTGAATGGGCCATCCATCTATTGCCAATCCAAAATCTATAAATCAAGAATCTATCTAATCTCTCCAAAATGGATTCCACCCCATATCTCCTATTGCTCAAATTAAACACCCCATTACCCAGATCAATGTCTACTAGGTTCAGAGATCAAATATCATCCATGAAAAATGAGGAGGAAGGCTCAATATTTTCCACTCCCCCCCAATTTTACTCTAGACTAATAGTAGTATTAGTCTCTAGCCACAATCCATGGAAGTAAAGGAGCTAGAGACCTTACATACTGAATATGAGACCATAGAATTTTTTTTCTAAGGATTTCTATTAAAGCATAGACATTGGAGAGGAAGAAAATTTCCCTAAAATCAAAGCTAGATGCAGCCATGATCATAGACTATCTACTAGAAGCCCAACATAGGGTAAAAACCTTCTATGAACCTCTCAAAGGCACACAATCCCTCCAACCCTTCCTTGTGCATGAATATACTGACTCTAGCCTCTCCTCCATAGCTTGGAAGCTATGTTGAACATTTCTTCCAAAGACACCTTAGATTCCTAAATAAACAAAACATTAGGAGAATGCACTCTAATTAACTCATGAACAACCTTTTGTCTCAGGGTATTGTTCAATCTTGTTAGAAGATTAATCTTTACTTGGTAAGGATTATTCTTTAATTGTAATTATTTATTAACTTGTAGGAATATTCCAAAGGAATCCCTACAAGTCTTTTGTCTTTTTTTGTCATCTCACACATGTGTGAGGATGGCTTATTTTTAATTCCTTTATTAAGGAATATTTGTAACCACCTCCTTAAGAGGTGACACTTTGCACACACATAGATGAATGGTGGCATTCATTGAGTTGGGAGTTACAGTTAACTCCTTCTTCTCACCTCTACTTATTGAGGTGCCTCTCCTCTCATTCTTCAAGATTCAAGCAAGCAAGCTAAGGCTGAAGCTCTCTCTCTCTCTTTGTATTATTCTTTAGGCATTTTTCCTCCATTCATAATATTGGGGTTTTTTCTTGTTTTTGCCCCTTAACAAATTCTTGTGTCTCTCTTGCTTTGGTGGTGCTTGGTTTTTCTACTTCAATCTATTTGGTAATATCTTTCCTTCAAACAATTTCTCATTTATTAGTTCTTTCCATTGCTCTTTTCTTTTTCCTTTCAAATCCCCTTACATTCCATCAAAGTATGATCATTTTTGTGGGTTAGAAAAATGGAGTCAATAGGCTTAATTGACCCTGACTCCACCAAGTTCTCTCCATTAATTTGATTTTATCTTGGTCCTTCTTCCTTCCACTTTGAGAGGCTTCTCCGACACCCCCTTTTTGGAGCTCTACTACAATCTTAATGTTGACATACTTTTATTGCCTTTATCGAGAGCAAAAATTGCCACCTCTAGGCCCATATCCGAAGTCTATTGAGTTGGTTCCTCAACCAAAACTAAACTCCCTAAAGGATCCAACTCATATTGGACACTAGGAACCTAATCAGTATCCATCTAAGATGCAAAATACTCCACCAACCGCTTGTTCTAACTAGCATCCTCCTTGGAATGCATTTGTTCAACCTCCACATTGACTACCCCCAAAAGTTCTCTTTTTGGGCTCCCTTCATTACCATCATAGTTTTCCAAGGCCTTAGAGTAGTTATAGGACTCATCCCCTTGTCTATCTTTAAGAGACTACTTTTGGCCCCTACCCCTAATATGGGACTTCACTGGGGAAAAACCCTCTTCATTTGCACCCCTCTTTTTCATAGGGGCTTTCCCTTTATCCTTCACAAGCTTTGAGTGAGATGACACCTTGTTTAAAGCTCCATTGGTTTCCTTCCCCGAGGAGTTAATTTTAGGACATTTCTATTGCAAATGTCTATATACATGATAAATCTAGCATTGAAATGGAAGAGCTTCATAGTCAAGTTGTTGAACCCATGAAGTGTCTCCAACTCAAATTTCCAATGAATCTGGCAGAGGTTTAATCAAATCAATTTTAATACAAATATAGGCATAATATATTACATTGTTATCCAACATCTATTGTGATGGGCCAACTGGCTTGCCCAATAGCAAAGCAATCATGTGCAAAATTTCATTCCTCCAAAACTCTAACGGGAGCCACAGGAGCCTAACCCACACAGGAACCCGTGATGGGAGCTCCTTAGAAGGGTTGAACCCAATATGCCAAGGCTTAATAAAAAGTCCCACCTATTTGTAAAAGTATGGACCCCCTTCATAGGCCTTGTTGTGATCTACTAGGCATGAGAACACCACTATGAAATAATTGTTAGTAGCCAACATCACCTCAATGTCACCTTTTGGGTTCCATGTTTGGTGAGTCCATGATTCTAATAGCGGGAGAAAAACTTGAGTCCACATAAACTTGCAAATTAGAGTGTGATTAATTAGGTAATTGACATCCTCTACTATAGAACCCGGTTGGATCACCAACATGGGTTGATCAACACTTCTTTCAAGGTATCCACTCACTTTCTAGAACTAAGATCCACCATTTTGGATATGACCTTCTCCGCCCGAGGTTTTGCTCAAAAATTTGACAACATTTACATGAACTAAAGGGGAGGGTTTACTCTCAACCAATATTTTTGAAAATGACATATTTTAAAAAATACTCGGGACCCCACCTAAGGTCATTTCCAAAAACAAAGAAATAAAAATGGAGAGCAAGAAACAAACCCCACACCCAACACACTATCCACACCCCCTTAAAAACCCAAACTACACCTCATAACCTACAACACCATGGCCCATCGACCTTTCGCTTGTGTCACACACTGCTCACACATCCTCAAAGAGGCACGACTAGGGCCTGCAAGCCCTAGCATGTGTTGAACCAGTCAGATCACTGCCCAAACATCATTCTTAATTATTCATGATCATTTAATTAAATAATTCTTGTCCAATTAAATTGATCTAATTTAAAATTTTAAAATAAATCATTTTTTAATTACTTATAGATAAAACAAATCATTTTCCATAAATAATCATTCTCCACCTAATATTCTCATATTATTTATAAATCAATTAATTTAATCCTGAATTTCCACCTCATTTAGTTAAATTATTTAAATTTAGTGGACTCAATCATGCAACTAGTTAATTTATTCATTCTATTAGTTAACTTATTCATACAATCAATCATCTCATTCATCTAATCCTTATGTAATTATTTAACTTATTTGTGAAATTATTCAACACATTCATCTAATTCTCATGCAATTAGTTAACTTCTCCTAACTCATTCATCAACTTAGTTAACTCAAAAATCATAAATTAATTAATTAGAAACTAATGAATTATTTCCACCTCTTCACATCTACTCCCCAATCAATGTTAGTTAACCCATTATCCAATATCAAATATGTAACACCCCTTTATCCTAGAAAAAAAAAAATTCAACATCAATTACATCATTTCATACACAATCCTTAATGAAAAACAATGTTTTAGAATCAATAATCCTAAAAATTCTAGTGTTATTGTAATATTGAGAACAACCAAATACATTAAAATTCACAATCACACATATTGAGCACAACAAAGTTTATTGGGTGCACATCCTCTCATCGCTCAATTACAGGTGAAGAGGAAAGCAAGGTATTGGGTTCATTTGTTTTCCTTTTGTTTATTTTCCTTATCTCTTTTTCTTTTCATGTTTTTGGCACACCTAGAGGGACCCCTCATCCTAAGTCTAAATATTTTTTGTGTGTTTTTATAGGTTTTTCTTACTCAATCTTGTAGAATTCTAGTCAATTTTAGATAAAATTTAAGGTGAGATTTCATAGGGACCCTCCTAATTTAAAAGAGATCATAATTAAGTCTAAAATTCCTAAGAGATAAATGTTCATATAAAATTTGACCTTTTTCATTAAAAAATTAATTGTCATAGCACCCTTTTATCTATTAGTTATTTGTATATTGGAGCATCCTTTTATCTCCTAGTAGTTATTTGTAGGTTAGAGCATACTTTTATCCACTATTTATTTGTAGGTCAAAGCATAATTTTATCCACTACTTATGTTCATGTCATAGCATCCTTTTATCCAATAGTTATTTGTAGGTCAAAGAATCCTTTTATCCACTATTTATTTAAAGGTCGAGTCATCCTTTTATCCAATATTTATTTGTAGGTTGAAGCATCCCTTTATCCACTGGTTATTTTTAGGTCTAAGAATCCTTCTATCCACTAGTTAAGACATTTTTCAAGTCATCAAGAAATTGATTCTCAATTTTATCCAAGTAGATATCCAATGTTACTATGTACTTAACAATAGATTCTTCTATTGTTGCCTTATCTTCATCATTTGCTTCCAAAAATATTTTAGTTGTCTCTTCCAAAAGACCAAATTTTGAAATACTATTGAATGTAGTGCTTCAAATTTTAAGGGACTATGCTCCCTTGTCAGAGGGGATTTTATTTCTTCTTTCCCTTGCCTTTAGGATATTTTTCTCCTTCTATAGAACTCTTTTCTCTTCTTTGAAAAACAAAACCTTTATTTTCTTTCTCTACTTATTCTTCACTTTCAGTGTCAACTATGTCAACTTTTATTCTCTTTGC
The DNA here is from genome assembly GCA_007258455.2 of Sequoia sempervirens. Classification (NCBI taxonomy): domain Eukaryota; kingdom Viridiplantae; phylum Streptophyta; class Pinopsida; order Cupressales; family Cupressaceae; genus Sequoia; species Sequoia sempervirens. Next base: position 507,546,238 of record VDFB02271358.1, read on the forward strand.
ACTTGTCTCTTCCGTAAAGGCTTGAGACTTCTTCTAGATCAATTGTGGTCCTTCTTCTTCTACATCTTCCTCATCTTCACAGCTAATGTATCTCTCTTTGGTGACCTTTTATTTTCTTCTCCTCTTAGGAGGCATTTATTGCACAAAGGGTCTAAATGTTTCTTTCTTATTTGAACTTCTTGTAGGCTTTGTTTTGAATGACTTAGGAACAGTAGGAAAGGGCACAAAGGTCCTGACTGACCTTCTTGTACTTGGAGTACACTGCAGAGGAATAGTAGTGTCTTTGGACTTCTCCACAAAACCCTTGGGTGGGTTCACCATCTCTTCCAACTAATATTTCACCTTCTCAATATCTTTCTTCAATTATTGATTCACTTGACTAGATTTCTCTGTATATGTACCAAATATTTCCATAGATGGATCTCTTGGCTTGCTCAACACAACTTCTACAAAATAAGATTTGCTTCAATTACCTCATATCCAAGCTCTAGAACCCAAATTGTTATGGGTTCAATTGCTTCCATAATGTAGTGATCTCTGCTAACCATGAAGGTTATATAATTCTTATAATTTTCAACTACACTTGTCAAAATTTTGTACCTTTCTTGCATTCTACCCTAAAATTTCTTAAAGAAACCCCACAACATATAATTCTAGTTTTCTAGGTTTCCCAACCTTCTCAAATGATCTCTTATTTGCACAAGAACATGAATATTATCTGACCATACAATGTTTTTTGTTCCAAGCACTTCTCTATGAAATTAAAATAGAAAATAAATAACTAGGGTACCATACCGAAAGGGGTAGCTTGATTCTTTGGTCTTTTGTATATTCTCCATCAACTGTTGTCTTAGGATCTCACACAAATCAATGTCTTCACCCTTATTCACCATTTAGTGGGTTGTGTGGATTGTGGTGGTTGACACAACATTCTCTTTGTTTGTATAGTAAATTTTGTATCCAATCATCACAGACGCATAATTCACCACTAGATCATCTATATCATTCACTGTTAGGGCTCGTTTATCAAAATTTTCTCTAGTGAGATTCATTACCACATCATTCTTCATGGCCTTCATTGCCAAAATTGGTCCATTAGAGCACAACACTATAACAACCCTAAGTGCTTCCTTGTTTATCATGTGCAACATATCTAGCCACATGAACTTGTCATGAATTTTGCTCAACACGTATTTAACCAAGTCATCTTAATGGAAAAAACTGGGAAAGTTATTCCATACATCTATTTTTTTCTCTATTAAGCTCTCATATTTGTGTTTTAGTTCAAAATCATCTCCAGTCAACATATTCACCTAGTATTCTACCATCTTCAAATGATCATACTCTTCCATTTTAGTATGAATATAGATTCACACATCCTCTGTGTGCATTACACCATATGGAACCCTAAAAAATGAAACTTTAGGATTTGATTCCATAGATTTGAATCGGTGATTCTTAAATTTAGGTCTTGATCGCTCCAAAACATCAATAACTTGGGGAGTAAACATCTTGAATCTTCATAGAGCTAGGGTTTGCAAGAATTTGATAAATACCTTTGGAGTTTTTCGGTAGGGTTTCAAACAACACTTTAGAATCACTTCAAATTTCCTTTGCTCTACTCTCCACTTCAATTGCTCAGTTAGAAATGACTTTAACATATGAAATATTACATATAAATTCCTTTCTAATGACCTAAAATGCATTGATTACAACTGATAAATTTAGGTTGAAAATTTGGAAAACTTTCACTGTCATCACAGGAACCTTCAATCACTCTACAAATCTCCACAAAAAGATATTTCACACCAGAGATACCATCAACAAATCAACAATGTAAATCTACACATGTACTAGCATGTTGAAGGCATCAACACCACATCTTTGGTGGGGGAATTGAATGTTTTATGTTAAAAATCCCCTTGATCCAAAGCTCTTTATCTAGTTTTCAGAGGAAAAATCTGCACCAAAGGCTGGAATAGACTCACTCTTCACTTTGCTTTCTTCCTTTTTCCTCCATGTATTGTTAATTTCTTTCTTCATCTCAATAGGATAAATCTTCTTCACCAAATCAACCTTCTTATGTGAAAAAGAGGGAGGGTTTCTCATTCTTCTACAAAACTCGGCTATGTGTCCTAGTTTATTGCATTTATGACAAATGATGCCTTTTTGTTGAATAGACTTACTTCTTGCCATTTTAGATCTACATTCAAAATTGTTATGCCCAAATCCATTGCATGTATAATAGTAATCATTGAAAGATTGAAACATCATACCATTCTTGTAACCATTTATCATATCACTTATGCATTCACTAGATTTATGACCAATTCTATAGCATGTAAAACATGATCAGGAAAGGATTGAACATTCTAATTCATTCTGCTTCTACACTCTACAACTCTATGTCCAAATTTATTGCAAGAGTAACAATAACCATTAAAGGATGAATACCTTTATGTAGCAAATTGTTTGATAGAAGGCCTTTTGAAATATTTCTTCTAGTTTCATACCTGTTTGACATTGCTCTTCTTATCATTCTTCTTTTCAACATTGTTTGAAGTTTGATTCTCCTTTGAAATTTCTCCTTTTTCAAACCCTAATCCTTCTTTTTCCTTAGAAGCCTTCTGAATTGCAATCATTTCATCAAGTAAGGTGGAGCTCTTCTTGAATTTATCTTCTTAAATATTTTCTCTCTAGATCTAGTCTCAAAGTCACAATCTCTAATTCAAGCTTTGAACATTCTTCAGATTTATCTTTCAATTTGACATTCAAGCAGTCTTCAACTCTTTTTCCTTCAACTTGCACTTTCAAACTGGCAATTGTCTCATTTTATTTCTTGAGCTTCTCATTTGTCTCCTTGAATATTTCTTTATCTTTCTTGAGTTATTCCATCAAATTTTTGATACACTCGTTTGTATCCTTAATATTCTCTTTCAATTCTTTGTTCTCACATTCTACTTTAACTAGATCATCAAGAGTTGATTTGAGTTCTCCTTCCATATCAACTTCATAGTCTTCTTTAGTAAACCCTTCAGGGATTTAATCTCTTTCAGAGGGATAGGATACTTCCTTCTAGCCATGCATTCAACCTCCAAGATCTACCTCAATGATCAATCCAATAGAAGGAACCAAGCTCTACTACCAATTGTTGAACACTCAAAATACTGAGAAGGGGGGTGAATCACTGTTCAGTGAAATCCATTAACTTCATCAATTTAAACACTCATTCAAAGTATCACATTAAAATTGCAGTAATAGAAAGGAACATATAAAGCATGCATAACATCAAGGAGCACAAGAACACTAGATTTACGTGGAAAACCCTTGAAAGGGAAAAACTATGGTGAGGATTAGCTCACAATATTATAACCGGTTATAATAGAGATTATAGAATGATGGACTCACTATCCAGAAAGAAAGAATGGCTCACTTCCAGTGGATCACTACTAAGGGATCACTGCCCAAAATAGAAAAAGATAGAGGAAAGGGTAGCTCACTACCAAAATGAACTTCTAATAATGCATCTACAAATTTTCAAAGATATAGTTCCAATTAAGCTCTAAAAATTGACTTAACACACTTCATACTTCACCACTACACCTTTCACACTTCACACTACATCATATTTCATATACACACTCTACACACACATTCTACACTTATTCACATCTCACACACATTCCACATTCACATCACACAATGAATTATCCTTGCATATATACCACAATCGACCAAAACATCAATTAGGTTAGCCTAATTACATGAACCATGTACCACACAACCTATCGGCTCAAAAATCCATTCCACACACTTTGCAAAATAAACCAAAATGTGTACACCTCCAAAATAGGTTGGAATAACCTATAATCACTCCCATAAATTCATTCCTTACATACTTCAACTCTGCACGATCCCAAGATCCTTAGGTCGACACCACATAACAAAATTGGTGAAGCAATAACTAAATGAGTCAACTATTCATTCACAACTCAACACGCAAACCACCAAAACACTTGCCACTTGGAGCACACATACTTCTAACATCTATTAAAACTTTCTCAAAACTGCATAGCATAATATTTATCCATGGTGGAATATGGAGCATTCTGATATGCACTATGTACCAATAATACAGTCATTATAGAGCCAATACTCTGTCAACACTATCTTCAACTACAGAAGACATTCAACCTTGAAAATTTAGATCTAAACACATTCAATACACATCTAAGTCTTAGACAATTATCCACAACATTTGGTCATCTTCGTACCAATACTTCTACTTTTCTATAATGGGTTGACATCATTGACAACACCATACAGATCCAAACATCATCATACTCATGTTGCCAACAATAGGATCATATAATGATGAAGTGTTGTGTGATATTATACCCATGTATGCATGCCATTTATTGTTAGGAATACCATGGCAATATAATAGAAAAGAAATTCATGATGGAAGGAAGAATACCTATATCATGACTTCAAATGGAAAAATAACTATATTGATACTTTTGGGAGAAGACGACAAAAAGGAAGCTTGTAGCGCTGCTAGACTATGTTTGGTAGTTGGAAGAAATTTTTTGGAAGGATTGAGGCATGAGAACATGTGTTTTGTATTGATTCCAAAGAATTGTAGTAATCCAAAGATAGAGAATTCTACTGCAATGAGTGAAGATCCACTATAGAAAGAAGTAGCAGAACTGTTGGCAAACTATGAAGATATCATATTAGATAATGTACCAGATGGAATCCCATCGACATAGAGCATCAGTCATCATATAGATCTAATACCTAGAGAAATTTTGTCTAACAAAGCAGCTCATAGGATGACACCTACAAAAAATGCAAATTTGAACAAGAAAATACAATAACTTTTAAAGAAGGAATTGATTAGAGAGAGATTAAGCCCATGTAAGGTACCTGTTGTACTGACACCAAACAATTATGGAGAATGGAGGATTTGTACAAACTCAAGAGAAATCAATAGGATCATAATCAAGTATAGATTCCCATTTCCTAGAATGGATGACATTATGGATTGTTTGAGTGGAGTAAAGTATTTCACAAAGATTGACCTAAAGAGAGGATATCATCAAATCAAAATCAGAGAAGGAGATGAGTGGAAAACCAAATTTAAGACTAATTAAGGGTTGTATGAGTGGTTAGTGATTCCCTTTGGAATGACCAATTCACCTAGCACTTTTATGAGGTTGATGAATGAAGTACTAAATCAATTCTTGGGTATGATATTCTAATTTTTAGTAAGACTAGAGAACAACATTTGTGGCACATTAGACAAGTATTACAAAGGTTGAGGGAGGAGAAGTTGTTAATAAACATTAAGAAGTGTAGCTTTATGAAGGAAGAGTTTGTGTACTTGGGTTTTGTCATTTCTACTAAAGAATTGAAGATGGACCCTAAGAAGATTAGAGTGATTGTTGAGTGGCCTACACTAGTACACATTGGAGAGGTAAGATCATTCCCGGGATTGGAAAGTTTCTACTAGGAATTCATAAGGATCTTTAGTATCATTTGCACACCCATGAAAAAAAAAATGAGAGGAGATGGGAAGGATTTTAAGTGGACACCAGGAGCTCAAAGAATTTTTGAATTACTTAAGCAAAAGGTGACAAAGCAAATTGTTACTTGATTTTGACAAAGTGTTTCAAGTTGATTGTGATGCCAATGGAAATACAATAAGAGAAATTTGAGTCAAGAAGGGATACCAATAGCTTATTTCAATGAAAAGTTGAATGATGATAGAAGGAGATATTTATTTTATGATTGAGAGTTCTATGCCATAATTCAATCCTTGAAGAATTGGAGACATTATTTTTTCCTCAGGAGTTTGTGGTGTATATTGATCATCAAGATGTCCAGTATTTAAACACTCATCGTAAGTTGAACTAGAGACATATGAGATGGGTTGAGTTCTTGCAAAGTTACACATTTGTGTTGAATCATAGGAGTGGTAAGTCAAATAAATTTGTTGATGCATTCAAAAAAAGAAGGAATTTGTTGACAAGAATGAAGATAGAAGTATTGGGTTTCAAGGAACTCAAACACATGTATGAAGTTGATCCATATTTTGTTGAAGCATGGAAAGCATGCAAGGAACCCATAGTAACAAATAGGAGTCAATGGTTGGATTATTTTATTCAAGAAGATATGTTGTTCAAGGGAAATTAGTTGTGTATTCCAAGGAGCTCAATAAGGGAGAATTTGATTAAGGAGAAGGATGGTGAAGGACTAGCGAGACATTTTGGGATAGATAAGATAGTAGCTTTGGTGATTGAACACTATTTTTGCCCAAAAATATATAAGGATGTCAAAAATTATGTTCAAAGTTGTAGAATTTGTCAAGTAGAAAAAGGGAGTAGTCAGAATACTCGATTGCTTTTGATAATACCGAAGAGACCTTGGGAAGATATAAGCATGGATTTTGTATTGGGAGTACCAAGAACATAGAGAAGATATGATTCTATAATGGTAGTGGTGAATACGCTTCTATAATGATTTTCTAAGATGACACATTTCATTCCTTGCAAGAAGACTAATGATGTTGTGCATGTTGTTAACTTATTTTTCAAGGAGATTGTGAGATTGCATGGACTACCAAAGAAAATAGTTTCAGATAGGGACACCAAGTTCATTGGATACTTTTGGAGGATATTGTGGAAGAAAATGAAGCTAGAACTGAAGTTCAATTCAACATATCACCCACAAACAAATGGACAAAGGTAGTAAACAAGAGTTTGAGTAACTTATTGAGATATTTGGTTGGAGATAAGGAAGGAAATTGGGATATAGTTCTAATGGAAGCAGAGTTTGCATTTAATAACTCAGTGAACTGAAGTACAAGGAAGAAAAATTTTGAGATTGTGATAGGGATACATCCTAAAGGAGTTGCGAAGCTCAGCGACATCAATATGGAGGATAAGAGGAGTGTAAAAGAAAAAAAATCAAGATTCATGGAAAAATTGCATAGTCAGGTTTGGAAACACTTGGAGGACATTAACAATAAGTACAAGGAGTAGGAATATGAGAAAAGAAGACACAAGGAATTTGGTTTTGGAGATGAAGTTGTGGTATATCTTAGGAAGGAAAGGTTTCCAGTAGAAACACACAATAAGTTGAAGATGAGGAAGATGGGACCATGTAAGATTCTCAGGAAGTTTGATTCAAGAAATGCATGTGAAGTGGAGTTATCAGAGACACTTGGTATATCACCAATTTTCAATGTTGTAGACATCTATGAGTACCATGAAGGACAATCAAGTGGTGGTAGCAAAGATACTTGAAGGATTAGTTACCACATCAACCACCACAACAGATTGAGTAGATCTTGGACACCAGAATTGGAAGGAACACTAAGAACAAGAAATATAAGGAGTATTTGTTGAAGTGGAAAGGTAGACCAATGGATGATTCATCATGGATTTCTCAGGTTGAGGTGGAACACTTTAGTTTTCCTCTAGCCCTTGAAAAGTGAGGTACTCACTTTTCTTCCAACCCTGGGTGTCTGATGCAAGAGCATCACTAGTTGTAAAGTAATCTTGTATCAACCAAAAACATTTCTTTTCTTTGAGTTTAGTCTGTATCTATCTCAACAATTTCTTTCACATTTTACTACATTATCATTTCTCAGCTCATGGAGTAGGATTAAGCTTCTACATGAGGCCATCTTCCACATATCCAAATTTCAAGTGATTTGAATTTATTTGTAGAAAGTTATTGCTCTCATAACTTCACTTTCAATTCGTTGTCAGAGAATTCAGGGCCTACCTGACTTATACTTGTTGTGTGGACCTTTTCCAGAGCATGCAAAGCTTAATTGAATGTCATTCAAGGCATTTTAGGTCCAAGGAAAACTTTCTTGGAGATCCACAATACATTTCATTTCTTGAAGGGCTATCTTTTCATGTTCTTGGTCGACCTACACATTTGATCTTGCATTGGGGTTGTAGGCCCTTGAGGCCGCCATGGATTGTAATGGAAGTTGGAGATTCATATTTAAGATCATTTAGAATTAATTGGAAATCAGTTAGATCATTAGTTGGTAATTTGTAGTTAGTTTCAGCCTTAAGGTTGTGGAGTATAATAAGGCCTTGTGCCAACTGTACTATCTTGTAATGCCCTTGCAACAAGTTTGTGATCCCTAGTCCTTCTATATATATGGAATATGATGCATGTAATATTGCAAGTTGTTAAATCAATAAACATTCATGGTTACTGTGCATTTCTTGTGTTATTTTTGTTGTGTTGAACTCTAGGCTGGATGGTTGGATAGTCCTTTCTGGACCCTCCATCCGTGACTACACCACTTCAGAACAAACAAGGTTATGCCATTTGAGTTTTCACACACACTCACGTAGGTCTACCCTAATCCTATCGTTAAGTTGAGTTGTTTTGAATTGAGTTCCTAGGTTAAGTCTAATCTAGTCGAGTCTTGGTTATTCTTTTTTTAAAAGAAAAATAAAATTTTTAATGTTACGAATTTCTATGTTAATCAATTAGCTAATCTTGTATTTAAACCAAGATGAATCAAATATTATAAAATTGTGTTAAATGATATATATATATATATATATATGACATAGATATATATAATATTTGTAAAATTATATTTATATATATATATAATGATTATAATTAAAGATATTTATCATATTAATAAAAGCATAAATAAAGTAATTTAATTCTTCATTCAATAAATCTCTTTGAGAGGCATATAAGCCTCAATTGAAGGCATACTCGAAGCATCTTGTTTGGCATTTAAGCCAAGGTAAAGGCCATTAGTGGCACATCATCTCTTTTTCCTTTACAAGCCACTAAGTGGTAGTTTAAAGTAATATTGATTGCATATTAATTAGCCATCATAAAGCCATACAAAGTGGCGATTTCAAAATATCATTTAAATGCCTTATGGTAACCACTAAAAGTTATGGCTTTTTGAGCTTGTAACTATTATTATTGCATTTAAAAATTATCATTGTTTAAGCCATAAAAAGTGGTGATGGAGGGTATTGTAGGCATGCCAATAGAGAGTAGAGGTCGCGCCATTATGGAGACTAAAAGGGAAGTTTTGTTAGCAATTAAATGTTAATGGCATAGTGGAAGGAGGTGCAACTTAACTAAAAAGGAAGGAATTTCATTTAACTATTATTCATTCATGTTTTTTTTTTTTTGGAGGATGGTATTTTGGATGGTGTAGAAAAGAAGAGAGGGCATTATCTTATGTTAACTTGGTAGGGAGAAAGAGCAGCGATTGGTTCTTTTTATTTTAGCATATGATTGTATGCATTGTTAATTAGACAACAATAGACTAAGTAGAGAAAGGCTTTCAAAGGAATTTGGAGGAGTTTGGAAACCAATTATCATTAATTGCTTGGGAACTTTGAGTTTGTATTTTGAAAATATGAGAGGATTACGTAATGTCTAGTATAAAGTGTCACTTTTATATTTGTAGTACATTTTAGTTGATATCATTCCAAACTTAGAACTATGAGTTTAATTTCAATATTTATCAAAAAAGTTCAAGCATTTTAGACTTATCTCTATTTGAAAGCAAGCTGAAGCTCTTAGAGCAAGTTGACTGAACACTAGATTTGAGTTTTTGAAGAATTTAAAGTGCACAAGCACAAAGAGTATATAGACATGTTTTATTTGCATTTCATTTGTGCAATTCTTAATTTTAAAGAGAAAGATTAGTTTTCTTGTTGAAGAATAAACAAAGATTAAACAAAGGAAAAATAGTTTAATTTTCCAGTTTGAAACTGTAGTGTAGAAATTTGTATACCCTAACAATTTCAAATTATGATTTATCCCCCTAATTTATTGGACTTAATTAAGCTTCCAATTTTCCAAATTTTTCATTCCAAAGCCTAATTTTTATCATTTTTTGGAGGACAAACATTGAGCAAATGCATTCAATCATTAATTTACTCTTGACTTTGAGTGTCCTAGAAATTTGGGCTAGGACCCATTCATCCATGGGAGAATGAGTCCCCCTTCATAGGTAGGACCCAAATTTAAATATGTTGTTGGTGGAATTTTAACATCCAAAATCCAAATATGAAGTGTTGGCTTTTGAAATCTATTTTTATTGGATAAACACCTATAAATACCTAGTCTTTTTATCATTTGAAATCTAAGGAGAAATATATTAGCAAACTTATGATCAAGAGCACTATTGAGCAAGTCAAGAGCAGCATTTTATAGTTTATTACAATAATTTAAGATCCAATATCATGTCAAATGCTACGTGAGTTTATGTGTTTTCATGTTCATGTTTTGTGAAGGCTAGCATCTTGTTGTAGGTCTCCAAAGCATCCAAAGCATTCAAGAATTCGCGCATTCAAGAAAATCTATCAAGAAAAATTCAAATCCTTGAAGAGATGTGTATGAATTCAATCCTTCAAGTTAGCCATTGAAGGGTGGTGAGTTGTAGTGTTTTGTTCATTCATCATTCCTTCATTTCAATTATCATTCATACCATTGACATTACCATTGTGGAAGTGGGAACACTTACACGGGGTTTGACTGAGGCAAGCCCCTATATGGCACAACATCTTCCCTCTTTGTGAATGTGTAGGTTGGAGGTTTGAAGAGGATTGAAGAGAGTGTGAAGATCCATTTTGTATTGTTACATTTGTTCTTATCAAAGTTGTCAAGCCACATAAACTCAATTACAAAATTTACTGATGATATTTCGATAAGTTTACAATCAAGAATTAGGAGCTTGGATTTAGCACCAAATTACTACAAAAGTAGTTTTTAGACACCCCTACAAAGACCCATTTTCCCAAGGGTGATTCAGTCCTTGTAGGCATATCCAAACCAATTTTTCTAAGTAGGTACACAATCATCTACACCTTCCAAATCTGCCAGAACTTGACTGTTTCAATTTATCAGCTATTGGGATTTTGTATTTATAATATTAGGGCATATAGTCTAATTAGGGAAATCACTCCAAATCATTTCCAATCCATCCCCATCCTCAAAAGGATGTAGATCCAAGTTTAATTGACTCACCTTAGATGTTGAAAATTAATCTATGCACCTTGTTGATTTGCATCCTAATGGAATATTAGAAATGATGATCCAATTGACCTTAGGTTTTGGAAATTAAACTTAAGGTCACCATATTTTTATGTTTCATTTTGGTGAACCCAATGTGTTAACATAATAACTTTCTAATTTGGTAGTCTTTCAAACCCTAGATCTAGGTTTTGCATTGCATTGTTTTGCATCTTTCATTTAGGGTTTCATCTTTGCATCATAAAAGCATAAAAAGATAAAAATATTACATCACATATTGCATCATAAGTTGAATCAAGGTTTGTTTCAGTTATCTTTAGATCTGATTTACATTCATTAGGTGGTTAAAGTTTTAAATTATTCATTACATTTAAATTGCATCTTTCATTTAAGTCTAAAAAGTGTATTGTTTTGTTTTAAGTTGCATCAAAATCATCATTTCCAAGTTGTGACATCTTAAAATCAATCATTGCATTTTAGATCTCAAACTTGCATTCAAAACATTTTCACCTTTGTTGCACACTTGCATTTTGCATTACATATCCTAAATTGAGCAAAATTTGGAAAAATATCATCTATTCATCCTGTTTGCAAATAAAAACAAAAATATTGAACATCATAAAAATTTAATTTTTTATTTTCTAGAACCCTGAACAAGGACTCAAACGCCCTTGGGTGACCTTGTCCTTATACAAGTGTCTTAGGAAACTTTTTCACATGTTTCTGTCTTTGCATTATTAGTCTATTTCTACTTGCAACTGTCTGATTTGAAATTCTAGAAAAACTTTATGGAACATGCAAGAAAATTTTCATTTTGCTATATTTTTTGCAAATTTGGGAAAATTTGTTGCATTTTAGTATTGAAAACCATCAAATCTGTAGGACAATTGTTTACATTTTCTAAAGTGTTGCATAATTTGGGTAGTTTAGTTTTCATTTTTGCACAAGTTCATAACTCTAGGTTGTTACAACACATTGCAAATCCATAAGGCAAGTAGAAGCATGTTTTCTTTTCAAAGATATGGTTTTTATATCGTTAAGAATGGATCGTATAAGTCTGATCTCCCTACTTATGAGTACAATATAGGGAAACAAAATGAGGTTATTAACACATGCATGTTAGTCATTCTCCCAATATCTTTCCTAATTGTGAGAGTACATTGACGCAAGAGAATGAAATCATTGACACTTTTCTTAATATAACTCTACCTATCCTTCACTCATCTCCCAATATATCTCCTACTTGTCAGAGTGTTTTGGTGCAAGAGGATGCAATCATGGACAATCATGACAATCATAAGTGTTCTTCTCTCGATACCTCTCCTACTTGTGATGAAGGTATCTTGGTGTTAAATGACCCAATTATTGAGTCATGAGAATCTTTTTTGTTTCTCTCCTAAAACCTCTCCCCCTTCAAAGGAAATTATGGCACAAGAGGATGAGATCATTAACACATTTCTTAACATCACTTTGCTTAGTCTCCATTCATCTCCCAACATCTCTCCCACTTGTGAGAATTTTTTGGTGCAAGATGATCATGAAAATCATAGTTGTCATTCTCCTAATACCTCTCCCATTTGTGATGAAGGTATCTTGGTGTTAGAATATCAATCATTGAGTGTTATGAGAATCTTTTTTTTCCCTCTCCCAATGCTTTACCCATTTGGGAAGATATAGTAGCAAAATAAGATGATATCATTAATACATTTCTTTCAAAAGATAGTAAGATGGCTTGCTTAGATGCTAAGGAAAACCTAAACCCCCCCTCGATAGAAGATCATCAACAAGAAGTCAAACCCATTGAGATTATGAACACAAAATTGGCCATTAGATCTCCCTTGATTATTGGACCTCCTAAAAATCCTCTTGGACCTCCTAAGAGTCCTCTAATTGTCATGCCTTAAAATACACCCCACTTAAACACCATAATATTTTTTGAGGCAACATAAAACTAAGGTCACTTCCTAAAAGCTCCAATGCCATAATGTCAAATCCTCACCCCAAAACATGTTGCAACAATTGAAGGAAAGGAAGGATATGATTCAATCTAAAGAAAATTCCTTCTTTCCCAATCGTTAGAATTACTTATCAATTATTGTTCCTAAATAATTAATCCTTTACCTTGATCAACCTAATAACCCGAAAAGGAAAATTATAACACAAGGATCAATACATTACTACAATAACTATTACTTCATTAACTTATTATACAACTAAATAGAATGAAGGAAAGATTGGATAATTATATAATTTTAATGACCTTATCAGGGGTATTAAAGTTTTCACAAAGAAAATACACACATTGAAACCCCTTTGGAGTTGTAAGAGTTTAAAATTCAAGATTTCATTAATTTATTTACATTTAAGAGAGATAATATTGTTTCCAAGAATTGTCTAATAGCTTCGACTGAAAAGTAAACAACTCATAACTACAAGTGTTACAAATTTAAATTTATATCATGAAATGATGTTGTACTTAAGGCATTGTTTGAATTTTAATAGTGGAATTATAATTGGAATTAGATTATTTTACCCTCATGAAACAACCTTTCTATATGTATAAAAGAAATCATATTCTATCTTTTTTTTAAATGGGACTATTATACACGCTAGATATTGACATATTATCTTCATAACTTTCATAGTTGGATTAAATAGGTATTCAAATACTACTATATAAAGGTAGAATTATTGACCCACTATTTCAAATAAATTAATGGTTAACCGATGGACATTCTTTCAATAATTCTCTCCTAAAATAATTTTACTCATAAAGGAAGACTTGATACATTATAAGTTTGTTACTTTGATGTGTTGTAAAATAAAATTTAACTAATCATTTGTAGTTAATCTTAACTTAGTAGTGATATCTAAATTTCAAGGACACATTAAAAGATCTTCTTGGGCATTGCATGGTATTACAAATATATTGAGTTTTAATTAATCAATTGAACCTTCCTTTTGAAGTATATTCATCTTCACTATCTCATTTTATTATCACTGCAAATAACAATAATTAACTATTTACACCTTATCAACTAAATGTGTCCATCTTAATCAAGTTAAGATAGCCATTTTGGTCTTCTAAGTGTTACTCCTTTGTTCTGTATTGAATTCCTCAAGAAAAACTATTCCATCCAATTTAAATTTGCATAAGATTAATTTCAAGGTTAAATTTATAATCAGATTTTAATTCGTGCCTTAATGGCATAATATAAGTCTCTTCTTTTACACTCAACCGAATCCTAACTACTTGGGTTCCTTACTCTTGAGATGAAATTTAGTTTCCTTATGGCAAGTATATGTTGGTGCGACATTCTTCTATACACTTCATTTTCTACCACTGTTAAACATTTATGCATTCATGAAAATTGAAGAAACAATTATTTATCACAGATCTTGAGGAATTTAAAATTTAATTTTAATCGATTAACTCTTCCATCATAACTATTTAGATAATCAAATAAAGCAATCTTGATGCTACACTTATCTAAAATTAATTGACCTATATTGTCATCTTATTCAAAACTCCTACTCCAGTGGTTATCAATATAAACTATAGTTTCCTTAGCAATAATCCATTATTAAAAATTCATCTATTTCCTCCTTACAAGAACAAACAGACTTATGCAGACATCCTCCTCATAAATCCTTTCTTAATTTAAATGTAAAGACATATATGCAAATTTGACCAATAGAGTACAATGTAAAAATCTGTGACCCACGAGATCCTTTCTTCTAAGTACACACAACTTTAAATGGATACTTGAAACACCACTACTAACAACATTTATGCCAATATATATACTCGAAATGCATTACAACTTTTGCAAATGATTCTTTGGACTTGAAAGTGCAAAATACAATACAAAGTAAAGACACCATTTCTTGCATCCAACACAACATTTCTTCTCTTCCCAATGCACTTGCACAAATTCCATAGCATCATCAAAGTCCCTCAAGAACCTAAAATTAACAAGTGTGGGAAAAAAAAATTATGTCAATGGGCTCTCCTCCCATCCATAGGGTTGATAAACAACCCACCCCCAAGCAAGGATAACTACTTATCCACAACACAACTTACATACACACCAACCCACATATAATTACACAGTTCACATACATCAAATAATACAAATACATGTATACCACATTGGTTTTCCCAAGGGAAACTACAAAAGGGGGAGTAGGGGCTCAAGCAAAAGGGGTGTATGAATGGAATATCATGATTACATCTCCACATAACAACATCACATAAACGCCACACAAGCACCACAATGCCAAAACACCAACCCCATATCACACCATACCAACACCCCTTATCCCTCCACTCAACAATATGCAAAGCACAAGGGGATGCTCACATCCCATGAATAAAAAGGGTACTCTTACCCCAGTGATGGCCATCACCTAAAGGGGATACGCATATCCCAACAAGGAGCCCCTGAGTGTGGGAGTCACACCCATTCAATACCCCTACACTTGGAGGACCAAAAGCTCCTCTAAACATAGGGGGTCAACTCCCCTAAAAAGATACACAACAATGACAACAACACATTATGACAAAGAGAGCAAGAACATTACACATGAAAACCCTCAACAAAATCCTTCATAACAATTTCCCATATGAATATGCATATAAGAATAAAAGAGAAGAATACCTCCAAGAGCAATGATCCCAACAATGGATAGCTCTTCTATCCTCTTCCAAGATCTCCTCCTCCTCTCCAAAATCTCCTCCAAAGAAAGAAACTCAAAAATGCAAAGAGAGAAAATGGCATGGTAACCCTCTCCTCTCCATAAGGAGGGAGTTATAAAGGGAAGGAAGAAGTAACTTCCTTCCAAACCAACTCAACCACCAAAACCATTTCCCCATTTTCGCCACTTTTGCAAAGGGGACATAAAAAGGTTCCTAAACACTTTTAAAAAAGACACATATGATAAAAATAACTTCCTAACCCATATACCTTAGGCATAGGCTATTCCCCAAACATAAAATATACCTCAATTCTTCTTAAAAGACTCCTAAAATTCCATTTTAAATTTTATGGCTAAAATTTACACAAGACAACCAAAAATATAATAACAACATGAAATCCTTAACATCAATGCTTATGGACCAAGAACTAGGACAAACATAATATATTCAAGACAAAAGGTGGCTAAGTGGATTTCCCCCAATCCATCGGTATTACAATTCTTGTACACTCAATGAGTTGTGTTAGTATGACATCCATATATAAAAAATAAAGACATCACATATGTGTATCATCTCAAATCAACTGAGCAACATAAAATATCATATACAATTCATCATGTCAAAATGCATTAATCAAACCACCATAACAAATATATTTACATGACATCCATCAAAACCACCCCTCTTTACTATATGTATCAATCAAAACATCTCATTGGAGGACATCATATTAATTAATCGTAACTAGCTAACATGCTTAACTCCTCATTCTTTATTATCCATAGCCACTAAATAAAAATCACGATTATCCATCCAACTAATAAAACCAACCACCAACCCATACCTACTAATCATCATAAAATCAACAATCATATGGAAATAAAATAGCATTTAGGAATAGAAAATTACTTTCATATTAACATAAGATTAATCATCGGATAACTATAAGACAAATATAGTGGGTGTTAATTTGCTAGGTTCCAACACCTATTCCACCTCCAAGATATTCTTATGAACATAAATGTCATACCTATGCAACCAAGTTGTCCCTCATAATACTTTAGAAATAAACTATCATCCTCAAAATCTTAATTAGTCAATTAATATACTGAGAACATCAAACCAGAGTCGACACAAAAGGGATCTCACACTAATAATTGGGCCTCCTAAGATTCCTTTTGAACCTTTTAAGAGTTCTTTAGTTATTGGAACTCCTAAACCACTTCTCATTATAGGACCTCCTAAACCTCATGGCCATATCCTAAGCTTTGCAAAGCAACTTACTAGTAACCATGTGTTGCAGCAACCAAATTATCATACAGTAGCTCACACATATAACACTAGGAATAACAAGCAACCAAGACTAACACAAGCTACTTCATCATCGATACCATTTTTGCAACCTGTTTTACCTAGTACCCCTCGTTTACCTTCACAAAGTGGAAAGGAGTATGATCTTGTGGAACAACTCCATAACACTCTTGCTGATATTTCGCTATGGGACCTCATTCAAACATCACCTACTTACCATGGTATGCTTCAAAATGCTTTACAAAAAGTTATGGTCCCTCCTAATGTGCAACCAAATGATGTATCAACCCTAATTCAAGGTATGAACTCAGTCAATGTTGATATTGTTTTTCATCAAAGTGAATTACCTCCATTAGAGACACTGAAGCAAAATGATGCTTTGATGATATTGGTTGTTATCAACAAGGTTGGGATTAGGCTAACTCTTGTGGACAATGGTTCAAGGCTTAATGTTTGTAGTGTGAACCTTTGGGGCAGCGAAGACTCAAATTCAACCAAGTAGGTTGTCTATTTGTGGTTTGACAATGTGGGAAAACAACCGCTTGGTGTGATAACAATATTTGTTAAAGTTGGCAAGGTTGTGTTAGGAACCCCTATCCATGTCACGCCTTGTGATCTTTCATATAATATTCTCTTGGGTAGACCATGGATTCATGAAATGAATGGAGTTCCTTCAATGCTGCATCATCTAATGAAATACACTTAAAAAAGAAGGTTTACATGAAAAAATCTAATCCAATATCTGAAAATTGTTTACAAACTGAGAAGGGAATGAAAAGTCCTTTGACAACATTGACACCAACTACAAAAGTAGAACCTTTACAAGTTGAGGATAGATATGAGAGCTTTCCATTCATGGAAAATTCATTGGATGATGATTGGGGATCATTAGATTTCACACCTAAATTCGATGGGGGATACAAGATTATACAATTAAATTCAAGAAAAGAGAAAGAAGTGACAATGATATCAACTGAATAATCAAAAGAATGTGAGTCTACAACTTTTAGCAAAGAATAGGAAAATGCAAATTATACATCCAGATATGATGAGAATAATCATGAAAAACCACCTTCTTTGAAAGAAATGAAAGCACTTTATGGAAGATGATATCATCTATTGAAACAATTTGGCTATAATGGAGAAGGATGTTGTGTAAGAGTGTAAGGTATCCATGTCACTATAGAACCTAACATGCAAGAAACAATAAGAGGTATTGGTTATTGTCATTCAAAAACATCAAAAATGTATTCACTTAATCAATAGTATTAGTTGTTGCTCCTTTCCATGTGGTAGTTATAGTATCATAACATATTCACTACCATGCATGGGGGTATAAACTTGACTTATGCAATCATATTTTATTTTGCAAGGAGCAGCATATCATCATCCATTTGGCTAACCTTTTGTCCTCACACTTGGGGGGCAAAGGGCTAGGTAGCCTTGTCCTAGGTGCATTCCTTCTAGCAAGGCATCCCTTTGTATCTCCTTAAAACGTTATTGTATTAAGTACACTAACCATTTAAAGGAGGCATATATCCCTTACTCATTGTTTGCATAAGAAACAATCCCTTCTTAGCGATGATAGGATACATCTCCCAGGAAGCATGACCTTGTCAACCAAAGTGTGGCCTTCTTAATCCATTTGATGTGTCTTCTTTGTGGTGACATTAGACTTTATTCCCTACAAGAGAATGATCTTTTCTTAGCATATGAATTTCTCCTTAGTGGTAATGTTATGGCTAATGTTCCCTAAGGTGTGATATTTTATTCCTCGACTAGTCCTCTCTTGGCGGTGATGTCAAGTGTGATGTCCAATAAGGTGTAACCTTTCATGCATTAAGTAAATCCCCTTTGATTATCTTGATTTTTTACCCTTTTAGCTTCGTTGCATTCATCCCCCATGACGTTAAACCTTTTCATGGTTTCCCAACATAATACACCTTGCTTGGGGCCATGTGTTTCATGAGTGTTTAGCACAATACAACTTGTTAGCCTTATGGAACCTGGAATAATACAACTTGCTAACCATGTGAAACCTATTATGTTTTGTGGCACCTCATCAGAGTTATTAGGGAGTATAAATCTTGGTATGGTAGACAGGGGTACGCACTTGAAGACCTAGTGTGTTTCTCATTTTTTCCATGTTGTTATGGGTACACACCTTATAGACCTAGTTTTTGTTTTTAATCATTTTTATATTTCATGGAACCTAGCATAATACAACTTGCTAGCCATGATTAACCTATTATATTTGTATGGTTGCTAGCATAATACAACTTGCTAGTTTTACCATTTTCTTTTTTTGCATTTATTTTGGTATTGTATATTTGTGTATCTTTCCTTGTTGCATATCATACATGTGTGTGTGTGTTCCTTTTTTCTCATGTTGGTTTTCCCTAGGATCTTGGATCCCGGGGAATTGCACAACCCCCTTGATCCTTTGTCATCTTATTTCTTCAACATTTGTGCATTTGAACCCTTCTTGACACATATTTATCTACTTTAGTTTGAGTATGAGCATAAGCTCATACTCTCACTAAAGTGGGGGCTAAATATAGTGTAGAAAATTGTATACCCTACCAATTTCACTTTATGTTTTGTCCCTCTAATTTATTGTACTTAATTAAGCTTCTAATTTTCAAATTATGCATTCCAAAGCCTGATTTTATCATTTTTTGAAGGAGGACAAGCATTGAACAAATGCATTCAATCATTAATTGACTCCTTACTTGGTGTGTCCTACAAATTTGGGCTAGTCCCCCTTCTTAGCCAGGACCCAAATTTAAATATGTTGGTGGCATTTTAACATCCAAAATTCAAATATGAAGTGTTAACTTTTGAAATCTAATTTTTGGGAAATTGGATAAATACCTAGTCTTTTTATCATTTTAAATATAAGGAGAAATATACTAGAAAACTTATGATCAAGAGCACTATTGAGCAAGTCGAGAGCAACATTTCATAGTTTATTACAATAATTCAAGATCCAATATCATGTCAAATTCTTTGTGATTCTATGTGTGCTCATGTTCATGTTTTGTGAAGGCTAACATCTTGTTGTAGGTATCTAAAGCATTCAAGCATTCAAGCAAAATCTATCAAGCAAAATCCACATCCTTAAAGAGATGTGTATGAATTCAATCCTTCAAGGAAACCATTGAAGGGTGGTGAGTTGCAGCATTTTGTTCATTCATCATTCCTATCATTGACATTACCATTGTGGAAGTGGGAACACTTACATAGGGTTTGACTAAGGCAAGCCCCTATATGGCACAACATCTTCCTTCTTTGTAAATGTGTAGGTTGCATGTTTGAAGAGGATTGAAGATAGTTTGAAGATCCATTTTGCATTGTTGCATTTTTTTTCAAGAGATGAAAACTCAATTACAAAATTTATTGATGAAATTTTGACAAGTTTACAACCAAGAATCAAGAGCTCAAATCTAACACCAAAGGACTACAAAAACAAATTTTGGACACCCTTACAAATACCCATTTTCCCAAGGGAAACCTAGTCCTTATAGGCACAACCTGTTGCAAGAATGAAGGTGTTGTCATTGATGTCAACTGGTTAACTATTTATCATCTAGTTTTTGTTGCCATTGATGTAATGGATGCAAGTTATTGGTTGTATATGTGAAGGATATTGAGAAAATTGTAAAGGAAAAGGTTGCAGGTGTTCACTGGTTGCTCTGGGTTTTGCTCATATGTTTGTGTGGTTCAGATATGTTGATCATGGTTGTTGGAAGCCAGGGATAACTTTAAGAAACCCCCCTTAGTGAAGGTGTAAAATCCTAGTGAATCTTGTATACTTCCTGATAAAAATATTAATTTTATTGGAAATTTTTTTCATTTTTCAAGAAAAAAATAATCTCAATTAGCGAATCTTTTCTAATCACTAGAAGTTTGTGGAAAATTCTAGTGAATTGCAATTTTTTTAATCTAATAAAATATTTTCATTGGTGATTGAAACCTTTTTTCAAACAAATAAAATATTTCCATTGGGGAATAGAAAAAATATTTTTGTTGGCAATTAAAAATTTTCTTCAAACCAAAAAATATATTTTCATTGGAGAATTAAACCTATCTTCAAATGAATAAAAAAAATTTGGTGAATTAAACATAATCTCAAACTAATAAAAAAATATCAATGGCGAAATAAACTGGTATGCCAATAAAAACTAATAGCCTGGTTGGTGAAAATATCAAATTCTAGGACAAATTTTCCACACATTCAAATTCCTTCATAAAGTGTCCGGAATGGGGACAAGTGTCAACATATTTATTATGTCTGAAGCCAGATTTCAGTGCAAAATAATATAACCCACGATTGTTCGATGAATTTTTGATGGACGGTTGTAGTTGCATTCTAGAAGCAAATCTCTGAAGCACTAGACTTGTGAATTGAAACCTCCAAAATAACACTAGAACCGTTAGATTTCTAGAAATCAATGGTTGATAGTTTATTCTTATTAAACAACCAAAATAATATTTTATCGTTGACTGGCTACTAGCAGTTGAAGGTCACTTAAGTTATGACTTAAGCCTTTGGAGTCATCATGGTGACCAACCCCTCGACCTAGGAAAACGATGGGTTTGAGAAATGAATGGTTGAGATAGGGTGACATGGGTCAACCTTGACCGTTCCTTGCTAGCCTACGGAGGACCCACCTACATCTCCTGTCCCTCAATGGGGAGACGGGGAAATTCCACGTGGAACAATCAGAACCATCAAAGGAACTATAGCAAGGTGTGAAATATTAAGGAACTGGTGTTAAAGCCTGTGCTACTAAAGGAGCCTTTTAAGCACATGTTTTAAAGGTAAGAAATACATCTTAATCTGGGTCATCCATTTGGTCTGAGGGTTATGTACAGTCGAATGGTATTAAGGTAAAGAGCACACAGGTGTGAAGTGCCAAATTTAATCTAGGTCACTCCCCACCTCCCTATTGTTGAAAGTTGCACACGGGTAAACCCAGTGGGGAAGTGGGGAGGTCGAAAGTTGAAATGTGGATTTTCTCACAGGTAACTTGGAATAATATTGTCACAATTATTTTGAAATAATATTGTCACATCAATGATTAAGGATTCAAGTGGTGAATTAAATGTTAAGTGTGAATATTTGATGTCATTGTCTTCATTCTAATTTCTATATATACTTCACCAACTTGATGTTCTTCATATCATTTATAATATATTTGGCTTTGATTTCTTTCTTCTCTATTCTCAATTTAACTATGATATTATGGAGTCTCCATGATGTTTCATGCTACCCAAATGTTTTTGGGAGAAAAGAAGGGACAATGCATACGGCAGACGAAAGTTGGGTATGGTTTTTACAATTCCTTGTGTATAGGTTGAGGATGCTATAAGAATAATTGTGGGTAGGGAATGGCTTCAAAAAAACCCTCGTGCTCTATATTTTGAGGTAGCTTCAGCTTTCTTGTCCAATTGCATAGACATTTTGCTCGATAAATATTTGGTGAAGACACTGGCAATATGTTATTTGAAGCCTTTCATTTACTCTATTTATTCATTGGAGTTGGCATTGGAGCATTACAATTTTGAAAGTGGGTTAGCACTTGTTGGTGGAATCTTCTGAAAAGTGGAATTGCATGCTTCTATAGTGCAAGCTCTTTCCCTAGTTAATATGAGATGGGGTCTACTATGTGATCCAAAAAATGAATCATTAAAGAGTGTAGAGTTTTAAAGGAAGGTTTTGGGTGATTCGCTTTTCTTCTCTGTTGTTACTTTATTAAATTTGATTCACCTTCTACTCAAACACCCAGTTGATGGCCTCAACTAATGTTACCAAAAAAATTAGTAATGAATTGTGTGGCGTGTCACATGTTTATATTTTATTGTACAGCATAACAGTTCTTGTAATATGTATTTTGTGACTGATTTTTTGTCACGGTTAGTGGATTTTTAGCCTAGCTGGCTATGTACTATGTACTTCAGTCTTTAGCAATAGCTACTTAAATTAAAATACTTTTCATGGCTCCATTCTTGTAAATCCTTTTTGCTTTGATCAATATAAAAATGTGGCTTTTAAAACTAATAGTAATTATCAACATATAGATCTGATCATAAGTGAGTGAAATTTATTGTGACTTATTAGTGGACATTGATAATGGTTAAGATAAAACAAGTCATTTAATTCTCTTTTCAATGCGTCAAATTACTCTACATTTTATTTATTCAATTGAATCAATTCTCAATCTTTTTGAAGAAAGTGTGGTTGCAGTACTTCGGGCAATGATGTGGATTAATTTCTTATGAACATCTGAATCGATTGATTGGATAGCTTTATATTGAAAACTACACAATGTACTGTAGAATCCTAGATGATGATGTCCTTAATCTAGTGATCTAGTGAAACAAGATTTGTAAATATTTCATATCGTTTGAGTGGCACTGGTGATTTTGATAGCTTGTCAGCTTGAGATATAGTTTTCCTATAGCCAGACATCAATAAAATTAAACATTTTAATTGTAAATGTAAGGCTTAAGTTACAGGAATCAATTTTAAGTTGGTTTTTTGGTTTGCATGAATCACAATTATCATTATACCCAACCTCACACATGATACGAGACATGACTCACAAGTAAACAAGGATCAAATTGGTAGTAGCATTGGTGGCCCATAAATAGGGATAGTGAGCACAACTAAAATCATTCATTGAAGGCTAAATGCTTTACTATTGAGTGCAATGTTCTGAATTTTCATAAGGGTTTTCATTTTGTAGGGTTAATAAGGATTTAGGAAGAAGATGATGTGGTATTATTGGGAATACACTAAATTCTCCTACATCCAGTCATGTAGTTATAGAGTAAAAAAACAATTTACTTCAAGTTCAGAATGGGTGGAATTGGAAAGAATTTGATTTGATTGACCTGGCTTCTCAGACAGGTTTTGAACCAAAATGAGGATCTCTGATGGAGATAAGTGTTATCCCAGTGCATGGAGGCTACAAGAAAAATATGGGAGCAATTTTACTACCCCTCATATTTTGCATGACTCTAGTTCTCAAAGGGGATAAGTACATTTTGTATCTTCACAACTCCCATTTCCCTAGCATTGCTTGCTAGGCAAGTCTCATTCATTTATTTTCAGAGCGCATGGTCAACTGGGAAAGTTCCATGCATTTATTTTGAGAGATCATGGTTGACTCGGCAAGTTCCATCACCATGCATTTATTTTTAGAACAAAATTTATATTATGTTGTCACCAGCGGTCCAACAAAATCCTGGCGATTACATTTTTATTTGTATTATGTAAAGTAACATATGTTATTTATAGAAAATAGGAGCTTGGAACTTGCATTCTCTACTCATCTTTAAAAAGATATGTAATAATGTGACATTGTAATTTAGTTGTAATAAAATAAATGGTTGTGTTATTCTTCATTATTCATTTATGGTAAAGAATTATTTTCTGAGTTCGATGTCTATGACTCTATTCAAATTAGTTTTTTTTCCTTTAAGAAATTAACTATTATCTATTTATGAAATAATTGCATGCAGATTTAAAAGTAAAACATAAAGCAATACAAATAACAAAAGAAAGTTTCCATCAAATTGAAAAAAAATATTGTAAACACTAAAAGTTGTCACTCTTGTTGGGGTTTACCGAAATGTTATTGATTTCTAATTTGTCATTGACCTTCTCCCCTGGTTCGTAATATCATTATTCATTTTATTAAGTCCTTTGCAACATTAAGTTATCAGCCCCTTGGCCTTGATGTCAATCCTAGCGCACTAAAGTTTAAAACAACTTTAAAACACATGTTTATTGTTTATATCATAAATTACTCAACCGTTCAATGAACATTAGATGTATGGTTGTAGTTGTATTTTAGAATGAAATGCACAAAGTGCTAGTCTTGTGAACTTAAACCTCTGGAATCACCCTATAACCATTAGATTTACAAAGATCAACAGTTTAAAATTTGTTGTTAATGCAGGACAGCCATGTACTAATTGTGTAGTCTGGAACCAACCCATTGACATTTCAATGTTTCATTCATTTTAATGTTAAAAAAAAAAGAAAACTTTCTACTGCTAAGTGCTAAGTGATTTTATTTTTAAGTGAGAGGGTCAGCAAACAGGGAGATTTTAGATTGCTCATAGCAGTGTACCAAAGAGATTTTGGGTTCCGTATCCAACAAATCCAGTCCATGCTTGTTAGTATTAATCTTTTCAAGAATCAAAATCTGGGTAAGTGGTTACGTTTCAACTTTCATCATTTCTTAAAATCTTATTTTGTCAAACTTTGAAGTTTGGGTTTAGGGTTGAGAGACTTAAGAATTAAGAAAAATTAAGGAGGACTAAGAGGGAATTCACAATTTCACATTATATAAGCATGTCTACCACTAGTACCACTAGAGCAAAATCAAATAAAAAAATATATTATAGTTGGATTGCTTAAAGCCCTAGGTTTCACTGATGAATACCATGATATTTATGATCCTAAAATCTATAGTAGCGAACCTCAAAACTTATATTTTCATCTCAGAATAAGGCTACAAAGCAAATGCAAGTTAATAGTATCAGTGCACTGTGGGTAACTAGATTAGGGAACATGATGTTACATGAGGTTTTCCCTTGCCCAAAATTTATAATGGTCTGTGCCCAAAATTATGATGATAACAAAAGAGAAATTGTTAATAAAGATAGCAAAGAAGAATTGTTATCCATTAATGCAGAAGAACTTGGAAAAGTGTTGAGGTTTACAACCGAAGAATTTGGAAATGTCCACATTGACCTAGAAAAGCTTGCTAGTGATTATGAAGTAGTGCATGAAAGGGAGAAAAATTATTTCGTAAATAAAATAGTTCTAGATAACATACAAGTTAGAAACAAATTTAAAGGTAATCATAAGCCTCCTTATGATTTTGATATTTTTAGACCATGGGTTCAGGATACTATTTCCATGCCAACATTTTGCCTCAGAATGGTTAGCAATTAGGAAGTGGGTGCAAGCCTCCTTGAAATGGTATATAATATCCATTTTGGTGTTCCACATGTCAAATATAACTTTATTGAGCACATTGTAGAATCCATGCATAAAAAAAATTTAATGATTAAACACCAAGACATTTAGGTTCACAACCTACTTGTGCTATTCTTTTCTATTCAAATTTAGAGGAATGTTTCAGACCAACAAGCTTCAGATTCATCCCTATAGTAATGCTCAGGAAAAGAAAATGGCTCCAGTATATGATTGGACCACTAAGATAAGGATGCATGATTCTTAAGGGAACTAAAGCCATTTTTTAGACTACTTTTTGTCTCCATTGCATCAAGCAATTACAAATAATCCAATGCCTAGATTGCCTGTGTCAAGTGGAAATTGCATTCAACTAGGAAAAGAAATACAATTGGCTAATTAGTACTTAATGGAAGAATATACTATGCTAATATTTTATGGATCGGGATTAGAGCTATACTAACTTCCAATACATGTGACAGAAAGGGTTTTTGCATTGGAATATGTAAGGTAGATGAAGAGTACTGATGAACTACACTTTATCAATTAGCAAAAGAATACCTTATTTCCTTCTTTACCTTTTTCATGTGGAGGGTTCACATTTGAGAGAAAATAATTTAGTGTGGGATGAGATCAAAATAGCAATGGAGAAAAGTGTTGCTAAGAAAGGTATTTCTTTTGAACAATTGTTAGCAAAAATTATGGCATTGCATCAAAAAACAATCAAGAGGTACAACAATTTTTATGAAAAAAGTGATAAACCATCTAGTAGAGTAAAAATGCCAAATTCTCTAGATAAGGAAGTTATAGCTAAAAATTGGTCACGATAAAAAATTACTACCTTTTGGTCTATGAGGAAGGAGCTAGGTGATCCAAGAGCTCTTACAGAGTATGAAGATAACGAAGAAGATCGTGAGTTTAGCAAATTGTGGATGTATACATCCAAAATTGGTCTGGATAATATTAATTAAATATCGATTATTTAATTAATGAAATCTTTATTCCTCTACTATATAAATAAATTACAAATTTATTTACATAGTTCGTATTTTCTTAATTCCTCTTTTCTAAATTACCTTCTTCATGATTTAATTAAAATAAACAAATCTAACTAATTTGTTTTATTTTGATTAATTCCCTCTCATTAAATTTGAATTTGTCACATTTCTCCATATTCTTCAAACTTCCCTCCATCTCATCTTCCAACTCACCATGTGTCACATGAAAATAATTATTCCTAATTTCTAAAATAGATATTTACTCTCAACAATTTTAACAAACTCAAAGACACATGGCTTCTTCCTTCAATTGATTCTTTTCTACACTTGACAAGATTGTTTTACTAAAGGGAACAATTTCCTTTTTTTCTCCATCTTCCTCATTTCTCACCATCGATTTCTCCAGATTGAATCCTGATCATTCATTACTGCCAACTCACCTAATGCCTTGGTGAAATCTATAAATTGAGGCCCATTTACAACTTTTTCATAAGGAGCATTTGCATAACATTACTTTGTAGCAATTCATTTAGTATTTGAGAGCTTAATTGCATTTTGATACAACATTTAGGATAGATTAACAATTAGATTAGAATCATGGCTCCTTTAGATGTTTCTTAGTTTGTTTAAATTCAGCATTTAGGGTCATTTCCATATTATCTTCATTAGTTTAATTCTGCTTTGCAATCATTTCCATATCATTCTATATGCAGCAACTCATTCATCATGTCATTTAATCATATCATTCAGCTGAACCATTTAATCATATAGATGTAGACTTAGATTCTACATTTTTAGTTTAGAGGCTACCCATTTCTTAGGTGGCATCCCAGTGATTTAGTGCACAATCAAGATCTGAGAGCACAATTACCAGGACATTTGAGAATAGAGGGAGATGGAATGTTTTTAAGGAATTACTTTATCGAATTATGTTTTGTTAATTTAGATTCCCTTAATGTAATACATTGCATCTGTGTGTGTTATTCATTAGTATAATTCACATATTTTCTTACACATAAATTGGTGCCCACTGTGGGGCCTAGCCCCTATTATTTTGATATTTTCTAGAAAGTATGTTTTTACAGGCTCAGACGTGAGTTTCTCTGGCGCAATTGCTAACTTCTCTAGCGTTTATGAAATATTTTCTGGCGCATTCATCGATTGTTCCGACGCAACGAAGGATTTCTCCAGCGCATCCACACCATTTTGTGGTGCATCAAGGGGTTTCTATAGCGCATTCACACCTTTTTGTGGCGCATTTCATGCTTTCTATAGTGCATTTAATTAATTCTATGGCACATTTTCCTTTTCAGCGCATCAGCTTACTGTAATGGCACTTTTGATTTTCTCTATAAATTTTTGCCCGAGTTTGAAAAACTAATGTGTTTTTTTGTTGTGCAGGCTTCATAAACGCTGCCAGAGACTTTCCTGAAACTCAAGAACGTTTGTCAAAGAAAAAATTATGGCAAACTACTAATAAATTTGACACAGG
Source organism: Sequoia sempervirens (assembly GCA_007258455.2). Classification (NCBI taxonomy): domain Eukaryota; kingdom Viridiplantae; phylum Streptophyta; class Pinopsida; order Cupressales; family Cupressaceae; genus Sequoia; species Sequoia sempervirens. Next base: position 507,574,782 of record VDFB02271358.1, read on the forward strand.
AGTTGGATTTAATTTATTTCCTTCTTCCTTAAATTAGGAATCTAGACTAATTATAAAGGAAAAGAACCCCATGTCTTTTGAATGTATTGAATGGTAAGCATATGCTCTCCCCTTAAATGGGTGACCAAAAATCCAAACCCATTCATTTTCATTGTCTTTTGTATGTATTGAATGGTAGGCATATGCTCTCCCCTTAACTGGGTAACCAAAAAGCTAGACCCATTCTTGTTTATCTACTAGTGTGAGTAGGGTATATAGCATGGGTTCTCTCTTTATTCATGCGAAATAAAAATTGATCGAACTACAGGTATACTCACTTGCTTTTGTTTATCCTAGAGGGATCGTCTTGTGGGAAAAAGTACTCACCCAAGGGAACGACCCAACTGGTAACATGCTAAATCCAAGCGCATTTCCAACTGGTATATAAGTGTAAATACTGGAACAAAGGCCAGTATCACGAGGTTGGTTTCAACAAGAAGGGCAACAATGGTCTCTCGCCGCATGGATCAAACCCCACGAACAAAAAGTCCTTACCAAAACCCTTGTTGTAGATTGGCCAAAACCTTTATCTATTATTTGGTGTAGCAACCATCGTTTTAAAGGCATCCACATTCTCGCCATTTTTAGTAGAGATGATTAGCCTGCCATGGGAGTTTTATGGGGGCTAGAAGCTTGGTTGACCTAAGAAGTGAGTGCATTATAAGGGGGATCCCGTGTCGCCAAGCTTCTGAATTCATCCACTAAGAATAAGTGTGGTTGGGGTAAAACCCGTGTGGAATCCAAAAGAATACAATCTTTCACAGCCCTCGGGAATGTACATTGTGTTTGATTGTGCTTGTCAAAGTGTTTTCAAAACAAACTCCAAAAAAAACCTTACACACTGGAAAAGTGCAAAACTGTGATTTAGAATACATCACTTGAAACAAATCATTCTCTATCCAAAAATAAATTAAAAAATCAAGTAAAGTGGCAACAAATTGTTACATTACCTGGTTCAATGCATTCACTATTTTCTATAGCGCATTGACCCCATTTTCCAGAGCATTCACCTTTTGTTACAGTGCATATACCCAATTTACCAACGCATTTACCCAATTCTATGGTGCATTTACCCAATTCTGTGGCACATTCAGTTGATTATGTGGCACATACCAGCCTTTCTGTGGTGTATCCAAGCTTTTCCATAACACATCTTCCTTTCAGCACATTCACTAATTGTAATGGTGGATCCACTAGAATTCATAACTAGAGAGTTGAATTTGACCTCTATCTGACATTTTGAAACTAGATTTAGAAAACTTTTCCAATTCAGAATCATTCCTCATAAATAAAGGAGTCTACACATGGTCCTTATCCAATGATTTCATGAAAGATTAAAATCTGAAAACCAAAATCCATAGCTCTTAGTCCAAAAGCTCATCAAAAACGTCTTTCAACACTCTACGAATTTAGAGACAGATTGCTCTTCAATTTTTACAAAAAAGCTTCAAAGAATAACCCCGGCTTATATTCGTTTTACTATTGCCAAAATCCAAGACTTTTCCACAGGTTTGAACATCTCATCTAAAAAGGAAATTTGTTCCCCATTTCACAACTAGAACCAAAATTGTAGAATCTTCTAAGTTCAGAATTATTCCTTAAGTTCCTTAGAGTCTAACTTGTTAAAATTGACTTCCACAAGTGAAATCCTTTACCTAAACTTTGATCACACATCTAAAAGTTCCCAATCATCATCAAAAACCAAAAAATTGATCATCAAGTTGAGTTTCCCCCATCAAGACTTATCATCCTTCATCTTGAAACAATACACTTTACATCAAATTTTATCACCTTGGTTATATCAATAGAATTCATTATTCTATTAAACCTAGGTATCCCTTTGGTGCTCTCAAATAATGATCAAAATTTAGCAAACCTTCATCACTTGCATACCTATTTTAGTAAGATCCCAAAAACAAAAGCTTAAGGACAAAGAACCTAAATCTCAAAATACCATGCATGAACCAGAGGAAAATCCCTTTCACAAGATTTCTCAAAATGAAACAATAGAGATAACAAAGGAGGAAATAGAACAAGCCAATCAAGATCCCAAATTCCATAAATTCCTAGAAAGAATCTTTGAAAAAGATGGGGAAAAATACCTCCTAATGTTAGGAAATCAAGGGGCCAAACTACCTAGTGAATTTGATGTCAATAAATTGAAGGCAACCTCGAAGAAAATTGAGACAGAAACATCTCCTACAGATCAAATGGCTATCCTAACCCATTAGATGCAAAACCTTCAACAACAACTACAAGATATGCAAGGAGGGACTCCAAAATGATACTTGTTACAAGATATTTTTCCCTGTCCCTTTGATAGAAGGTTAAACATGATACCATTTCCCCCAAATTGTGAATTTCCAAAATACGACAAATAAAATGGGAAATCAGACCCTATAGACCATGTGCGAGAATTTTGAACAATGAGTCTTGAGTTTTCTCATGAGGACATATATTTGATGAGACTCTTCCCTCACAGCTTAGGAGGCCATTGCATGGAATGGTTTTTGAAACTACAACCAGGCATAAAATCCTTTCAAGAACTTGTTAAAAAATTCATCACACAATATTCCTATAACATTGTGCATGAGATAACCATGAAGGATCTTTGTAATACCAAAAAAAAACAAGGAGAATCTTTTCTCATATTCTTACAAAGGTGGAGAATATTATTCGCTCAATATGCTCGTCCCATACCAGAACAAGAAAAGATGGAGATTTTCATTGATAACCTTAACAGTGAAATGAGCTATAGACTGCAATTACAATGTCCCCCTACTTTGAGAAAATGGTAGAAAACGGTGTCAAAATCGAAGAAGCCTTAGTCAAAAGAGGGGTATTAAAAATTCACAATGAAGGATCAAACAATGCTAACTCTTCCAACCATCATAACAATGAGAAACCCAAATTTTGGACAAGGAACAAGAATGCCAATGATGGTTCTGCCGAAACACATAATGCCAAACCAGTCTTTAATCTATCAGGAACCACAACCAAGACCGATCAAAACGTCAATCAAGGCACTAATCAAAATATCAACCCACCCAACAATCAAAATGGTCACAATCAAAGTAACACCACATCAAAACCTCCACCATATCAAACACAATCAAACCGCAGAAAATTCACACCTTTGGGTCAATCACATGAATCTGCATTGAGGGAACTTCTTGAAAATAACCTCATAACGCTACCCGACACTCTAGGCTTTGAACCAAAAGTAAAATTGTCATGGTGGAATGATTCCTATTACTATGAATTTCATTGGTGCAAAGGCCATCAAACAAATAGTTGCATGCAATTGAAACACAAAATACAAGATTTGATAGATAGCAAGGTCATACGAATAGAGGGACTCAAAACAAATGTAGATCCCGGAGCATTTTAAAATCCTTTACCGAACTATGAAAAAGGGCATTCCTCTACAACAAACAGCAAGGGAAAGAATGTAAACTATGTCCATGATACTGTCATAAATCATATCTCAGCAGTTGAAGACCAAATGAATACCATCGAAACTAGTGACCATCAAGACATTACTACAAATGATAATCCAATCTATGGCACTCCAATTGAACAAGAACAATACATAATTATCCTTGAAAATTAAATCAATGACATCAAACTAGATATGATTGCAAATGATACCCAAATCAATGTCATTAAAATCAATGGGAAACAAGACAACGTACCAGTGAACGCAACCACAAGGGCATAGGAAAAATATGTTTTAAAAGGAAGTTCATCCAGAATCCCCGCTACATCATCCAATCAATATAACATAGTGGACCAATTACAAAAGATCCATGCACAAATATCAATATTGGAATTGCTCAAGATTTCACCTACCCACAAAGAGATTTTGGAAAAATCTCTAGTGGACACAACAGTACCAGTGAATCTGGAAGTTTGTAAATTTGAAGCCATGGTGGGACATTTGACTGCACCACATTTCCTATCCTTTTTCCCAAAAATGATGATGCATCTATTTCTCATCCCCACAATTTCGCTCTTCATATTGAAGTCCTAATTCATAAACATCATGTCAAACGCATCCTAATAGATGGAGGAGTTGGCCTAAATATATGTACTTTAAAGCTTGTTCATGCCTTGGGATTCTCTGAGAATGCAATTGGTTCAAAAAAAAAGATTACAATAAAAGCATATGATGATGAGGAATGATCTTCACAGGGATTGATTTTCTTACCTATTCAAGTAGGACCAATTCAAAAAGATGTAATCTACCAAGTCTTAGACAAGGATTTGACCTATAACATACTATTGGGTCACCCCTAGATCCATGAAATGCAAGCAGATCTGTCAACCTATCATCAATGTTTGAAAATTCCTTGTGGTGGTCAAGAAATCACCATTTTAGTTGATTCAAATAGTCCTCAATATTGCAATACCCTAAAATCTATCTGAGATGTTTTTGTGCCTCATAATAGAGAAGCTTCCACTTCCACCCCTTCCAAAGATCAAAGCCAATCAAGTTCCTCATCCAAACCATTGGTCATCTCCTCAAATCATGAAGGTCAATCCAATTCCATGTCTAAATAGTCTGAGAAGAAAGAAGTTGCTCCATCCACCTCCTCAAATCATGAAGCCCAATTGAATTCCTTGTCAAAGCAATTTGATGAAAAATTCCAAGTCAAAGACAAAGATGTTGGTGAATATTTATTTGAATGATCTCTATGTCTCTCACAATTCTCTTCCCCAAAGTCATATGGGCAACCCTCCACATCAACACAACAGACATCACCACCAGTTACCAAATTTGATGGTCGGTTTATAAAAGAAAGCACTAGGTTTGATGAAGCAGAAGACAAAGATATTCTAAATTGGCTCTATAAGGATGAAGAAGAATCCCAAACAACAACTGCAAATGTACAAATAGCCCAATATGGAAAAGGCTCCACCATCTTGGAAAAGATGGGATATGAGGGAAAAGGTATCATAGGCAAAAGGAAAGAGGGAATTGTAGAACCCATTTAACCCATTTTGATTAATCCAAAAGACAAGACTATGATGGGCTATAAAGAGGATACAAAAGAAAAGGTGGTTGAAAGAATCTTACAATTACAAGCTAGTGATGAGCATGAAATTAATTCTAATGAATATGAATGGGATTCCCTATCAGAAGAGTCTTGTCGTGATAAGGAAATTGATGTGGTACACAAATATGCACCCCTACTCAAGGAGGGACAAGGTTCAAGTGCTAGACTACTTGAATTTGGATCACAACACATTGATGATTATAGCGAAGATAATTCAACTCGAAGTGAAACAGATAATTCAGAGGAGGGTTACCTTATAGACCTTGATTTTGCTATAGGAAAAATTGAAGACACCACTATTAGAACTCTTACCATCTCTAACCTTAACTAGTCTGGTGACTTCTTACCCTTAGTACATCCTGAGCTCATAGATTGGGACCTAACCGAGCCATTTGACATCCCTACATTTTCAAACGATGATGCCATTGTCAACTTCCTTTGTGCCAACAATACCGAAACAGATTCCACCAACGAACATCATAACGATGCTTTTGAACATGGGAGTATCAAATCGTCCAGCTGCAAAATGAATAATACAAGAAATAGATCTGATGGTGAAAACCATTCAATGGCAATATCAGATCTAGAAAAAGTAAAAACAAAGAGTGCATCCAATGGAAAAAACCTCTCTGAGGCATCAAAGGATGGAAGATTTGATACTCTCCCAGAACACTTTCAGGAAAGATCAAAGGTCTTGATTGAACCCACACAATCTATCAACATTAGAAATGAAGAGACAGTGAAGACTATCCATCTAGCGACATCTTTGACAGACCAGGAATAACCACGCTTTCTTAAATTTTTCATACAAAAACAAGTCAACTTAGCTTGTTCATATGTCGAAATTTCGAGGATTGATCCAGAAATCATCATGCATCACTTATCATTACCACTAGGAGTGAAACCAGTCAAACAAAAGTTGAGGAAAATGCACCCATATATCACCTTATTGGTAAAAGAAAAGTTGAAGAAGTTGTTAGACACAGGATTCATCAGACCCATTGACTATGCCGAGTGGATTTTTAATATTGTACCAATTTCAAAGCCTAACAACAACATTCGTATCTACACAGATTTTTGGGATCTTAATAAGGCTTGTCCCAAAGATGATTTCCCTCTGCCAAACATAGATATCATAGTAGACTTGATGGCGAGACATGGCATGTTATCACTAATGGATGGTTTTTTTGGATATAACCAAATCAAGATAGCCCATGAAGATCAAGATAAGATGGCCTTTACCTTTCCATGTGGAACATTCTGTTGGAACGTCATGCGGTTCGGATTGAAGAATGTAGGAGCTACCTACCAATGCACTATGACAACAATCTTTCATGATATGATGCATACTTTCATGGAAGACTATGTGGATGATTTATTGGCTAAATCGTATACCAAGGAAGAACACTTGGAGATCCTAGATAAAATTTTCACTAGATTGGAAAAATTCAATGTATGGCTAAATCCCAAGAAATGTGTGTTTGGGGTGACATCAGCCAAACTCCTAGGGTACATAGTCTCAGAAACGGGGATTGAGGTAGACCTGGCCAAAGTTAAAGCTATTATGGAAATTCCACCACCAAAGAGCATCATTCAACTCCGATCTCTATAAGGGAGGTTTCAATCAATTCACAGATTCATTTCACAATTGGTGGACAAGACCCATCCCTTCACTCATCTGTTGCATAAGAATGCTTCTTTCCAATGGGATGAGAAATGTGAAGGAGCATTCAACCATTTGAAACGGTATCTAATGAATCCACCTGTCCTAGTACCACTAGCAGAAGGAAATCCACTACTGTTATTTATTGCTACAACTGAGACATTATTGGGAGCCCTATTAGCACAAGAAGAATTAGCAAGAAAAGAGAGAAATTTACTACATTAGTAGGACACTAAATGGCTATGAGATCAACTATACCTCCATTGAAAAGGCTTGTCTGTTAGTAGTATTCACTACACAACAACTACGACACTACATTCTAACTCACACCATCAAGTTGATAGCCAAAATAGATCCTCTAAAATACCTTCTTAGCAAAGCTAACTTAACAGGGAGATTGGCTAAGTGGGTCATGATACTCAGTGAATTTGATATCCAATATGTGGATAGGAAAGAAATAAAAGGACAACCAATCGCTGACCAGTTAGCAGAATCACCTCTACCAGATAATCATCCTTTACACATTGGATTTTTAGATGCTGATGTTCTCACCTTGGCTGCCAAACAGTGGACACTATACTTTGATGGATCCCACACCCAGCACGTATCAGGAGCCAGAATCCTATTTGTCACTCTACAAGGACATACCATACCAAAATCATACAGATTGATGTTCCCTTGTACCAACAACATGGCAGAGTATGAAGCATTAGTCATTGGCATTAAAATAGTCATAGAATGGAAGATCCTAGAGTTGCAAGTATACAGAGATTCTCAGTTGGTCATCAATCAATTCAATGTTGATTATCAAACAAGGGACAACAAATTGATGCCCTACAAAAGAATGTTGGATGATTTTAAGAAATACTTTTTGGATATCAAATTTGAACAGATTTCAAGACTGGACAATAAAGCTATTGATGTCATGGCCACTATTGCTTCATTGTTACAAATTCAAGAGAAAAGAAGTCGTTACAAGTTCTTGGTGGAACAATTGTTTTCTCTTGCCTATGATGAAACTGAGTCCCATGTTATTTGTCACCTATTTGATATCAATACCTCAATCTATGGTGAAATTTATACCTACCTAAAAGATAACACCCTTCCACCCAACCTATCTCAAAATCAAAAATGCAATTTCATTCGTCGAGCCACCCGACATACTCTTATTGTGGATGTACTATACCGACGAGGTCTTGACGGAACTCTCCTATGATGTCTAGAACGCGATGAGTCTGAAATGGCTTTACGGGAAGTTCATGAGGTTGTTTGTGGAACACATTCAAGTGGCCTAACCTTAGCCAATAAACTCCTTCGTTTAGGATATTACTGGCCAACTATGGAAAAAGAGTCTTTTCAGTTTGTGAAGAAATGTCAGAAATGTCAGATTCATGACAACCTCATCCATGCACTAGCACAGGAACTCCAACCTTTTGCATCCACATGGCCCTTATGTCAATGGGGACTAGATCTTGTTGGTAAAATTCATCCATCTTCATCGAATGGACACAATTTTATCATCACAACGACAGAATACTTCATGAAGTGGATTGAAGTTGTTCCTCTAATCACCATCATGGGAAAATAAATTTCATCATTCATCCTTAACTACATCATTTGTCAGTACAACATCCCTCAATCCATTGTCATTGACAATGGGAGACCCTTCAAAAATCAAAACATGCAAGAATTGTGTGAGAAGTTCAACATTCAACATCACTTCTCTACACCCTATTATCCTCAAGGAAACAATCAAGCAGAGGCCTCCAACAAAACTATTCTGAAAATCTTGAAGAAAACAGTCAATGACGTAGGACATGATTGGCACATCTAGTTAAACCCCACTTTGTGGGCATACCGCACCAGTATTCGCACACCAACAAGAGCCATGCCATACGCTCTTGTATACGGTTATGAGGCCATTGTACCCATTGAAGTTGAATTACCATCACTTTGGGTTTCATTGAAGGGTATCATCTTTGATGAGGATTATCGGGTATCAAGATTTCAAGAACTAGAACTGTTAGATGAATGGTGCCAACATGCAGTGAACCACCTGAAAGCCTACCAACAACGGATGTCCAAAAGTTACAATCATAAAGTCAAACCCAGAACATTTCAAGTTGGTGACCTGGTATTGAAGGAGAACCCATGCAACCAACAAGATAGAGAGAAGAAATGAAAGTTTGAACCGAATTGGTTGGGCCCCTTTGTCATCATGTCAGTCTATGGTTAAGGAGCATACCGGCTATCCACACTAGAAGGAGATATATTTGAGGATCCCATGAACAACCTTCATCTCAAGAAATTATACACATAATTTATCTGTTGCATCGGTAAAAGTCTTACAAAATCCAAAAACATCGGTAAAAGTCCTGAAGAAATCCAAAAACATCATAAAATGTCTTGAAAAAATGGTCACCCTAGTGAAAACCTGGCAAACAGGCATCTTGGTGACAACAAAAAAATCATAAAAAGAAAAATAATACAAAAAAATCAAAAAAAAAAAATACAAAAAAAATCAAAAAATACAAAAATACAAAAAAAAATCAAAAAGAGAAAAAGAGAAAAATACAAAAAAATCAAAAAAGGGGAAAAATACAAAAAAAAATCATAAAATCTGAAAAAGTGCAATAAAAGCAAGTAGTGAAAACCTGGCAACAGGCGCTATTTGTGACAGGCTGGCTTCTTCCTCTATTGGAACATGTGTTGACCACATTAGCTCTTTGTTGTCACCATTCGCATCCTTCATTTGAGCCTCATGTACATATTCTGCTATGTTGGTCATGTCTCACCTTGGCTTGTCAATCATTGTACATAGCCATAATAAATTGGTTTGTTTTCACTAGGGGCAAAATCTTGAACTCACTGGGGGAAATCCATCTTTGAGCTTACAAAGCGACAAACAAACAATAGTACGACAACTTGGTAAAAACGCAACAATCAAGTGAGCTACAACATTGAACATCAATCAGACTCACCAAAAATAATAATCTGAACCAACAACAACAAGGTCAATCAAAAACAAGTTTCATTTGGTGATAATATTTTGAATCACAGTTTTATCACTTTAACACAAATGTTCAAAACTATTTGCATTATGATTGTTGTTATCATTTCTCACAAGCAACTCAAGGATGTCAAGAACTAGAGAAGCTATGATCAAGAATGATATTTTTCTTTGTCTGTTGTCTGCGAGTTGATCATTATTACTATGTGAATCATCGTGGGACGTGCTCTACAAAGTATCACTGATGACATCCCAGATTCACATAGGAAAACAATTAACTCTTGCATGTTTACGCAAGAAATGCTCAGGTCATCTCAGTCTAATTATACCTAGATTCTTGTGTTAACTTGCACTATCAAACATCATGAAAGTAATACTCAGGTCATCATGGTTTAATTATACCATCGATGTTTGTACTCACTTTCAACATTTTAAAAGCTCAATGATGATACCAAGCACAATAAATTACTGGGATGACAACATTGCATTGTTAGAATTGTATGTCTAGGTTGCATTCATACTAGTTGTTGTAGTGGTATTTATAGATTTCTCTGAGGTTGATGTTATTTCTATCATTAACAGATTGAGTACATTTGGCATTACCAGAAGAAGAAAAAAAATCATATAGAGGCATGAGCATTAGGACATCATTCATAGAATTATCATATCATCTTACCATTCATTTAGTCATTAGATCATATATTTGCATCATAAAAATATTTAAAAAAAGCATGGATCATATCATTTCCATCCACATACATTTAATCATACATTTTAGAACAAAGCACCAGCATATGTAAATTTCCACTCATCCACGTCATACATGCATTCATATATTTGTATTGGAAAATAAAAAAACATAGATTACCATGCATATCATACATCCATAGGAACATATAGAATTATTCATCATTAGAGTCATCCACTTTTGCATTAACATCATTATCCATCCATTACATCATACAGAGTTGCATAAAAAAAATACAAAAATAATAGCATGTAGACATTTTTCATAAAACATCATAGGATCATAACACATGTTGCATCCATAGCACATAATATCATCATCATGAAACATCACATAGCATGCATAATAGGAAATTAAATGCATCCATCATGATCAATGCACATAAACACATGGGGAAATCATCATCATCACTGCACATATATATCTCAAAATATGTCAAGTGTACAAGGATATCTGAATGTAAAGAAATACATCATCAAAAATGGTGGTAGTATCATCAAGTATCAGTGTATACATATCATAAATGAACATCAAATATCAGAACTATGTGGTACTCCCCCCAGATGGTGTTGACGTCCCCGGACTTGTACCCCCTATGACACCTAATGGACCCGCACTAGGATCTCTCTGATCTCCGAGTAATGGTTGTGTAACACCCACACTAATTGTCTGAGACTGTGATCTTCTGGATCAGGACTGTGCAAAGCTCGCTCGCCGCTCGAGAGGAACCAACTCATGATATCGATCTTTGTAAAATTGGGCCTCCTGAGAGGTGCGATGTATCTCCTTGAAATAATTTGAAGTCCCAGTAGTTATCACGGCCTATTGAAACCTCTTAGTGATAAACTTTGCCTTCTCTACTTGTCATCTCAGTGCATCCCTCTCTGTAGTCAATGCAGTAACCTAGCCCTGCACCTATGCCATTTGTTGTCGGGCAGCATCCCTCTCGGCTGTCAGAGTTTGTATCTGTCCCTGAGCCTGTAAGAGCTATGCCTAGACCTATGCTGACAATTGTGTATGTGCCTATAACTGTCCCTACACCTGTGTCAACTGGCCCTGAATAGTCTAAACTTGGGCATGTAATGTAGTAATCTAAGACTATTGCTGCTATGAGGGCAACTGTATCTATTGTGTTGCTGCTACTAAAGATTGCCTCTTGCAAGGCACTTTGGCATCAAACCCTGGGTGGGCAGCACCTCCTCCATATCCTCCACCATCGTCATCACCACCGTCATCTCCACCATCATCATCATCACTGCCATCATCTCCACCCTCCCCCTCCTCATCTCCACTGCCTCTACCTCATCTCCATCTGGGTGGCCTATCATCATCATCCTCTAACGTTGGAACTAGCTCATCAAGTCTCGAAATCCTCAGAAATGGATTATCAACAAAATACCGTGAGTACCCTCACTCATATATCCCTCAACAATATCTGAAAGGTAATCCCAGATCACTGGTTGTAAATGATGGTACTCATCACATGTAGCATCATAAGATAATGTGGGCCCCCACTTGGTCACATCCTGCTGTCTCCGCGCATACATGGCCAATCCCTGAGGCATCCCCTAAACTCTATCATACTGTCTAAGCACCCTCCGCAACAAAAATCTCTTGATAATGTAATGTGTCCACCCAATAAGGTATCTGGTGGTCATAAAATAAGGTACCTCCAAATGATCCTTGACCCACTACTCACAGTCTACATATGGTCGCCATGTAACCGAATCCAGATCATCTAGTACTCGTCGCCAACACTCCAATTTTCCCAGCTTATGTTGGACAATTGCACCTACATAACCATAGATGTAAGGTCTCCTAAATGGCTGAAATCTATCTATCTCTGGCCATGTCACTGCAATATGCTCCCAGGCCCAGACCTGGAGCAATGTAACCCCTGCTAAGAGACTAGCTCCCCTGAGGTATACCACCTGGTGCAAATCTTGATACAAGTGTCCGAGCATGCATGAACCCCAAGCAAAACGGGTCCCAAACTGGATCATCTAATCTAATGTCTGACCCCAACCGACGGACAATCCCTTTGCCCTTTTGTGAGGACATAAGAAGCCACCGACAAATCCTGCAAGCACAAAAGGCAAAGGGGCATATCTCTCAAACATCTCCTGCCATGGTATCCAATACCGAGCAATCTAATCATCCTGGAAAATTTGGTGCAAGGCATCTATACCTCCCTGCTCAGTGTTATCATAGGTCACAATATCACCCACTACAGGAATCCGTAATATTCTATAGACATCCTCTGGTGTCACAGTCATCTCTCTGGTGGCCAGATAAAAAGTGTTGTGGTTACTATTCCACCTCTCATCCAATGCAGTCAGCAATCCCCGATTAATCCTAATTTGGGGCATGTCAATCAATGAAGATAAGCCGCATCACTCAATAATATCTCTATCAGCGTGTGATAATTGTGGAATCATCTCCTAAGTTCGCGGGAACCTCTCTCGGGACTAAAGATTATGTAAATCCTTCTCCTATCATTATAAAATATCACAATCAGCATATCAACCAAATCAAATCAGCAAAACCATCAAACATCAATCAATCATCCTATTAGTTCTAGTGAGATTTTCATCAAATATCATGAACATTTGTTTTGATTCTCACCTATCATGAGGACAAAATGACATCATCATTAGTGTATCTCGCCTATCATGAGATCACTAATCATCTAATCTATCATCAAAAACAAATCATTGGCTGATGCAATTAAACATAACCAATTTCAAGGAGAAAAACAAAACAAAAATCTTCAAATTTGTCATGTGTGCGCCATAAAAGAGCTTCTATGCTCTAAAACAACATATGTGTCGTTAAAAGTGTTGAATGCACCATTACAGGATGCGGATGTGCTGATTCATCAGATGCACCGAAATATTCCTCTGATGTGTCAGAGAATCTCTCATATGCACCATTTCATCAGATGCACCAGAGAATCTCTTTGATGCGCTGAAACCCCAATCCAAAGCGCCATTTCTTCACATTTCCCTATTGACTATTCAGATGCGCCACAAGGTCAAAGCACCATTACAATCTTTGGAAGCACTGAAAAACCAATCCTAAGTGCTAAAACTTTTGGCGGATGCGCCGAAAAACCTAGCCTATGCATCGAAGAAAAATTCGCAAGCGCCAAAACTTTTCAAAAATTTTAAATTTGAAATAAAAAATGAGGGAAAATAATTTCAAATTCACAAAAAAAAAATTCAAATCCATACTGGAGGTCTGTATCCCACTGGCCGATTGTGTCGCCGCACCCACTCGAATCGATGAGTCTCGAAAGGGATCACCATTTTACTCAAATTCTCAAGAATGCTCTCACTTCACCAATTTTCAAAATCACATGCACAAATGACTCCTTTTTCACTTTTTACCTCTTAATAAGGGTAATTAAAAGGGTAATTTTGGTGGCATATTTTAATTTCTTTTAAATGGACAATTAATTGGGGCAGTTCAATTTTTTTCCATATTGGGAGATAAATCTTTGGAATATCATCAAAGTTGAATTTTATCATCATCATCATCGCGAATCACTGGAAATTTTCAAAAATCGTCAAAGATCTTTTATTATAAAAAAATTCCTCTATTTATCTCCCAAGGGGGCGTACATTTGTAATCTTCTGAAAACACCATCTGGGGCATCGTCGAAATTTTAGCAGCACTGGTAAATTTTTCTTTGAAGTAATGCGTAAACACATCACTTCAAAGAGGGGAAAAATGTATACATCCAAAATTGGTCTGGAGAATATTAATCAAATATCGATTATTTAATTAATGAAATCTTTATTCCTCTACTATATAAATAAATTGCAAATTTATTTACATAGTTCGTATTTTCTTTATTCCTCTTTTCTAAATTACCTTCTTCATGATTTAATTAAAATAAACAAATCTAACTAATTTGTTTTATTTTGATTAATTCCCTCTCATTAAATTTGAATTTGTCACATTTCTCCATATTCTTCTAACTTCCCTCCACCTCATCTTCCAACTCACCATGTGTCACATGAAAATAATTATTCCTAATTTCTAAAATGGATATTTACTCTCAACAATTTTAACCAACTCAAAGACATGTGGCTTCTTCCTTCAATTGATGATTTACTATTTGGATTCCATCAAACCACTGATAACCTTGAATAAAAAAATTGACTGAAGTATTCAAGACAGGTTCCAATTTCAATCATGAAATTTTAACAAATATTCAAGTCAAACAACATTAGTTAGAACAAATGACAATTCCACCACCTGAACAGTGGAAATTGCTAGAAAAGGTGATACAGTGATTTGTTATTTGATAATATGAGTTTCCAAGCTCCATCTCAACTCTGTGCAGAGTTGTCTTTGAGCATGATTTTGCATTTTCAATGCCTCTATGTATTCCTTCATGTGAAAATCAATAAAAAAACTCAAATTCAATAATATGTTGATGTTCAATTATCTATATTATTTATTTTATCATTTGAAGAAAAAGTCTAGTTTCAACTACTAGATACATATTAAACGATTGTTGATGTTCATTGTTGTATATGCTACTATTTTTAATATGTTATTAAGCATTGAGTAGAGTGATGAATCATTGAGTACATGATTAAGTTTTAACATAATTAAAATATGAAATTATTAATAATATGTTAATTTAGTCATACAAACCTATGATTCCATCAAATCATTTTAATTAATTATTTTAATTAAAGCAGAGAAAAAATCATGCATTCAACCAAAACGATTGAAGACCAATAGAAGGATCCTTGATCATTTTATTAATAATTCATATGACAAAATACAGGAGGAGAGAATCTATTCCAGAATATGCATTTTATCATTCAAATTAGAGAATGTGTTCCATCTCTAAATTCTGTGAAATTTGGTTAAGTTTTATTTCTTGGGGCTTAGGGATTTGTTCAGTGTCATTCCTTAGGGTTTTTGTTACTAAAACCCTTCCTAAAAACCCCTAAGTTTGATTTCTTTGGCAATTGTTATGTTTTTTCATTGACCCCTTGTTTCTGGTTCTTGGTTAGTTAAGTTGTGACTTGTGCCTTTTGGATCGTTCTGTTGACCGGCCCTTAAATCCTAAGAATCTCGTCGTTACCTGTCATCTTAATAATAAATTTCCTTTATAATATGTGGGTAACAAGTTAGTAAAATATTTTCTAAGTCTAAGGTTTCATCTTTAGGTTTTGTGTCTTCACCCAACGTTCACCTAGTAATGGCCCCCTTTTATGAACTAACAAATTGACATGTGCAGATTTCATGTTTTATGAAGACCATTTGATCACCGAGAAATCATCTTGGCCACTACCCATGCCCCCATTTGATTTTTTTTTGCATTAAAATATTATCACGGGTTGGCGGGTGAGCGCCACATATCTTCTACATGAGAGGGCCTGACATCGTTGAAAATTCAGCAGTCGGTGAGATGGAGCACATCAACGGTGGTGATGAAATGACATGGATACATCTGGAGCATTCTCTGCCTCCCCGTCTAAATTCTTTTGGCTTTTAAATAATATCATGGGGCAGCAGGTGGATGACACATGTCCCATTGTCAAAAGGACCCACCGAGTAGTGAAGGAAGCAAACACTCCATTTGAATGAGATTGATGGCTAAAGGTGAATGATGTGGGTTAATCTCAACCACTCCTTGCCATCCCATGGGGGACCCACCTCTGCCTCTCGTCTCTCAATAGGGAAACATGAGAATGTCATGTGGCATCACTTGAGCTACAAAGGAAACATTAGAAAATTAATGAAATATTTTGCCACAAATTGAAGGTGTTAAAGTTTTTGTTACTAAAGGGAATTTTGGAGGCACATGTAATAACAAATGGATCTTTTAATCATGGACATCAGTTGTGCCAATGGATTATGTGCACAGGTGGGTGAGCTTGTGTTAAGACATGCATAGGTTGAGGATGGGAGATTTAATCTCAGCCCTTCCCTGTCTTCTCGTTGATAGAAGTTGCATGAAGATTAAGATTCACGAGGAAGCAAGAAAGTTGATGCATGTTTTTTTGCTTCACACACAATGAGATGGTGGAGCCCATAGATCATTGGGAAGTGGTTCCACATGGCTAGTTTTGGTTGGATGATGGCAACGGCTGCTCATAGTCAACCTTTTCAAACTAAGTTGACTTAATCTAAGCCAGTGGTCTTTTCATCTCATTATGAGATCAATGAACAGTATTCAAAGTTGAAATCAAGGGCAAGTGATTCGTTCTCATTCATGTGAGCAAGCCATAATGGTGGATAGGACTCTGAGCTACCAAATTTAGAAGTTTTAAGGATTTTAAAACTTTTTTGAAAGCACAATTGAGAATTGATAAAAGTAATCTATGCATCCAAGGAAGCTCGTGCTGCATTTTCAAGCTTGTTCAATGTCGGAGTTAAGGTTTTAAACCTCGCTCCAAGCTAGTAAGTTAATATATTGTCTCACCTTTGAGACTATTAAGAACTTTCTCAATTGTGTTTTCTCTATCATCTTGTCACTAGGGTTTTCTTGGTTTTGCATTTCTTTTAAGGTTTGACGTTCATTTAAAATAATTTGGAAGTTCTGCATTGCAATTGTTTGTGTCAAACGCTTGTTCAAGCTGTAGGTTTTAGTTTGTGAAACCAGAATCCCCAGTTTACAAAAACCCTTGAGTCATGGCTCCTAAAACGAAAGTGCCTTCATCAAAGGAGGAGGCCTCTACTTCCAAAAGACCTTTGAGTAAGGACCTAGCTGACCAGTTACAACCCTCAACAAATGAAAAACCTAAGGGTCAATTGTTTTTTTGAGGTCCACAAGTACTAGAGGGATTTACTAACAAGTATAGTGCTATTAGGGATGCTACATTGCCTTGCACTGGGTGGGAATTATTCAACAACTAGTTTGGAAATAGAAATTGTGGTGTTCCAATTGGTAACCCTTGGAATCTTGACTTGGGAAAATTGACTGTGCCAAATGTATACCTAGATATTGATTTGTTAAAATCAATAGTTGTTAATTATGACCTAGTCACTAGGATATGAGGTCCTTTGATGGAATTGACATGGTTAAAGTCACTAAGGAGGATATTGCTCGTGTTTTCAGTCTCACTGAGTGGAGTGAGGACCTAGTTAAGATCAATAAAAAGGCTCTTAAAGAAGAATATGAGAAGACTAGGGTCCAAGGTCCATATAGTTCCAAAGTATCTAGTAGAGATTAGGGGCCGAAAGATTACATTGGGACCATTTGATACAGAGCCCTATCCTGCTAACTATTATGTCTCTTATTTCCAGAAAACATTCCACTCCATTTTTTATATTATTGGTTATGATCCAATCACTGGAATGCCCATGGCATGGATGTATATGGTGGCCCACATCCAACACCCCCATTATTGCACAATTTATGATTATGTGGGGTTTCTTGCAGAGAAAATTCATGAGGGTTTGGTAAAGTTGAAGAAGGGTGAAATGGGAATAAGATTCAGCTAGTATTCATTGCTCATGCACATGTTTTTGTTCAAAGGTGCACCTTACTTTGGAAAGAATATGACACTGGATAGGGTAGAGGGTAAGATGGAATTGCATGTCCAGTGTTGGACCACTTTCCTAGACCAAGATGATAGAAATTTTGACTATGTGGTATTTGAGATTTTATTTTCCTCTAAGTTGAGAAGAGATTTGGCTATGAATGTGCCAAGAATTTCTAAGGCCCTACATGATCTTTTAAGACCCAAGGATAGGAGGCCTGAATTGGGGGTTGATCATAATTGGGGAGATGTTATCCCATATCTTATATTTACTATTTTGAGAGTGTATGGTGCTACTGTCTCACCTCACTTATTTCCTAGATGTGTGCCAAAAAGAATTGGGTTCCT
Organism: Sequoia sempervirens; assembly: GCA_007258455.2. NCBI lineage: Eukaryota > Viridiplantae > Streptophyta > Pinopsida > Cupressales > Cupressaceae > Sequoia > Sequoia sempervirens. The sequence goes on from VDFB02271358.1 coordinate 507,593,161, forward strand.
TGAAGTGATGTGGTAGTTGGGAAGTGTGGATAACAAGAATTTAAAGGATTAGGGAAAAGGAATGTTTTTCCCTTCATACACATGTTTCTATGACTTTGTAATGATTAAGGGGGGTTGGAATAATATAAATGATATACTCAGACTTTTCACATGGAAAGAGCAGGAGCAAGGGAATATCATGATCCTGAGGGTTTCATAGCCTAGTTAAAGTTAAGGAATAGGAGTTCCAAATTTGAACACATTTTCCAATACCCTGAGGATGTAATAAGGAATATCTTTGATCTTTTGGAGCAATATGATAGAAAAGAAAAGTGGATTTCTTTTAACAAAATGCAAAGAAAGGTAAGGGAAAAGGAACCTGAATTCACTGCTCTTGCAAAAATCCCCAATATAATGCAGAGAATGGAACATGTTTTCTAGAATTTTGAAATAGTGGTTGGTCACCTTGAGGGTGAAAGGATGATTCAAGATAAAGGGAAAGCCCCTACGAAAGAGGAACAGGGTGAAGGAGAAATCCCTGTTATGGAAGAGGAACAAGGTGGAGGAGAAATCCCTATTATGGAAGAAAGGCCTACATATCAGCCTCCTAAGGAGCAGAAAATAAAGTTTTTATTAAGGAGAAAGAATAAAGCAAAGAAGGATGATGTATTTGTTGATTCCTCTCAACAAGAGGAGCAAAGAGCTCCTTCTCTAGTACCACAAGTGCCACCACTATCTCCTCCAAGGTCAACTGGGCCTAAAATTGTAGATGTTGATTCCTCATCACAACATTCCTCACCACCAAAAGAGCTACCATTGAAAAAGAAAAAGGTCAAATCAACAGGTTTGGTGGATTATGATGATGAAGAACCAGATGAAGAAATTTGGGTATCTGAGTAGGAAATGCAATAGGGAATTCCTTTTGCGCTGATAGTGATTATTCCACAACAATTAGGGTATGAGGTTGAGCAAGGTTGACCTCACTAGGATAAATAACACTAATGATGTCTGAGTGGAAGCATGCACAAGATTCATGGATGATGATTCATTTGTGAAATCACAAGCTTTCATGGATTTTTCCTACAGGGCTAAGAAGGATGAATATATTACTACTGTGGCTAAGCAAAGAAGTCTTCACCTAGAGTTTCCAAAGGCAACTATTCAAGCCCATGTCCTAAAGGAAATGAGAGCTAAATTTCATGGAATGACTGCAGTAGAAGGCAGAGCGCTAGTGAGAAATAGTGGTGTCCTATTGTTTCTAGAATGGGATCTAGCTTCTGCCATTGCTTTTGATACGATAAAGAGGTGTGATAGACCCCTCTATAATTCAAGAGAGGAAGCTACAATTTTTCTACAAGGTTATGCCTTCAGTGAACACTGGGATACATTGGCTATATGGGCCTTAGCTCCATGTACAAGAAAGTTTGACATTGTAGAGCCTACACCAGACTATAGGGGAGGCTTGATAATAAAGAGAGTGTTAGAGACATTAGCTCTTAAGGCAACAATAATGTCAGTAAATTTTGCTCAGTTTACAAAAGCCACAGTAGAGTTAGTAACTACAAAGAAGGAGAAGTTTAGACAACAATACAATGACTTGCTAGTTGATTATGAAAATATTGAACAACAAAAAATGTAGTTATAGACAGATAACATTATTAAGGGAAAAAATGCAAAATTGGCAATCAGGAGAATGAACGTGGACTGATGTTGCCTCCCCTACTACTTCACCTAAGCCTACACCTACTGATTATACCCTTTCAACAAGTTCCACATGGGCCATTGAGCCATACAACATGGGAACTTTACCCATTTCAATGGTGCAACCAAACACATCAAAAGCACCACAGACAAAGGAAGGTGCCAGCAAGGAGGGGCTACTTAAGCAGCTAAATGATTATAAGGAGAGATGTGACAATCACAATAGGGAAATCTTTGATAGTAATATGAATATTGTCACTGTAGTCTTGGAGCATTTAAATACAGGGCTTAATAACAGACTGAACAACATTCATGCTAGCTATTCATCTATGAGATTTGCTATAAATAATTTTTACAATGATAAGGAGAAAGTTATTCCACTTATGGAGAAATGGATCCCCAGGTTGCAAGAGTTGAGAATGATGTCTATTGGAGCCAAGCAGGATGTTAATTCCCCTAAAAATCTTAAGCCCACCATTCAAATTGTAAATGAAATTCAGGAGTTCATGGGAAATATAGAGCCTTTCGAGACCAAGATAAGGGAAGTGGTTAAAAAAATTCATGAAACACATCATGGTCTCTTGCCATCCATTTTAAGGGATGATGGTAACATCAAAACATTGCAGGATTGGAGAAAAGAAACTAATGAAGTCATTTCCAATCAAGTTGCTTCAATTTGTCAAGGACATAATATGGGTATGCTAAAGAGGAACATGGACATGTTGGCCCATGCAGAGATTGTCCTGGAAGAGTTTGATAAGGAAGATAATTAGGTTGTTACTAAATATTCACCTTATAGGAAAAAGGATGATAGAGTCATGAGCTTCATTTGGCCCACTGAGGACGAATTCCAAGCCTAGAAGAACAAATACTTGGACATATTGGAGGAATGACTTGTAGTTGTAGGATGATGAGTGCAATTTTGGTCCTGAAGTCTGCAACCATAGTGATTAATGGACGGGAGAGAAATAATGTATAGCCTGAAAATAGTACAAATTAGGCTTTTATTGAAGTATTGCAAAATATTGTTCCCTCCCCAACATGGAGATTGGTGGCACAAATGTTGAAATGGATTGGTTTTATATCTTTATATTGTTTCTCATGCTTTTAGAGTTTTTTTGATTGGGCATGCTCATGGTTAACACTTTTGGCTCGTAAGGAAGATATTTTGGAAGTTGTTACAATGAATGAAAGATGCCTTTTGGAAGGCGGGTGTATCTTCTTCAACAAATAAAAATGGTTTTTTTCTTATATGCTTTCCCCCCACTTTCAAATGTGCAAATATAGCTATCTGGGGAATGTTGAAATTAAAATGAAATGTATGTCAAATGTAAATGTTACTTTAATTGTAATTTGGCCCAATGCTTGTTGCTCCCATATTTCTATAAATGGTAATTCACGACCAATTACATGGGTCTTTTGATGGTTAAGCAAAATTTTGAGCTCATGTAAGAGAAATTTTGTAATTCAAGCATAGAGAGATAGGTTAATATTGAGTCTTAGGAATGCATTCAGATTTGTAATGAGTATAATGGTTTTATAGTAGCAAATGAAATATGAAGGATAATTGAAAGTTTTGAAGGTTCAGTTATTTATCAAAGATTGTGTGAATGGCAATGCAATAGGAATTTATAAGTAGTGAGATAAGTGTTGTTCTTTAAAAATGATGTAGAATCACATATCAAATTCAATACCATGGAATACAGTATAAAATATAAAATATCACAATTTCATGGAATACAATATAAAATATCATCAACTATAGTTTGGAATATGAATCATGAAGTGTAATATAAAATAAAATATCATGAAGTGCAATGATTCACAATTTTATGGAATACAATATAAAATATCATCAACTATAGTTTGGAACAATGGAAACCGATTCATGAAGTGCAGTATAAATACCTAAAAGTTGCTAATTCACTTCCATTTCCCAAATGGAGTCAAGGTCCTGAAACTAACGTTCAACTTGAGATAAAGTAAAAGAGTCATCTTGATTTAGAGTCTGCTCTTTATTTTCTTCGGCATGCGTCTCAAATTCAAAATTCATTGTGTTAATGTCATTTGTCCCACTGCCACTGCAACTGCCACTGCCACCAATACCAGTGTTTGGAATTGGAGTGTTGCACAACCTGGTCCCTCTTCTTTCGTATGTGGACCTCCAGATTATGAGTGCCCTTTCAAAAGGAATTTTTTTGAGATTATACACAGTTCCTTTCATCCTCAAGCAATTTTCCAAATTCTTGTCTAGTTTGTTTCTTAACTTTGATTTTAAAAATGCCAATGAACTGAAAAACTCTCTCATCCTCCATCGACCCCAATATCATTGTTTGACATAAATCAACAAGTTTGAAATATTATGATATCGTATCATACAATATTTCACTTGGACCTAATTTTTTCCAAACTTTTTTTATTGATCCTGGTTTAAAGGCCTTCTCCATTCCCCTGGAATCATATTGATCCATCCTAGTTATTGTAAAATTCTTACATTGTTTTCTAAGCTTATCTTCATTTAAAATTCCTTCTATTGTCTTCTCATTATATGTTAAACTTTTTGAAAATTATTCAATCAAGATATTTACTTTATCATGAAAATATTTTGGGCTATCTCGATTTACCCAAAATTGAGGAGACACAATACCCATGGCTTCAAGTATTTCATGTCGATGGAATATTTCATGAATCTTTGAGGAAAGATATTTTGTGATTTCCTTCAAATTATCACTAACAAATTTAGCAATGTCGTTAAAATATTCCTCTTTAACAAGTACTTCTCTACTAGAGTGCCTAACTATCTTACAATGGTACATTGGTATCTCATATCCATGTACACAGATGCATAAGTGCCCACTTGCATTAAATTGTAAATAATTATTAGGATTATTCAAATCAATAATTTTCTACCACATGAAATAATTTGGGATTTCTTGTGTTAGATCTAGATATAGATGATCGAGGGCCATGCATGTACATCTATGTAGTTTGGAATATTCATAAATATACATAGTTCTACTTGGTCTTTCTTCACAAGATTGTTAAATTCATCTAGCATGGGGAGAAGACTAGCTAAAGTCAATAGTATCTCTATATCGCTTAACCTATGTAAGAGGTTAGGAGCTTTGTCTACCATGTTGCGATGCTCGTACATTACTCCAATCAAGGATTGATATTCTGAAAGAACTCGTTGCATTGCTCCATGCAGGGAGATCCATCTGGTATCGACATCCTTGAGAAGCTTGTTTCCTACTATTATTCCCTCAACAAAATTTTGAAATTCTACGAAACGTTTGGGACTTCGACAAAAGTATGTGTAGAGCTCGCGGACTAGATTTTAAACCTTTAATATTGTAGGAAACTTGCTTACAATTTTGAATGCTAAATTCATTTTGTGGGCCATGTAATGAATATCAAGCATGTATGGTGCACAAGTAGTTTGTAACTTTGTGCAAACACCGCTCCTTTGAACTTGCATCACTGCAACTCCATTAGCTCCTACACACACCAACTTTTTAGCAATTGTCAACTCATCCATACCTGCAATTTCATTCAAAGATTTCTTGACTAGTTCAAATAGATTTTGTGATGTTGAACTATCGTTCATTTTATGAACATAGAGAAGATGAGCTTGGTGGACATGTTTTACAATATACACATGCATACAAACCCAAGAAGTATTGTCTACCATAGTAACTTCATCTAAAGATAATGCAAGGAAGTTTGACTCATTTACTTTCTCCTTTAAATCTTTCTTTTCCACTACAGCAAGGTTGTTTTCCCATTCCCATCTAGTGTTTACTAACCAATGTGAGCCAAGAAATTGAGGAACACCAAAAAAGATAATAAATTAAAATATTTTGGGTAGTCTATCATAGGACGCCCTCTGGAAAAAATATGAAAAATAACACTCGTCTAAATAGTTTTTGACAGATTTGCTCCTTCCATTGCTTTTCCAAATTGAGCCTCAAGTGTACCTTGGCATGCAACAAGCTTCGACATTCTTTTCTTATGCTCTTCATATTCCATGACATACTTAACATGAAGACATTCTTCCTTTGATTTCCATCATACGATTGATTGTTCCTTTTCGTCTATGATTTTTCGTTCATAAACTTTACTGATATGATTTTCTATAGTGTCAAGCTTTAGTTGCAACTTCTTGTCTCTTTTACATTTCCAACTACAAATCATACACATGCATTTTTTTGCAGTTTCAACATTTTTTGCTTTCCCCACTGGTACAATGAATGGGTACTTTGACAACCAACCAAGTTGAAAATTCCTTGTCATTTCACACTTGCACCCCACTTTTGATTTTCCTTCTCTTTTCTTGCTACCAACATCATCCTGATCCAAATGAATTATCTCATTTTGGCTAACTAGGGTATCCCTTGGAACATCTTTTACAGTATTTCCATCCTCATTTGACACATTTAACTCAATGACAATCTCACCTTGACCTTTCGGTGGACGTGAGGTATTGTGAATTCCTTCTTCATTAATATTTGGTGGAAGAGTTGATGATGTATCTCCATCTTGATCTGATGGATTAGAAGCATTTCCAATTCCAAAGTAAGATTGTATGGTACCTCTACATTTTGGGCATTTTGATTGCCTCCTAGTCCCTTCACCACCTTGAGGAGTCTTACCGTTGTTGCTCAACATATTGATCTCTCACTTCGAATAAAAGCTAGAAAAGAATGTCTTCTTGTTTAAGAAGGACAGAGAATATAGATCCCATTTCCTACTCAATATCATCTTTAAGATTGAAGCAAGAATGGAAAAGAGATAAATAAATCTTATAACACTATGAAGAAATGATCACTCACCTTTAAGTTAAGGTTTTTGTTGACTTGCTATTTGTTAATGCAGGAATGCTTGCGATATAAGTTTGTAACTTGCCTACGATCAACTTCAAGGTTCCAAGTCCAACTTTTGAATCAAGAACTGAACAAAATGTGTAAGAATAAATGACAATTTCAATTGTATCTATATCAATCCATATTTGGCAAATTCTATGGGATTTTTAAATGGTATATTAAAAATTTGGCGAATCTCGCATGCTTATACAATGATACGTTGTAATTTTCAATGTGATTATGGCCCTATGATTAGCATGGAGGTGTCACGACAATTGGTGAAATGTGTCCTCAAATGTAATTATTTTTTTAATATTATTGGAAAAATGGGTCCTCATAAGCAAATATTTGTAAATTTTAATTGGCGAAATTGGTCTTCACGAGCAACTATTTGTAAATTTTAATTGGTGAAATGGGTCTTGATTAACAATGTTGTTTTAATAGTATTGGTGAATATGTAGGTGTTTTATTACATGTTTTCGGGATTCTAGGCGAAAATATTAATCGATCCATTTCAAACATGTAGTTTGTTATGACAAATTTGTTGCTTAAATATGCCTAGTAAAAAAAATTAATGGTGAATGGACATGCATTGGACCGATGGCGATTTGGACACCCTATTGGGTGCAATTAATTTTCCAATTTCGACTTGGCCGATTTCTAAAATTTTCCAATTGGCGAAGATTCACCACTAAAGTTTTCCCTGTTGGAAGCTAAGGTCTAGGAGAAATGTTGTTGGTCCAAATTTCTTTTTGGTTGATTCTTATGACTTGCAGTTCTAGAGTTGATTTGTTATGATCGTGTTGAAGATAATTTTGGTTTTTGGAAACATTGGATCGTGCTAAGGGTTGCGTGTGCTTAATTGTTTTATGTTTTTTACACTAGTTTGGCTGACCTTGTGTTAAAAACTACTTTTGAAGTTCATGAAGAGTGTTGGGACTTATTTGGGTCCTCATCAAGTGTGTGTTTGGGTCACCCTCATTCCAATTCCACCTTAAAATGTTTTAGCACAGACCTAATTTGAATTTAATGTTGGATGGTTGACTTTGGATATGTTTCAAAGTTGAAGATGGTATAACTAAGAGATGAGTTATTGGTGAAAGATGTACAAAGAGATAAATGCAAATAAATAGAGCAGATAGATGTGAAAATGGTGTGAAACAGTATGTGTATGTGATGCGAGTGTGGCAGATTAGTGTGAATTCTAAATGTTGAGTTTTCAGATGTAGTGAGTTGAAGGTGTGCTCTATAATTCATGCATGTCTACAAGTGTTTGAGAAAATTGTAGTGGAAATATTTGTTGCATTGAGATTGTCTTCTCTTTGTAACATATCTTTTCTATATTCTTTGTATATTTGTGGTAGTGAGCCCTCCAGGTGGTTAACCCTTGTTGGATAGTGAGTCCTGGTCTAGACAGTTAGTCCTGTTTTGGCAATGAGCCTTCTCTAGTAGTGAGTCTTTGTAATCAGTTTTTATATTCTTTATATTGTGAGCTAATCCTCACCATGGTTTTTCCCTTAATGGGTTTTCCACATAAATCTGATGTCATTATGTTTGTGTGATGCTTTTCAGTTTCTGGATTTGCACATAATGTTTAATCATTTTAGCAGAGTAAAGGATTTGTGATTGATCTAAGTTCTAATGGATGTTTTAAGGATTAAAATTTACTACAATTGATTCACCCCCCTCTCGGTTGTCTTGTTCAACAATTGGTATCAGAGCTTGGTTCCTTGGAGAAGAGCTTAACCACTTAAGGTAGGTCCAAGATGGCTGGCAAAGTTACTTATGAGTATCTGAAGTTTGATGGAACAAATTATGTTATCTAGAAAATATTGATGGAAGAATATCTAGAGTATTGTGGATATAATGTGGACAAAGATTACAAGATAGTTTACACTCCTCCTGCTAATGGTTCGAGTACGAATGATGAGATCAAGGCACATGAAGCGAACAATAAGGAGAAGTTCATTTTGAAGAATAGTCTTGTATATTCTGAGTTGATTAAAGTTCAAAATCTAAAGATTGCTAAAGAAGTCTGGGATGTTTTAGAAAAGGCGCATGAAGGAGATGAAAGGGTCAAAGAGGTGAAGCTGTAAATTTTGGAGACACAATTTGAGCTCCTACATATGTCTGAAGATAAGAATGTTCAATCCTATGTACAAAGATTGGATGAGGTAGTAGCTGGAATGCAAGGACTTGGTGCTACAATAGATGAATCCAGGATTGTGAAGAAGATTCTTATAACTCCCCCTGATGCTTACAGTGAAAAGGTATGTGCTATTGAAGAACATATAGACTATAAGACTTACACTAAAGATCAGTTATTGGGAAATCTAACATCTTATGAAATGAGAAATCCAAATTTGAGAAATGGATCCAAATCAGAAACTACTCTTAAAAGCTACAAAAGTTGAAGATCTAGATGAAAAAAATCTTAATGAAGTAGAAGCTATCTTTGTGAGAAGGATGAAGAAAGGCTTCTGTAAGTATGAAGGTACCCTTTAAATGATTTAGTTGTGGAGGAATAGGTCATTATACTTCAAGATGTCTAGAAAGAGATAAGAGGAATAAACAAATATTTAACAAAGAAAACAATGGTAAGAGTAATTTTGTTAAACTTGAAAAATATGATGAAGGCTTAGTTATGTTTGGAGATGATACTGGTGCTAAGATTTGTGGGATAGGTTCAATAATTTTTGATAGCAAGCATAACATTGATGATGTCTGCTATGTTAAGGGCTTAAGACATAATCTTTTGAGTGTTGGACAGATGTGCATTAAAGGATATAATCTTGTATTTAAGGATGAGAGATGTGAAATCAAGAAATATTTTGAAACAATGATTGTTGTAGGAAATAAATCTGAAGGAAATGTATATCAACTTAAGGGTGTTGATGGATGATGCTTTATGACTCAGATTAATAATAGTTGGTTATGGCATCGAAGAATGTGTCATAAATTTTGATAATCTGGCAAGGATCAGTGCAGTATAGGTCATGAGAGATTTACCAAGGATTACAAAGCCTATTAATGTTATTTGCAAGAATTTTCAGTTTGGAAAGCAAGAAGTAATTTTAGATCAAAGGAACAATCTACCACTAGACTATTGGATAAAATTCATATGGATCTATGTGGTCCTACAGAGTGATAAGTCTACAAGGTGAAAGGTACTTTATGATTTTGATTGATGATTACTCTAGGTATACATGGGCTACATTTCTTAAAGAAAAATCTAATGCATTAGATAGATTCAAGACATTCAAAGCTATGGTTGAGAATGAAGTAAATTTGAGGATAAAATGTTTAAGGTTTGACAGAGGTGGTGAATTCACCTCCCATGAGTTTAATATTTTTTGTGAAGTTCATGGAATAAAGAGAAATTTATCTACTCTGAGAACTCCTCAGCAAAATGGAGTTGTTGAAAGAAAAAATAGAATTCAAGAAGCAGCTCGATCAATGATTACTGAGGTTGGTCTATTGGAAGTTTACTAGAGAGAATCTATTCACACTGTTGTCTATGTATTCAATCAAGTTCAAGAAAGAGAAAATAGTACAAAGACCCCCTATGAGATATGGTGTGGAATTCCTACTATTAAGTATTTCAAGGTATTTGGAAGCAAATGTTATATCAGATGGGATGAAGAAAATTTAGGGAAGTTTGATGCCATAAGTGATGAAGGTATTTTTCTTGGATATTATACTAAAAGCAAATCTTTCATATTTTTCAATAAAATAATGAGAAAGATTGTAGATAGAACAAATGTCTAGGTTGATGAAGCAATGAAGAATTCTATTGATGTTGATGGATATGTATCCGATGAACTTGATTGCATAAGGATTGAAGAAGTTGTGGAAGAACAAGAAAAAGGATGAACAAGAGAAGCAGATTGAAGAAGAAGAAGCTCTAGAGGTGTCCCCTAAGACACCTAGATATGTACAGAAAAATCATTTAGAAAGTCAAGTCATTGGAGACAATACAAAAGGAGTACAGACAAGAAGCAAAACTACTGGTGGTGAGGTAAATTTGTGTTTACTTTCTGAGATTGAACCGAAGACTGTAAGTGAAGCATGTAAAGATAAGCATTGGATGGAAGCTATGAAGGAAGAACTTATGCAGATTGAGAAGAATCAAACTTGGGAATTGGTCCCTAGACTGACAAATAAAAACATAATTGGATCAAAGTGGGTATTTAGAAACAAGTTGAATGAGAATGGAGAAGTGGTCAGAAATAAAGCAAGGCTTGTGTGTAAGGGCTACTCACAAGTAGAAGGCATGGATTTTCAGGAGACTTTTGATCCGATGGCAAGAATGGAAGCTATCAAGATGTTCTCAGTGTTTTCTACTCATAAATATTTCAAGGTCTATCAAATGGATGTAAAGTCTACATTTTTTAATGGTGATCTAGAAGAAGAGGTCTACATGGAACAATCGAAAGGATTTCAGTTGCCATCTATCAACCAGATATGGTCTGTAGATTGAAGAAAACTTTATATGGTTTGAAGCAAGCTCCTAGAGCTTGGTATGGAAGGTTATATAGGTACTTGATTCAACAAGGTTTCAACAAAGGTATGGCAGATAGTAATTTGTATTTTAAAATTGAAAGTGACAAAATCTTGATTGTGGTTGTATATGTTGATGACATTATTTTTAGAGGAAATGAAACTATGTGTAAGATGTTTGTAGAAAAAATACAAAAATAATTTGAGATGTCCATGTTTGGTGAGATAAATTTCTTTCTTGGGATACAAATTAATTAAACAAAGATAGGGATTTTTATTTCACAATCTAAGTATGTGAGAGAGATGTTGAAAAAGTTTGGGATGGATGGTTCCAAACCGGTATGCACTCCTATGATGACTGGTTGCAAATTAGGTAAAGATGATGATTCACCTAAAGTTGACCAAAGAAAATACAGATCTATGGTTGGTGGACTATTGTATTTGACTACTACTAGACTGAATATTATGCATATAGTTTATCTTGTGGCTAGATTTCAAGAAGATCCTAAAGAAATGCATGTTGTTGTTAAAAGAATATTAAGATATTTGAATGGAACTTTGGATTATGGATTATGGTATCCTAGGGATACTAAATTTGCACTAATTTCTTATACAAATGCAGATTGGGTTGGATGTGTAGATGACAGAAAAATTACAAGTGGTGGTACATTCTTTCTTGGTTGCAGATTGGTGGCATGGTTGAGTAAAGAGCAAGATTCAGTTTCCTTATCTACTGCTGAAGCTGAGTATATTGTTGTTGCATCTTGTTGTACACAAGTTTTATGGATGAAATAGACATTGAAAGATATCAAAGTAGTGTATGATGATCCTATTTCTTTATTTTTGATAATACAAGTGCAATTAACATTTCAAAGAATCTAGTGATGCACTCGAGGAAAAAGCATATATCTATTAGGTATCACTTCTTGAGAGAGAAGGTTTGGAGAATGAAGTAAAGCTTGAGTATGTACCTACGAAGGATCAAATTGTTGATATATTTATGAAGGCTCTTCCTCAAGATACTTTTGAGTATCACTGGGAGAAGTTAGGGGTGATTTCCCTTCCTTTTTTGAACTAGATGCATATGGAGATGAATTAGTCTGGTGGGTCTATCGATCTATCTTTCTTTTGGACTAATGTTTCAGTGGCTACCTCTCAGGGGGAGCAGGTATTGTCATGTTGTCATTATAAGAGTATTTTGTTTTTATGTCAAAGGGGAAATCAATGAAAAAATACATTTCCTTTGCCATTGATGTCAAAGGGGTAGATGAAGAAGATGAAAGATGAGGAATGAGGAAAAAGTGAAAAAAAAGAGTATCTTCTAAGGGGGAGAAACAAAAGTAAATTCATGAAAAGTGTGTTTAGAGCTAGTGTGTTGTCTTTGATGGTTTTTCACATCATGTGTTGCCATCAATGACAAAGGGGGATATTGTTGCAAGAATGAAGGTGTTGTCATTGATGTCAACTGGTTAACTAGTTATCAACTAGTTGCTATTGCCATTGATGTCATGGATGCAGGTTATTGGTTGTATATGTCGAGGATATTGAGAAAATTGTAAAGGAAAAGGTTGTAGGTGTTCAGTGGTTGCTCTGTGTTTTGCTCCTATGTTTTTGTGGTTCATATATGTTGATCATGGTTGTTGGAAGCTGCTATATCCAAATTTTTGGCTTCTGATTCGTTGTACAGTGCGAGTTATGTTCACCAGTTGTGAACTGTGGTTTTTTGTGTATCTAGCTAAGGTCCAAGATTAATTTTGTTGGTCTATATTTCTTTTTGGTTGAGTCTTATGACTTGCGGTTCTAGACTTGAGTTGTTATGATCATGTTGAAGATAATTTTGGTGTCTGGGAAGATTGGATTGTGCTAAGGTTGTGTGTGCTTAATTGTTCTATGTGTTTTACACTTGTTTGGTCGACCTTGTGTTAAACACTACTTTCAAAGTTCATGAAGTGTGTTGGGACTTCTTTGGGTCCTCATCAAGTGTGTGTTTGGGTCACCCTCATTCTAATTCCACCCTAGAATGTTTTGGCGCTAACCTAATTTGAATTTAATGTTGGATGGCCGACTTTGGATATGTTTCAAAGTTGAATATGGTATAAATACAAGATGAGTTATTGGTAAAATATGTACAAAGAGATAAGTGAAAATAAATAGAGTAGATAGATGTGAAAAGGATGTGAAAGAGTGTGTATGTGATGCGAGTGTAGCAGATTAGTGCTAATTCTAAATGTTGAGTTTTCAGATGCAGTGAGCTGAAGGTGTACTCTATCATTCATGCATGTCTGCAAATGTTTGAGTGAATTGTAATGGAAATATCTGTATCATTGATATTTTATTCTCTCTGTAACATATCTCTTCTATATTCTTTGTATCTCTATGGCAATGAGCCCTTCGGGTGGTTAACCCTTGTTGGATAGTGAGTTTTGATCCAAATAGTTAGTCCTATTTTGACAATGAGCCTTCTCTGGGAGTGAGCCTTTGTAATCAATTTTTATATTCTTTATATTGTGTGCTAATCCTCACCGTGGTTTTTCCCTTATTGGGTTTTCCACATAAATTTGGACTTACTGTATTTTTGTGATGCTTTTCAGTTTCTACCTTTGCACTTAATGTTTAATCATTTTAGCAGAGTAAAGGATTTTTGATTGATCTAAGTTCCGATGGATGTTTTAAGGATTAAAATTTTCTACAACTGATTCATCCCCCCTCTCAGATGTCTTTTTCAACACAACGAAACCAATTTTTTTGGGCAGGTACACAATCATCTACACCTTCTAGATCTGTCAAAACTTGATTGTTTCAGTTTATCAGTTATCTAAATTTTGCATTTATCATATTAGGGCATATAGTCTAATTAGGGAAATCACTCCAAATCATTTCCAACCCATCCCCATCCTCAAAAATATGCAGAGCTAGGTCTAATATACTCACCTTGGAGGTTGAAAGTCAATCTATGCACCTTACTGATTTACATCCTAATGGAAGATTAGAAATGATGGTCCAATTAACCTTAGGTTTTAGGAATTAAACTTAAGGTCACCACATTTATATGTTTCAAAAATGAGAACCTAAATTGTTTCTTTTCCAATTTGAAATGAGCAACAAATTAGAAAGATAATTGTTGTTGTGTTTAAATGATCAAATTATTTCATATTTTCTGATAGAGATTATTTTCAATTTTATATAAATACATTTATATACGTTTACATAAGGACTATTTTTATGTAATGTAATTATTGAAATGTGAGAAAATCAAGATGCTATCTCAACCGAGTTATCTAATTAAAGACAACTTTATAAGTTGATTTATTGAAGAATATTCAATACTTGAACATAGTTTTACTTTGAATAAAATTAGATGATATTTGATATTGTGATTAATTGGAATTGGTATGGTGTTCTTGAAGAACAAAACCATAAGGTAGAACAATGAAAATTTTGAAACATTATTTAAGAAGTGATCTTTTGTCTATGTAAATATTAAATTTTTATGCTTATTTGACATGTAGTCAATACAAGTTAAAGATGAGATCAAGTATCTCAAGTTGATGACATTGCGTCATCATTATTAACCAAATGTGCATAAAAAGAGGAGAGTAGTTCACTCTCATGATTTGATTTAAAGACTTGAACAAGTGGAAAATGCCAAGACCCAAGTTGTTCTGAGAACGTAACATGGGTGTTCAAAGTCAGAAAAGCATAACCAAACTAGTTGTTTACTAACTTAGTGAGTCATTATATTATGATTGAGTAACTTTTTGAAAAGTCAAACAGTTGGTCAAATAGTTAGTATGAGTTAAACCATAGGTCAAGGTAGTTTCCAATTCAAGTTAGAGGTGTGTCAACATACGACTCCACTTTTTAAGGAAGTGATTGAAATTTTTTCAAAACTTTGGTCAAAGTAATGAAAAAGTCTTTGCTTGCATTAGTTGGTTCACTGTGATCCAAATTGTGTAACTAGTCAGATGGGTCATACTTAGTTAGAGAAGTCTATAGTTGTATGGTTGATTGGTTGTTTAGGAAACAACACTAGAAACTTAGATGGCATACTTGTAGGTTCCTTAGTCTATACTCTTCATGAAGGCTATGACCACTTCCAGTTGGAAGGTGTGCAGGAGACCACCAGTCTATGGTTGGAGGTAAAATGCTCGAGTGATGTTCTCCCTCTTGCAGATGACAACACCGAGGCTTGTGAAACAAGAGAATAGTCTAGATATGGAAGACCTGACCTTGAAACCATTTTGTAATTTGTAAATCTGAATACTAAGTCATAGTTTACCATGTATGAATTGTAATTTGAAAGTTCTATTTTATTTTCAAGTTGAAATGTAACATTGTTTCAATTTCAAAAGATGTTTACACTTTCATAATTGAAATGTATAATAAATGATGTTTGAAAAATAATTTTTTTTACATTCTTATTTTTAAGTAAATGCTTTTATTTACTTTTATGGTAAAAACCATTGTAATTACTATGTTGTATGAGTTAGTATGTTACACTTGTGACCACTCTTGTTTACTATTCTTCTTGTTGGGATCCCTTAAAAGCATCTTATGAAAAGTTGGAGATTTATTAAGGACTTTCTTTGGACATTTTCATAGCAAGGTAAAGGGTTTCATTGAGTTGCTTGGGGATTTTGTTTCCTCTTGTGTGACTTTGGTTGTTTGAGTCTCATTGATACTCATAGACAAGGGTTAGCCTCATATACTAAATGAATAACTTGTGACTTGGAAAATTCCCCTTAGGAATTATATTACTTCTCGAGTTCCACACAATATGTAAGCTTGGCAAGGGTTGGGCCTTCATTCCATCCTCATCATGAAGGAGTTGAATAAAATTCAAGGAATTTTTTTTTGTCAAAAGTAAATGAAAGGATTGGGAAGTCATCAAGCCATGGCTTATCTAGAAATAGAATGAATAAGGGACCATAATCTCCTTCAACCAACAATCACTTTAGTGGTCTCCTATGATCACTTGCTAGAATTGACCCTTTTCCAAAGTTCCTTGGATATGTGCATTACTTTTTTTAAGAAAGGGGTTTGTTTTATTTCAAACCTCTTTCATAAAGCCTCTAAGAATTGGCTATCTCAACCCAAACCAATTGATATTTTATCTTTTCAAACCATTATGTTGTCTGCGCCTCAAAAAGTGTTGCATAAGATTGGGATTATATGCATTACACCCTAGTGGAAGGATTGAAAGTGGTATCTAGACACTCTCTTTAGGAATTGAAAACCCTTCCAAAGGTATTGTTGGCTTTCTCCTCACCTACCCATGGTTCAAAAACTCAATGTTAAGTGAAACCTCTTACCCATTGTCATTCAATGGTAATATGGGTTTCAAACAATTTGGTTTGCTATTTTGGAGCCCAAATTGGATATTTTTTCTTGATGTATCGTGTATCATGGTCTTCCCATTATATATTTTCTTATCCACTTGGGTGCTTCTAACCCCATCTATCCTTTTTTTGGACATATGGAAAGTTTCAAGCATTTCTTTTGATATTGCCTTCAAGCACACGTTACATGATTTTTAATCCTTTTTGGCGTACCTTTTTTTAAAAATCTTGGTATATAAATTTTATTAGGCTATTGGCCTAAGATACTTGTAAAATTTACCCAAATTTGGCATGCTTTCAACATGGAATTTTTTTAGCATATGAAAAGTTTTTTTTTGGTAGGTTTTGCAATGGATTCTCATTTCTCTCTATATTATAAAGCCATTATATGCTCTAATGCTATGTTACAAATATAAGTGTGGATCAATAAATTTTTAGAGGCTTCCCACTTGTAGACACTTATTGAGAATTAGGCCAATACCCCTTGTATTGTTACTTGTGTGTTGCCTTCTCTTGTCAATTGGGATACTTATCCACATGGATACTATCATGGTCATAGCCATAATGTTCATTCTAGACATGGTTTTCATTAGTCATAAGGATCCCCTTAGCATTGATGTCATGGTTGGTCCCCTTGCCACATGGACTCCTACTTTTCAACGTGAATGTAGCCTCCTTAGTTGGTATGACTATAGGAAATTTCCTTGGTTGGACCTTGCTATTTTAGCTATTCACACAACTCTTATTGATCTAAAAGAAGAAAAAGAAAATATGACACCATCATGGATTGGGAGACCATTCTTGATGACTAGGATCTCTTAGATGGCTCAAGCAAAATGTTCCCCCTCCTCAACCCACTAGTATAACTCTTGCTACTTAATAGTGTATATACTTATATTTATTTTTGAATTTTGATATAAACTATAAGAAATATGATTCCATTCCACCTATGTTTTTATGTAAACTATATATCATATTTTTAATAAAAAAAAATATCGTACATCATTAATAAAAAAATAAAATAATAAAACTAGCAATCACACCTTGGTGTGCAATGGGTACACCAAAGAAGTGTGGAAGGTCAATTAGGGAATTTTTTGGTTTATTTTTTACATGAATTTTTGTAGTATACAAGATATCAATTGGTAGGATATTTAGAAAATGATTTTGTTTGTGCAACAAAGGTCTCAATGGAGAAGTGATAGCTTCAAATAAAATATGCATCTACTTACAAGGATTTGATCACAACTAAAACAAAACCTCTGAATTAGGAAGGTAATAAGGCTCATGTTATGATCTCAATAGGGAGAGAGGGAGAGAGAGAGAGATGGAGATAGAAAGAGGGGGAGATTAGGGGGAAGAGATAAACAAATAGAGAGGTAAGGAGAAATATATTGAGAGGAAGTTAGAGATGGGGATGGAGATGGAGGAGAGGGATAGGTAGTAAAGGAGAGGGAAAGATGAATAGAGAGTACAAAATAATAGATAGAGATGGAAGGGATAAATATATAGAGAGGGGGAGAGAGGGAGAGATAGAAATATAAAGATAGAGATAGGAAGTGATATATAGAGAGGGGTAGAGAGAGGTAAATATAGATGGGTAGAGAGAGATGGATAGACAATGAGATAGAGATAGAGGTAGATATGTAAGAATTAAAATATGGAGAGATAGAGATAGAGATAGAGCTATATATAGGGAGAGGAAACAAGGAGTGTGTGTGTGTATTAGTAAGAGAGGGAGACAGATATGTATAAATGGATAGAGATGGAGGTACATGGAGGGACAAAAATAGAGATATGAGAGATAAGTAGAGAGATATAGAAAGAAGTGATTAGGAGAGGGAGAGAGGAAAAATAGGGATATAAAGGAGTTTGGAAAAGATAGAGCATTCAAGAGAGAGAGACAAAGACAAAGAGGGATAAATATAAAGGGGGAGATGGAAGGAGAGAGGAAGATGGAGAGGGAGAGATAGAGATAGAAAGAGGGAGACAATGAAAGAGGGGGAGATGGAGAGATAATTATAAAGATATAGGAAGTGATATATAGAGATAGGTAGAGAGAGGGATATATATAAAGAGAGAGTAGGAGAGATGGAGGGAGAGATGGAGGGAGATATGGAGTAAACAAGAGAGAGATAGAGATAATGAGATATAAATAGAGAGGAAGAGGGAGAGATAGGAAGATAGAAATAGAGGGGGGGAAAGTGAGAGATAAAGAAGGTGATATAGACAATTAATAGAGAGGGAGAGAGATAAAGAGAGGGGGGGAGATAGAGATAGAGATTGAGATTGAGATTGAGATATGGAGGGAGAAAAAATAAGTGTGTGTGTGAGTGAAAGAGATATAGAGATATAGATAGGGAAGCAGAAACAAGGAGTGTGTGTTTCTGAGTGAGAGAGATGTTGAGATATATATAGAGAGGGATAGATATATATAAATAGATAGAGATAGCGAGAGAGAGATAGAGAGGAAGATAGAGATGGAGATGGAAATGGAGATAGACAGGGGGAGAGAGAAATAGAGATAGAAAGAGGGGGATATAAAAAGAGAGGGAGAGATGGAGGAATAGAAATATAGAGATAAGAAGTTATATAGAGAGAGGTAGAGAGAGGGAGATATATATAGAGGTAGGGAGAGGTACATATGGGGAGATATTATAGAGAGATATGAAAAGAGAAAGAGAGATATATATTTATATATTTATCTCCCTCTCTATCTTTATATTTTTTATTATCTCTCAATCTCTCTTCCTCTCTCCTCTATTTCTCTCTATATTTGTTTTCTCTTCTCTCTTCCCCATCTCTCTTCCTCTCATTCCTTCTATCTATTTCCCTCTCCCTATCTTTCTCCCCTTACTATTTTTTTCTATCCCTATTTATCTCCCCCCTTTCTCCCCCTTTCCCTCTTTATCTCTTGATCTCTCGACCTCTATATATGTCTTTGTCTCCTATTTCTCTTTATCTCTCTATCTCTCTCTTTATGTGATTATATCTATCTATTTATATCCTCTTCTCTTTTCATCTCTCTTTATTTATTTGTCTTACTCTCTATCTCTTTGTCTCTTCCTACTTATTCCTTTATATCTATACCTCTATTTTTGTATATATATCTCTCTTTTTTCTCTTTGTATCTCTCTATCTCCCTCTCTATTTCTCTATTTCTCTCTTTATTTTTTGTCACTCTATTTTCCTCCCAAGTGTGCAATGGGTACACTGAAGAGGTTTTAAAGGTGAATTATCATATCCTTAATCAAATTGTATGCTACCCTAAGCATAAATCCCTAGGGGCATGCTATCCTTGGATTGTTGGCATGAAACGACTAATCAAAAGTTACCTTCTCTCTCTATAAATTTTAATTTATATTTTAAGTTTGAAATTCATTTTATTATTTAAATTATAACAAAAATCTAAAATAAAATTATTCTACAATAATTAAAGTTTTAATAAGATAAATAATTCTAATAATTTTTAATTATTATTTGTAATTTCATAAAAATACATAAATAATAAAAATAAATTTCAAACTGGGTGAAATGGTGGGGATTTTTTTCCTGTAGTGCCAACAACCAAGACCCAAACCTTAATATCGCTTAAATTTGGGGGCAATAAAAAAATGGTGCAAGGTGGCGGGGAGGAGCAAAAAAAAGTAGGTCTGGAAAAGAAGCGATGGGCAGACATTGTAGAAGAAATCCGAACTGGAGAAGATGAATTAGGACGGAGTAGAGTAGGGATAACTCCCACACCCCGTAATGGGTTTTTACAAATGGAAAGTGGGTGGACAAATTCCACCCAATCTATTA
The DNA here is from genome assembly GCA_007258455.2 of Sequoia sempervirens. Classification (NCBI taxonomy): domain Eukaryota; kingdom Viridiplantae; phylum Streptophyta; class Pinopsida; order Cupressales; family Cupressaceae; genus Sequoia; species Sequoia sempervirens. Next base: position 507,613,343 of record VDFB02271358.1, read on the forward strand.
CAGGATGGAGGCTGACATTGTGGAAAAAAAAACCAAGCTGGGTGGAAAACCCTAGGAGTTGGAAAAAGAAGAGTGTCTGATCCACGGCTGAAGCCAAAAAATGGCATAAGAGGAGAGAAGGAATAATCATGCAAGGTAATGGGTGTGGATGGTTCTAGGAAAAAATGAACTCTAGAGAAGAGGCGTTGTCAAACTGGAGAAGTGATAGGAAGGGGAGTTTGAAGTGAACCAGTAAACCTTGAAATGTAAAGGTCAATGAAAACCCTAATTTTGTGAGCAAGGGAGAATCAAAGTCATGGGGTGAAAAAGAGCCAGGAGGAATGGGATGGAAACAAGTAGGATGGAGGATGAACTCAAAAAATTCAAACCCGGATAGGAGAGGGAGGGAAAGGAAGAAATTCCAAGGAGAAAGGAATGGAAAAGACATGGAAGGCAATATGAGACTGTGGGGGAGTAAGTTATTTATAATTCCGTCAGATGCGATAGAAGCGAGGATCACCAGACTAAAAGACAAAGATCTATTCACAAAATGGTGCAGTCCAGGATGACCTAAGGAGGAGATCATGGATTGGTGGAAAAACAACTAAAAGACCAGGTAAGCATTCACTAATTGTCAAACTCCTTTTTTATTATAGAATGTATAGATATGAATTTGAAGTAGGAAATTGTATATGGGAATCCCCTATTTTTAAAAGGATGTAGCTTTCATTGTTTAAACTGGGAATCAAACTTTGATCTTGTATAAGAGGGGGATTCGCTACTCACAAGTTCTCTTCACTCAGAGAGCCTTACAGGGCGAACTTCCCTAAACTACCTCAAGGAACAACGTGAAAGTTCTAGGATCTGAAAGAGCAGGTCACTGAGATTTTTTGGACAAATTGACAAGCTCTCGGCCAAAGGATGGCAGCCTAGGATATAGACGACAACACAACACACTGGCATCTTGTACGGACTAGAAAGCAAAAATGTCATAGAAAATACAAAGTGGCTACTTCTACTTTGATTGCTGACAACTTACAAAATGTCATAAAGCCATACAATTCAATAGAACTATAATAAAATGAAGTAGAACTAATAAAGATAAGAAGGAAGGAAATGCTTACAACCACACGAGTGATGAATCCTCCAACAAGTGAACGTCTTCAAAACCTGTGTTTGTAAGATATCCTGGAGAAAGTGTTGGGGTTGTATAGGGATTCGCCTCAGTCAAACCCCTATTTTGGTGTTCCCACCTCCATGGATAGCCAAGAAGATAGAGAAAGAGAGAAATGAACAAAGCGTTTGGTAAAAGAAAAACCTGCTTAGGAGTAAAACCCGCACCACCAAGTAGGAGTGATAAAATCAATCCCCACTCGAGGAGGAGAACCCATATCACAAAAGAGGTGATAAAAGCAATCCCCGCTCAAGGAGGAAGACTCATATCACAAAGTAAATATGCAATGGGTAAGGGATATGGAATCCCAAGATGCTTGCAAGCATGAAGTAAAGGAGATGGAGTTACGAAAGGGTGTTGTAAAAGCTTGAGAGAGCTTGAAGCTACTGTAACAAGCTTTTTTTAGTTGTGTAAGCAAGGGTTGGAGTGTAGAAGGCTAAAGCCAAAGTTGGAGTGAAGCTAAAATTAGAAGAGTGGAACTAGAAATGGAGGAAGTCACAAATGAAGTGAAAGGACATATTTTAAAGAGAGAAAAGAAGAAAAAGGAAGCTTCCTGAATGGTTACAAAGCATCTTGAGCTGTTACCACCAACCAAAGGAGGTGACAAGTGGAAAACATGCTCAAAAATAGTTGTTTGAGCATTGAAATGTTGTAGGATGCTAGCGCAGTGTGTAGACATCCATGCAACGTGCTAGTGTCCGGACACATCACGCTACAAAATGACGTGAACGAGAAAATCCCCAAGGTCGTTGAAAGCTAACACACAAGGGTAGCTATTGAAAAGGGGTGTTGAAGCATCCTAAGAGGGGAAACAGGCTGATGCAAGGGCTAAAATGATCCTACTCAAGATGCTAAGGGAGTGGACACTAAAGCGGATGCAAGAATGTATGTGAAATTGTGAGGGGTGCAATTTTACGACTATACATTTTCCCCCACTTTAGTGGGCATATGAATCTACATTAATATGCACGCTAAAGGAAATCTACTAAACATAAATAACATCATATGCCAAAATGATATTATAGAGGAAGCAGATAACCCTTCGAACCACAGAAGCATGCCCCCAGGCTGAAGACCTACAAAACAAATGCATTAGACCTACACCAGACAACAATTTAGAACATAAAAAGCTAAAGGATTTGAGTCAGTAAAGTAAAGAGACCTCGATGAAAAATGTTGTCTCAGTACCATGTGTCATCCCCAAACAATAACACATAGAAGAATTTTAAAATGAAGAGAAGAAGGGCATTTACTCAGGATGAAGAAGATGTGGATCTTCGATTAGGTATATACATAGTTGAGAAGAGAAGAGAGAAAATAATTTAAGAATTTAAGTGCCTCACAAGCCCACAGACCTACAAGGAAGGTGTCCTCCAAGATCTCTCACATGAAGGATACTTGAAAAATTTCCTTACAGACATGTAGACCTGCAAGGAAGCATCCCCCAAGATCTCTCACATGGAGGAAGCCAGAAAAATGCCCTACAGACCCGTAGATCTATAGAGAGAGTGTCCTTTAAGATCTCTCGCATGGAGGAAGCTCAAAGGAAGCACCCTACAGGCTCTCAAACTTGCAGGGAGGTATCCCCCAAGATCTCTCACATGGAGGAAACCTAGGAAAGAGGACTTTGCAGAGTCAAAAAGTGGCTTCACATGAGTACCTGCAAAGCGAAAGCAGCCATGAAAGTACGTAAGCAGACAGTCACGCAGACCATCAACAATTTGGAAAGACTTTCAAAGGGTTCCATTGAGAACCCTTCAAAATAAGATGGGTCCTCTCAAGGGACGCACTATTTGAAAGGCGAGGTCTAGTCAGGCTGCCCCCAAGCTAGATGCAATAGAATTAATTTGAGATGAGAAATTTCAAAGGGGGTCCCTTGGGAACCCTTCAAAAGAAAGGGGGTCCACTCAAGGGACGCTTCAATTGAAAGATAGGGAGAAGAGAGTGGATCCATAAGAAGAATGCACATCTCCAAAATGAGTTATCACTACCCCCAACATACAGGGGAGGGGAACCATGCAAGACACTTAGCACATATAGGATAGAGGTAGACCTCGTTATCACTTGTCATGCAAAGTAAAGGCAGGTGCGTCAATCAAACGGGAGTTTGGTGGCACCTGAATCAAGAAGTTGTATTTTATCCTTCAAGGCTTTACATTCACTAGTGGAATTGCCAAGCACTTGATGGTATGCGCAGAAAGAATGTTTATCATGTTCATGAGATTTATTGTGAGTAGGTGAAGGAAGAGTAATTAAGTGAGCTTTTAGAAGCCATAACAAAATACACTCTTGCTTAGATAAAGGATGAGGAGCAGGAAGCAACCCTTTCTCTTGTGGAGAAAATTTTGACTTCTCACAGGAAGAAGAAGGCACAAAGATAGAAGACAATTGAGGAATAATTTTTTCAACAAAATGAGGTTGAGAATAATTCTTGTCACTCAACCATGGCTTTCGTTTAGATCATTCCTTCGAGCAACCAAATCCCAAATTATGCTTACAAGGTGTGAATTCTACAGGGACCTAAATTCCTTGTTCACTATACCCACAACCTTTACACTCATAGCCGTATTTAGAGACAAGCTTAAAGCTGAGGCCATAATGTGTTTGCAAGTCTTGAAAAGAAGGAGGATCCTTATAAAGAGCATTGTCCCAACAATGGGGATCACACTCCTCTATGGGATCACCTTCATCCTCTTTAACAAGACTGTCAACATTATCCTCTTTAGCATAAATGTAATCATCTTCCTCAGAAGGAGGATCAACACTAAGAACATTATAATTATTACTCATACCACCCCGCGATACAGAAGAATAATCCTCTATGATACCAGGTGTGGATGATGTCATTGAAAGGTTTAAGTGGATCAGGTCAACTTTATATTCCTAAATGAAGGAATTTGTAAAGTCTAGAGAACCCCATGTTAGTGTAATTAATATTTAATTACACTTGCATAACTTTACTTAGGAATTATTTAATTCCTAGGTTTATTTATTCTCATCATTATCTTATTGAGCTATCTTTTTGCTCAAGATAAGATTAGGTTTATGCATCTTTGCTTTTATAAAGCAAATCATATCTTGTAATTATTTGTACTTTGAATATATCAATTTGCACATCTTTATGCAATCTCTCTGTTTTTTTGTTTTTCTCTTTGTGGAAGGTTATTTTTTTGGTTTGCATTTCAGATCTTGGTTTCTAACATGGTATCAGAGCCTCGATTTGCATCCCCTTCTTAGCTTTCTTGGAGGAATACATTGCAGATCTCGTTCGGGGTCCCTCGAGGGTTTTATTCCTTGGGTATATTTCTGGAGCATCTTGGATCAATTTGGGTTTTTCCATTGGATTCAAAGCGCTGGAAAAATTCAGAAATGACTTTTATTTCATTCATTTTGGTCACCGTTTGCTAGATCTGTGAGGGTTTCAAGCTCGATGATTTTTTTGGAAGATTTGGGGGTCGCCTAATTTTTGGAGCACTTTGGGCCCAAATGGACCTCACTGTTGGATTCGCAGTGCCCAAAAACCCCTATTTTCATATAAATTTTGTCCAATTTGGGCACAGTCGTCTGGAGAGGCAAAAAAAAATTGCCAGGGAGGCCATATGGCCTCCCCAGCTCGCTTCTCGAGGTACATTTTTCGAGAAAAAATTAAAAAAAATGTTAAAAAAATTCAAAAATTTGAGGGATTTCTGGCGCCGCCCATTCTAATGGGTTCCGCCACCCAGCGGCCACCAGGTGGCCGCCGGTGGCTCCCCCATGCAGCTCCGTCGGTCTACTTAGCCAGCCCCCGAGAGCTCAAATCATCAACCGACGGTCATTTGGGCAACCAGAGCCCACGTGCTAGCCCCCGCTGAGCTTCTGGCCCCAGCCCTAGTCACATGGGTGCTCAGGGGCCACGTCAAAGATCCCAGGCCGCTAGCCCCTTGGTCCGCCTAGGCGACCAGGGGCCGAACCTTTTTAGCCCCTGAGGGCTTATTGGAGACCTTATTGGGCAGTTTTGAGCAGTTTCACGAAATCGGCCATAACTTTCGCATACGACGTCATTTTTTTGCAAACAAGATATCGCCGGAAAGCTATTTCTGAGATCTACGCAATGGTGTAGGTACAATTTTTTGTTTTTTCCTTTTTGATGTATTTTTCAGCCTTGGAAGTCAGATGTTGCTATTTTCACTCTGAGAGATGTATCTTTTGACTCGCTTATCTATTTTTCGCAATTTTCGTGGCATTGGAAAGCTGGTTTCAGCCTCTATGAAGATATGAGGTCCTTTTTAGAATATGTGTACCTTATTTTGTGCATGCATTTTTTATTTTTTTCGTGCACTAGATTTGAATTTTCGCTTTTGTTTCTATAGTTTCTGCATGTTTTTGCATTCTCTCCTTATGCAATCATTGGGTATTGTAATAATGAACTGATATAAAGTTCCATTAAGGGGGGGTTCTTGCATCACACTTTCATATTGGTGAAAAATCACATGAGTTTGTTTGGTTTCCTGTTGTTTCTTCTAGCTTCTTTCTTGCTTAGCTAGACACATCGTTGGTTCGCATCGGTTCACACTTCACATTGGGATTTTATGGTTCTTGATCTAGATTGGTTCAGATCCTTCTCAGTTTGAAGGCCATGTTTTTATGGTTAATGTTCCATAATCTTGATGGTACTCGTCTTATGGGGCAGTTTTAGTTTCAATTTGGCATTGGCTTCGAGGACACAACTTCCAGATTTTTTCATCATTATGGGTGGATACATCCTTTCATCTACTATTGCTTACAGATTCTAGGGTTGTTCCAATATGTGAGTTTCCAGTGTTCCTTGGCATCGAGTCTGCTATTGCATTTGTGATTTCATTTTTGGTTTCAGTTGTAGACAGAAGTATCTTTCCTTGCTTTCCAGATTTGGGGTTCCAGTGTTGCTTCATCAGAGTTCTTCCAGTGATTCCTTGCAGCAGTTCATCTCATTGAGGGGGGGTTTTCCCACTGGTTTTTCTCTCTCTTTGCATTTGTAAATGGGTACCTGATCAGACCTTTGTTGTTGGGACCCATCTCACATCATTTGCATAATAATATGCTTCTCCCTAAGTTGCACTTATGGGGGGGTGTTAGTGTAATTAATATTTAATTACAATTGCATAACTTTACTTAGGCATTATTTAATTCCTAGGTTTATTTATTCTCATCATTATCTTATTGAGCTATCTTTTTTATCAAGATAAGATTAGGTTTATGCATCTTTTCTTTTATAAAGCAAATCATATCTTGTAATTATTTGTACTTCGAATATATCAATTTGCACATCTTTATGCAATCTTTCTGCTTTTTTGTTTTTCTCTTTTTGGAAGGTTATTTTTTTGGTTTGCATTTCAGATCTTGGTTTCTAACACCCCAATCATCACCAAGACATGCATTCTCTTGAGAAGAGATAGGAGGGGCAAACCTAATATTTCTCACTTTAAAAGGATCTTCTTTAGAGACATCTATCTCAAGAGTATCCTTTGTAGTAGATACTGCTGGAGTAAACATCAACACATTGGAATACACCGAAGGAATAAGAGTAGGCAATACACCGAAGGAATAAGAGTAGGCACAACTGAAACTTGACCAACAGCTACCATTTCACATAAGCGCATAGCATCAGGGTCAGCCTTGATTGTGACTACTCGATTGTTACAAATGAAATTAAAAGATCTATGCAAGGTAGATGAGACTTCACCCATAGCATGAATCCATTGTCTACCAAGAAGAAGATTATAAGGTAACTCTTCTGACATAACATATACAAGGGTAGGTACAATAATAGGTCCAAGCTACAAAGGTAATACTATTGTACCTAGAGCTTGTCAGCCAACATTATTGAACCCATGAATGTTAATAGAAGAAGCATTAAGAGAAGATGGATCAACATTAATCTTAGGCAATAGATCAATGCTACATACATTGAGTGTCAAATCAACATCAACAAGAGTACATCTAATGAAAATTTTATTAATGTTAACTATAATCATTAGAGGATCCACCTACTTATGTACTTCTGGAGGAAGGAGATCCTACGGATAGAATGTAATAATTAGAAAATCCGTACGAATATAAGCTATCAACACATCAACATATGTCAGCCTAGTGGAAGAAGGAAAGAGGATCTTTTGCAAGGCTTCCTGAAGCATGCCTTGATAAACTAGAGTAGACTGAACCAAGTCCCACTATGAGATATTAGTCGAAGTAACCCGAGGTTTCTCAGCAAGATCATGATCACTAGGTGCTTTATTTGTAGGTTTAGGTGCTTGAGGAAGGCTTGGTTGTTTATTCTTTCTATTCTCATAAGTATGGGCTACCGCTCTATAAGAGGGAGCTATCGAAAGATCAAGAGAACAACCATCAAATGGAACACCATCAATAGAACAAATCCTTTTAGAAGGACTACTTGGAGTCATGTAAATGATTGGTCCCTTAGGCCTTTGAGGGGTAGCAGAGATACAAATTACATTTACAGAATCATCACAACTAGTATAACAATTATTTAAAGACATATTCTCAACGTTGATCCAAACATAATCAAATGTGGAATAATTATTTGAAGAAACATTCTCAACATTGATCCAGGGAGAATCAAATGTGGAAGGAGGTTCATCATTTGCTAATGAATCATCTCTAAGGGAGAGTGCAACAAAACAAAGATGAGTTTCATCATTCAAAAATGCAACGTCTCTAGAAGAGAGTGCATTGGAAGGAAGGGAAGGTAGAGTAACATTAAGAAAGGTATCAATGATTTCATCTTCTTGTGACAAGATATCCTCTAAATCTAGAGGACTTTCGTGAGAAGGATCAAAGATACCAAGTGACATGGGTAGAGCCATGTCACTATCACATGCATGAAATGGAATATCATCAACATTTTGAACAAAATTAGATACCAAACTAATAAAAGAATATATTAAATTCATTATGATTTTTTTGGTATTTTCTATGATCTAGTAATTCGTGTTTTCGGAGGTCTTTGGAGCAGAATTTTAGTTTTGAACTTGTGTTGGTCCTTAAAATTTGATTATCGAAGGCACTTGTATTTTAGAGATTGAACTAGTTCTCTAGGAGACCTTTCCAACGATGCAAACGGTTTTTAATTTTGAGCACCGAGTCAAAAGTTATGACCCTGCCAAGTAGGGGTAAATAAATTCCTAGTTTTTTGAAAAATACCTTCTTCACGTCGGGTTCACCAAAATGTAGAAGAGGGGGATTCACTACTCACAAGTTCTCTTCACTCAAAGAGCCTCGCGAGGAAAACTTACCTAAACTACCTCAAGGAACAATGCATAAAGTTCTAGAATCAGAAAGAGGAAATCACAGAGATTTTCTAGACAAACTAACAAGCTCTCAGCCAAAGGACGATAGTGCGGGATACAGACGAAAACATGGCTTATTGGCATCCTAGAGGTTTGTTGGTGTCTCATACAAACTAGAAAGCAAGAATGTCACAGAAAATACAATGTGGCTACTTCTACTCTAATTGCTGACAACTTACAAAATGTGATAAAGCCACAAAATGCAATAGAACTATAATAAAATGAAGTAGAACTAATAAAGATAAGAAGGAAGGAAATGCTTACAACCATGTGAGTGATGAATCCTCCAACAAGTGAATGTCTTCAAAACCTGTGTCTATAAGATATCTGGAGAAAGTGTTGGGGTTGTATAGGGATTTGCCTTGGTTGAACCCCTGTTTTGGTGTTCCCACCTCCACAAATAGCCAAGAAGATAGAGAAAGAGAGAAATGAACAAATCATGTGGTGAAAGAAAAACCTGCTCAGGAGTAGAACTTGCACCACCAAGTAGGAGTGATAAAAGCAATCCCCGCTCAAGGAGAACCCATATCACAAAGGAGGTGATAAAAGCAATCCCCGCTCAAGGAGGAAGACTCGTATCACAATGTAAATATGAAATGGGTAAGGGATATGGAGTCCCAGGATGCTTGCAAGTATGAAGTAAAGGAGATGGAGTTGCAAAAGGGTGTTGTAAAATCTTGAGAGAGCTTGAAGCTATTGTAACAAGTTGTTTTTAGTTGTGTAAGCAAGGGTTGGAGTGTAGAAGGCTAAAGCCAAAGCTGGAGTGAAGTTGAATTTAGAAGAGTGGAGCTAGAAATGGAGGAAGAGTTGCAAATGAAGTGAAAGGACATATTTTAAAGAGAGAAAAGAAGCAAAAGGAATCTTCTCGGATGTTTACAAAGCATCTTGAGCCGTTACCACTAACCAAAGGAGGTGACAAGTGAAAAAAATGCTCGAAAATGATCATTTGGGCGTTGAAATGTCACGGTACGCTAGTGTGGTGCACAAACGTCTGCATGACATGCTAGTGTCCAGACACATCACGCTACAAAATGACACAAACGAGAAAATCCCCAGGGTTGTCAAAAGCTAACACATAAGGGTAGTTGCTAAAAAGGGGTGTTGAAGCATCCTGAGAGGGGAAATAGGCTAATGCAAGGGCTAAAATGACCCTACTCAAGATGCTAAGGGAGTGGACACTAAATTGGATGCAAGAATTTATGTGAAATTGTGAGGGGTGCAATTTTACGACTATACAAATCAATGGAACTACTCCTTTAAAAAGATCCCAACCTAAATCAAACTGGTGGACCTCCCATCGAAGTACTAGAATGTGGAAGCTCTGGTGAAAATAGGGGATGCATTAGGGGTATTCTTAGGGGTAGATGAAGATTTTATAAATGACAAAAAAGATGTAGAAGCCAACATACTAGTGGAAATAGTAGGAGTGGGAATTTATAAAAACCTGGAAATTTTGACAAAGTTTGGAAGTTGGCAATAGAAAGTGGAAGTATGTGAAGGATAACGCATGGGGAGATATATCTTTAGGAAATCAATCCAGGAAGGTTGCTCTTGAAAGATGACATAAAACAAGGAAGATAATTCTGGAAAAGAAGAGATAGGAGGAAAGTCAAGCCATATTGAACAAGACTGGAACTGGGAAGGGTCAAACCAAAAAGAGATGTCAAGATCTAAAAAGTGGAAATTGGATTGGAAAAACCTGGGTAGCATTGAGGAATTCCACCTAGTGCTAGCACACTCGAAGGAGGCAGCAACACAGGCAAAGAAAGACTTAAAAATTTTACTAGAAGAAGCCAAAGAACTTCAAAAAAACATTAACACACAAATAAGAGAGTTGTCAAGTGAAGCAAACAACTTGAGAGTGGAAGTGCAAGAGGAAAGAAGAGAAGAACTGATGATGTTGTGAGTAACAAAAGATAAAAGGTGAAGAAGAGAAAATGGAAAATGAAGGAAACATTACACAAACTAAGGATGAAGGGAGTGATCAGGATCTAGAATCAGAGGAGGAAGATCAGAAGGAGGCTAAGGAAGGAGAATTGATTGAGGAAAGGATGCTTGAGCAGACCCAATCAAAAAATTAAACATCAAGAGAAAAGGGAAAAGGGGACCAAAATCAAACAAAGCCAAGCTGGAAATTGCAACCAATACAATAGAGCAAAGGAAAATGAGGTATGGGAAGGATGTGATCCTTCCCAGAGGTCAATGAAGATCATCACATGGATTGATAGGGGCATCAATGCCCCTAACAAATGGTGCATGGTCAAGCTCCAAATTGACTAGTCAAAGGCTAATATAATATTAATATAGGAAACCAAATGGAGCAAAGAGGAAGGAGAAAAAGGGATGACCAATTGGAGGCAATGGAGGGGGAAATTCAAGGAAGCAGAAGGTGTGTCAGGGGGCCTTGGAACCATATGGAACCCATTATCAATAGGAAGTGAAGTAGGAGTAGAAGAAAGCAACTAGTAGTTGATAAGATTCAAGGGTTTGATGAGAAATGAGAAAATTCTTTGTCATCAATGTATATGGACCAATCTCCACTATGGAGAAAAGATAAGTGTGAAGGAGGATCTCAAGAGAGCAAGAAAACCACAAGTGTGGGAGAGGCATAATAGTAGGGGATTTTAATGTGACCCTAAACAATGAAGAAAAGCAAGGGGGACTAGGTAAAATCGCCATCATCCAACATGATTTTTAGAATTTTGTAAACAACAACCAGTTATTGGACTTGCAAGCCAAAAATGGGATATTTACTTGGTCAAATAGGAGGAATGGATTCACTAATATAGCTGAAAGACTGGATATATTTCTGATCTAGGTTGATTGGGGGGAATTGGTAGGCACTCATGAGGTTTGAATTCTACCCTTCACAGGTTCAAATCACTTCCCGATGTAGTTATTCCTTGGACAAGAAGACCCCCCAAGAGGAAACCCATTCAAGTTTGAGAACATGTGGTTAAGGAACAAACATATTTTGGAACTAATAGATAAATGGTGGAATGAACTCAATTTTGGAGACAAATCAGAGCTTTATAAAGCCAATAAGAAACTGGGTTTCATCAAATTCAAACTCAAGGAATGGAATAAGACACACTTCAAAAACATATTTCAGGAGAAGGAAACACTAGAACTTGAAATAAAAGCCCTAAGTGAACATATAATTCAAAATGGGATGGAGGCAGATGACTCTGAGAATGAAAAGAGCCTAAAATAAGAACTAGCAGAGATCTTGAAAAGAGAAGAATTTTTTTGGTGCCAAAAATCAAGAGAAACCCAGTTAAAAGAGGGGGACATAAACACTAAATACTTTCACAAATCAGCAATGGCCAACCAAAGTAAGAATAAAATAGTAGAAATTAGAAAAGAGAATGGGGAAATGGCACAATCTACAGAGGAGGTAAACAAAGAGGCTATCAGATTCTTTGAAGCAATTCTAAACAAGGAAAGTCCAGAAAACAAAGCAATAAGAGAAAGGTTGTTGAGCACAATTCCAACCATCATAAATGAAGAACAAAATAGACAATTGTTTTAAAAAAATATAAGGAAGAGGTCAAAGGAGAAAATTTTCAGCTAAATCCAGACAAGGCCTTAGGACTAGATGGCTTCCCCACTGGATTCTTTCAAAAAAAATAGGATACCGTAGGGGATGACCTATCAGCGGCTGTAGAGGAATCAAGAAGAAATATGGTAATGTTGGGGGCAGTAAATCACACATTTCTAGCCTTAATTCCCAAGAAGAAAGACCCACAAGTAATGATCGACTTCAAGCGAATAGCATTATGTAACACAGTATACAAGGTGGTTACCAAAATCATAGCCAATAGGCTCAAGAGTGTACTAAACGAGGTCATATCAGAGGAACAAAGCGGATTTTCTCCAAGATCAATAGCTTAAGGCATAATCATTGCCATGAAACCATTCACACAGCCAAGAATACCAAGGAAGTGTGTATGGTGCTAAAGTTAGACATTCTAAAGGCATATGACATGGTGGATAGACATTTTTTGCTAGAAGTTTTAGGGAAGTTCGGGTTTGATGGAAGGTGGATCAATTGGATAAAGAGTTGCATTTCAACAGCTAATTTTTTTGTGCTAGTGAATGGAGCAACACATGGCTTCTTCCCATCAATAAGGGGTCTAAGGAAAGGAGATCTCCTCTCACCCTTCTTATTCATAATCATGGCAGAGGTACTAGGAACAGGCATACAATCCTTGAGGAGAGAAGGAAAATGGGTCGATGTTCATGTAACAAATGGCATGGAACCCACTACTCACCAACAGTTTACAGATGACACCATCTTGTTTGGATTGGCAAGTAGGAAGGAAGCTAGGGTGATCAAGACCTTCCTAGATGACTACTGCAAGGCATCTGGGAAAAGCATAAATTGGGGAAAGTTTGAAGTTTTCTTCCTCAATACTCAACCAAGTCTGTGAAAAGATTTGGAAAAAAATTGAACTTGAAGGTGGCAACACTTCCTGGGTGATTTTTGGGCATGGCTCTATTTGTAGGGATAAATAAAAAATGCTACTGGGAGAATTTGATAAACAAGTACAAAAGAAAATTGGGAACTTGGAAAGGGAAGTGGCCATCATCGGCAGGAAGGTTTTTAATGGTAAAATTAGTGCTATCAGGCATTCCAATATACTCAATGTCATGTCTGAAACTACCAAAAGTAGTAGAGGCCTTAATTCAAATTTTCCAAAAAAAATTATGGAGTGGCACAAGGGAGTAGAGCAAGTTCCCATTGATAGATTGGGACAAAATCTGCATGCCAAAGGAGGTTGGGGGAGCAGGACTAAAATAGCTAACAATAATGAACCAAGCTATGGGAGCTAAATTGGTTTGGGATATATATGCAAGAGGTGATCAGAAATGGGTTAGAGTCCCGAGAAGAAAATATCTGGAGTCAAATGACCCCACCTGTATCCTCCCTATGGTAGCACCTCCAAAAGGATCTATGATCTAGAATTATATTTTGGACTGTAGGGATATAATATCCAAGCATGTCACTTGGGAGATCAGATATGGCAGAAGTGCATCCTTTTGGAGTGATTCCTAGTGTGGTAAACCACCCATTGATAATACCCCAGGATTGGCATAACTCAAGGCAGAGTCCTTGCGAGTATGGGGACAAAAGGTGTGCAATTATGGGAAGGTAGTGCTAAACAATGGAGTCCCCAACTATAATTGGAATGACATTCAGGAGCTCAATGCCCCACAAGCCTAGAAAGACTCACTGAGAGAAATTCTCAAGAATAGACACTTCATCCCCTCCAATGAAAAGGATGTCATCTGGTGGTGTGGGTTGCCCATTGGTACATATAAATTGAATTTTGGCTATAAAATTAAAGAGTTAGCCATTGCAAGGTAAGATTGTTCATGCAAACTATTGTGGGGGAAAAACTACCTCACTAAAGCAAGGGTATTTACTTGGATGGAAATTCAGAAATGAATCCTCACCGAAGATAGATTAGCAACATTTGGATTTCAAGGTCCAGGTAGATGTGTGATGTGTAAAAATAGTGTGGAGATAGTAGACCACTTGCTCTTGACATGCCCATATGTGAATGCATGTTGGAACTTTGTTAGGAGCAAATTAAACATACAATGCCCTATGTCGACAAACATTGAAACTTGGTTCAAAATGTGGCCTTCAAAACACAAAAATTTAGTATTCAGAGGGATATGGAAAATCACCCCATCCACAGTGATATGGGAAATTTGGAAGGAGAGGAATAGAAGGATTTTTCAAGGCAAAGAAATGGGAGAGGTCGGGCTATGGGAAAAGATAGAGAGGGCCATCACAAAATTAGCTATTCAATGAGGATGCTCACAACAAGGCTTTCAAACAAAGAACTTTCACCAATTGGGATGAAAAAATGATAAAGCTACTTAGAGGATTGAAACCTCCATTGCTCAGTGGAAGCAGTGAACTTGACTCACAAAAATTAAAAAGAAAAGAGGAAGTGTGGAAAGAGTTGAAAGAAGGTTGGGTTAAAATTAACTTTGATGGAGCCTCATGTGGTAACCCAAGCCTAGGAGGGGCTAGGTGCATAGCCAAGGATGAGCAAGGTAAAACTCTAGCAGAGAAATTCATACCTTTAGGAATATGCATGAACAATGAAGTGGAATTTTGAGCGGCCACAATCAGATTGCAAATGGGATTGGAATTGAGCGTGAAATGCATTCATCTAGAGGGAGACTCTCTAATTACCATTAATGCAATCCGAAGGAATAGTGCACTGAACTAGAAGTTAAACCATCTATTGTTGCCCACCAAACAACTAGTAAACAAATTTGAAGCCTTTCAAATAAGCCACATATACCCAGAAGGGAACAACATGGTGAAGCAGGCATCAAAAGTAAACACATAAGAAAAAGCTAGGGAGATCAAAATATTTCGGAATGATGGGACATTCAAATCACAAATTGAAAAAAAGACATCGATGAAGATCTAAACGAGTGGACGAAAAAAAGAGCACATACTATAATAAAGGCCAAATTCGAAGTGGGAAGAAATGATAAGACAACAACCATAAATAATAGGAGAGGAGCAAGACATGGTAACAAGTCCCAAGGCAGAAGAAATGACAGGAAATGCATGATCCCAAATAGGTAAACAAATTTGTATCACTCAACCAAGATGCAGATTTCAAGACACACTCTAAATGCCACAGACTTAGAGCATGTAATTATGATGAGGTAAGGTCGTCGCTTGTTAAAAATCCAAAGTTGGTGATTGCTTAAGCAAAGACGAGGTTGAGCTAATTTGGTATAGTGGAGAAAGTTTTCTGAGAAGAGTGAGGAATGGATACTCTGTTGTTTCTAAATATAACAAGGCAACAACAGGCCTTTCATGGTGAAGTGATGGATAAGAGACTAAAAGGAATTTTGGCTTCACCCCACCCCATGGTGCTCTGGGCCAAAAAAAGGATTCTAGGGAGGAATTTTTTGCTGGCATACCACACATTTAGGGTAAATGCAAGCATTTCCGCCATGTTCCTGGCAATGATTTTGTAAATGTGAGTACCCAAAACAAGGGCAAAAAAATTGTGCCAGATAGTCTTCATTCATGCAATATTGGGTGCAATTAACGAAGCCCTAGACAATGTTGACGACAATTAGATGATACCACTACTACAAAACTACTATATGTCTCTAAGAAATGGAGTGAAGGTCAAGAAGTTTCCACTGGTCAAGTCTCTCAACTTGGCAGGATTAGCGAAGCTATGGGATGAGAAGGAAGGAAGTATAATGTTCCTTCTCAAGTCGATGAAAATGATGAAAACCCCTCTCAAGGGGTGGGTGCAACAGTACCTAACAAAAGAAGGGTTGGTCGGAAATGTGGTAGTGAACGATGATGAGGACTGGGGTCTCAGAGCAGGTGAGGAATGGGTCTTGAATGACGGTCGGGGTCCAGAGGCCAAGGCAAGCAACCCAGTGCACGTCAACTACAGTCCAAACTACCCAGTAATTGTAGACTACATGGCGTACATGAAGCGTGAAGAAACAGAGGCAGAGGAAGACAAAGTGGAAGCAGATGAAGAGCAAGGCAAGGCTCTGTGAAATGTCTTTGGTATTTTCTGTTACAAATATCTAATAGTACAATTCAATCAGTCTTTGGAGGTCTTACAGTATTAAGGATATGAGTTAGTCTGTCATAGGATGTTTTTTGGTCGAACATGGTTGATAGTCTCTCTTGGAAAATTTGGCCAATGGGACCATGGCCATTTTGTAATATGTAAAGGTTGGAGTAGGGTTGTAAAGCCATTTTGGTGTAGTGAAAGGGTTGTATCTAGTTTCAGGTGTAGTTGGATGTTGGGGACTAACAGAAAATCATGAACACATTGTAATCTCTTTTTTGAAAATTAATACAGGGTGCTGCCCCTTAACAACGATTTAACAAGAATAAATAAATAAATAAATTTCAAACTTAAATCTAAATTAAAAATTAAAATAAATTAAATTGAATGGAAAGTCAAAATATATAAAAAGATTCAAATATTAATAAACATAACAATTTTAAAAAATTAATAACAAATAAAAAACTTATTAAGTTAATAAATGATTAAATAAAAAATAAAACTATTTTTTTAATTTATTAAAATTGAAATATTAATAAAATATGTAACTAAAAAATATAATTAATATATTACAAATAATGTTACTATGAACTCAATATTAATAAATAAAAAATATTATAAAACTGTGTGAGGGGGAAAATCATAGATGTAAAACAAGATAAAATGTGCTTGAAATCAAAATCAAAACTAAGATCAAGAACACTAATCTAGATTTAATCCTACACTTACGAAATGAACAATTAAGATTACTAAATTCAAGAACATGTGAATGCAATACATAAACAAATGAATTCAACAACAAAAGCAATACCCATCTCGTATCGGAGTGTGTTTGCCTGATGTTGGATTGCTCATATCACTGCAAAGCCTCCATAGTTTGTTTGCAAAATCTTGAAGAACAATGTTGATGTTGGTTGATTGAAGAAATGTTGAAGCTCTAACGGTGGTTGTGAATGTTGACAATACTTCGTTGTGCAAATGATGTTGGTTCTTTGATCCTTTTTTGTGAGGAAAGAGGTTTGTTATATAGAAAATGAGATTCAAAAAGGATGATCAGGATTAAACAATGTTAAATCAAGATCGACGGTCGAAAGGTGTTGAGAGGATTTAGACATGAATATATTGTGCAAAGTTGATTGCACAATTTGTGTGATTGAGAAATAGATTGGTTAGTCAGGAATTAGATTGCTTTGTCAAGCAATCGTAATTTTCTCAATCAGAAATAGATTGATCTGTTAGGATTAGATTGGAGAAATAAGGGGATCGTAATTTACTCAATCAGGAAAGTGGTTGAAAATATTAATTAATTGATTTAATTAATTCATTCATTTTGGAGTTGAATGTGCAAATCAAGTTTGACTTTTGCAAACAAAGTTGCATTAGTTTGATTTCATTTTTTATGAATGATTTGAATAGTTTGATTTAATTATTCAAATTTTGGAGGGAAAGTGTTGTAATTAAATTATTATGATTTAATAATTTAATTAGCTTTAGGGAATAAGGTGATTTAGTGACATAATTAAATAATTGGTATTATTTAATCAATCAGGACAAAATAAAGTGGGATTAGGACTTCATTAAATAAATGCAATTTATTTAATTGGTCGAAATGATAGAAATGCAAATTAATTAAATAATGTTGTTTTATTCAATTAATAGTAGAATTAGGGTTTTTAAGGACTTTATTAAATAAATGAAATTTATTTAATTTGACGAAAATAATGAAAAAGTGAATTAATTAAATAAACTTTGTATTATTTAATTAATAGAGTAAATTAGGGTTTTGGATGTTGTTTGATGTTGTACGATGTTGCATGATATTGTTCGATGTTGTTCGATGTTGTTCAATGTTGTTTACAATGTGTGATAGGTGTTAGGTCAATTTCACATGTCTACATTTTGCCCCTCTTTGATACAAAGTATTTGTTGCTTTGTTTCAAAGAATCTATTTTTTAAGATCAAGTTTTTGAAAAAAAACTATGCCCCACTATGCCTTGACGTTCAGTGAAATGATGGTAGGACTTTGTGTTGCACCCTCAAGAGGTTGGCCAAAAAAATCAGGTTTGAGGTCAAGCTCACGACACCAATGGAAAATTTAACTATACAAAAATTGAAAACCACCTACACCATTGCAAATATCATGAAATTATACCCCATTTTAAAAAAAATGCTTTTGTATGACCAAGATATGGTCGTTTGAAGATAGGGTAAAAAAAGCCTTGATTACCAGTCAATAGCAAAGTTTTGATAATTTCAGAGCATCTACATCATTTTCCTTGCATTTGCTAGGTTAGGAAGCTTGCACTTGACATCAGAACCCTCGCCTTTGCTTTAAATCCTTGCATTTGATTCATACATTTGCTCTAAAACCTTGCTTTTGTTCTAAACCCTTGCATTTTCTTGTTGTTTAGACTCTTTCCTTGCATCTAATTTAGATCCTCGCACTTGATCTAGATCCTTGCATTTTATTTTCTCACCCTTGACATAAACCCTCACCCTTTCTCTAAACCCTTGCATTTGCAAGTAGCATTTGCTATGAATCTTGTGCACTTGACTTAAACCCTTGCATTTGCAAGTAGCATTTTATCTGAACCTATGCACTTGCTCTAAATCTTTGCATTTGAATTAAACCCTTGCATTTTCCAGTAGAATTTTCTCTAAATCCTTGCATTTGACTTAAATCTTGCTAGCATTTTCTTTTTGTCATCCTAAGTGTCGTTTGTCATCATTTTTTTGTGTTGTTTTGCGCGTTCAGAGTGAAACCCTAACATCGTGAGTTAAAATGATTGCAGGTGGTCATTCTATTAGACAACCAGATCCAGATGGTGGTCTGTAGCCTGGTCTATAAAGTGTTTCCCTTTTTGCTGGGTAGTGTACTTGATCTTTATTATGTTCTTGTTCAGAGACATATTGCAAACATGATTTTTGTATATGTATTCACAGGCCTAGTCGAGGCCTCGTATATATATTATGATTTTGTATTACCCTATCACACTTGTTTATATGATGATGCTATACTTATGACATTCACCCTTTTTTTGATGATTATATATATGAGATATACCTTCTTTGATTCAACTTCATTTTATGCTTCATGGATGACGATGTATGCATATGATATGGATGGATGGATCATACTTTGTATCATATGATGTTTTATTATGGATGATCAATATACTATTGTGATAAATGATATTTATATGGTGTTGATGTATGATGGATGTATGCCCTATACATGATACACAATGTTTTTATTGGTTTATTATCATCATGCTATGTATTGACGACATTTGTGGATGCAGTATGGCTATGGTACTAATGATTTTGCTATGCAGGATGGATGTTAGTTAGAAGAAATATTTGAAGATAGATAGACATGTGATGTTAGTAGTTGATGAGTTTCTTTCACTCTATTTGGAGGCTTTGCATTTTTTGAACAATCTTGTTTGATGTAGCAAACATATACGATGCACTAGGGTATTAATGACCAAGGTGACTTTGTATCTATTACGTGGATTTTGACTCTACAAACAAAGAGTATTCTTGCTCATACCAGACATATGAAAACTTTGTTTAAAGTATATGGTTTGGTTGTGTTAAAACTTTTCAGACCATTTACACAGATAGATATGAAATACCTAAAATGCAACTACTACACGAATTTCAGACCATTTACACAAAGAGGTATGAAATACCTAACATGTAATTGCTACATGAATTTCAAACCATTTACGCAGAGAGGTATGAAATACCTAACATGCAACTGCTACATGAATTGTTTCAACACAACTTCCATACACTCAATAAAGCAAGTATTCATCATGGTAACATTACAAAAATATCTTACAAATAGAAAATTGAAATGATGCTCAATTGCCCCCATTCATTCTTCTCTAGATCCTTATGGACATCCTCAAGAGATCCTAGGAATGAGTCAATAAAATAAATCATAAAGATAAGACTATAAAAAGATAAAAACAAAGTTGTATCACTTGCCATATATGTTTGGGGTGGAGCTATTATCCAGTGTTGATCATGTCTATCGTACAAACATATCCATTAAGGAATATATGAGGATGTTGTTGGGACTTGTCAAAAATATAGGTAGTTGATACTTTGGCATTGTTTTCATTTGTTTATAGTCAAAGATCTTGTGATTGTTTTCTTGAAAGATCTAGCTTGTTGATGTTTGCTTTGTTTGTTTGTTTTGTCAAAGGGCAAGTGTGACAATTTTTTTATTATGATAGATAGTTTATTGTGGATGGTGATGATAGGGTAGGTCTTTATTGTGGATGGTGATGATAGGGTAGGTCTTTTTCATTTTTCTAAGTTTTTATGATAGTATTTTTTTTGTTTTTAGGGGACTAACCTAGGGCCTCAGGGGTTCATCAAAGATAAGCCTTGCCTACGTTGTACATGCAGAAGCTCGTAGTTTTCTTGGTTTTTTGAATGTTTTTGACCTTTTTTGTTTTGTGGATATTTTTGGATTTTGTATTTTTGACTATTTTTGGGTTTTGAATTTTTGAATAAGTTGAAATAAAGCATGATGGAAACCTAAGGGGACTGACCTAGGGTCTTGGGGGCTGTTAAGCCTTGCCTACGTTGTACATGCAAAGACTACGTAGTTTGACCGTTTGACTCAAAGCATAAACTATTTTTGGATAAACAACCTTGATAATTTGGATTGATACTCCACTTTTGTGTCTAGAGGATATGTTGCGGTAAATATACTCGAACTAGTTGTTAGGTTCACGTAAATGTTGATATCTTTGACTGTTTTGAGTGAAGGAATAACCCAACGATGTTTTTTTTTTTTATGTTTTTCAAATGTTTTTTTGATTTTTTTTGTTTTTCGAATATTTTTGATTTTGTTGTTTTATGACCATGCTAGGACGTTCAAAGATCTAACCCACCACTAGCTTCAAAAAGTTTCCCCCAGTTGGAGACAAGACTACTTTCCTAAATTAGTAACTAGCCATGGTTGAATACATTATTTTATTATCAAATGGATGGATGAATGTTGTGGATGGTACCAATAGATAATGATGTGGGTCTTATTTAAACATAGCGCCTATTTTCTAGGTTTTCACTATGGTACCTATTCTATGAGAGCCACAAAGTGGTTTTCACTAAAAGAATGTTTTATTTCTCTTTACTATTTTTCTTGTTTTTTTTAATTTTTTTTAATTTTTTCTATCTTTTTTCCATTTTTTGGATTTTTACCCTTTTTCCTGGGGTGAAAGACATTGACAACTTGGATTGATATTTCATTGTGTTTTCCTATAGGATATGTTGCAGAAAATCTTACTTGAACTAGCTATGAGGTTCAAACAACTGTTGATATCTTATAATTTTTGAGTGAAAGAATAATCCACATTGTTGGTATCTTTGAAGGTTACCTTGGTAGTGCATTGGTGGTACACCTTGTTGATGGGATGAATTATTTCGAAGGTTACCCTGGTAGTGCGTTGGTGGTATACCATGTTGTTGGGACAAACTATTTTGAAGGTTACCCTGGTAGTGCGTTGGTGGTATACCTTGTTGTTGGGACAAATTGTTTTGAAGGTTACCCTGGTAGTGCTAAGATATTGAAAACTTGGATTTATATTTCACTTTGTTTTTCTAGAGGATATGTTGCAGAAAAGCTTACTTGAACTAGTTGTGGGGTTCAAGTAAGTGTTGATATCTTAGAATTTTGTGTGAAAGAAAAATCCACATTGTTGGTATCTTTGAAGGTTACCTTGGTAGTGCGTTGGTGGTACACCTTGTTGTTGGAATGAAATGTTTTGAAGGTTACCCTGTTAGTGTGTTGGTTGGACACCTTGTTGTTGGGACAATGCCTAGATCTCAATGTGAGGTAGAAGACATAGATCAAGATTTATTTTGAAGCAAGATGTAAGTACTTTCCCCCCAATGTCTAGCAATGTAGGTAATGGGTTATCTTGTGATAGGATAACATGTTTGGATAGAGTATGCCCTTTGGATAATACCTCATGGCTTAGATAATGCTAGATAAGATAGGATCAATGATAACGACCTATGTCAAGATTTTTTCCATAAGCAAGTGTAAAGTGTACACCAAACAGTTGTCATGATCAAGGTAAGTTGGATTTGGACAAAATGGATTGGGTTTGTTATGGATAAATTGAGATGCTTCCACCTGAAATGGTGCACGTAGATGCTCGATTCTTACACATGACACATGTTTTTGCAGGTTTTCATCATGGTACTTATCCAAAGCACCACCATAGTGGTTTTCACTAGAGGATGATTTTTCTTTGGACTATTTTCTCATTTTTTTTGTTTTTTTTAATTTTTGATGTCACACAAAATTCCTATTTACCAGGTTTTCATCATGGTGACAATTTTTTGCTCATGTTTGAACCACTTGGTGGTTCTGATATGGTCATTGTTGTTGTCATGATGTGCCAATGATATCCTACTTGTAGGAGTTGTTTTGCTAAGACACAGGTGCTTGAATGTAACCCTTGATAATTCTTACCTTCCTTGTTGATATCGAAGTTAACTTTACCTTGATGCGCACATCGTGAAAGAGTACCCTTAGAATCCTTATGATAAAGAGTTGTTGCCAACACATGGTTAATGTGAGATTTGGATATCTTGGATGGAAAAATGCATTGAGGGATATGATATTCAAATGGATTGGTTGACATTTTGGAACCTTTTATTTTCCAAACTTGGGATGATGAGCAATGATGAGTGAATATGGAGATCCAATTGGGACCAACATCTTGATATACCTTGTAGGTTGCTCTTGAAGCTTTCTTTTGCATTACTGGACCTTTTTGATGGATGAACTTCCCTTTTTTATTTTTCCCCATAGTTTCTTTGACTAATGGAGTTTGATAGGGATGATTTTCTTGCTTTTTCTTTTGTATCTATTTAAACTTTTCTTGTCCATTTTGTTTTAACAATTATTTTGCTTCAATTACGTGTTCCTTTCTTTGATATAGCTTTTCTCTTGTTGTTGTTCCCAATTAGAGGGTTTAAATATGTGTGGATGACTATTCATGATATGGCTAGTTGTAGTGTTGGTAGCAATTTCATCATAAGGACTCTTTGTGCTCTCTATGTTGATGCTTGCATTAGATAAAGTTTCTCCCAGTATTATAGAGGTATCACTAATCTATTTATATCCCTTGATTGCTAAATAACTAAGACCTTGATGCTTAGGATTGCTAATAATCTGCATGGGTTCTAGGATACCCTATTCATGTAGGCCTAATCCTCTATCTTGATAATGAATCTATTGGAAAACTTTATTTGCAATAGGATATGATTTTCCTTGAAAACAAGGTGCTAATCCTTCTCTGCTCTATGGTGGATCTTCAAATGTGATAGCTTCTTTACTGATAGAATCCTTCATAGGTGGGATAACTTCCTTATTGATATTGTCAACTTGATCCTATGAAATATCAGATTTTGATGGCCCTTCAAAATATATTGGTGCTTCATTTACTTTTGTATACCCAATGCTCTACTACCCAAGATTGTTATTTATCTTTTTTGGTTTTAAGATACTGTGCTCCATATTTTCATGCTCAATGTCTTCAACTTGCTTGGAGGATGCTTCTAATTTTAATGCTTCTTCTTGATCAATTTCAGATATTTCTATACATTCTATTGTGCTTTGATCATGTGTAAAGATGTTAAGAGTAGGTGACTCTTGTTCCTTGTTTATGATATCAAGAGTATGAGACTCATGTTTTGGATGAAGATCATTTACATGTCCATTAGGAGTAAGCATCTCATGGGTGTTGGAGTACAAAAAACACTAAGAGGGGGGGTGAATCAGTGTTGTAGATTTCAAGACTTTAATTTACTTTCTTTCAACAAATTTGTAAATATAAATAATGATGTTGAAAACACATAATCAGTTTGGCATGCTTCATCAATGTAAGAATTTAAATACCGAACAGTAATCAAAACATAATGCTTAGACATGAATGATACACAATAACTAAAACCATGACACAATAATTTTCAGGAGTGGAAAACCCTCATGGGGTAGAAAAACCACTCAGAATCGCCTCACTGGCAATGATCAATCTGTTTCACTGACTTGATCATTTTAACTTTACTATACATTTCTGAATAGAGAATAATTCAACTACAAAGGATCACTCTGTTTCACTATAAATCACATTTCATTTTCAATCCAGTACACTTAGTATCATAAAGATTCATTTACTGGAATATTTAAAATATCAAATGTACCATTTATAATCTGCTTTGCATAATGTTTTCAAAACACTTACAGAAATCAGATTATGCTTTCATTCCTTCTATAAAACCTCTAAACACAAAACAATGTCAAAGCATTGTTTAAATAAACAACTATATCACCTAATATGCTACCACTTGTCAACAAATGTAATCATTAGATAAACCACTTTCAAACTATATCAAACTATCCCATATCGAGTCATCAATGTGACTCCACATGTTAACTTCATAAAATTGTCTTTTAACCCATGCATGATCAATACAATGTATGCACTGTAAACCCAAGGAATTGACACCACAAACTATGCACAAAATGTATTATAACTGATAACACATATGCGTCAAGACCATACAACAAATACAAGATAGACCCCCAACTTGTCGACACTATATGTCACCTATAATATTTATCACATATGCATTGCTTTTGAAAAAACACATACACGTGCATATGTATCCTTTTCAATTACTATGCATAACAAACACATTCAATGTAATGAGTAGAACATTGAAACCCAAACCACATGGACTAAACCCTATCAAGGAGAAACACACCCTTATGCATACATAATACACATACATGATTTATAGAACAAATTTGTGCACCCACATTATCAATGCTCGATCAACTATTTCAAATCTTTACAAATCCAAAACCTGTGCTAGGGTTACTCAAACCCAAAAAATATATAACTTAACCTTTCGCCATGTCACTATTTTTAAAGAAAAACAAATACAAGAAATATGTCACTTATAAATAATGACCAAATCACCATTATTGTTGTGATGTGCCTTTGGGCCAACAAAAATAACTGGCTGTTCTCCTTTCACTTCTTCCACTACTCACTATGAGCTTTGTCACATCAAAGAGATCCTCATAATTATATAGAATAATTCAAACACTCATTTCCATTCAAACCCTCTGCTCGAAACCTTATTAACCAAGCTGCAAACTTTACAAAAATACAACATGAATATGCTATATGTGTTAGGGTTAGAAATGGCAGATATCTAACAATTAAATGTAGAATTAATTAATAAACAGAGAAACTAAAACTATCATAGAAAAAATTAGAACACAGAGAATTTAACGTGGTTCACCCAATCCGGGCTACATCCACCAAACCATAGCCATCCAATGATTTTATTATCCAATGCAAAAACCTATTACAATCTTGCGAATAATCGTGTTTTTCATCATACTATAACCCCTATCCGAACCCCTTTTTAACAAGCTTAGAAGCTTCCAGATTAGGGTTCTACAAAATTGGGTTTTTTTTCTTTTTTCGTTGATTTTTTCCCTTTTTCGGTGACGACACAAAAAAGTAGGAGGAATTTTTTCTCGGGGGCTGCTGCCCCCGAACCCCTGCCCGAGGCTTGGCCTGGCCTTGGACCCCAGCAAGGATACATGTCAGGGTGTACAATATAGCATGATCAGTCACCACATGCCAAAAATCTCCCACTTGGAGATTGATTAGGCTACACACCAACACAATCTCCCACTTGGAGACTGATCCTGGACGACACTATTGCACTTACATCTCCCACTGGAAATAAGTACCTTGGACCTTGCTACTCTGTTATACTTGAATTCAACCTTGAAGGCCAACCGAAGCTGAAGAGGAGTTCAGCTTCTCCCTTGTCACCACCTTCATAAACATATCCGCTAGATTGACATCTGTATGTATCTTGTCTAGCTTGACCTGTCCATCCTCCAACACAGATCAAATGAAATGATATCTCAACTATATGTGTTTTTTTTTAGAATGAAAGGCAAAATTCTTTGCAAGATGTATAGCACTTTGGCTGTTTGTAAACAAGTAATTTCCAATCTATTGTTTTCCCAACTCATCCATGAAAAGTTGCAGCCATATCATCTCCTTTGTCACCTCTGTTGCAGCAACATACTTTGCCTCTGTGGTGGATAAAGCAACCACCTTTTGCAATCGAGAAATCCAACTCACTACTGTCCCACCAACTGTAAATACATAACTTGTGGTACTCCACCTGGTATCTATATCCCCTCACCTTTTAAATCAGTATTAGAGCCCCCAAAACATAAACATTTATTGCATGTACCTCTCAAGTACCTAAGAATCTATTTTATCGCATTCCAATGCTCAACTCTGGGATGACTCAAATACCTGCTAACAACTCCTACGGTATGTGCAATATCCAGTCCCATGCATACCATGGCGTACATTAAACTGCCTACAGCTGAAGCATATGGTACCTTGGACATTTTTTCTTCCTCCTCTTGTGTCTTTGGACACATATCCTTAGTCAATTTAACATGACTAGGCAAAGGTGTGTTGACAGCTTTTGCATTTTCCATATGAAATCTCTGCAACACCTTTTCAACATAATTAGCCTGAGATAAAAACAATTTTCTATTTTTCCTAGCTCTACAAATTTTAATACCAAGGATTTGTTTTTCTACCCCCAAATCCTTCATAGCAAAAGATTTTGCTAACTGTTGTTTTAGCTCACTTATGTGATCCATGTTAGACCCTGCTACAAGCATGTCATCAACATATAAACATAAAATAATGTAGTTGTCATTATCCAACCTCTTAAAATAAACACAACGGTTAGAATTACACCTGTTGTGGCCTTGCTCAGCCATAAACTATCAAATTTCAAGTACCATTGCCGAGGTGCTTGCTTCAAGCCATATAAAGTTTTCTTCAATCTACACACTAGTTTCTCCTTACCTTTGACCTCAAATCCTTGTGGCTGGTCCATATATATTTCCTCTTCCAAATCACCATGGAGAAAGGTTGTTTTAACATCAAGCTGTTCTAAATGCAAATCTTCAACAGCCACAATACTTAAAACAATACGAATAGAAGTCATTTTAACAACCGGAGAAAAAATCTCATCAAAATCAATACCCTTTTTCTGTGCAAATCCCTTTACAACTAATCTGCTTTAAATCTCTTTCTACCTCCATCCTCCTCTTTCAGCCTATAAACCCATTTTTTGGTAAATCCTTTTTACCTACAAACTTGCATAATTCTAAGTCTGATTTTTCAGCAAGGAGTCCATTTCTTCTTCCATTCCATGCTCCCATTGAACCTTGGTATCCACCTGCATAGCTTCATCATAATATTCTGATTCACCGCATAAGTTAACAAATAGTATACAAAGAGGGAGATAATCTTTCTGGAGGTCTACTTATCCTTGAAGATCATCTAACATTCACAGGAGTTTGTGGTATTTGTTGTTGTTGTTGTTCCCAACATGAGGAACTAAAACATCATTGTTTGGAATATCATCCAACACTGCATAATCATTTTCTTTCTTCTCATGTTGCAGCAACAGATCTTTGTACAACACTTTCTCATTGAATATGACATCCTTGCTTCTCACAATTTTTTGATTTTCAAAATCCCAAGCCTATAACCAAATTCATCAATGTCATATCCAACAAATATACATTTCTTTGATTTTACATCAAGCTTGGTTCTATTTTCAGAATCTACATGTGCAAATGCTTCACAACCGAAGGTTTTGAGAAAAAAATAACTCACCTTCTTACCTTTCCATGCTTCCTTTGGAATACCACAACCCAAAGGATTAGAGGGACTTCTACTAATTAAATAAATAGTAGTGTTTACAGTCTCTGCCCACATTTTTAAAGGAAACCCAGCATGTAATCTCATAGTTCGTGCACGCTCCATTATTGTTCTATTCATGCGCTCAGCCACTCCATTTTCATGTGGAGTCCTTGGAACAGTTTTCTACCTACGAATACCATTAGAGGAACAATAATCTTCAAACTCTTTACTGCAATACTCACCACCATTATTAGATCTGATACATTTTAGCTTTTACCCATCTCATTCTCAACCAAGCTTCTCCATTTTTTAAAAATTTCAAATACATCAGATTTTTGCCTAAGGAAATAAATCCATACCTTCCTAGTTGCATCATCAATGAATGTAACATAATACAGAGAGCCATCAAGAGAAGATACCTGAGCTGGTCCCCATAGATCCATATGCACAAGCTCCAATTTCTCATCTTTCTTTTGCTTCCCATCCTTGAGAAAACTTACTCTCTCTTTTTTTCCATAAAAACAACTTTCACAGAAATCCATATTAACACATTTTAGACCTGGTAAAACATTATTTGAATGAATTACTTTCATACCTTTTGCACTCATATGCCCAAGTCTATTATGCCACAGTGTTGATTCAGAGTCCACAGCAATTGTATGATCTTCTACTTGCTAAACTGCAGCAACTGTTCCTGAACATTGACCTTTTTCTGTAACAATTAAAGTAGAAGGAACAGTATGACCTATACAAAGATATAAGGTACCTACTTTCACACCTTTTTCTACCACTAAGGCACCCTTTGTGACCTTCCAATTTCTATCACTAATGTAACAACACAACCTTCATCATCTAGTTGCCCTGCTAAAATTAAATTTCTGCTTAACTTTGGAACATGCCTTACCTCATGTAGTAGCCAATGATTCCCATTCTGCAACTTCATGTTGATTCTTCCTTTTCCAACCATCTGACAGTGTCCATTATCTCCTAAATAAACCATCCCAAAATACCCTTGGACATAATCAAGAAAATAACTTCTATGGGGGGTAGCATGAAATGAAGCCCCTGAATCTAACACCCAAGAATCATCAGCATTATCAAGGGAAAGAATCAAAGCATCCTCATCAGATTTATTACTTACCACATTTTCCTCTTTACTTCCTTCCTTTTTTTCTCCTTCTTTATTTTCCCGAGACCAACAATCTTTCTTTAAATGACTCAGCTTACTACAGTACTAGCAATCCCTCTTGTCTCTAGATTGGGACATTTTATCCTTTGATTTTCCTCGTGACTTCCCACGATTTCTAGAATTGTTCCCTCTCTCCTTTGTTCTGCCCCTACTTTCTGCATTCAAAACACTGCCTGATGTGGATGTTCCACCTGAGCTTTTCTTACGAATTTCCTCACTCAAAATAACACCAACAACATCATCAAATTTCAATGTATTCGAACCAGAAACAGAATTGCTAACAGCCATTACCAAGCTATTCCAGCTTTCAGGAAAAGAACACAAAATCAAAAGAGCCCTAACTTCTTCATCAAAGTTTACTTTTACAGAAGTTAATTGACTGGTGACTGTATTAAACTCGTTTAAATGATCAGTAACTGACCCACCTTCTACCATTTTCATATTAAATAAAAGCTTCATAAGAAATACCTTATTCGAAGCGGAAGGATTTTCATATAACTTTGCCAAGGTTTCCATCAACTCTTGAGTTGTCTTTGTTGTTGTAATATTGAACGCCATCGATTGTGCCAGGCATAAACGAATATTTCCAAGAGCCTTTCTATCCAAAATCTCCCAGTCCTCATCAGACATTGTTGCGGGTTTCTTGGTTTTCCCTTCCAATGGTCGCCATAAATCCTTCTATAGAGGTAGTCCTCCATCTGCATCTTCCATAACTGATAGTTCTTCCCATTAAAATTCTCAACCTTCTTACCCTCGTCTTCCATTACTCCCACTCAACCGTGAGACCTTCCTATAGACAATAATCGAAACACAACCCACTCTTATACCACTTGTTAGGGTTAGAAATGGCAGATATCTAACAATTAAATGCAGATTTAATTAATAAACAGATAAACTAAAACACTCATAGAATAAATTATAACACAAATAATTTAACGTGGTTCACCCAATCCGAGGTACATCCACCAAACTGCAGCCATCCAATGATTTTATTATCCAATGCAAAAACCTATTACAATCTTGTGAATAATCGTGTTTTTCATCATATTGTAACCCCCATCCAAACCCCTTTTTAACAAGCTTAGAAGCTTCCAGATTAGGGTTCTACAAAATCAGGTTTTTTTCTTTTTTCGTTGATTTTTCCCTTTTTTGGTGACGACGCAAAAAAGTAGGAGGAAAAATTTTCTCGGGGCTGCCGCCCCTAAACCCCCGCCCGGGGCCCAGCCTGGCCCTGGACCCTAGAAAGGATATATACCGGGGTGTACAGTATAGCATGATTAGTCGCCACATGCCAACAATATGCCCAATATCGAGAGTGTTTGTCTACCCTAAAAGAGCCAGTAATCCTTTTACACAAAATAATATCATTAACTTGTTACAAGATGTCGATACTTGCTGGTCAGGTCCACCACTTTAAGTGGGATATAATGTGTTTTATCTCATTTAAAACAAATGAAATCAAAACCTTAATAACCCTTAATTCAAAATAATCTCCACTTTATGCTTAGTGCATAAACACTATTGCCTTAGTTAAGAATCAAGACATAATATGCTTCTAATAAATAATCAACACAATGATAAAGAGCAGCACCATAAGCTCGAGATCCTTCGCATATACAATAAATGAAACTTTAATATCAAATCGATGTAGTATTTCTTATGTTTATTTTAGTGAAGTTGACTTCATATGCCTTGAGCAAAACAACCATATTGCCAAGATCACTATAAAATCTCTAATTTTATATTGATCATTGAATTGTATAATCCAACTATAAGTGTAAAATGTATAATCATAAACCCATATGTATGCCAAGTACCACTACCTTTGTGACTAAACAAATAGCACCAAACCTCCAAAATATACCTCAAATGCATGCCAAAATATATCACCCGAATGTGAGTATCTCTTGAATAAGTGCCAAACCAAACTAGCCATGTCTTCCATATGCAAATAATTGCATAATGTTGACTCATAATCCTTTCAAAGAATGTCAATGCCAAAAAGAACCCTTGACATCAATGCCAAAACAATGTCAAAGGGGTTAACAAACTCCCCCTTTGGCATTGATGTCAAACAACCTATATGATCACCAATGTCACAGAATGCAAAAATTATGAACCTGTATGACCACCAAATAAACTCAGCAATAAACCAATATATAGTGTGAATCAACAAAAACTAATTTTTGTAATGTAAGCAATATAAATAATTTGTTGTAATGTAAGCAATATAAATCTGCATAAATACCACTGCATATATCAACTTTTCTCCTCCTTTTGACAACAATTCCAAAGGTCAAAGGGGTGAGTAAGCACCAAGTACCTTCCCAAGAACACCAATAAAAAACTGAACCAAAAACTGCCATGCAACTTAAAGGTGTTCAATAAACATGAAAACTCCCCCTAAAACTATGGATGAAGTGATCACTCTATCTAAAAGGATATGCTAACATTGTCACTTCACTTTCCAAAATGAATGTTCCAAGATAATCCTGAATATGATTCAACCTTGAGACAAACAAAAACAACATATGAGCACTAGTATAGAATATTGCCAATATCATACTGTCACCATCTCAAATAAAGAGAAAACTTGTAATATCTCTATTAACATCACTATGACCAGCAGGTTCAACTTTCATACAAGCCTTATCTTGAAAAATGTATTAAATGTAGCAAATATAGCAGTGATCAAAGTTAGCAACCAAATCCACTATCACATACTAATGCGATTGAGTATGAGGTATACCATTGTTGCATCAAAAGAAAAAAAAAATCACTATAAAACTGATATGATGCGGATCACATTCAAACTGTCAAATGATCCAAAGTTCAAGTTCAATGCCACACTGTCACGAGCAAGAGTTGAGTTATTAGTCACTGGGCAATGAATTGCAATAGGCACTTCTGACACAACACGATACCTTCACACCATTCCACTGTGTTTTGACATATGTCAAAAATCTTTGCAACAAGGTACTTCCTTTTGCTCTAATCATCAAAGTAATGACAATGTGACCTTGGTTGTACAACAATTACTCTCCCTACTAATAAGCTCTATAGAAAAACATCTTGACCATATATTGTCACATCAACAGATTTGAACCAAACACCAATATTATGCACAACAAGACTATCAAATACTATTGGTCCAATGTGATCAAGACTAACATAATATTAGTTAGCATCATCAAAATGGTACACTATGACCACTAATCATTATGCAACTCGCAATACTCAGTAGACTATTTGTTACAAATTACTAACTAAAAAAACCATTAACCAATGCATCCCTATCTCTTGAAGCAACCACAAAACTCTGCTTAACAAGATCACCATGAAAGCACTAAGAAACAATCGTAGTACTATTGTTAGATACCTAAAACAAGAGTCTCACAAAGCAACTAAAAAAAATATCACTATCAATATGATCATGATTGACATTACATAGTGACAAGATTCACTCAAGGAAATACAGTGTATACTACTGACATGACACTGATAGAGATAATCTTCTCTTAATTGATGAATGATGTAACATCACTATTAATGATTATCCTCTCCCTTGAAGCCCTTATCTCATATGATACTATCATGACAAATAATGTTGTCACTGTCACTGAAGCAAACTACCACTCCATATTATATTATCAAGCAAGAACACTTATGTCAAAGATTATTATGCATCAAAGATGATTATTTTCCACTTGACCACATCACCACTCAAAGACTACTATCAGAAACTGAAAAATGATCATAACCAACACTTGAAAATATCTGCACACTAACACCTTATTTATACACATTCAAAATGTAGAGATACCCATTCAATCCTTAACCGAGAGCAACAAACCACAGATGAAAATTTCTTATCATTTACAATCATTCCCTTAGATAATATAGGTATAACACTTGTCAAGAATGATAAGAAGACTTTGATAAATCATAGCTTTTGGTTTTAGAAAGGCCCACCATTGTTAAACCCTAAACACACATGATTACTTGATACAAGATCTCTGTGAAGCATTGTAAGACAAAGGATGTCTCTTACCAGTATACTGCTGCAAACATGAAATACCTGGAACCAAACAAGAATATCACTGTGCATCTAATATGGTGTAAACACATACCACTACTACCCCTATTTATCACAATTCCATCAACAAGCAACACTATAAAACACTTTTCCACTAATAACATGAAGCAACTCATTTACATCATGAATACAATCACCTTGTAACAAAGAACTAGGTACCTTTGCACAACCACTGACACTGTCATGAAGAATATTGACTTCAAATATCAAACAAGGACTAACCAACTTCTAAACCAAAAAAAAACACCAATTTATTGTAGAGACACAACCTCTTTAATGCTATCTAAGGGGTTTGAATGATACCTCTAAAAGCATCTCCCCCTCAATTCAAGCTCCTATTATATACTTACAGATGTCACTTGTGTTGTGTGCACAAGTTTTGTTTTTCATTTCTCTTGCACATGTTTTCTCCTCCAAATTTTCATAGGTTGTTTCCTCTCTTGTTTTTCCTTGTCTCCCAGAGCTAATAACCTTGTACTCTTCTTAGGAGAGGAATTCTTTCTCTTGTCCTGTTGCAAAAACTTGGTACTATAATGCTTTGCAAAATGACCAAGACTATTGCATCTAAAACAAATAACATTGTAGCCTAGAGCAGAAGAACTAAAGCTTTTCCTTGGAAACCAATAATGACTTATGTTATTGTGCCTTATACAATCATATCTTTCAAGTGCTCTACAATCCTTCTCTAAGTGACCAACATTGTTGCAACTATAACATATAATATTGCAACTTTTTTTTGACAGTTCATAAGAACTTTTTTTCCATTCATAATCACTTCTAGCATGATCTCTACAATCTCTAGCTCTATGACCAAAAATATGACATGAAAAACAATAACCATGGAACTGTGAGTAATTGTACCTTAATGTTTTCTTTGACCTAGTAGGTGAGGACCTTGAGGACCTACTTATCCTTCTATCTTCATCAACACATTTATCTTGTGTTTTATATTTAGGAGCAACAACATGATAATCCAAATCTATCTTCTTCCTGGGTGCATTTCTGACTTTAGAACACTGCCCTTCATAACATAGGCCAGTTTTGTCCTTATGATTTTTTCTGTTTTCCTAAAAGATCAACAAGCTTGTCACTACTATCTACCTTTTTTCTTAAGGAAACTATTTATGCCTCTAAGGTGCAACATTCTTTTTCTTTTGTTTCAAGTTGCATTTTGGTGACCCCTAAGACTCTTTTATTTTCCTTAAGCCGGAGTTTTAAATCAACAACTTATTTTTCAATATAAACAATAAAGTTTTCTAAATCTTTTTTAGACTAATTTTTCTATATGACAACCTCCTTTTTAAGTTTCTTTATCTCATCTAAAGCATATCTTAGTTCACCTTCAATATCAACCTCACACTCTTGTTCATCATACTCCAGTTCAGAGTCATCTTCTTCCACAAAGAGATCTATTTCTTCATCATCAATCTCAATAGAAAAATCATTCTCTTTATCACACTTTGTGCCAAATTTCAGAAGTGACTCATGCAACAACTCATTACTTGGCTTGACTGGGACTTGATTTACAATCTTTTGTTTGGCTTCTTTATTTTCTCTATTTCTTTTACTCTTTGCCATAATGAGTACTCCAATACCAGGAACCCCTAAGTTGGTTAGACTTATAACAGGGTTTGGCTCTGATACCACTTGTTGGAGTATAGACAACACTGAGAGGGGGGGTGGATCAGTGTTGTATATTTCAAAACATTAATTTACTTTCTTTCAACAAATTTGTAAACAAAAATAATGATGCTGACAACACATAATTAGTTTGGCATGCTTCATCAATGTAAGAATCCAAATACCGAGCAGTAATCAAAACAGAATGCTTATACATGAATGATACAAAATAACTAAAACCATGACATAATAAATTTCAGGAGTGCAAAACCCTCATGGGGTAGAAAAACCACTCAGAATCACCTCACTGGCTTATCAAAAAAATGCCTCACTAGCTACAAATGCCTCGCTAGCAACATAAGCCTCACTGGCTACAAATGCCTCACTGGAAACACAAGCCTCACTGGCTACAAAACCTCACTGGTTACAAGACGCCTCACTGGAAATAATCAATTTGTCTCACTGACTTGATCATTTTAACTTCACTATACATTTTTGAATAGAGAATAATTCAACTACAGAGGATCACTCTTTCACTACAAATCACATTTCATTTTCAATCCAATACACTTAGTATCCTAAAGATTCATTTACTAGAATCTGTAAAATATCAAATGTACTAGTTACAATTTTCTTTGCATAATGTTTGTAAAACACTTACAGAAATAATATTATGCTTTCATTCCTTCTGTAAAACCTTTGAACACACAACAATTTTAAAGCATTGTTTAAATAAACAACTATATCACCTAATATGTTACCACTTGTCAACAAATGTAATCATCAAATAAATCACTTTCAAACTGTATCAAACTATCCCATATCGAGTCATCAATGTGACTCCACATGTTAACTTCATAAAATTGTCTTTTAACCCATGTATGATCAATACAATGTATGCACTATAAACCCAAGGAATTGACACCACAAACTATGCACAAAATATATTATAACTTATAACACATATGCATCGAGACCATACAACAAATACAAGATAGACCCCCAACTTGTCGACACTGTATGTCACATATAATAGTTTTCACATATGCATTTCTTTTGACAAAACACATATACCATACACATACCTGTGCACATGTATCATTTTCACTTACTATGCATAACAAACACATTCAATGTAATGAGCAGAACATTGAAACCCAAACCAAATTGGACAAAACCCTATCAAGGAGAAACACACCCTTATGTATACATAATACACATACATGATTTATAGAACAAATTTGTGTACCCACATTATCAATGCTCGATCAACTATATCAAATATTTGCAAATCAAGAACTCGTGCTAGGGTTACTCAAACCCAAAAACATTATAACTTAACCTTTCACCATGTCACTGTTTTTAAAGAAAAATAAATACAAGAAAGATGTCACTTGTAAATAACGACAAAATCACTATTATTGTTGTGTTGTGCCTTTGGGTCAACATAAATAACTGACTGTTCTCCTTTCACTTCTTCTAGTGCTCACTGTGAGCTTTGTTGCATCAAAGAGATCCTCATAATTATACAGAATAATCCAAACACTCATTTCCATTCAAATCCTACGCTCAAAACCTTATTAACCAAGTTGTGAAATTTACAAAAATACAACATGAATATGCTATTTTCCTGATATTGAGAGTGCATGTCTGCCCTAAAAGAGCCAGTGATCCTTTTACACAAAATAATATCATTAACTTGTTACAAGATGTTGATACCTGCTAGTCAGGTCCACCACTTTAAGTGGGATATAATGTGTTTTATCTCATTTAAAACAAATGAAATCAAAACCTTAATAACCCTTAATTCAAAATAATCTCCACTTTATGCATAGTGCATAAACACTATTGCCTTAGTTAAGAATCAAGACATAATATGCTTCTAATAAATAATCAACACAATGATAAAGAGCAACACCATAAGCTCGAGATCCTTCGCATATATAATAAATGAAACTTTAATATCAAATCAATGTAGTATTGCTTATGTTTATTGTAGTGAAGTTGACTTCATATGCCTTGAGCAGAACAACCATATTGCCAAGATCAATATAAAATCTTTGATTTTATATTGATCATTGAATTGTATAATCCAACTATAAGTGTAAAATGTAGAATCATAAACCCATATGTATGCCAAGTACCATTGCCTTTATGACTAAACAAATAGCACCAAACCTCCAAAATATACCACAAATGCATGCCAAAATATATCACCTAAATGTGAGTATCTCCTAAATAAGTGCCAAACCAAACTAACCATGTCTTCCATATGCAAAGAATTGCATAATGTTGACTCATAATCCTTTCAAAGAATGCCAATGCCAAAAAGAACCCTTGACATCAATGCCAAAACAATGTCAAAGGGGTCAATAATGGGTAGATGTATGTGTGCTTGGCATATGTATGTGTTCTTATTTT
The DNA here is from genome assembly GCA_007258455.2 of Sequoia sempervirens. Taxonomy (NCBI): domain Eukaryota; kingdom Viridiplantae; phylum Streptophyta; class Pinopsida; order Cupressales; family Cupressaceae; genus Sequoia; species Sequoia sempervirens. The sequence continues at coordinate 507,650,537 of VDFB02271358.1, forward strand.
GGAAAACCTTGGATGTCCTCGAAGATATCTGCCAAGTCATTGTAGTATTTTGATGATAGGGATTTTTGATCTTGACTTTGTGTGGTATTATCTTCAATATGCTTTGGTTTGTATTCTTGACATGGATCAATTTCAAAGAAAGGACTGCTTGTAAAGGATCCTTTGATTTTCTCAAAATGTGGACATATGGGTGATGGCTCTTGGCTTAGAATTTTTGCATTGGGTATAACTGTTGGATTAAGAGTCTCTTGATCATCAATATGTACTTCCATGTGGTTGAATGATGTCAATATATCTTGGTCTTGATCATTGCTAGACTTGGGTGATTGAGTTTGATCATGCTTGGGATTAAATTCTTGATGTATTTCCTCTTGCTCACTAGAGACGTTGTCAATGCACAATTAGTGATAGATAGCTCTTGATCATTTTTTTCAACTTTTGAGGTTGAGACATTGTCATTGTTGGAATTAGTGTTTGAGCCTTGAATGCCATCAATATGTGTTTGTTGGTAAAGGATCCTTGGATTTTCTCAAAATGTGGACATATGGGTGATGGCTCTTGGCTTAGAATTTCTGCATTGGGTATAAGTGTTGGATTAAGAGTCTCTTGATCATCAATATGTACTTCCATGTGGTTGAATGATGTCAATATATCTTGGCCTGGATCATTGCTAGACTTGGGTGATTGAGTTTGATCATTCTTGGGATTAAATTCTTGATGTATTTCCTCTTGCTCACTAGAGACGTTGTCAATGCACAATTAGTGATAGATAGCTCTTGATCATTTTTTTCAACTTTTGAGGTTAAGACATTGTCATTGTTGGCATTAGTGTTTGAGCCTTGAACGCCATTTCCAATAGCTATTTCTCCTTGATCAATAAGGTCTTGGATGATACTAGTGTAACACATTCTAATGTATCATGACCTTTGATTTTGTGTAACTCACATCATTCATACAATCTATACCCAGGGGGTTTAAAGTTTGGTTCACTGTAAGTTGGACTATTGTTGATTTTGATAAGGTCCTATTGTAATATTTTGTGCATGATTACCTCTAAAGTCTCTCCCAAAGGGGTGAATTTCCTTATTGGTTGATCATATTTCCTCTCTTGCCCTCCCTGATTTGTCTTCTCTTGATTTTGTTGTTGGTTGTTCAATTCATGGTTTTGGTAACCAAGCTAATTGTTATTTTCTAACTACAAGGTTATAGCATCAATAGGTGTGTTCGTTTGGTTTGGAAGGATGTTATAACCTTGTTGTTCGATGGCATTTACTCGATCATAGGTGGATTTTTGTGAAGGCGTGGACCCTTGATAACCATGTTGTGTATAAGGAGGGTTAAGCCCTTTTTGTGTTGTTGTAGGTACCTTGAGGGTGGGTTGCACCTAGATATTGAACTTGAGGAATCCTTTGATCTTGAGTTTGAGGTACACCTTGGTTTTGTGGAACTCATTGATATTGTGGATATTGGAAGTGTTGATGTGGATATTGAGGTGTTTGTGGAATGATGTTTGTTTGTTGTGGATATGTAATGTTTTGACGTTGCACATGGTATTGGTGATACGTCAGATTTCGATTTCGTTTAAGTTCCTCAAGATCTCTCTTAATTTTATTTAGGGAGATTTGATATTTTAGACTTATTACTTGATGGTGATTTTGAAACACTTTATCTTGTTTCCGTATTTGATGTTGTGACCCTTGATAAGAGTAATTTTGGTAATAGATAGACATGTTTTTTTGATGTTTTGATACTCAATACCCTATCATAAGGTCACTTGGTTTATATTCTCATGGATCCCTTTCGTCATTTGTTGTGTTTGTTGGTGGGATGTTAGTGTTGTTCTTGCTTGCTTCCATTTTCTTCTTGTGTTGTGATCTTGTGGTTTTCATAAACCATTTGGCAAGCTCTTATGACTATTTTCATGAATCCTAGCTATGATGGTGTCTATTGTAATGCAGGAGGTGAAAATACGAGCCCAAATTGGATATACCAGTTTGGTTCACTCCTTGAAGAGCGAGTGTAACAATTTCTTACCAAGGTGTCCTGGTTGAGATAAATCTTCAAGGCGCATCACTTTTATACCTTGAGCTATGGTGCCTCTTTAGAAGGAAAAATATGGATTTTCACTTAAGGATTTTGCTTTTGTTGGACCTAAGGTTTTTTATCTTTCCAAAAATCATGAGGGATGTATATCTATTGTAATGTGAGTGGTGGTAATGCCTGTCTCTCGGCTGCTATGTTTCCTTTCTTTTCCTCTTCGTCTAAGATTTGTGCTACATTTCTCCACTAGTTGGGTGTTTCGTTCTTCTCAAATAGGAAGGTTCTTAAACTGCTAATGATATTAGTTTGTTCACCTTCAATGTGTGTGAGACTAGGTTGGAGGATTGGTGCTACAAGGTTCAGTTGTTGAACTAGAGCAGTTGGCCCCACATGGTCATAAAGTGTAATGGTTATTGGGATGGTTGCTAGGAAGCTCAAGACCCTAGGGGTTGAGTGTTGTTTTGGAATGGTGCTTCTTTTTGGAAATCAAAATGTTGAAGGACTAGGGTCGATATTCTACTTATTTTTCTAGAGGATATGTTGCAAAAAAGCTTACTTGAACTATCTATGAGTTCCAAGTAACTGTTGATATCATAGACATCTGAGTGAAGGAATGATCCTAGTGGTTTTGTTTGATTTTGATTTCTGATAAGTAGGATGGAAATAATGGATGAGAAACTATGTGAATTATCTTGTGTTTTTACCATTTCATTCTAACAATGATCTTGTAAACAACTTCATTTTTTTCTCCCAATTGTTAGCAGGATAAAGCAATAGCATTGGTTTCTGAGCGAATACAGAAGACTATGGGAAAAAGCGACCAGATTTATCAAGTGCGGCCAAAAATGTGTCAAGTGCTTGGGTTTTGGAGAATCAAGTATGAGCTAGAATGGCAAGTGCAACTTCTATGTGTTTTTGTCAAATGTTATGGCTACTCAAGCAAAAGCGAGTTTCTTGGGAAAATGCAAGCATCTCAGTGTCAAGTGCACTAGTTTCTCAGAAGCAAATGTAAGGAAATAAAAGCAAGTGCATGGATCCCGTAGCAATTGCTCAATTTCTGTCAAATACAACTAATTTTTATTAGTGGATTTTCTGGGACAGAGAGAAAATACAATGAATTTTTGGAAACTACTCAGAAAATGTGACAACTGCACTGGAATTTTGTGCAAATGCAATGAATCTTTTGGCAAGCGCTCCAAAAAATGTGAGAGAAAATGCAACTAATTTTTTGAGCAATCTTTCTCTAGATTTTTGCAAGCTTATAGTTGGTTTTTCTCTCTGTGTGTTTGGAGTATGGCAAGTGATACAAAAACTTGGACTGGCTTAAAAAGCATGGAATTGTGTGACCTTCATGTCTATAGCTCAAGTTGTGAAATCATGACACCTAAGCCATAGTTCCCAAATATTTACTTTGATCAATGCAACCTAAAATAAAAGCTTGAATATTTGGAAACCTTTTAAGGAAAATCCTTTCAACGAGTGCAAACATAGGGCTTCTTTCACAAGTATACACTAAGTCAAAGGGTTTGTGATTCAACCATCATGTTCAGTGTTTGTTTGGATGTGTTCTTTTTAGATCAAGCATAGAGTTTGATGTCAAATTGTTTTGAATGTATTTGGAAAGTTTAACATAAACAAGCATTTACAACCCCAGTGGATAGAAACCATTCTTTTAGGTAGGCTTGTGATTTTATTTATAGACCTTTAATCATGAGATATACCAGATAAATCTTCCACATACATCAGAGGTCCTTGAGAGGTATGCCATGCGTACAATGGACCAAGAAATAATAAAAGAGACATCTCCAAGGGGACATGTTGGAAGGATGGCCCATAGATCCTATTATCATCTTGCATCTTGATATGACATTTCAGGGTGTCGAGCAAGATGTGGGAGGATGTAATTATGTTTAGGTATGTGCTCATTCAACTAGGTACATCATTCGTTTGAAAGTTTTTAATGTTCATTACAAGGAAAAGACTAATATCTTGTGATAGAAGCTAATGGTCAGTGGAGAAGAGTATTTCAAAATCATGTTATTGCATTCTATCCCTTATGGCACTCATTTCTCCTTATGTAAGATTCTCTTGAGATTTATTTCTATCAATATTTTTCTAGAAATGGAGCTTGTTCAACAAATGGATACCCCTGTGTTTTTTTCCAGCCCCAAGAGCCAACTTGCATTTCTAGGTCTAGTCACTGATCATCAGTTGAAAAATGTGTTTTTGGATAGTGGACCGTTAACCATGAAGGCTGTGAAAATGGTTCTTGGCTGAGACTTCATGAGAGTCAGCGAGAGGTATCATGTAAATTCAAACATTACTTTAAGGTTTGTTGCTTGTTTATTGGTCCTTCATATATCTAAGGAGATGTTATTGAGTCTTACCAGGGATATCTTCCATCCATCCCTACTTGTTGTTCTTGAAATTGTTTTATTAGCAGCCCATTTGGGGGAAGGTATACCTCGCCCATGCAATTTGGGGTGCTATCAAGATCCAACTGTCAAGTTTCTACTATTTATTCCAAACTATGTTGAAGATGGGTATTGGTATCGTCGCTTCTTGGTAAAGATTGGCTATGATTTCCTCAAGAAGCTACATGGTTATGCACCAGTTAAAGATTTTTGGTGGGTCACAAATTTTATCCAATTTAATGATACTTAGGGTTCAACTACTATGAGGACTTTAGGAACACATTGAAGATAAGCCCATTTTGTCAAAACATACCTTTTATCAATAAATTGTAGCTAATGTACATATATTTTATAATAATAGTGTAGTTGAGGGAAAAAACCTTCTTTGATATAGTCATAATATCAGCAAGTTTAGCTTAAATTTCAGATGTTTTCAAGTATATATGGTCCCTCTCTTTATTGTTACATGGATACATGTCTCTTTGAATATATTATAAGCTATGATTATAGTATCGTTTGAGCCCTTCCTTTTGCAAGTTTTGTTGCTTTAAATGTTTTGTTCATTTCATTACAAATTTTCTTGCATATTGAAAGGGTTGTGTGCCCATAGCTTATTTTTATTGTGGTAACAATTAGAATGCATGTATAAGATGTTTTACTTTATTGTCTTCACGTATATATGCATATTTTTAAATGTTCCAAAAGGGACCATACTACGATTCTTTGAAAATATTATTTTGTAATGCTTTGTTGCTTACATAAAAATGTAAAAGGAGGATTCTTACATCTATGAAAGATCTTAGGTTTTTGTCTCTATTGTCTTTGTTATATGCGGGTTGCTTAGGAATACAAACCCTAGTTATAAAGTTTGAATCTATGTGTATTTGGGATAATATATTGAGGGCTTGTTCTATATTAATTTCATTTCTTACAAGAGAGGTTTCCTATATGTAAGAAAAATCTCATATTTTTGTCTCTATTGTCTTTGCATATTTATGTGGCTTTAGATGTTTTCAATTGCAATTTATATGCAAACTATTTTAGGAGTATAAACCCTAGTTATAAAGAATGCCACTATGTGTGTTTGGGTTTAGCTAAAGGACACCTTGCTATTGTTCGATGTTCTTGATTTTGGAATGCCTTTGCCTGAATACAATCTGTTTTATTATCTTGTTCAAATGAAGGACATAGTTTTCATATCAGAGCTAAGGAGAAACCTAAACCTTAGTTGTAAATTTTTTAAGTTTCAAGACTAATTATTTGAATAGGTTTCTTTGGTAATTTTTTTTTCCTAAAGAAATGACCCTCTTCCCTAGATATGACTCTTTAGCATTCTTTTTGTACCCAACTTTTTTTTATTCATTTAGATGGAGTTCGCTTCAAATGAGATTATAATGTATGATTTTGTCTCCACATAAATATGGGTGTTTCGAAGCATGAACCCATGTTAAAATATTTTCCTTTGAGTTGTTTTGAGTTTTTCTAGAGGAATATTTAGTATGCTCTATCATAAGGCTTTATTTTATGACATGCCAAGTGATATTGTGCAGTCATAAAGGTTCAAACCTATCATACACCTTAATAGCTTACTGCCCCTAATGTAGAGTTTCAAGTTGCAGTCAAGGGTTTTGTCTGTAGGTTTTTGGATTCAACTTGAGGAAATCCCCAACTGCCATGATGCTCTTCTTATGGATAAATTTCATAGGGTGGATTTTTTAGGTATACGAATCTATCTCAGATAGATTCGACAGTATAGGATTTTTAGGTACAATTTTCTTAGGCTAGAAGGAAGGAAAGTATTTGGATGGGTCAAGATTGTGAAGCCTTGTCCCAGATAGAAAACTATAAAAGATTCTAATCAGATCTTCTATTTGGCTAAGTGCATACCTCTCTAGGCCACTCTTCTTTGGGCCATATTTTATCTTTTTTGGGTTTCATCTTTGAAATTGTGATTCTTATTCGCAACTGCCCTAGTCTTTTTGTAATAGCTCTTCTAGACCTTCTCATTTCCTTGTATCTTCGTCTAAAATGATTTCTTCTTCCTATTTGACTCCTCTGTTAGCCAATAGGTCTACTGCACTATTTTCTTCTCTATAGACATGTGTAATTTTGAAGTCCTTCAATTTTTCCAGTGCTTCCCATATTTTCTTTACCCATCTTTTCAACTTCCAATTTTGTGTTTCCTTTTTCAAAATTGCTTGTATACAAAGTAAAGAATCACCTTCTATATCCACTTGCTTGATGCCTTTTTCAACACATAGATGCAACCCCAATGTCAGTGCTTCCATATCTTCCTCATTGTTGGTTGTTGTCCCAATTTTCTTTAATAGTGCCCACATACATTGGCCTTTATTGTCCCTTATAATGCATCTAGCCCTAGCTGCCCCAGGATTTCCTTTGGTTGCACCATCAAAATTGACCTTATATCTCCCTAATTTAGGATTCTTCCACTTGGCCTCCTTTTTGTTCTTTGATTTATTTGTGAATTTCCCCTTGGTTCTTAATTTGACCCAATTTTTTTGCAAGGTCTCATCCCAATTTGTGTACTTTGTTCTTGTTTTTATTATGCTCCTTGCATTCAATAGTTCACATATGCCTTCCTCCATTTTGTACATTAATTTAGTTTCTTCCATAATTTTTTCTTGAAAAATCCTATGATTTCTTTCTTTACAAATGTGCTAGATAATCATGGAGGGGGTTTCCACCCATAGCTCTAACCATAGGGAATCTTTTTCTTCTTTGGGCTAGCTACAGATCCAATCTTTGAGGTCCTTTGGTCTAGGTCTGCTTCACCCTAGTATGCCTTGTATCCAATCCCAACACTTCAAGGCATACTCGCATCCTAGTAGTAGATGATTAATTATTTCACTATTTTTATAGCACATTATACATCTATTAGGACCTTGTTCAAATTCCCATTCTTTGCAATATGTCCATAGTGAGGATTAATTTTTGTAATGTTGTCCATAGAAATGCCCCTTCCTTGGGTAGAGTTGCAGGGTGCCAACATAAATTTTCAGGCCAATTGGTATTTCCTTCATGGCATTTTGAATTTGGTAACCTAGTTTAACTAAGTACTCTCCTAATTGAGCTCCACACCAAATAATTGCATTCTCTTCTTTTGTCAATGTGACCTTTCTTTCTTGCAATGTCTTTTTAATTTGTCTTTGACTTCTACTGGAATAGGTAGGGTCCTTGTGTCTATCCATCCATATTGATTTCCTAGCTTTAGATGATTCATATCTATGTAGTTCCCGACTTTATTTCCCATCATATTTGTAATCTAATCCAAATGTTCTTTAATTCCCTCTACTTCTTTTAGAGGTTTGTTACCATTCCATGAATCAGTCCAGGAGTTTGTCTTCTTCCCATTGTTAACCTTCCAAGTCAAGTGTTCAACTATTATTTTCCTACTATTCTATATTGTTGAGCCCCTAGTAGTTGCCCCTATTGTTAGTATCCTCTTGGTATTGGGACTGTCTAGATACTTTTTTTGAAAGATTTTACACCACAAATGTCTTGGTTCTCTATGTATTTTCCATGTTATTTTTTAGCTCCAAGAGCCAATTTTTTCTCCTTCATCTTTTTGAGTCTTGCACCACCCAATTCTTTGGATAAGCATGCTTTGTCCCAATGTACTAGTGGAATCTTTTGTTCCTCTTTTTCTCCTTCCCAAAGGAATTTCTTGAAGAAACTCTCCATATTGCTTCTATTTTAAGAGTTAGCTAGAAAAAAGACATTTTGTATATGGGTACTGCCACTAGTACGATCCTGCTATTAGACGCGCGCCAAGGTATTTTTCGAGACAACTGCAATTGAGAATTCAAGATGTCTTGCAATTTTGTTTTATATCTCTTTACTTGTGTTAAAGAAAATGATTGAGGTCTTTTATGTGTTCACCATTTATCCTAAACATTTGGAATACTCATTCAGTTCCTCTTTGATAGCCCCCTCATATTGGCTTCTCCAAACAATATTGTTTCATCTGCAAACTGGTTATGTGTTAGATTATTAATTCCTTCCACTACTTGGATTCCTTTCTAGCTATTATTGTATCTTTGTTCCTTGAAGTATGTTCCCATTGCTTCTACCATAGTTATGAATAGAAAAGGAGACAAGGGGTCACCCTGTCTTAGCCCGTTTGTAGCTTGAAAGAAAACACATGTGGACTCATTAACACACAACGAGTATCTTGTTGTTGACACAAACTAATGTATGAGTGATATCCATGCACTATCAAAACCAAATCTCTGTAGAACTTCCATTAGGAATTCCCATTTTACTTTAATGTATGCTTTGCTAATGTCAAGCTTTATCATCATCCTTGTATCTTTTTGGTGGTCATTATATGGGCCACCTCATTAGCTATTAGAATTTTGTCAATGATTTCTCTACCTGGATAGAAGTCACTTTTCTCTTCTAAGATGATTGATGGCAGAATCTTCTTTAGTCTATTTTCCAATACTTTAGTGACTATTTTGTAGATTGTGTTGCATAGAGATACTAGTCTATAATCATTAAATGATTCAAACACCTATTTTTTGGGATCAAGGCAATTATTGTTTTATTTATGTCCTTCACAATGTCACACCTTGTCTTGTTGTTACTAATTTACTTTTACCTTCATAGGTAAATAGGATGGTAAATGCAATCATGATTTTGATATGTTTGTTAATAAATGGAATACTGAAATAGGTATTAAGGTATTATTACCTTGGAAGAGTAATTATGTTTACATTGATGATGAACATGTATTGCTATATGAATATGCTTAAGTTTTATGATGCATATGGATTTATTATGAACGTCTAACTACCATTGCAAATGTACTGAGGTGGTTGCAAGGGCAGGTTCAATCCTCTAGGTGGAGGGGAAGTATCACTTAGGAGAAGTGATTGGTCAGATAACCCTAAATGAAACCTATCTAAGCTTACACACACACTCTCAGTAGAATAGTTGAGTCAAGTTATTGTGTTGTGAAATGGTAAGTCATCCCTAGTATGAAGTGTTTGCATTAGTAAGGGTCATGATTACTGTTGAATGCATGCTTGGATGATGTTTATATATTTGGAACTTATGAGTTCTTCCTTATATTATTATGCTTGATTGATGATTAGAATATACGTTGAATGTATATATATGTATGTGAATGCATGTCAATGATAGACCATACACATGGAGTAACATGTGCATGAGATTACTTTGGTATACATACTATAGACATCGAAAAATCTTGATTAATACTATGTATCTGATTCTGATTAACTAACACCATTTCTTCCTAAATCACTTCAAATTCATCAATTAATTAAATAATCAACATTATTTAGTTAAAATTCAACAAATTCAGCTATTAATCAAATAATTAAATTTATTGATTAATTCACCCTTCTTCTAACTAATTTTCATCACATTTAATTAAATCATTTATTTTGATTAAATCAATCAAATCAAATGTCACAATCTCCTAATCCATTCCAATTAATTAATTCTAAATCACCTTTCTAATCATCATTAATAATTCCTCCAACTTTTAACTCCTCAAGAGTTAAATAAACCCATGGTCAACTAACTAGTTTGCACATGAAAATAATTTCTATTAATTATTTAATTCATCTATTTATCCTCACAAAGGAATATTCCTCTCAACAACCTCTCATTCAATTTCCCTCCAAAAGTTTTCAAAAACCTTTCACATCCTCAATAACTCCTCTTACAAATACAATAAATTCTCTTACATCCTCTCAAATCTCAACAACATTCATTCAATTCCTCTTAAAACCTTTCAAATCCTTAACCATTTTCATTTATTTCTCTTCCATCCTCCACTCACACATTTCCCAAAATGTGCTCCACCTTCCTCCAATAGAATTGTGACACTTGACACATTCTCATTGGCTCCCATTTTATCCCACATTCATCAAATCCTCTCATTCTTCAACCCTTGGATTCTATAAATAGAGGCATCATTTTCACAATATGGATCCACAACTTCAAGCATTATCACTATAGGCATTTCAATTCATAGCAATCCATCACTTTCATCATTTTTAGCATAGTTATCAACATTTGGAGTCATTTTCACACTTGGATCATCAACAATCACCAAAGCTTATCAAAGGGATTGGGAAAGGGATTTTTTCCACATCAAAGGATCACCACTCCCCCTATGGGACAGTGGTTCAACTAGTTCTATTTAGATTACATGCTATCTTTTGTTAGTTTGTTATTGTTTTCATATTTTCTCTTGAATTTAGTTAAAGAATCTCATAGGGAGTGTTTTATTTGGTTTCTAACATGTTTGACACTTGTTTTTTGATCCTTGTTAGTTGATTGCAGATTTGACACTCACATTTTGGTGCTAGAAGGAGGGCTAACCAATTTATCTTGTTGTTTTTGGCCTAATTTTTTTTTTGTGCAGCTATAGGGGAGTGATGCCGCCCTTGCTACATACAACGTCACTTTTCTTATCATGTCACCTTTTCTTTTTTGTAGAGAGTCGCTTTTGATTTTAGAGCCGCATTCACCCTGTTGCGTTGCATTTGCACGTCATTGTCGCATCCCTTATGTTGCAAAGCCGCATTTGACATTTCTATTTTCCATCTTAGTTCTAGTTCTATAGAGCGTCACCTTTGAAATTGTGTCACATTCGTTGTCTCTGTCCTTTGTAGAGCGTCACCTTCACTTTCATCAGAGCGTTGCATTTTCTTGTAGCATCGCATTTGTACAGTCGCAGAGCGTCGCATTTGCTGCACATCATTACCTTTATAGGAAAGGGAGTAGGATTGAGTTGGAGACTTAAAATCATTTTTGAATGCTCATTATAATAGCTTAGGACTTCCAATTCTGCATTTTATTTTCTGTTCTAGGACCAACTAGAGTTATTTTGGGCATAAAATTTACAAACAACTCACGCTTTGTCAAAGTTGGTTAAAATTGAACATTAGGAACTTACTATAATTTGATTTTGGGTTAAAATTGAACAAACAACTTCATACTTGGTTTTGGTGCTCTAAAAAGAACTCATCATTGCTTTGAGGCTTAAAACGAACTTGTGCTTTCATTGTCTTGTAATTTTCTTTGTAATTTGTGTCATTCAAATGCGTATGCACTTCTCTCGCGCTTCACGGTGAACTTGAGAATCAAAAGCATTCTAGTGACATTTTTTGTCTAAAAAATTACCTACACATTTCAAATTTGGGTTTAAAATTGAACAATCATGCTAGTGTGAGAAAGAGACATTGTGTGTGTTCTCTCCTTACACTTTACGCGAACTAGGTAGTCAAATGACAAGTGTACTCCCTTGCTTTTGTTACCTTTAGAGGGGCCTGCCTAAGAACAATTCGAAAGTGACTCCAACTAGTTTTTCACTTGGGCAAGTATATAAATAGATAAGACTAAACTGTCAAGTCCTCATGGTATGTAGGCCTTAGTCGTACAGTGTCTTCCAGAATAGGGTATTATTGTAAAAAGTATAAGAGCCCCTAGTAGGATTGATTAAATCCTTTAGTGGCTTGTTGGACGCTCGTGAGGTGCCATGTCCCCGATTACTCAAACTAAGAACCAATTTGTTTAGAAGCCAAAATCCTTAGTATTTGTTGGTGCAAGAACGATCGTTCTGAAGCTGTCCCACATTTGTACTATTCAAAGTAGAAACATAATAAATCCTTTTGATCTCTAAATTTTAAGGATTTCAAGATTTGGTGGTCCCAAGAAGTGTGTGTCGTGGAGGGGAGCCAATGTCACCAAATCTCTAATTGTTCGCTTTGTCTCAATGTTTGGAGAAATCCAAGTGGGGACTCAAAAAATATTGTCCTTTCTATCCTAGGGTTGTGCAATTTGTGAGTTAGTCAAATACATTGCTTTAAATCTCAAAACTTTGAAACAAACATTCAAGAAGTCATCAAAATTTCAAACCCTTTGGAAAGAGAAAATACCCTTGAAAAGTCCACATATTACTACTTGTCCCTAGGGATTTTATCCTTAGAGGCTTCTAAATATTTGGGCCTATATCTCAATTTGTTCTCTCTAAAGTCAACCTAGGAAAAACTATTCTTTTGATTCTTTTATTTTCACATAATGGACCTTGTGGAATGAAAAGGAATTGAGACATAGACATTTAGTTTGAAAGCTAAACAAGAAGTGTTGATGTGGTAAAAAGAATCCATTTAATGAAGATAAAAGATAATTGAACTGCGCATATGTGTTTGTTCAAATGATTTCCCACAAGATCAAAATCCCAAAACCAAAGTCTATCAGTTGTCATAAGTGTCTTAGTACAAAGGCTCTTAAGAAACATCTTTCAACACTTTACGAAGTCAAATATAGATTTTTCTACAAATTTTACAAACGTGCTTCAAAGCATAATCCAAACTTGTATTCATTCTATTATTGTCAAAATCCAGGTCTTTTCCAATGTGTTGAGTATCTCACATTATAGGGTTGAGATTTTTAGAGGTATAGCATGTTCTTCAAAACCTTGATCTTGTAAACAAAGTCTCTCTAGGTTCATCTAGGATCAAAACCAAAATCTCCATTTGCCACTATCACCAATCAAATCCCATCTCACAAACAATTTTTAGAACCTTGGAAAAATCATTCATACTAGGCTTTTGGTGAATCCTTCAAATCAAAATCAAAATCACTTTGTTTGACTAAGTGTGTGTGGATGAATCCTTCCTCATACATTTAGTTAGATTATCACCTTGTGGAAAAATTTATCCCAAGATAACATCTAACATCTTGGGGTTTATAAAATCATTATCCAAAATCAAATCAAACCAAATCAAAATCAAAATCCAAAAAGTCCTAAAATATAGTATTCCTCCAAGGGTCTTAAAAGTTCAAAACATCCATATCATTCGTCCTTCATTTATCTCATCACCATAATTTGATCCTTAAAACATCCTAGATTTTCTTTTTGTACCTAAAGTTTAGATCAACCAAGGGAGTTAGAGGTTTACCTCCCATATTCCTAAAAGTTGATCCTTATTTTATGGTCCAAACTAGATCACAACACAAGAATAGCATGGAACAAAACAAAGAAATATCCACTTCAAGTGATTTGAGCCAAACTACATCAGAATTCAAACCCATGGAATCCACCAACCCTCCACTTAACACTACTCAACAAGATCTTCAAGAGGGAGGTTTCCAAGTGGAGGATGTCACCAACAACTACCAAGGAATGTCCCAAGATGAGATAATTGAGCTAGTCCAAAATCCTAAAACACACAATATTGCCAGCACTGTCATGAGACTCAATCCCACACAATACATGTTAGCATTAGCAAAAGAAGGGGCTAAAATCCCTTCTAATTTTGATGTGAGCACTATTGTGGAACAACCTCTTGGGAATATGTTGTCGGTATCATTCACACCTTCCTTCCAAAACATCATCCAACCCATCATACAACCAACATCTTCTCATGCCCCGAGTCAACCCATGATCACCAAGGGGAGTTCATTGCTCCAAGATCTTCAAACACATCCCCTTGTAAACAACCAAAACTTGGGTGGCAAACACAATATTGGGTATGCCAAACACTATCCCCAAGACCCAAAACATCTGTATGTCCCACTCATTTTCCATGACACCAACAATTTATCCACCTTCTCTGCATAACCGACATATTCTCTTGATACACAAGTCTCTCTCCCCATGATATCACAAGGACAAGTGGGTTTATTTGGACAAGGAGGAACTTTTGATGCATCATCATCACTTTTGCAAAGAAACACACCTACAATATTCCCATTAGTTCCTCTTTTGACATCAACATCCACACCAAATCAAGGTCTAGGGAAAGCCCCTTTACCTAACATACCAATCCAAAACCAATAAATACAAATCAATCCACCAATCAAAAATAAAATCAATGCATCAATCATACCAAATCCTTCGAGCATGCCATTGATATCACAACACCAAGTGGCACCAATTCAAACATCTCAACCAATCATCATTCCATCTACAACACCTCAAACTCTCCAAAATGTGGTCTCCCAAGGACCTAGCACATCAACCATACCATCTACCACACAACCTCTTGTCAGCACTCAACAAGCACCTCCTCAATGACCTCAACAAAATATTGCCACCTCATCTCACACCATTCTGCCAAATCCTCCACCTCCACCACCAAACCCAAACATGGAAAATCAATACAACATCACATTGCAAGCAGCTCAACAAGCATATCAAAAGGCACTCCAACAATTTCAAGCTCAACAAGCTACGTAACAAGCCACACAACAAGTATAGGAACAACAAGCCACACAACAAGCACATGCACATCAAGCCGCACAACAAGCACAATAGGCTGCCCAAGCACAAGTGCAAGCTTTACTACAACAACAATAGGCTACACAAATTGCACAAGCTACACAAGCCGCACAACAAGCGCAAGCTCAAGTCCAAGCTCAAGCTTAAGCACAAAATCAATACCAAGCGCAACAAGCCCAAGCACAAGCCTTGTTGCAACAACAAGCTTGTCAACAAGCTTTACAACAATACCAAGCACAACAACAAGCAGTTCAGCTACAAGCTCAACAACAACCATTCTTAGTACAATAGCAACAAGACCAACAATAAGTGTTGTTGGCACAACAACAACTATATGCATACCAACACATGTTGCTTGCACAACAAAACTTACAACAACCTCCCACGAACACACAACCAAGTGCCTTGAACACAAGCACACAAGTCAACCCACCACTCACTCAAACAACAATACCACCACAAAAAACATTCATCCCACCACCTAATCCACAAAATGATTTGTTCGCACAAATTAAACTGCTCTCACAACAAGTTCTAGAAATACAATCAGGAAAGACAACTAAAACACAAGGGAATTTTTGCCCCTATCTATTTGAAAAAAGCATTGCAATGGTCCCATTCCCATAAGGATTCAATATACCAAAGTTTGACAAATACCGTAGGACTGGCAATCCTAAAGATCACATCAGGGAATTCCATGTACACTGTATGTAAGTTGCATATGATGATTCTTACCTAATGTGACTGTTCCCTCGAAGTTTGGTTGGTCCATCAATGGAATGGTTCTCTTTCCTTCCCCCCAGAATTAAAAAGTTTCAAGAAATTGTGGACTTATTCATACATAATTATTCATTTAACATAGGCATGGATGTGAGCTTGGAAGAATTTCCTGGCCTAAAACAAGCCAAGGGAGAAACATTCACTTCTTTCTTGCAATGATGGCAATCCAAGGCCAACAAGAGCAAATGGGCTATGCCAGAAGAACAACAAATTGGGACTATCATCTCCAACCTTAAAGGGACCTTGTCTTTTCACTTGAAAATGCAATGCACAACAACCTATGACCAATTGATTCCCAAAGTGCTCAACATCGAAAGAGCCCTTAGAGCACAAGGGGGCACGCCCACATATCAAGACAATCGACCATCAACAAGTTACAATGACAAACCTCGCACGTGGGCAAAGAACAAGAATGTCACTAACGATGGTGTCATTGACACCAAAGTTATTATCAATGCCCCAAGGAAAAATACACAAACACAAATGTATCAACAACCACAATTCAATACCCAAAACAACACACAAGCCAACCCATCATCACAACAACAACCCAACAATCAAACTTCCAAAAACCTAAATGCTCAAGGGGGACCACCCCCAAAGAACAGATATCCCCCTAAACAAAAATAAACACCACTTGGGGAACCAATCGAATTTGTTATGCAACAACTGGTACAATAAAATCTCGTCAAAATCCCTATTTATGAAAATTATCAAGAGCCTCAAGTTAAACCACCATGGTATGATGAGAAACATCTCTGCGATTTTTACAAAATAAAGGGACACACGATAGCCAGCTACATGCGACTTAAAAATCTATTCCAACATCTCATTGATGACAAGACCATAACCATTGAACAACCCACAAGGAATCAAGATCTTAGAATATACATGAATCTGATGCCAATCACAATAAAGGAAACAACAATGGGAAGGGAAAGTACAATAATGTGAACCATATTTATGATCATGTTGTTGCATCCTTGGATGAATGGGTCACAGTTGTCAATATTAAAGGATCCAAGTGTGGAGTCACCACACATGGCGGAAGAATTACCATTCTAGGGTCATCACAACCACCCAAGGAACCCACTGCCAATCCAAAGTTAATCCCTAATGGTTATAATGTCCTAGATCAACTGAAAAAGACCCCTGCCTAGATCTCCATCATGGAGTTGCTAAAAATATCGCCTGCATATACGAAAATCCTAGAAAAGGCACTAGCTACATCCTCCATCCCAACGAATCTTGATGCAAACCAATTCCAAGCTATGGTCGGATATATCACCACACCGCATCTCCTCACATTTTCTGAGAAGGATCTCCCAACCCAACCATCTCATAACTGTGCACTCCATCTTGAAGTCTTAGTCCACAAGAATAAAGTCAAATGAGTCTTGGTGGATGGAGGTGTAGGTTTGAATATTTGTACTCTCAAGCTAAGAAAGAATCTAGGATTCTCTAAAGATGTCATTGAGAAAGGTAAAGGTATCACTATCGGGGCTTATGATGATCAAGAAAGGGTGTCTCAAGGAACCATTCAACTCCCTATTCAAGTAGGGACAGTAATCATGGAGACTACTTGCCAAGTTCTTGACCTTGAATTCCCTTACAATATCCTCCTAGCGTGCCCATGGATCCATGGGATGCAAGTTGTCGCATCCACATCAATGTGTCAAATTACCTTATCAGAACCAAGAAGTCATAGTTCATGGTGATCTTGAATTGTTCTATTATTGCAAAAATCTGGAGGCCAAGTATTATAAGATCCCCCAAGTACTGAAGAATGATGAGGGACCCACATCTTCGTATATAGACCCATCCACCCTAGCCTCCACTTCTGAGAAAAAGACACCCTCCATTCCAAACATACATGATATTAAGGTTATAATCCAAGATAATGGTTGTGGAGACTATAAAATGAAAAAGAGTTCCTTTGTAATAGGAGGGTTACCTCAATCTCCTAGATCCTATGAGAAGCCACAACCAATTGAAGCAACATCCCAGACCTTCAAAGCAGAACCTACCACCTTCAGAAAATGGGGAGACCTAAGTAAAGAGGTAGTAGATGAAAAAGATGTATCAAGCTTGCTATATCAAGATAAAATACCTGTACCAGATCTCCCCATGGAGGAAAGCAATAAAGGTCTTCAATTAATACGTGGATGGGGCTACAACAAAAATGAGAAGCTCGGGAAAAATGACAATGGCCTATTAGAACCCATTATTCTTGATAAGCACATGAATAATCTTGGCCTTGGATGTACCCCTACAAAGATAACCATTCTTAGCAAAGGTACCCTTGTTAAAAAAGTCAAATCTTCTCCTTAGTTACTGGTATCCACAGGTCTACCTCTAGATAACTATACCTTTGATATAATTGATGTGTGTGACGAGGATACCATTACTGACCTACCCATGTTATTTGAGGATTCCTCCCTTTTTATGATCACTACCATGTCTTTTGAGCCAAGTAACCAAAGCACTAAATTAAATCTTGTCTACCCCTAACTGTTAGACCGTGACCAATGAGGACCACCGATCTTAGACACATTAAAAAATGATGAGGCTCTCTTGGAATTCATGGGACTATGGGATACTCTACCATATGGAGATCATAAAGCAAGGTTTGATATTGAGCTGGACACACATGCATACTATTGGGAAATGATTGAATCTCTCAGTCACAAAATACAAAATCTAAGAGTAATATATAGGTTTCTAAGTGAAAACCACATAGTGGCACTTTCTAACCCAAGAATAGTAAAAAAAAAAACATATTCGATGGTGAAAACCTCTCTGAGGCACCAAAGGATGAGGGATTCAATCTTCCCCTTAGTTCCATCCATTAGGAAAAATCAACAGTCTTGGCAGAGAAATGTAACCCAATCAATTTGGGAACTGAAGATACACCACATATCACTTTCTATGCATAATAACTTTTGATCGAGGAACAAGAAATTCTAGATGCATTTCTAAGAGAAAGGAAAGTAAATTTTGCATGGAATTATGTTGACTTGCCTGGTCTTGATCCAGAGGTAGTAGTCCATCACCTAGCAGTCTACCCAGAAGCAAAGCCAGTAAGACAAAAATTGAGAAAGATGCATCTGTAGATTGCATTATTAGTCAAATTGGAACTGCAGAAACTCCTTGACGCTGGCTTCATACGAGCCATTGATTATCCTAAATGGGTTTCCAACCTTGTACATGTTTCTAAGCCCATTGGGGGCATCTGTATTTGCACTAATTTTAGGGACCTAAACAAAGCATGCCCTAAGGATGATTTTCCTCTTCCCAATATAGCCATGATTGTAGATCTAATAGTAGGGCATGAAATGCTATCATTGATGGACGCATTTTTGGGGTACAATCAAATTATAATAGCTAAGGATGATCAACATAAGACAACTTTCACCTGTCCATGGGGGACTTACTGTTGGAACATGATGTCGTTTGGGCTAAAGAATGTTGGAGCTACGTATCAAAGAGCTATGATGTTGATTTTTCATGACATGATTCATAAATCTGTAGAGGATTATGTAGACGACATATTAGCCAAAGCAAGGAAGCGTCAAGACCACATAGCAGCATTAGGCTCCATCTTTGATAAACTCAAAGAATATAAGGTTAGACTCAATCCTAAGAAATGTTTCTTCAACATGCGATCAGGAAAGCTCCTAAGGTATATTGTATCAATGAGGGGAATCGAGATAGATCCTACAAAAGTCAAAGCAATTCTTGAAATGGAAGTGCCATGGACATTGAATCAGTTAAGGGGCTTACAGGGAAGGCTCCAATCCATTCGTAGATTCATAGCATAGTTAGCAGATAAATTTGTCCCATATTCTCATCTACTCCACAAGGGGGTAGCATACAAATGGGACGAAAAATGTGATTAGGCATTCAATAAAATCAAGGAATACTTGCTAAAACCACCAATCCTCATGCCACCAATCCAAAAAAAACCATTTATGCTCTACATATCAGCAACAGTCACATCACTTGGAGCTCTCTTAGCTCAACATGATGAAACAAGAAAGGAAAGATACATTTACTATATCAGTAGAACCGTAGTGGGACATGAGTTAAACTATACGTTCATCAAGAAAGCTTGTCTTGCAGTAGTTTTTTTTGCACAAAAATTCATGCACTACATGTTGGCACATCAGATAAAGCTCATCACAAAAATAGATCCCCTCAAGTATCTACTTTCTAAAGCAACACTCACAGGGAAAATGGCTAAGTGGGTCATGATCCTAACAAAATATGGCATTGAATATGTGAAGTGAAAATCCATCAAGGGACAAGTAATTGCAAATCAATTAGCGGAGGCACCTATATATTTAGAGAACCTATTGATATCAGAATTTCCAGATAAGTCCATTTTCAATCTCAATGTAGCAGATCATTGGAAGGTGTACTTCAATGGGTCCTATACACAACATGGGTTAGGAGCGAGAGTTTTCTTCATCACACCACAAGGATATTGCATCCCGATGTCATTTAAGTTATCTTTTTCATGCACTAACAATATTGTTGAGTACAAGGCCCTTGTCATAGGACTCAAAATTGCAGTACAGTGGCAAATCATGACACTTAAGGTCTATGGGGACTCATAGCTAATCATCAATCAAGTCAATGATGAATACCAAACAAAGGATGACAAGCTTACCCCATATAAGAAACTAGTGGAGAGTCTTAAGGAGTTCTTCATCGACATAACATTTAAGCAAATATCGTGGGCAAACAACAAAGCAACTAACGCTATGGCAACAATCAGATCATTACTAGATATCCCACACAACGTCCATAAACATGAATTCCTAGTAGAGCAGCTTCTCGTACCAACTTTCGAGGTACTAGATTATGAGTTCGTGTGTGAAATCATTAGTCATGGTGATCCTTGGTATCATGACAGGTACACTTTCCTAAAAATAGAAGTCCTCCCTGCTGATATCAACCCAAACCTTAAGAGAACCTTTATTAAGAAGTCATCCCATTTCGTTATCTTAGGTGACACCCTTTACTGTAGAAATATCAAGGGAACCCTCTTACGATGCCTTAACCCTAAGGAAGCTTTGAATACTTTAACTGAGTTACACGATGGTATTTGTGGTTCGTATTCTAGTGGTATGACCTTGGCCAAGAAACTACTGAGGATTGGGTACTACTAGCCTACAATGGAGAAGGAAGCTCGTGATTATGTCTGAAAATGCTTACAATGTCAACAACATGGGGACCTCATCCATGCACCAACTCAGGAGCTCCAACCAATTATTGCACCTTGGCCCTCTTCACAATGGGGGCTTGATCTCATTGGAAAAATCACACCCACCTCATCTAATGGACACAAGTTCATTATCACCACCACAGAGTACTTCACAAAGTGGGTAGAGGCCATCCCCATGACCTATATCACAAGGAAGCAGATATCCAAATTCATCCTGAACAACCTCATTTGTCGTTATGATGTTCCACAAACTCTTATCTCAAATAATGGGACACCTTTCAAGAACTAGGATGTTCAAGAGCTATGCCAAAAATTCAATATCCAACATCGCTTCTCAACCCCATACTACCCTCAGGGTAATGGCCAAGCTGAGGCTTCTAATAAAACCATCCTAAAGATCCTCAAGAAAATAGTCAATGAAGTTGGTCGCGACTGACACCTATAGTTGAATCCCGCCTTATGGGCCTACCGAATGAGTATCCACACACCTACAGGTGCAACCCCTTTCTCCCTGGTCTATGGATTAGAAGCCATCCTTCTCATTGAGATCAAGCTCCCATCCTCAAGAATATCATTGCAGAATCTCATTACTGATGAAGAATATCGGGTGTCATGATTGAACGAGCTAGAACTACTAGATGAGCAGTGCATGGATGCTTTAAACCACTTGTAGGTCTATCAGAACCATCTCAAGTGAAGTTATAATAAGAAGATCAAGAGTCAGTCATTTCAAGTTGGAGAGCTTGTGTTAAAAGAAAATTAGAAGAATGTACCAAATCCAGACAGCAAGGGAAAATTTGAACCCAACTGGTTGGGACCCTTCATCATCACATAAAGTTATAAATCAGGAGCATATCAACTATCCACGCTCGACGGTGAGCCTTTGTAGGAGCCCGTCAATAGCTCCCATCTCAAAAAGTTTTATGCCTAAGCTTGTAAGATATAAATCCAAAAAATAAAAATAAAATAAAAATATATAAAAAAAATTAGAAAAAAGGATTGAAAACGTAAAGAAAAAAATTGTCCTCTAATGAAAAGCACTTCAATGGCAGTTTGGGCAAGTACCTTGGTGAAAACCTAGCAATCAGGCACCTTGTGTAAATAAAGCACTTTCCATCCACCATGGATTCTTAAACTTGTTCTACATCGTCTTCTATCGCTTTCCACCTCATTCACACATCACATTCCATCGGTCCTTCCATCACCCATCTACATCCACATCATAGCTTGATTCTATGTTAGTATCATGATCCATCCTAGAATTACTTGTCACATTTCTAAGGTCAGTTTGTCCTTCCTTTATCAATGTATTATATCGCATCATGTTGGGGGCATGTTCTTATACCTGCATTGAATCGGTTTTGTGCATATTCTTGAAATCTTCCTTAAAATTTAGAAAATCCAAAAACATTCAAATCATATCAAACTCCCAAAAAATTGGTCAAAAAAGTCATAAAAAGTTAAATATAAAGTTGTCAAGTCAAACTATAGGTCTCTAAGCCTGAACGTAGGCAAGGACATCATTGATGTGCCCTCGAGACACATTAGGTCAATCCTTTAGGAGTTTGTCATAATAAACTAGCAATCCATTTGTTCATTTCTCATCAATAAACGAGTATGTGTCAGTCGAACTACATGGTCTCTGCGTATATAACGTAGGCAAGGCTAATCTTTGATCAACCCTTGAGGCCCCTAGGATAGGTCCTTAGGTTAGGTTCTTGGTCAAAATATCTGAAAACACAAAAACATTGGAAAATTTGAAAATCAAAACAGTTGTAAAACATCTCGAAAATACCAAAAAAACAACCTCAAAACATTTCAAAAATATCAAAAACATTCAAAAAACCCAAAATCATCCATCTCGTTTCACATTCATTCATAATAAACATCTACCCACAATAAATCAATCATCACCTTCAACCTCTGGCAAAACAACCAGAAATAAGTTTAGCAAATTGAAAGTGAAAACTCAAACATCAAGGTCTCAAGTCTAGGTCAGTAAGTAAACAAGTTGGTTAACTCTTGGTATCAATATCCCATCATCTCGTTAGTCTCAAAATCATCTGATAACATCATGTCCTAGGATGCATCCTTCCTACAATGGACATCAACATCAGTCATTATTGTAGTTTAGTCTTGGCTAGAGGTATGAAGAACATTAGCTTGTTTGTTTACTTGATTTTTTCTTTTGACTTATCTTATTGCGCTCATTTCAATGACCTCTCGATGATGTCTAATAAAAAATGATGTAGAGAGAAAGGAAAGGGGCATTGATCATTATCTTTTGTCTGTTGTGCTTGTTGGATATTCTTGTAACATAACCTTGGTCATGCTTACTTTGTTTGGTTTGTAGGGAAGGTGTTTTAGATGTCTTGTTGACTATTGCATTGGGAGGTTCTACCTTTCTGTGTTGGTTTGAGATGTTTGAAATGTCTAAGGTACATCTTGATAAGGTTTCGTATGCCAAGTGTGATAGGGATACTCCTATCTGATTGTCGAGTCAAAGTCCATCGCACTAGGTACAATGCCATCTTGGTTTTCTATACCTTGATGCATTATATCTATGTGTGTTATCAAAAATAAGGAAAGTAAGCTCTTTACGTCCCCCAATCTTTGATAAGCAATCATATCATCATCATCATCGTCATCATATTTCTACATCATCTCAAACTCAAGGGTTGATCCCTTTTTCTTCTATCTTTTCCATATACTAATACTAACATGGTATCATGAAATTCAGAAAAATAAATATATTTATATCTACATCCATCCTGCATCCACAAACCGTCATCATACTACACATAATCATAATAGAAAACATTATCCATCATAATATAGATTGGTTATTCTAAGCATCTCATAAACCACACACTTGCATGAGCATCCATTTCATAACCATATAAGCATTATCATAATCATCACATTTTTTTGAATCCATACATATCATATCCATGCATAACACATAAAATAAAATAACCATCACATCATATAAGCGCATCGAAGTCATCTCATGTATATATATCAAAAAAGATGAATGTCATGATACAATTAGAATAAAATATATAGTATCATCATTGAATATACAAGAGGCTAATCAAAACTCAACCAATGAATGTATATATATCATAAATTAGGTTGTACAATAAAAAAAATGTGTCTAAGTGCACTATCAGTGCCTCGAGCTACCCTCACTCTATCTATCCCTGTGATGGTTGCCTTGGCTTTGGTGATGAGACCATGATGGTCTCCCTAATGTCCCTGCATGATGGGTCCTACTAGGAGCAACCTGGCTGAGGCGGGAGAAATTTGGCTCCTGTCACTCCTATGCCACAACCCTGTAGTATAAAGTCTTATAGTATGATGCCTCCTGCATCACTCACCCGTACATCTCAACTAGTATTGTGGCTTGCCCTTGCGCCTGTTGTGCTATTGCCTCTAGTTGTTGTCTCCGTCCCTACTCCAAGGCCAACCCAAGATCAACATCCTATCGCATCTAGCGCTCCTACGCCACCTCCTATTGTGCTTGATCCCTCTCCTGGGTCAAGGTCTGAATTTGAGTATGGGCCTATTGTAGCTGCCCTGTCAAGACTTGTATTTGTGCCTGTAGCGCCACTATTTGTTTGTCCCTAGGATTGGGACCTGGTGGTGGTCGTCGTGGTGCCTACTAGTGTGGCTCCTAAGGTGGCCTCTGACCAATGTGTGGCACCAGTGGTGGAATCTGTCCATCGTGCCCATTGTGCCTTGCACCTCTGCATTGTCTGTCCTGTGCTTGATGACCTGGCTGCTGAGGGACCTGTCCAATCCGAGGTCCTTTGACCCGTCCTCTTCCTACTGCTGACACCACTCTTAATGTCAACTGAATTGGGGTGTGAGCCTAGAAATATGCATCATATGCCTGTGTGGTTCCCACATCTGCAGGACTGTCAAAATAAACCCATGACATTATCACTTTTTGTCTGAAATTGTTGATGGCCTGTTGGGGGAATCCTCTGTCCCCACGTTGTCTCTTGAGTCTTCCATGAAAATATGACTCTTTGTCCATCATTGGGCGCATCTTGTACCTCTCTCAACTGGTGAGAAACCCTATCTGAGAGGTATCACTCTATCATGTGATGCTCTCATCCCTGTAGGTATCTGGATGACCAATAGTAGAAAAGTTGGGCTTCATCATCATGCCATCTATGAAAGTGGAGCCATGGTCTCCACCGAAACACTATCATCTCATCAATGACCCACCTCCAATGTGGAATGCCTATAATGCCTATATAATGGAGGGTGGTCATCCCCCCCATACCTATAAACCGTAGGATCATCACGGTCTGTTTGGGCGTCTGCAATGGTGGCCTCAAAATGGCTATATGCTCATATTCCCACACATGGAGAAGTGTAACTCCCGCTCCAATGTTGCGAGACCCATAATACACGACCTAGTGCATATCATGATATAACGAGGCTAGGATAATTGGCCCCCAAGCGTAGATGGTCATCTCCTCCATCATGCAAGACCAAACGATCCCCATCCAATGTTGCAGCCTCTTGCTCTCCTGTCAGGAATGAGGACTCCCATGATCAATGCTCCAACAAATAATGTCAAATTAGGGGAAATCTCTCATCTTGGTGAAGGTTGATCTAACCACTATCCACCTTGTACGAGTCAACACCGAATAGTTGAAAAATGGCATCACCTCCGACCTCCACATTGTATATAATACACTCACTGTGGATGGGGATCCATAGGATCCGCCATACATCCTCTAAGGTCACGGTGGCCTCACTGGTTGGTAAATGGAATGAGGAGGTCTCGCTACACCATCTCTCCACCAATGCAGTCATCATTGCAAGGTGTGTCCTCACCTCGGGCATCTAAGCTACATGTTTGAATCCATTTGAACCAAGGAAGAACAACACCTCATTCATCAAATGTCTCGCTCTACACAAAATCTGGCTCCTATTCTCCTTTGAGTGGAGCATTGGCAGAACCTCCTGCATCCAAAATGCCCACGATGTCAAAAATAATCAACATGGTGTGTTCAAAAATTAAAAATCCCCTAAAAGCAAAGGTGAGTTAGCTTTTATAAAAGTGGCGCTCTCTCATTTTGCAAAGGTGGCGCTAAAATCAAAAGCAGTGTCATTTGTCAAAAGTGAGTTGGCATTTCAAGGCGATGTCAGACTCTTTTGGGGCCACATGACACAATCTTGCAAAGGTGAGTTAGAATTTTTTCCACGACTTTGAGACCCTCTAGTGTCGTGTGATGCTATGTGACAAACACGGGTCAGTATGCACAAAGGTGACGCTGACCGTAACAATTGTGGCACCCTAGGGGATCACTTTTGATCAACCTACTTGGACCCTAATAAATGCATCAAAATCACGAAAACGAGAAAAGTTTCGAAAGGCGTATTGGGGGTCTACATCCTGAGGTCGCTGGAACTCACGAACCTAATCTGTTTGATGTCTAGGGAGCACACGAGCCACCATTCCATCAACACCTTAGAGAAAAAAAGTCAAGATTTCTAAAGGCTAAAGGTGCAAATGATTTGAAAATGACCCTCTTAACCCTATTTATGCATTTTTTTAGGGTTTTTGAACCCATTTAATCCATTTTTTGCTAAACAAAGCCCATTTTGAATCATTTTCCTCATCATAAATTTGTTTTCGCATCTCGTGGGCTATTTTCTACACCTATATCCTTGTTGAACCTTTTTTCGCGAGCTCGACCTAATTTTGCAATTTTCGCCTGATCTCTCAAGGGGGCAATGTAGCAATGTAATTTCTTCCATTGGGGCAGCAATGGGACATCTGAAAAAATAAGGAAATTTTTGAATTTTGATATTGGCAATGTTATTCTTTGAACTGACGTAGTAGGTACTTCGCTTCAAAGAGGGGCAAAATGTAGACACCGAAAATGTCTTGATTAATACTATGTGTTTGATTCTGATTAACTAACACCATTTCTTCCTAAATAACTTCAAATTCATCAATTAATTAAATAATCAACATTATTTAGTTAAAATTCAACAAATTCAACTATTAATCAAATAATTAAATTTACTGATTAATTCACCCTTCTAACTAATTTTCATCGCATTTAATTAAATCAAACCATTTAATTAAATCCCCTTAAATCCTCTCATTTGATTAAATCAATCAAATCAAATGTCACAATCTCCTAATCCATTCCAATTAATTAGTCCTAAATCACCTTTCTAATCATCATTAATAATTCCTCCAGCTTTTAACTCCTCAAGAGTTAAATCAACCCATGGTCAACTAACCAGGTTGCACATGAAAATGATTTCTATTAATTATTTAATTCCTCTATTTATCCTCACAAAGACATATTCCTCTCAACAACCTCTCATTCAATTTCCCTCCAAAGGTTTTCAAAAACCTTTCACATCCTCAATAACTCCTCTTACAAATGCAATAAATTCTCTTACATCCTCTCAAATCTCAACAAATTTCATTCAATTCCTCAACCATTATCATTTATTTCTCTTCCATCCTCCTCCACTCACACATTTCCTAAAATGTGCTCCACCTTCCTCCAATAGAATTGTGACACTTAGCACATTCTGATTGGCTCCCATTTTATCCCACATTCATCAAATCCTCTCATTCTTCAACCCTTGACTTCTATAAATAGAGGCATCATTTTCACAATATGGATCCACAACTTCAAGCATTATCATTGTAGGCATTTCAATTCATAACAATCCATCACTTTCATCATTTTTAGCATAGTTATCAACATTTGGAGTCATTTTCACACTTGGATCATCATCAATCACCAAAGCTTATCAAAGGGATTGGGAAAGGGCTTCTTTCCACATCAAAGGAGCACCACTCCCCCTATGGGATGGAGGTTTAGCTAGTTCTATTTAGATTACATGCCATCTTTTGTTAGTTTGTTATTATTTTCATGTTTTCTCTTAAATTTAGTTAAAGAATCTCATAGGGAGTGTTTGATTTGGTTTCTAACATGTTTGACACTTGTTTGTTGATCCTTGTTAGTTGATTGCAGATTTGACACTCACACGTACCATGCACGCTTATGAATGGGTTGTTTATGAGTATAGAGTTATCAAAAGGACAAAGAGACATGAAGGTATATATGTATATATACATCGTGTGAATATATGTCCATCAATAGAATAAGCGGGTATATGTGTGTATGGGAAGTATATGCATATATGCATATGTATATGCAAATATCAATGCACATGTATATGTCGACATAATGAGTGGCTATACGAGTATACTGATATATGTATAAGTATGCATATGTGTATATAAGTTATTTAATTTGGTATTATTGTGAATATATCACTTAGTCATAATCATTCAATTATCAAATGGATTATTACTTTATTGCTTTGAACGATATGTATATATGTATCTGGATATATATACACACACATGATCATTGATGCTTATATAGAGGAGTGTGTGTATATATATAATATACATTATTATTATTATGTGAATGTTTACTCATTTGTATTCATTTGTATATTGAATGTATACATACTTGATTGACATGGTGTATATATTAGTATATATATACATATACATATATATATGTAATTTATTGGCATATATATATATACATGTATATGTACATATATTAATATATATTTATAAACATATTTATGATACTTTGAGGGCTGATTTATATATAGGAACATAGGCCAACTTATATCTACGAACATAGGCCAATTTGTTTATGAGATAAGCAAAGTATTTAAAGGCCGAATAAAGCATATATTGACATTGGATAAAGGTTGAACTTTATGGAAAGTATTGTGCAACAATAAAGGATGATTGGGAAGCAAACCACAATTGATCATTATGAATGAATCTTTATTATTTGAACAACGATTTACTCCAAAATGAGAACACATATAACTATGAAGTAAAGTGAAGAATATAAAGGTAACTTAATAAAGTATTGAACACATGGGATAAAATATGCGGTCTGTGATAGGAGGCATTTTGATTCAAAGCACTCAACAACACTATTAATATGTGTTGATTGTGTGAGCAATGACTAAGTCAAAAGAGTTTAAATGTTGATACCAAATAGATAGAAGTCTTCAAGCCAACGTGCGATACCAAATAGATAGAAGTCTTCAAGCCAATGTGTGAAGTTGAGAAATAGTCAAACCCATGTACTCATGAGGGTGGCACCATTATATGAATGCTCTTAAACCTGTATAAGTCTATTCTAATTGCAATTCAACTGTCATCATTTGAGCATGTGCACTTTTGAATAAGTTTGTTGCTGCTGTCAACTAGAAGGGGTCGACCTATAGCATTATATGTTGAGTTTGTACTTAGTTTGCTACCACCTGTTAGTTGAGAGATATGAGTTGACTTGCATGGAGAGATGTGTCAATTGCCATGCCTTTTTTGTAGGCTACAAAGTCTCATTTTGTTATATAAATAAAGAGGCTTATAATCTCATTGAGGATGCATTGATTTGCATTATTCTGCATTTGCATTCTATTGTATTTTGTGAGAGCCTTGAGTATTTGTGTGAGAGCTATGTTTGTGGGAGCATATTATCAACTTGTGAGAGAAGTCATAGTGAAGTATTGATTTGAGAGAGCTAAGTGAAGCTAGGAAGCTACTATTGGAAGCCTGTGTCAAGTTAGTCAATTGGATTAAGCGTATTATAGGCATGAGGATCTAGTTTTCTCTTATTTGTCTTTATTTGTGAAATATTGAGAATTGAATGTTTTATTTTATTAGCTTAAGAAATTTTTTTCATTATTATTATGATACTAGGAATGATTAAACATGTTAGCTTAAGGAAGTGTCTCTATACTTCTATATACCCAAATGGGGATTTAGATAATGATGTTATTTCTAAACATAGGTAGTAATACTACATGTATATTGTGAAATGTATCCATGTCATGAAGTGACTTGACACCATAGCTTATTATGCTAAGGGAACCTTGGGAATGATAGGGTTAGCATTGCAAAAGTAAAGGCATGAAAGATACGATGTGATGTTAAGAGAACCATATCAATTATCTTTACTGGAATGATCACTTGATCATACTTTATACTCAAAAGAAACCCTAGGTTTAGGATAACCTATTTGGGATGAGAAGTTCATTTGATTAAAGAGTGAAACCTTAGGTTAAGATTTACCTACTAGGTTGGGATATGTACTTGACTACTCGTTGATACCTATAGGTTGGGAATAACTTATTTGGTTGGGTTGTACATTTGGTCTTGTTTGGAACATATGGGGTTAGATTAACCTATATAATTAGACTAGTCATTGGTTGATGACTTTATCCTAAGATTAGGGTATACTAAGGTTGAGACTCACCTATGTGATTAAGTAAATCACTTGAGCTTATGAGATACTATATGTATGGAGACATAGGTGGGAAATACCTAGTAAGTTAGAGTTGCTACTTGACTAGTTGCATTACACTCTTAATACAAAGTTATAGTATTAACAAGAGTAGACTCTTTGTTTAAACCTTTTTAATTAAGGAGAATACACTCTTGAATGGAATCATCTATTGACATAATTATTCTTCAATTGAGGTCATTCATTGACGTGATTATACTCTTGAATGAGAATTACTTATTGATGTGATATATTACTGAAGGGAGTTAGTTATATATGAATATTTAATCTATGATTATGATGAGGCTTATGTAGCCATACTCTAGATTATAAATTTATACTTGGGACTAGATTGTATTTTGAAGTGAATAGCTTGTCTATGCAAAGTTAATGTGTAAACTATAAAAGCTCATATGTTATACCTGGGATAGGAATATCCATTGAAGGGGTAACTTATGCTTAGGATTAATTGGTAGAGATACCATTGTATTTTGGGAAAAAAGAGGAGTAGGTTATTTTTGGGGTTAAAGATTACCCATTGGAGGAAATTACCTAAGCATAGTATATGAATGATCATAATCCAAACCGAGCTATGGTAGTGTATGTGAATGGGATGATTGTCACTCGAAGTAATGGGTGAGATTACTTTGGCCAAAGTAACTTGTAAGTAGCCACTATTTACACTGTCAGTTCATTGTGTTCCATTTATACATTCTAATTCAAGATTTTCATACTCATAGGGAAGATGAACGCATGATTAGGTTCTGGTTTGTAGGACACAACACTAAGCTCGAATAGGCTATTATTATGGGGTTTACCAACCAATCTCTTCATCAAAGGGTAGGTCCATCTTGTCATGTGTGACAGATGTGTGGGGGACCGCATTCGAGTTTGTGGTTGGTGAAAAAGTGCTTGAGTGATGCTTCTCCTCATCAGTTGGCGGCCGAGGTTTACAGATGTTTACGCTAGCATTGGGGACAACTGGAGTGTATGCACCAAGGAGCGGGGACATCCATAATGTATGTGCCATTGCAGTGGTATTAGGACCAGTTTATATATCTATTTCCAGATGAAGCTCAAAGGAGCTATGTATGTATCATGTACCCATTTATATGGAAGGATGTAATCATGAATGATATACTTGAGTTCATTCAATATGACATCTATGTTATGGAAATATTTGTGAAATTACAATGGAATGCAATGGAAAATTGGAAATAGTGTTCTTTCAAATATGCATGTAATTTACATTATGGAAAGACATTTTTTTATTGCTGTCATGGCATCATAAAATATTCACTTAGTGTGAAATTTTTGGAATGTTACTAAGTAGAACATCGAGGTTGTTACATGTGGTATCAAAGCTACCAAGTTCATCTCTGGAACCTTTCAGCTCATTACGTAAGTGTTACGTAAACCTTATCAAAAGATAATGGTTGAAAAGTTCTTATGCCAAGATGGCAAGTGGAAAGAACAAAAGGAAGAAAAGATTCCTGAAAACTTTTTAAAAGTTTGGGACTAGATAAGAGTCATCCCTGGAGTTGAAAACTCCTAAACCAACAATTCATTATGATACCCCCTTGGATTGTGGAAGATTATGTAATTGGGTTATGTAGGAAGGTTATGAAGGATAACCAATATGTACCTTCACCCTACTAAAAAGTTAGAATGACTCTGAGGGATAAAGAGGATTGAAATATTCTCCCTTATTGATAGCAACCTATAGTTGCAAAAATTCAAGGATTTTTGGATTTAGTAAGAATACTACAAATCTATGAGTATGCATTGTTGGCATAAATTAGAAACTTGAATTGAAGTAGAAAGTCAACAAAGGAGGTATCCAAGAGGTTGGAGAAATCTTGACTATAATCTATTTTTTGTGCAAGGCTAAGAACTTGCAAGAAAGGAGTTAGTACCTTGAAATAAGGGAAGAGACCATAATGGTCAGAAATAAGTAATTAATGAAGTGGACATGGTTCCACCAAACAAAATTGATGAGATCAATTTAGTGTTCTAATTGAGAACAAGAAAAAGAAACCAAGCAACCTTAGAGTGCTTAAGATTATGAGAAGATTAGTTACCGAGTTTTGGAAGCAAAGTCGCTTGGAAAGGTGATTGTGAGAAAGAAACTTGAAAAAGGTAAATCAAATTGGCCCAACAAGGGTTCGATTAGTACTAAGTTTGGTTGGAGTATAAATTGAACCCACCAACGTGTTAATGAAAATAAACATATGTTTAGAGGTTGCAAAAGGAAATGGGATACAGTGTGACATTATGTGTTAAATCAATAGAAGTTATAAGGAAAAAATGCTCTAAGTTGAAGACACATCAACCAAAGAGGCTTTGTGGGTATGGATATTCCTCCACAGAAAGGATATTGGTATACATGGAGAAGAGAATTGGTATATTAGAGTGCCTCTTAGCTTGTAAAATTGTTGATTAATCAATAGGTCTCTTAATCGATGATCTAATTGTTGAGTCTATGAGGTTAGAGATCAATGATGAATCTAACTTTAGAAAAAGTATATTCAAGGTATGCCAGGGAGGCAAGAAAAAGGCAATAGAAGGCCAACGACAAGGAATGATAAATCATTTCGAGAAAGCAAATGTTTGCTAGGAGTTCAACTTTGAGTTGATCGAATGTTGTGGAAGGAAGAGAGTGGGTTGACTTAGATAAAGTACCCCACCCAACAAAATTTGTGAATATATTTTCGATTTGGAAGAACTTTTGACTTCTTTGTAAGTCATGATGTCAATTAAGTCATGTATTTCATGACCACAAGGATAAGGTATTGGATTTTTTGGAGAAAAATAGTGGAAAGATCAAAGACTGTGACCTATTACCACACCATACCTTATATATATTTGATTGTAAAATCAATTGCTATTATCATTGATACATTAGAAAAGGATAGGTAGATTAGTTGTTCATGAAAGGGAAGATCATTTCCTATGGAATCGACAAGGGAAGATCTAATTACTCATGATTTTGAGAAACATTCATGCTTGGTAATTAGGTCTACAATTAAATTTGATATATGGGAACCAACATGATTGAACGAGGATTAATACTTGAAATTAGTACTAATGCTCATTGGAAAAGATGGATTGAGCTAAAAATTGGTTTACAATTTCAAAAATGATCCAAGGACAGAAGAAATCCAAGGTATGGATTTCCTAAGATGAAAGAGATTTATCTCCACAAAACTCCTAACCATTATTACTTGGGAAATAAGTGTGGAATGAGACCACAAAATAGGTTTTCACTTAGTTGGAATACACTAATTTGGGATGTAAAAGAACCTATGTACCCAAAATTTTGGAGGATTAAGGAATGAAATGAGGAAATTGATGTCATAGTTAGGACATTGGAATGCCAAAGTTATTTTTCAGACAAGGAACCACTATAACCTAGAAAAGATGGAGTAGGATGTTGTAGAGTATGTAGCAAGTTATTGTCTAGTGTGCTAGGAAATGAGGACAAGAGATCGTCATCAGTAGGACATGTATACTCTCTTGAGATTCTAGAGGGCGAATGGTTGAACACAAGATAGTTTAACCTGCCTATGTCGATGGAACTAACATAATGTTATGGTGAACAAACTCACCAAGGTAACCAATGTTGGTTGGAAACTTTGATTTATATGATTTTGGTCCTAAATAATATATTGTGTGAAGTAGTTGCTTAGTATTCCTAGGAAGGTTGTCTCAATTGTGAATGGGAAAATACTGATGGGGTTGTGTAAACCATAATCATACTATGAGACATTCAATTGAATGAATGCACAATATATTATTATAGCCGAACAGGCAAAAGTGATAAACCAAATCTTGAACAATTTGAAGAATACTTATAAACTTCTACTATGAGGTTTGATCCATTATAGGGAAAGGAAGGTTGGAAACTCTATTAGGCTGAAATATGCTAAGAAATAGGGTTAATATTAGATCTTAAAGGATTGTCAAAAGGTAATAGAAGATCGAAAGATCAATAAGAAACCTTGTTGATACAAAGCTTGAAAAATGAAGTAGTATCGTTATGTTCAAAATTGACAGGTGTCCAAGAGCAATGTTATGTTTAAGATGGATAAATAGTCAACAACATTACTGGTATGATTAAGGAAAATGGATGTGTAAGTGATGGACAAACTCAACTTCTAAGTTGTTTGAAGGTGTAAATACCAAAGGGAAGGATGGGACCCATGGTGCATCGACATTCCTTGTTTACTTGGGTTCTCTGCTTCCTGCTTATTTAATTTGGTTTCTTGTAACATTACAATATCTGTTGATATTTTCTCCATGTGACACTTGGTCACACGTCTCTTTTCAAGGGCATTTAATCCCCTAACATTCCATGTAAGGATCTTCATTGCTCTCCAAGGGAGGATTGTCCTCCCTTGGCTATCAAAAAATTGGAAATGCTTTTCAAGCCTTTTTCTGTTGCTTCCTCACGTTTTTGTTTGTTCATTTTTCTCCCTCTCCCTTTTTTACTTTTTCCCAAATCCCTCTTTGTTGTTCTACTTTTTCTTCTTGGGTTTATGATATCTATCTCATCAAATTCCATTGGATCTTCTTCCCCTTGAGCATATCCTCATATTTCGATTCCTCCCTTTTAGGGGTTAAGAGACATTCCATGTTTCTTATCAATATTTCTCCATTAGTGTTCTTTGCTAGGTTTGGCTTTACCTTTTTCATTTCAACCACACATTTTTCTTGGATTTTTTCATTTATAACACCTTCCTTAGCACACATATTTTTGTCAATTGGTATTGCTTCTTTAGTTTGAATGGCTTGTTTAGGCTTATTATTGCTCGCTTTCTTTCTCCACACCAATTTATGGGGAGGCATCTTTTTCAGAATTGTCTTGGCCTATCCCCTTTTGCAATCCTTTTCGCTATGCTTCCTACTGCTGCATTTGAGACAATAGTTTTTGGCTTCTTCTATTTCAATTCCTTGTTTCCATTACTCACCTTTTACATGTAGTATAATATCTTTTGGGATCTTTCTAACTATTGCGATTTGAATTCTGACATAAATGCTTGAGTCACTATCGAAAAGTTTCACATCAATGTCTCTTAGGGTTCCCAATGTTCGACCAATCTTCTCCAAACATCCTTCTGACCAATATTCCAATGGCAAGTTATACAATTTGATCCAAATTGGTCTTTCGTATTGTTCTGTTTCGAGGGGGTTGAAATTTGGGCTTCATTTTTGCATATATAGAGGGTGCCCCTCCATCTCCCATGGTTTGCTTTGTAGGAATTTTTCTCTTCCTTCCTTCGTGGCAAAGACTGCAATGAAAAACCTCTGGACAAAAACCTAACTAAAACTAGAGTTTTTCAATCCTTCTCGATCCATTCCCTAATCTTCTTTCTTTCAAATCTTGGTCCAATAAATTTGCATATAAAAGTCGTGTCTTCTAGTATCGCTTTGTCTTCCTCTACTTCCTCTGTTAAATCAATTGTTTGGTAATTTGAGTATTCTAAAGCCTCACAATAGTTTAGGGTTTCTGCAGTTTCTTTCTCTTTTTGAACTTTGTCTAGCTCTAGGTTTTCCATTATTTAAGCTTCTTTTAGGCCAGTTTTGCCAAGTTTGTACTTACAAATGTTAGTATAAAAATAAATAACTTACCTCTCTTGTAGAAAAAACACATAAAAACCGTGTTAGTAATAGTTAAAAATCACTCGGTTATGCTAGATTTTCTCTTTATCAGCAACGCTTTCTTTGCTAGCCTTAGTATTCGCGCTATAAATTGTACTTTATGCCAATATTATTTGCAACTTTACAGATTTTGCAAGTTCGCTATTCTAATCCTATTATTATTAATTATTATAATCCTAAATACATTAATAATTAAGATTACGATTAGAATTAATAATATAATGTAATATAATATAATATATTTTATTTTTTAATATATATATATATATATAAAATTAAAAATAAACAACTTGTAATAACTAATCATTTTAATATAACAATTTTATATTATAATAAGAGAATGAACATTGTCAACATGTAATATCTAAATTTTAATTATTTTTAATATACATCATATTTATTTTATTTATAAAATTTATTTAATATATAATAATTAGTAATATAACATTTACTAAATATATTATTTATTTAAAAGTTAGTGATTAAAGTTAGGTTTATGGTTATGGATAGTGTTACAACCATAGTTAGGGTTAGACATAGGTCTAGGATTAAGATAATGGTTTAGAATTTATTGTTAGGGTTAAAGTAAGGGTTAGGGTTAATATTATAGAATTAGAGTCATGGTGTGAGTTAGGGTTAGGGATATAATTAGAGTTAGGGTGTGAGTTAGGATTAGGGTTAGGTCATGCAAATAATTAATTAACAATACTAAAACATTATAATTAACAAAATTTACATTTATTTTTATTCACACTAATAAAAATTGCATTTAATTTTTCCAAATTTAAATAACAATAATTACAATTCTATATATATTATTATTTGAAAAATATACATTTATTAAAAACTTATTATTATTATTTATTAGTTCCCGCTAGGAGGAAAACTATTGCATTCGCCCGGAATGCTTTTCTCGGGTAGTATCGACCAATCACATTTCGACATTTAACATATTACTTATTTTTTGTATAATTTGAATTTGGAGAGCTATTTTTTATATTGGAAAATTAGCATTTATCTATTTTTCTATTCGTTTGAGTAGCTTTATAAATCATTTTCGTTTTAAAAATTTGAAAAATGCGAACTCATAAATTGGTTAAATAAATTTAAGCAAATGCATAGTTTATAAAACTGGCGGCTAGAGGTACGTAATCCATGAATGCAAATTAAATGTAGGTGAAGGCGCTGGAATGACTTGGTGGCCACGCATGGCCAGGGTACTTTGGTCATTTAATATAGATTTAAGCCACTTGTTTTACATATAATTTTTTTAATATTTAAATTAATTAATTAATTTTTTAATTTTTTTTAAGAAACTTATATTAAATTTTTAACAAAGCATTTAAATTTTTTAATTAATTTTGTTAACAAATTTCTACTTTAGTAAGATATTTATTAATTTCATATTATTAGGTTTCAAAATTAATATTATAACATATTGTTTAAGATTTTTATTTTACATATAATTTTTTATATTTAAATTAATTAATTAATTTTTTAATAGATCACATAATTAATAATATTTGTATAGTTTTTTTTCAAAACTTTAAAAAATGCAATACTCAAATATCTAAGTACTATTACTCACTTACATTCTTTTCCTACTAATTTAAACCTCAATACAATCTAAATGCATTACTCTCTCCGGCAGGAACTCGATTGCGTCACTTGTTTAAATTTTAAAAGTTTTATCTTATCTTTTCTTAATTTAAAACCAAGACTAGATAAGAATGCATTTGTTTTTTCTTTAATTATATATCATTTGTTTTTTCTTTAATATTTTAGAAAATTTAATGGTTGAGATTATTTCCACAATCTTACATCCTTCTCTACAATTATCAACCATTGATTTTAGGTGTATTCTTATAATAAAAGTACTGGAGATATACACTCTTTCCCTTTACATTCCCATAAATTAGTCCACGTTAACATTTTCAATGGTTCCAACTTCCACGACGCTTGGTAGTCCCAAAGTAAACCCGAGCCACGGATTATCGGTTGACACTGGGCGTAATTTGATTAAATTTCACTCCATCCAACCTTTTGAAAACAAAAGAGTCCAGTTCTCCTCCTAACTGCTTCACAACACTTTGAACTCTGACTAGCGAATCAATTCTCCATTTCTTCCCAACTTAAAAAAACGCCACCTCATATCTGATGTGATCATACTCACCCTTCCAAGCAACATCAAGGGCTGACACCCAATTCATAATTGGTAGGCAAAGCCTCTTAAGCACTACACCCACACTTTGTTAGATTAACAAAATTGCAGTGCAGGGCTCCAAGATGGTAAACTATCTGAATGCACTCCTCTATGGAGTGGGGGGCCTTGTGTGCACCTGCATGGTGCTGCTGGTCACATTCCAGGAGAAATTGGTGTATGTTCCTGTCATCCCTGGCATGACCAAGGGCTACCCAATCACCCCTGCCAGGCTTCACCTCAACTATGAAGATGTTTGGCTCACTTCCGCTGACGGAATCCGCCTACATGCCTGGTTTATCAAATACCATCCAAACTGCACAGGTATGAAATCTGAATTTCATTTCTTAATTGATTTTGTTAAAAAGTAAGGAAAAAAACATTATGGTTGACCTTGCAATCTTGGCTTAATCCAAAACCTAAATGTGGGATTTTGCAATATCCTTCTTTAGGTTAAAGCTTCGGTGCATACGTGTTTCATTTCTTTTCTCTGGCAACGACCAAATTCAGATTTTAGTTTGGTCTGCGCGGGCTGTATTGTATGATCTTGTAATATTTGCCTAATTCCAAACCCTAATCATGAGTGTTTGACAATAACCCAATTTAGGTTAAATTTGGGATGCATATGTGTTTCACTATTTTGGAATCTGCAGTGATCCAATTAAAGTTATAATTTTATGTTAATGTGGATTGTATCCTGGAAAAGAACTGATGGACTTTACAATCTTGATATAATCTTAAATCGAAACTGAAAACCCTAGCTGGCAATATGCCTTTTTAG
Source organism: Sequoia sempervirens (assembly GCA_007258455.2). NCBI lineage: Eukaryota > Viridiplantae > Streptophyta > Pinopsida > Cupressales > Cupressaceae > Sequoia > Sequoia sempervirens. Next base: position 507,689,302 of record VDFB02271358.1, read on the forward strand.
GTTTAAGTTTTGGTGTGTGTCATTTTCATTGTTTTCGTCATTGACAAAGACTCAATTCAGGCTGCACTTTATTTATGATGTGAAAAACAATGTGAATGATCTTGAAGTTTGTATCTAATTCTAAACCCTTATTGAAAACCCAATTTAGTGTTAAAGTTTGGTTACATATGGGTTTCGTTGTTTTTTGGCATTGACAATGATGCAATTCAGGTTATAGTTATAGTGTACGTGGGTTGTTTTTTCATTTTCTTGTGGTTATCCACATTTGAATTTATTTTGGAGATAACAGTCATGATCCTGCTAGCCCGTTTTTCATTGGTATGCAAGTTCCAGAGTTCTTGCATCAATTTATACCCACTTAGGAAGTAGGTAATTTTCATGGGCTATTTTCACCAACTGGCTAATTTTGACAAATTATTCAAAACTAGTTGTTGCAGCAGTGTATTTGGGTTGTATTGTGGAAATAATTCTCACATAATATGCAATCTTGACCTAATCCTAATCCCTAGTTGAAAACCTACCTGGCAATTTCTGATTTTAATTTTAAGTTTTGGTGCATATGTGTTTAACTGTTTTCGTCACTGGTAATGATCCAGTTCAGCATATGGCTTTGGTCTATGCGGGTTGCATGATTATATTCTGTTACTTATTCAAACTTGAATAAACTTGAAGACAGGATATAATTTGCAAGTCATGATCGTTTCTTAGGGGCTGGCAAGTTCAAGAGTTCTTGCACTGGTGCACTCAGTTTGGAATTTGATATTTTTATGTGCTATATTTTTTACCAATTGGTTGATTTTAACAAAATGTTCAGAAATTAGATTTCTATATAGAAAATTTTCTATTAACAAAACATTTGCTAAGTTATATAAAAAGCCAGATGAAGTTATTGGATTTGACAAAACATACATGCATTAAGTTTAAATTGGATTTTTTGTCAAAATTTTATATCACATGTATTTCTTATTTATTCGGCCAACATGTTTCTCTGAAGTCTGAACCATACATGCTTCTATGCTTCTAAATTTTTTCCATGCCCTGAAATCTTCCCCAATTTGCAGACTTGGGGAATTCTTTAGAAATGTATGGAGGGGGTTGGGGTAGGATATCTGGTCCATAAGTTGCATCCCTATCACTTGTGCAGGCATGCTTTATACATTTTGTAATATATGATATAATGCGGTTTGTTTGTCAGATTTTGGAACTTGAGCATTTGCAAAATTGCTGAACTCTTTATAATAATACAATGGTGCTCAATGATTTAGGATTGCCAACATCAGTTAATAGGTATTGTAATTAAACGGAATTATATTTTACCAGTAGGTAGTGGGAGCAGGATGTTTGGCCAACAAATTGCTCCCATCACTGGGACAGGCATGCTTCATACACGTGGTAATAAATGATGTAATCCAGTTTGTGTGCAATTTGAAGATTTGCATTTTGGAACGGTACATGTTGATGATAACAGTTGCTGCTTTGTGACCTAGTGTCCTGCTATTAATGTTCTAACTCAGTGAAATTTTAATTTGGATAGTGTTGGTGGGAGCAGGATGTTTGAACAGCACACCACAACACGTAAACAATGCAGACCCATTCTCACATATAGAGAGTAAGTCTGCATTGTCGCTGTGGTGTTGTTTGTGGCTCAAATGTTAGGATTTTAATGTTTTGCAGATTTGGCAAACAGTTTACGATTCTGCATCTAGAACATCTGTTATTACTTATTTGTCATCTTATTAATTCAATGAAAATTTTATTCTGTTATTTGTTGGTGGGAATTGGATATTTTCCCCATAAATTGCTCCACAAAAAATGTGCAGACTTATTCCATATGGCAGAATGAGTCAGTGATAACAATATCTGACATACAAACTGCTTACCTGTTGTCTATAGTGTAATTTGTGGGTTAGACATTCTATTAATGGAGCTGGTGAAGTGTTTGTTCATATTGACTGTGATGTACTTGGTGTAATTGTTATTGTAAGGAATATCTTTGTACAAAACATGTTTTATTTTTACCAACCTTGTTTTCATTAACCTATATCTGTACTAATGTCACAGTGTTTTCAGTGAAGTCAATTGGCTATTCGTGTACCATGGATATCTGAAAACATCCTGCAGATTATGTTTGTGGGTTTGTAAATTTGGCTGTTGTACTGTTGTATGCTATTTTTATTGTAATTACCAATTGGTAATTACTTACCTGCTTATTGCTCTGTTTGTTTAAGGCATTTCAGGAATCTGCACGTGGGACTCCACATTGATTTTGTTTCATCTTTTCTATAATTTTCACCTCACAGGTCTTTTCATGTAGTTTGTCAGGCACAAATAAATGTTTCCTGAATGTCCATTCTCAGTTTAATGTGCCATTATCTAATGTCATTTCAGGTGCATGTGTTAATTGTTTCCAAATTTGTTTTCATCCCACGAATTTCATATGTTTTCATTATGCAGGGTTATTAGTGCAGTCTTTGGTGAACTAACCTGTTTATATTTATCTGTATGTAGTTTTTTTTGGACATTTTTCAATCTAAACAGATTATTCATTAGATCAGTAACCTGGATGGCGGCTTTTGAAAATGTCAATAATAATCAAGATTCTTATGTGAACTTGAAATTTGTGAGTATCTGTGGACAACTTCTAACAAGTGGTAATATCTTGCAGGTCCAACATTGTTATTTTTCCAGGAAAATGCTGGGAGTATCCTTTGAGGTTTTACCAATCGGTCTATTTAGCAGTCAATAAAATATTGAAATGCAATGATATAGGTGAATATGACTTATCCTATCAGAGTTAACTTTGGGAATCTCCTTAACAGTATATTTCCAGATATAGCTCACCGGCTTGAGTTTGTTCGGATTTTGTTACAGAAATTGAAATGCAACGTTTTCATGCTCTCTTACAGAGGGTTTGTCTCAATCTTTAGACTATGTAAATTTTGATTCTTTCTGTTTATCACTGTGTTGAGAAATTGTACACATCTTCTGTTGGTGGTATGTATATGGTTATTTTTTTTCTCCAATTAGAGAATGCTCAATGAGGAGTCAGATCATACAAGGCTTGAAGGCAGAAAAGTATAATGTATGTTTAATTATATTGTAATCAGATATGGAGCAAGTGATGGCTACCCATCTCAAGAGGGCATTAGCCATGATGCACAAGTGAGTCGTTCTAGACATTCGAATATTTTCTCTCTGACATAAAATGCTTAATTTAACCTATTGCACTAAAATGGGTAATACAACAAATATACCATGTTACTGACGTGGTTATTCTGACCAGGCAGCACTGGAACACCTACGCCAGAGGACTGATATTGATACATCAAAAATAGTTGTATTTGGGAGATCTTTGGGAGGGGCTGTTGGAGCAGTACTTACTAAAAATAATCTTGAAAAGGTGTGTTGGCAGATGCATTTAGGACCAAATAAAAATAAGAATAATGTTTAAATGAAGGGAAGAACCAGGGAACATAAGTTTGAAGACTGATCATGCTTGTGTTTTTATGAATATTTTTTTTTTTTGATTTTATTTTGCAACTTTCTTTAACACTCAACATAATGCTATATATGAAAAGAAATTTGCAAATGTTTGCTTTTTGCAGTTGTGACTTAAGCTGAGTCACAATAAGCTTTTAGTATGTTCTTTTACATTTTTATGTATTAAGTTAGAACTCAAATGGCTGTTTTCACTTTTGCTAGTTTTGATAGCTCTTTCTGAAACAATCTAGTCCTTGACAGAATAATATTTCCCACAATTTGAAAATGTATCCTCCATTTTTTCATCCAGCCAAGGAAATGATTAGATCAATGAAGGCTCTAGTCCTAATATTGGGACTTTGGATGTTTGGAGTTGAATACATACAATGGGGATTGTTAATCTGTTCTCAGTTCTGTACTTATTTTTGCACTATGTATATAAATGTAATATTCATGCATTCCTCCGTTAACGGGGTAATTGATAAAAGAGTATTGAGATTAGCAACCTTCTGGAAACTGCCTCCAGAGGGCTTTTTTAAGCTTAATTTTGATGGTGCTGCAAGGGTGAGGGCTGGCTGGTGCTAAGGAGTTGGTCAGATCCTCTTTGGGGCACTTCTTAGAAGGGGGTCTTTCTTTCTGGGTCCCAGATCTAACAAGGAAGCTGTGGTTGAGGCTCTGCTCAAAGGCACCAATTTTCTGACCTTGATGGGCCACAGGAATTTGATCGTTGAGGGCGATTTGTAGGTGATAATTGCAGGTTTGATCAATGGGGCAATTAACATTGGAAACTTAATAATTATTTTTTGGATGCCTGCCATGTATGTGAACTATTTGAGGAAGTTATCTTTCTTCATTACATTAGGGGGTGCAATAAGGCAGTTGACATTTTGGCTAATGTAGACATCAATCAACTCTCTTTCTCTGCCAGGATTAGTGATAATTCAGAGGAATGGGAGAGCTTCCCTCCTATTTTTTCTGTGGATTCTTCTTTCCATCAAGGAAAGTGTATGGCAAGTTTTTGTTCTCCTTGGGAGGTTGTTGACTTTTAATGGTGGCAGCTAGGAGTGGAAGCTTTTTGCCTGGGCTTGGAGGATTATCCTGTGAGTAATGGTCTCATCGTTATTATGAATGGTTTACCTTCCATGTGGCATCATTATGATTGGCTGATGATGCTAGTTTTTGGAGTGTGCCTCTTCCAGTTGGTGTTTGCGAATTCGTGGATATGGTGGTGAAAGTATGGACTGTTTAACTGTTATGTTTGGCTTTTGTTAGAAGCTCTCTGTGCAAGTTGTTTGCAGTGTGCTCCCAGGATGTTAGACTCTTTCAAAGATGCTGCAAGGGAAAAAAAAAGCTTCTTTTTTCGTGCTTCTCTCTACAGGGGAGCTGTCCCAGACCAACAACTGTGAAATAGTTTTGTGGCTCCTGATTTGCATGCCCTGAAGATTATCAATCTCATCCTAGATCAGGACAGGACTGAGAATATGGGTGTTCTCAGAAGCAGAGTCTCCATTGCATCTGATTTCTAGGATAAAGTGGATACTAGAGCTCCTGACTTGGTTGTTAAAGAATGGATCCTAAACAGGGTTTTACACATTGCAGACAAAGTTATTTTGATTGAAAGTTATGAGGACTGTGCTAGAGTAGAAGAGGAACTAGGGAGAAGCATGCAAAGGGAATTGTAGCCCTTGCAGGGAAATTCAACATGTTTACTCAGAAAGAGGAATTGATTTCCTTTTGCCAGCATCTTGCAATGTATATAGATGGTTTGTGGGTAGTATGACATGATGGCTGTCTGGGGTTTTGTAGTTTGTTTACTTTTCCTCTGATTTCAAGTTACAGTTTATTTAGTGCTGAAAAACACTCGTTTATAGAGTTTGCTGTTGAGTGCTTATGCTAAGGGAGAAGCAGCGGGAGATGTTGGTTGTTGTGTGGAGCCTATGGCTTTTGGTGAAGTTTAGGGGCCATTTGCAAAATGCAGGCTTGGCAAGATCCCTGCTTTTATAGTTTAGGTGTGTCCTTTTGCATGGCAGTTCCAAGGTGGTACAATTTGGTTGAGTGGCAATTTTGTCCTTTGATGGGGTTGGGTTTTGGTAGTTAGGCCCTTCTTTTGTTTGTACTAAAGTTTTTGTATGGTCCATAGTTGGCTGTTGGAGGCTATATCTGGTGTCTGGATTTATCCGGCTGTTGTATTCTTCATAGTCTTTTAATATCTTATATGGCTGAGAACCCCAATAGAACCCTCAACTTATCGATTAAAAAAAAGATTCATGCATGCACACTTTTGCCATGCAAAGGTAGTACACCCTATGAAGGTATGTTAAAATAATTGAGCATAAGAGATACACTCATTCAGAAACACATGTTTGTTTCATAAGTCAGTAGCAGTCAAAATTTCAGTTGAAATCACATTGTAGCTAGCTTATGACACACAAAGCAATGTATTGTTCTTTGTATATTGTTAATAAGGTGAATTTTGATAATTTGGTTGACATGAAAAAGAGCTTGATAACAGGTTTTTCACACCAAACTTCTATTCTTGTTCGTTTGAGGTGCTTCGATGTCTTTTATTTTGGGCCTTTTTTTCTATTGCAATGTATTGTTCTTTGTATATTGTTAATAAGGTGAATTTTGATAATTTGGTTGACATGAAAAAGAGCTTGATAACAGGTTTTTCACACCAAACTTCTATTCTTGTTCGTTTGAGGTGCTTCGATGTCTTTTATTTTGGGCCTTTTTTTCTATTATTTTCTCCCAACATCCAAAAGCACTAGAAACCTAAACTGAGAAAATGTTAAGAGAGAGAGACTTTGCTATCTTTTTATAAGACTTTAACAAGGGATACTGCTATGCACCTTTTTGTAATAAATTAATGAATGTCAGTTGATCATCTAATAAATCAATGAGTGGGGGTTAATCATCTATTATGGTATATTTGTAATATGTATGGTAGTTTTGTTTAGCATGTGCATGATGTATTGTATTCTGAACTTAATTTCTGTTTTTAGGCTGCAAATATATATATATATATATATATATATATATATATATATTTGTATGGATGTACCCAGAACAAACCCAGCCCATTTCTTTTTCTGTACCAAGCTACAGTACCCAAGTACCATATCCATACCAGATTTCAATTTGGCAACTTAGATTCCATGCCTGTATGTATCTCCAGCTGTAATCTATCAAGTGGATAATAACTTATAAACTATACCTGTCAGTGTTTTGAAAAGCAAATTTTAGTGGGGAAAGAACGTAAGTCTCCTCGTTCATGGCTGGAAAACATTAGAAGTTCAAACCATGTTGCCTATGCACAAGCTTTTCATGGCTATTAGTTATAATTTTCCTTTTGAAACAACTATTCCACATCCCTCTCCTTCTTCCATACCTAGTATCTAAGGAGTTTTTCCTTATGCTGGTGCTGGTATTCATAACTTTTTTGCTTTCAGTGCCATTTTGAATTGTGACCCAATCTTTAGGGCACTAAATGGATTATACCAGTCAGCTAACAGATCTTTTTAGTGTTTTTTTCTCATATACACATTGTATATGTTGATGTCATTTATTATGCTCATTTTAATCGGAATATTATACTTAGGAACTAAGTTACTGGATATGCCGGAACCTGGGGCTGTACCTGGACCAAACAGATCCAGGTTCTGATACATCCTTAGCACATTTAGAATGCATCCAGGTGCTCTGGGTATGTCTGAGATGTATGTGGGAGGTGCCTGCAGTACCTGGGGCAAACAAAAAAAAGCAGCTGAACAAAAACAATATATTTAAAAAATCCCAAACTGATTTTTTGGCGTGTTCAGCTCTGTAATTTTTGACCTTTGTCTCCTTTGGTTTGCTATCCATTAATATTGGCATGTCACAAACTCTACCTTCTACAAAAGCTGTATTTTGCTCTGATTAAAAATTAAAAAATGCTGCTTGGGTAAATCTTATTCTGGTACATTTTTGTTTTTTGGCTGTCTGGATGGGTACTCCATGCTGTTTGTTGTTGGTATGGGGGGATTCGGTGCTTAAATTTATTTGTCACTGCAAGGTGTTGAGTTTTACTTTATATTGTATTTACTATTTATAAATATCTTCATTTTATTTGTTTATAAGTTTATAATATAATATAATTTTTAATTATATTATTCACTTATAAGTTCATAATATGATATATTTATTTAGTTTTTAATTTACTATATAAGACATGGTTCAAAAACTCAGACTTGGCACTAACTCGACTGACCCAGAAAAATTTAAAAATTGAGGCTTGGCAAATTTTCTGTACATGAAGAAACACTTAAATCTGTAAACATGCATTTTATGAATTTAGGGAACATTTTAATATATTATTGATTTCCTTCATAGATATATTAAATTAATTTAATCATAGACCAAAAAATGAGTTCAATTCATATCAACTTCAAGTTTCAATATAAATAAAAATAACAAATTATAATTTTTTTCTATGACTAAAGCTCATAAAAGTCTGCCGCTGCTGTGTGGGTGTCCTCAAACTGAATGGTATATCTGCAATGCCGTTGAATAAGAGTTGAATAAGCATTGATAAGAGCTGATTTGTTGTTATCCAATGTCTGCTAATTGAAACTTCCCTGCTCCAACACTGCTGCTAAAAAAAACAGACTTCAAACAAAACAAAATGACCTTTTTTTTGTGCAAAATTGCTTTATGAAATTGCCAGTGAGTTTTTTGATAGAAGTTCTGAGTTTTTGGCAAAAACTCGACAATTACTTGGCTGCAAGTTTTTAAGTGAGTTACTCTCAAACCATTGACTCATGAGTTTTTTGATTAATTTACAGGCTTTTCTACTATGATATAATATTTATTATATTAGATATATAATTTTTATAATATATAATATTACCAGTGAATCTGAATGCCAAACCTGAATCTGAGCCTGAACCAAAACTGGCAACTTAACTTTGGAAGAATATGCCTTTACATTTGGCTTCAGAACCCAACAATAAGGTTTCAAATTCTGAATGCTATGGAAAAAATGAAAATAAGTAATAATAGTAGCATTCATGGATGAGTAAATTTCAGTGCAACTTAAAATTACAAGTTATGGTAGCTACTATGGAGTTCTAAAAGAACAAAAGATTTCACAGAACAAATGGAATCTGCAATACAGTAGTAAATAAATGTAGCTAAATTTTCTTAATGCCCTCAGCATAGAATTAGTTAAAATATAGAGTATGATTGGATCGGATAATCCCCGTTGGAAATTTCTAGGAGAGATCAAACCTCCATTTCTTCATGAAGGGAGACATACTTTCAGCTACATTGTGTAAATGTAACCTGTCCCATAACCATAGTTTAAAAACTTGGACTTGGTAATTGCTTGGCTGACCTAATCTTTTTGAAAACTTGAGACTCAGCAGTTAACATGGCAAATTTATTGAACATTAAAAAATACATTACTTTTTCAACATATTCTTTAAAAACATGCATATTATTGAATTTATGGAATATATTACTGATTTCCTTCATATATAGATCAAAATGAGAGTCCAATACACTTTATAGACAAAAAATGAGTTCAATTTTTCAATTTGTATGAACTTCAAGTTTTAATATTAACAACATTACAAATCATAAATTTCTTCTACGACTAGAGCTTAGAAAGGCCTGTTGCTGCTGTTTGGGTGTAATAAAAGTGGATGGTAGAGTTGTGGTATCCTTAACAAGAGCCTTAATAAAAGCCTTAGGCATAGGACCAACCTGTGTATGTGGTGACCTTGCCTTTGATGGCTTATCAACTTCGCCCTCTATCTCTTGATATATTGGCACATTCACTTGCCATTTGGTTGCATTTCTCTTCAAATCAGCGATTTCATCAGTAGTAAACAATGGATCCACATCCTCAACAACCTAATCTAAATATGGATCAATGTCATTGAGGTTAAGTGCATGATGTGTTGGTATGTGGCGACTGGGATGGGAGTTGCAGTAGGGCATTATTCGCGAGATTGTAATATGTTTTGCACTGGATAATAAAATCATTGGATGGCTGCGATTTTGTGGATGTAGCCCATATTGGGTGAACCACATTAAATTCTCTGTGTTGTCTTGTTGTTGCTATAATTTTTCTGTGTGTTTTTATTGATCAAATCTGCATTTAACTTTTAGATATCTGCCTTCCCTAACATGATGTGTATCTTACCTTTGCACTTTCCTTTTATTCAACTGAAGGTTGTGTTGCACAAAGACAAGGTTATTCAAGCACTTTTGAGTCAACTTATTGCTCTTTTTTGTGTGAATGGCTCAAAAAAACTCTAGTTGTGCTTACAATTAGAAGCGCTACAAGGTTGGGATAAAATGCATGGCAAGCTTTCAAAGATTAGGCGTTAAGGTGTCAAAAAATTCCCACCATAAATCTGTAAGGACAACATTTATAACTTTGTAAGAATTTTAGTAAGCTTAAAAGTTAAAATAAATTGAAAATGAAAATTAACCGAATGGCTTTCTTACAAATGCATAAAGCTAAACAAAATATATCCCCTTGGCCTTCTTATAACTTTAAATCTTGTTGTGTATGAGGTCTCCAAGGTTGTCATCACGGACCAATCATAACCTTCACATCCTCTAAATCAAGGGGAGAAGAAAAACTTGGGGTTCAAATAGTAAGCAATAGCATGAATATGTTGGTGAAATTGTTGATTCCACCTTTGATCAATAATGTGCCATATTGGTTTGTATTTGGTTTCATTTGACTCAAGCAAATGTTGAATTGTTTCTCTAGCCCTTTATTTATGGCCTCATATAGATACCCCATGGAGTTTTTATCTGCATTTGCAGAACCCTGACCAAAGGTTTTGACACTTAAAACAAGAGAGTGAATGAAAAGAAAATTAGAAAATTAAACTACAATAGGAAAATAAAATAAAAATTATTAAATTAAATATCAAAATTTTACAAAAAATTGTAACATTGTAAATTAAAAAAAAAAAAAGAACAAATTTTGATCAAAAACCTACTTTGATGATCTCCTACATGGCCTCAACAAATGTATCATAAAAAATGTTCTTCATGATCCTCTCTGCTTTAGCCTTTTTGTATTAAGTACTCTTCAACTATTTTTTGCTCACAAACATGCACTTAAGATTGGGCAATGTAGTTGCCATATGCTACAACATGAGGAAATTGGTGGCAAAGCATGTGATTCCTATAGACATGAGCTCATTGCCATTAGTGTGTTCTCTCATGAGATTCAAGACCCATGTATAATTGTAGATATATTTGGTAACATTTCTTGCATCTTCTACCACATTTGTCACCCAACTTAATTTCTCTATGTTCTCAAGGAGAAGGTCAAGGTAGTGGGTGGCACAAGGCCTCCAAAACAATGTAGGCACCTTGCCTCTAGTAGCCTATCAATTGCTACATATACAGATGTATCGTCTGTCACTATTTGGATAACATTTTCCACTGCCACCTCAATCATCACTTCATCCGACAAGCGACATAGGGTCTCAACAATTTATACTTAATTGGAGGCATCAACTAACTTCAAAAAGATCAATTTTCCTCTTGAAGCCACCAAAAAGTTTTTTTAAATAGTGACATTTGTCTGCCTGTCAAATAAAATGCTGTAGCCATAGTTGCCGCGAGACTGGTACTGGTACTGGTACCGGTATCGGTACCGGTATGGCTTTTTTTTGAAAATAGGAGACAAGGGTGCTTGGAGATGCCATTTTTTTTTAATATAAATAAAAAAAATAAAAAATAAAAAATAAATAATTTATAGAAAATCTGAAAATAAAATTAGTAATTTATAGAAAATCTGAAAATATGATGACATTGAACTTTCAAAACAATAATTTAATCACTCTTAGATGCGTCAAATACATTATGCTTTAATTTTTAAAGTTTCAAATGTTTAAACTTTAAAGTTTTTTTAGGTATTTTAGCGGGAGACATCGTTTTCTGCAGCAAGAGATGGCAGGGTACTCGGGAAACTTCGGCGGAAGTCTCCAGCCTCCTGGAGACATCTTCAGAGACGGTACTGGTCTTTGAGATGCGTCTTCGTCTCCAAGACGCGTCTCTGAGGGGGGGAGACGCGTCTCCCGACAACTATGGCTGTAGCCTTTGCTTTTCCAAACCTGTTTCTGTTCCTCTACTAGCTTATTGTGTTTTGGATTTTGTCTTCCAATAATGGACCACTCAAGTCATAATTATTTGGGGCCTTGAACCCCTTACCTACCGCCTTGAACCCCTTACCTACCACGATCAATGTAGTTATTTCCAATAAGGACTCAAAGAAATATTAAATGAAATGCTATTGTAGTATCAAAATTTGGCACACACCAACTTTTACTCATGATGCAATTCCCTATTCCACATGGTGCCTTCCAACCAAAGCTGTATGCTAGGATTGTTGTGAGGAACAAAAGACTGGACCTATGGTTGCCCACATTGCCCAACCCTCATATTTGTGGCTTAATGGATGAAGAGCCCCCTATATCTCCTTCAACATCTGACCCTATAGAAATGTGAAATGGGGTTGAGGTACCCATTGCCACTATTGTCCTCATTTTCTCTATTTTCTTCTGCTCAAATGCTAAAAGAAGAGCTTTCATCTTATTTTGAACCTCCATACTTGTTTCATTATATGGTTGTACATCTTAGCAATGGATCTGTGCAAGGTGATATTTCAAATGATTTATACCTACTCTCATATTCTTAGTACAATTATTGCAAATAACATTCCCTTTTTCGGACCTTCTGTCCCATGTTTCTATTTAGGCTTGTTAGTTTTCCTACTTGTACCCATGGATGCCATAGTCCTGTCAAAAGAATTGAAATAAAGCTTGGCAAAAGGAAATAATAGAAAACAAAAATTAATACCATAGCTAAAAAAGATGTCATTAATAAGCATTAAAATTTTAAAAAATGATTGCCATGGGCTGGTGACAGTAATCAAAATTTGAAAAAATGATTGACATGGGCTATACAGTCTATGACAGTCAGTAAAGTTTTACAGTAAACACCAATGACAGCTATTTTTTTTTAATATCATTATTTTGGATCGACACCATGTCAATGAATGGAGGAATGAACTATGAAGTAATGATGATTATGATACATACTTTAAACTTTGAAAGTTTGCAGATCCGTGAACCTCCAAATGCAGCCCTAAAAATTATGCCCTAGTAGTTCGAAATCTTGCCCTAGTCATCATTCTAGTCATTCATCTGTGTCAAAGGGTTTGCCACAAAAAGGAATGAAAAAACAAAATTCACATCACTTTTGATGCTTAAAGCCTGGCCGAGTTTTCTGAAATCATGATTTTTAGCAATACCACTGATTTTTGGTCTTTTTAGTGAAAAAAGCATGGCGACTTTTAGTGAAAATTCAGTGCCAAGTTTTTACTGTAGTTCTTTGCTGATTTTGCAGGAAAGTACTTGAGAGTCCTGCAAGTACTTGCAGGTTTTTAAACTATAATTTGTCATGCCCGATTGTGGATAGAAAAAATTTGAAAAAATGATTGACATGGGCTATACAGTCTATGACAGTCAGTAAAGTTTTACAGTAAACACCAATGACAGCTATTTTTTTTTAATATCATTATTTTGGATCTACACTATGTCAATGAATGGAGGAATGAACTATGAAGTAATGATGATTATGATACATACTTTAAACTTTGAAAGTTTGCAGATCCGTGAACCTCCAAATGCAGCCCTAAAAATTATGCCCTAGTAGTTCGAAATCTTGCCCTAGTCATCATTTTAGTCATTCATCTGTGTCAAAGGGTTTGCCACCAAAAGGAATGAAAAAACAAAATTCACATCACTTTTGATGCTTAAAGCTTGGCCGAGTTTTCTGAAATCATGATTTTTAGCAATACCACTGATTTTTGGTCTTTTTAGTGAAAAAAGCATGGCGACTTTTAGTGAAAATTCAGTGCCAAGTTTTTACTGTAGTTCTTTGCTGATTTTGCAGGAAAGTACTTGAGAGTCCTGCAAGTACTTGCAGGTTTTTAAACTATAATTTGTCATGCCCGATTGTGGATAGAAACCTTGAATATATAATTCTAGTTTCTACCTTTGATTGTCAATGGATCTGCTAGTTGGTTTTGCTTGGTTGTTAATTTTTTTTAATTTAAAGATTAATTCACCTTTAGATGACTTGTCAAGCTTATAAATCTATAAATTGTGTCAAATGCTGTACAAAAGTAATATCCATTGCAATTGTGCTTTGTAAACAATCATGTGCCATATGTTCATTGTTGATAGGCACAGGTATTCGCTTTCTGATTTTGGAGCATATGCTAATATCCTTACTGGAACTACCTGTAATTTAGCAAAGCAATTGAAGATGACTAATGCCTTATTAATCAAAATACAGTGCATCAACTAAATGGAAATATATTATATACATTGATCACTCTCTTATTCTAGCATGTATGACAAATATATCTATAGGTAGCCTTTTTAACATCATTAATCAGAAATATAGGAGCCATAAAGTTAGCTATCTACCTTAAGATATTTTCTGTAATCAATCTGCATATGTTAAATGAATTTGGTGAAAGCTCATATGTAGGCACTAGGTCTGTCTGTACTTGCTCGCAGCCCAAGCCAATTGGAGTTAGCTAATACCATTTATGACTAATAGCATACATGCCTCCTTGTGGTCCATAGGTTAGTCTAGGTTATCTTGATTGGCAGAAACTATTTTTAATATGACTATACAAAAGCGTATCATTATCCAGGAATTATGTGTATCCTTTTTTTGATAAATGTTAACAATTTATTCAAACGTAATAACAAGATTACAAGAAAAGCAGGGTCTGATTATTACAAACAAAGGCCCTCCAACCTGAAAATAGAAAGAGCAGATGGCGCCCAATGGAACTAAGATCTATTGTTTTCCTTCAAGTCCATTTAGGTAACTTGATGACCCAACCTGTGCTTGTTTCCCTGTTTCAGAATATAGAACTGGTGATGTAGATGTTGTTGAAAGCTGCATGTATCATTGAGGAGGAAATACATGTTCTTCTGTATTACTTCAAGCTCATGAGTATTCACGTTAATGGCTGTTAAAGTTTCCAAGATATCTCCAAGCCTATGGATACCTACCATTGATTCACTTTTGATATTTTGAAGATGCAAATTACTGCTATCAATAGTGGTGAGCAACAGCAAGGAGTTATCTTGGTCTGGTCCATTCCAGTTTTGGATCAAGGACTTAAATTTTGAATAACTGTTTTTAGGTCCATTAAAACATCCATGACCTTAGAGTTCAATTCCTCAAGTAAGCTTCGTCCTGATCACCAATAGAGCTCTGATGAGCTCTTCTGTTGGGATAAGAGTCCAGAGGCGCAACTTTGTGTTTATTACTTCTTGAAGGAGACAATATTCTGTCCAAGCTAGAAACCTGCTAAAATCTCAGATTCTCTGACCTGAAAGGGTATTGTGGATTAGAGGGAAGATGAAGGCTGGGAGGGTCATCTGAAGGAGTCTGAGAAGCAGAAACTGCTAGCTCCCTAAGAGTCTCCTCAGAATCTCAGATTAACATTACGAGTAGTACCTGAGGGGGGAGCTCACACCAAAGAGGCAAGAGGAAAGGGCATACTTGAGAAGAACCAAAATCACAGAGAAGGGTGCATCCAAGGTAAAGCCAAGGAGAGTAGCTTGCAAACCAGCTATGATGCTGGCATGAGGGATCCATTTAACACCAAGCCAGAGAAACAAATGAACCAGGAATTGTCGTGGGAAGCAATTAAGATGCATTCAAAGGAGCTGCAAATGCTCTCAAGGACTGCTACCCAGCTAGATGGACAGTTTCTAACAATGGTAAAGAGGTAGATGATAACTGTCATATCCAGGAAGCTTTTTATATAATGGTTTTACATCTAATAGTTAGATTAGAGAAGTCATGGTCTGCCAAAACATTGTATTACTCAGAATACTGTCAGACTTCTACCTCATTTGCTTCTACCTCATTCGCTGTTTGCTGCACAACAACAATAGGAAGACCAGTGAGTACCTCTAAATTTATTATTAGGTCTGAAAGCTATAGCAGAGATATCAAGCAACCAAAATATTGTCACAGATCAGCATACTGTCCAACTCCTGCCATCTCTGTTAACTGCTGCACAATAAAAATGAAAGATGAAGAGGAATGTCACCCAACTCGCCCAGAGAAAACTTTATTTTTTTGGGAGGGGGCAGCAAATGGTTAGTTTCAGCTGGCTGATTCGAAATAGCAGAAGAAAGGATGAAAAATTCAAAACACCACATAGCACTACTACACTAGGATCCATTCATAAAATCAAGCTGAAACATTGTAGTCTTGGAAACATTCCAAAACCACATGGGAGATGGGCCAAATGATAAGGAGTTAAGATAGCCTTCTGTCATCTTTTACAATTTGGCAGATAAGAGAAAAATCTGAGTTAGGTTCGAGATTTAATGTCACCTCCGGAGTTGCTGTAATTTGGATTAAGCTGAGGTTAGCCAACCAATCTGCAGCTTTGTTTTATTTCTTCTGTTATGCAGAAAACACACACCTTCAATTTTCTTGATTAGAGATGCGGCCTCTAGCCCAAGTCTTTCCAACTTCTAGTTGGCAAACTTATTGGACTTCATACTATTACAATTGCAAATCACCTTATATCAGAAGTCAAAGACTTTGGGAAGCCACTGCCAGTTCCACGCCGAAGATCAAACCTTCAATTTCAGCAATATTATTAGAATTGGAGTCTAAACCTTGAGATCCAAAAACAATGTTTATCCATGCCGAAGATCAATCCTTCAATTTCAGCAATATTATTAGAATTGGAGATTAAAACTTTCAGATCTAAAGATAATGGTTAAAGCTCCCTCATTGCAAATGATTGCTCCACCTCCTAAAAACCCCGGATTCTTCTTGGCAGCTCCATTGAAATTTAGTTTAGTTCTCTTGCATATGTTTTGATGCACTTGACCTCCTTGTCCTTAAGTTTCACTTTAGGCATGCTTAGAGCAAAGATAATTTTGAGAAGAGGTCAGTTCCCTAGGATACTGAGATGAAATGAACTATCCTCTTTGTTTGTGGATCCAGTTTTGAGAGATAAAAGTTGAGAACAATTGGATGAAAGTTCCACCCAAACCTAATTCAAAGATTTTCGCCTCGAATTAAAAATTCTATTGTTTCTCTCTGACCAGATTCTCCAGGAGAGCATGCTTGGAGCAAGCTCCTAGAGCTTCTTGAGAATTTTTAAAGACAACGGACACATCCATGCTTTCTTTGCTCATAGATTGTTACACAAGATACTTGAGAAGTGTTGAAGGAAGATAAAAATCTACTCTAGAGATCACTAGCAAAGGACATAGGACATCTATTGGGTCCAACAAAAGCTCTTCTAGTTAATTGCTACCAGGTCAAGACTTTCCATGAGAAGCCAACCAAAGAAAAACTTTGGCTTTTGGCTAGGCATTAGATATCCATATTTTGTGCCAAAGACTAAAATGCGAACCCCCTTTGATAATTTTGAAGGAAACGAGGTAGCCACCCTCAACAGAGTACACACCAGTCCCATGATAGTTGATCTCCATCCTAATTGTCCCTACTCCCTAGGTCTGAATCCTTGCAACAAAGTGTTGATATGTCTCATAGAAGCATTATCATGATTATCATCATTAAACAGTTTTTTTCAAGTTCTAAACAGGAAACCTTTTTTCTCTGTCTCCTACCAATAGTGAATGACTTTAGATCCTCATCTATTGGTGGTATAAATTTGTAGCTACTCTAGATCCTGTCTTGTCCAAGAGGGAGATCGTATAACCATACATCTTTCCAAAAGTCTACCATATCACCATTATTCATAGTCAAAAGACCTTTTTTTAAAAGAGATCTTTAACCCTTTTCATACTTTCCTGCACAAGTGAGACAAAGGGGAGCTCCCTTGTAGAAAGGAAATATCTTGGTCGTCTGCATTCCAGATATTTGTCTTTTAAGAATCTCTATCCAACCTTGGGGCTCTCTTGTATGAAAAGCCATATTAGCTTAGCCACAAGAAACTTGTTAACAATACTGATACCTCAAATTCCCCTAACACCATAGTCAATGAGTTGGCAAACTGTTTCCCAAGCCAACAATGAAAACTCTCTCACCCGATGTACCTTGCTAGAGGAAGTCCTTAAAATTTTTGTTACAGATTGTAAGAACTCCCTTGGGAGATAGATCAATGAGAACTAGTAAATGGCTTGAGCACATGCTTTAGGAGAATAATTCTACACATATAGGATAGGAGTTTACCCTTACAACCGGCTAAATTTGCTTTTGCATTTTTGAATGAGAGGAGACCAAAGCTCTTTATTGTTCCCTCTCACAACCAGAGGAAATGCTATGGAGAGAGAGAGGACAACTGCTCTTTCAAAATATAGAATTTGGTTGAGAAAGAGCTGCTCCTCTCTCTTAACGTTAAGAAAATAGAACCAAGATTTGTTGTGGTTTACCTTTTTTTGTATTGAATCTTTTTTGAAATCCTACGGATCTCTCAGATGGCGAATCTCTGTAAAATTGTCAAGGAAAAAAGCAAGCTGTAATCTATAAATTGAAGGTTACTGAGGGGATTCCCAGATGAGGAAGCTTTATGCCTATTAATTTTCTTCATATTTCTTGGAGACTTTATGCAATGATTATAAAATGATAAGGGGAGAGGGGTGGTCTAGCAACTTTTTAACCATTCTCTTGCTTCTCTATTAAAATCAAATTTGTCCAAGATCTTGTCTAGGAAAGACCAGTTGACTCTGTTGTAGGCTTGAGAAATATCAAATTTAGTAAGCATACGTATCATCTTGCTGACAGATAAGGAGAGAACCAAAGTATCCTTTCCTTTTGCCATTTCTTTTCTGCTTAGAAGGCATCAGAACTAGAATTCTCTCTTTGAACCTTGGGGTTCACAGGAGTCAGCCTCACCAATTGAGGAACTGGCTTTTTTCCCATGCTTACCCAGGTGTGTATCTCTTTTATTTTCTGTCTGAGGAGTTCAGATCTTCCAACAGTTTCTCAATATCATCTTTGAAATCATATCCATTCCAGGAGCTTCTCGTTCCCTTGTCAATGTTGCCTTCTTTGAATTGGGTTTTTGGGATGGCCTGCTCCTTTGAATCTGATTCCATGAAGGACCTTTTACCTTTTTTGATTGTATTGAATTTTTGGTAAGATCCTTTACAAATTGTCTAATCCTTTGGTGTTTTCTTAATAGGTCTGGAGAAACCATCTTCAGCAACAGGTTCTTGAAGGTTTGATTTTTTTGGCATGTTTTCTTTTTGGCTCATTGGGCATTCTCTTTTTAAGTGGATCATATTTGTGATTGGCCAAACATCTGAAAGAGATGTATTCCTCACATTCCACTTCCCTAGCTTTCAAAATGATGCTCTTAAGCAGAGATTTTGCAAGATCCATTTCCATGCAGCTCTTTGCATAACTGGAGAGCCCTTTACGATGATAGGGACCTGAGGTGTCCATTGCCTTACTCAAATAATGGACAATCATGTCAAAAACATATTTTGCCCAGAGTACTTGAGGCAGAGCATAGATGTGAATCCATACTGGTGCCATTGAAGGGATTTTCTCTGTTGCCTGAAATCCAAGATGCTAATGTTTCATATAGAGCCCCACATTTAAAAAAAATAGAGACAGCCATAAAAAATCGTGTCTACCAGATTCATTGGCAAAGATAGCTATAAAGTAACCTCTAGCATATGATCTGATTTCGTATTCTCCTTTTACTCTCCAATTTTTCTTCACCCATGCATGCAAGTCCTCCAAACAAAGCTGCCCCCCTAGGAATCTGCAGATCAGACTTCAGCCAAGCAAGGACATTGATAACAGTCAACAACTGTGAAATCATCAACGGGTCTCTTATGAGTCTCTTCTATCAAAATATGTGAAATCATCAACTGGTCTTGCTTCTTTAACACAATCTGATCGAGGTCACAATACTCTCAAACAGTTTGTATTTTGTAACTCTAAAGATATGAATGATAGGAAGGGGTAATTATGAAGAGACATTTGCCCCCATGGTAAAGATGGTGACCTTTTGATTAGTCCTACCCATTGGATCTTAGTTTGGATGGAAAGTGTATCAAATGGATGTTAAAAGTGCCTTCTTGAACGAAGACTTGTTGGGTGAGCTCTACATTGTTCAACGACAAGGATTCAAAGTTAAAGGAAAATAATAGTTTTGTTTGTAAGGTCAATCAAGTCCTTGTATGGACTTAACCAGGTGCCTTTAGCTTGGTATATCAAAATTGATCAACATCTAATAGATTTAGGTTTGAGATTTTTTTTATCCCAATCTCTAGGTCAAAAATATTGGTTGCAACATGGTGATCCCAATTGTCCATGTTGATGACCTTGCTGTCACTGATAGCAAGGCCACTATCATTCAAATAGTTAATTATTCTATTTTTGGCATGATAGATTTAGGCATAGTTCAAAACCTTAGACTTGGAAAACACTAGTCAAGCCAAATTTTAGACGTAGACTCAAGATTTGGCAAAAACTCTTACATATTATAAAAATACATAAATTTGTAAAATAAATTTAAAAAATATGCAAAATATTGAATTTAGAGAACTCATAGGTAGTATTTCTCATAGAAGTACATATTACCAAACTATCATGATTTCTATTGTGTTTATTACCTTGATGATAAATTCTTGAAAAAAGTGTGATTCTTAAAATATCAATCAACAAATTTGAACAAGACAATCCAAATTTGTTTGGAGAAAACTTGAATTTTTTTTGCGAAATGTCCTTGTTGGGTCCAAATTGCCACTATTGCCAATGAAGTTGCCTAGGTGATCCCCAAATCACCCCTTTTGCTAGTGCAATTTGCCCTTGGCAAAATAGGCGATTTCTTGACAATGTATAGGGGCCTAGAACGGACAGTAAGGTTCCCAAAAGCATGAAAATTGGTTCTAAGGTAAATCAAAGAGTCCTTGACAAGCCCAAGGTCATAATTTGCACTCAACACTAATTTACCTCCTTCCAATACAAGACTCAAGGGCACAAAACCCAAGATGAGTGAAGAGCCAGGCCTAGACAAGCCACTAGCAACCTATACTACCAAAGGTGTAACTTTCAGGTAAAGAGGGCTGTTTGTAAGCAGGTGGAACCTATCATATTCACTCCTATGTTACTGGGTACAGCCCCCCAGGGTCCTGGTCCCGTACTGAACCAGTCCTGTTATGGGAGTGGGTGTGCCCACAGCGTAACTGGGGTGGCAGGGCCACACCGTGGATGCTCCTGTGACAAACTATCATGACTAAAAGAAAAAAAAAGTCAAAAATGATATTTTAAAGTGTTTTTTAAACATTTAAACATTAAAAAACATGTATTTCAAATGATGAAGTATCATACTATCAAAGAGTCAAATGTCATTATTATATGATATATCAAATGTATTTTCAATTCTATATATTTTTAATTTTTTTTTGCATATGTATATTATACAGCCATACCCAGCTGTGCCATACCAGTGTATGTGAACCTTGTACACGTACCTGACCCTGTACTGGGGCAACTTAGGTTTATTGTCATTCCTGTGGACAAATGGCCTATACATTAGTTAAATGGCATGTGTTGGTATATGTACTCTTTTTGGAAGTAATCAAGGATATAAATGCATAATTGTCACCTTTTTTTTCTTGGATGCTACAGGTTTCAGGGTTGATACTGGAGAATACATTTACATCTGTATTGGACATGGCTGGAGTTTTGCTACCTCCTCTGAAGTGGTTTATTGGAGGCACTGGTTCCAAGGGTCCAAGGATTTTAAATCGTCTAGTTCGTTCTCCATGGAATACTATTGATATTATTGGGCAGGTGAGGTTACTAACTAATACTTTCACGTAGATTTTGATAGTAATTGTGATTTTTTTGATGTTCTTTTATTTTTTCCTGGGGATACAGCCAATTTTTAACATCGGCTGTTTATAAGTAGAGAAAATTCCCTCTCCTATTTTATTGTGGCATTGGTATTGTATTAATTTTGTCTAGCAGATGGAATGGAATCGAACATTGATTTTTTAAAGTATTTGTTACAGGATGATAATACAATGAAGTGGAATGCCATATTTAAAGTACATAATTTGGTGGCATATATAATTATGTATTTATTAAATTTAATTTTTTTCCATCATCTATTTTTGTGGAAACTTTATTTGCAAAAGACAAACTGAATATTTAAGAAGCATACGACAGCTTCAAATCTTTTGGGGAACAACACAGATTGCAATGTTTGTCGAACCTTGAGTACTCTGTCTACATACTAAATAACTTTTAAATAGATGGTGCAAACTGGTTCATGATACAAACATCTATAGACTAATGGGTACTGGACATGCTATAATTAACTGTACAAACTTGGCACTGACCACCTGTTTGAATGCAGAGATTGAAATCAACAGCTTGCTTTCATTGTGACTTATTACTGAAAAATATTTGTGTATCAGATACACATCTTATTAAATGCCTGACTCACAAAATTCAAGCAATTTGTCTTCATGGCTTCCATTTTGGCAGCCTCTCTGTCAATTGTTGCTAGTGATCAAGTTTGCAATTGAAGATTTTAGATTTCTATTTTCAGCGTATTTGATTTTCTCCCAGTTTATTGTGTAAGAAGTCATAGCATGACTGCTCTCGTTTGCCTTGATGAGTAATCTAATCATTAGCTAACCGACTTTAACTGAATTGGCAAATTGCTTGCGATACTCTTATTGAACCGGATGAATGTCTGGTTGTGGCCTGCCTGCTATTGAACTGCTCTATGGCAAACAATTAGTAATGCATGTTTTAGGTCCTATTTTATGGTAGGAATTTGTTTTGAAGATGACATGCACAAATATCAGTGCTGAATTTTTAAGGAGAATTTGTTATGTGTTTTTGTACAGGGAAATACTTTTTCCTTCTTGTCCATCTAATCACTTTCTTATTTCTGCTCTTTTGTATTTCAGATTAAACAACCAATTTTATACATATCTGGTGCTCGGGATGAGATGGTTCCTCCATCCCACATGCATAGACTATATGAAAAAACCAAGCACAATCCAAGGTGTACATTTATTGAATTTTCAGAAGGAATGCATATGGACACTTGGTATGTGGGTGGTGAGCGCTATTGGCGAGCAATACAACATTTCTTGGAGGAAGAGTTGCCGAGCTCCAAAGAAAATGAAGAGCTGTCAAGACAGAGCTGGGAAAAAGATTGGGAGAACTGATTAAACATTGGGAAAGGGAACTCAACAGAACATCTGGTCAAGCATCGAATTTGATGTAAACTAGTTCTTGGATACCGGTGTATGCTGCCAACTTCATCAAATTTGGCATAAGCTGTAAGAGCTTTGCTGACCAGTGTTTGCAAGTAAAATATTTAGACTTATCTAGAGGTCTGCTATCCTTGTAGCAGTGCTTAATGTTTACTTCAGCATCCTGTGTATTTTAGGCGGTTCTAGAATAGTTTTGTCTACTAATTATTATGGCTGCACAATATTGTTCCAAAAAATGTTTGTTGGAAGGTTTGTGCTGCTTTTTTGAGAAGGATATAACTTATAAGTATATGCCATGGCAATTTATATTTTCAGTTTGCAAAATGTTGAATGTCCAAACTACTAGAAAAGGCATTTTGTTTGTGCAGTTGTTGTCTGCTTCATCATTGCATCAGTTGTATCTTACGCTTTTTACACCGTACAAGGACCATGTGGATATTGATACTAACAGGAAAATACATCTTTCAAGTTCTTTGATTTATGTCAGGAGAAAATAGCAATGTTTCTTTTCAGGTCGATGAACTGTCTATTATGCGTAATTTATTTACAACTGTTTGAGGAGAAGGATATAAGTATTTGCCATGGCAATTTATATTTTCAGTTTGCAAAATGTTGAATGTCCAACCTACTAGAAAAGGCATTTTATTTGTGCAGTTGTCTGCTTCATCATTGCATCAGTTTTATCTTACCACTTCTTACATTGTACAGGGACCATGTGGATATTGATACTAACAGGAAAAGTACATATTTCCAGTTCTGAGTTAGGTTAGGAGAAAACAGCAACGTTTCTTTTCATGTTGATGAACACGTCTATTATGCATAATTTGTTTATAACTGCTTATTATAGGATGTATTCAGCAGAGCAGTGAACAATATTAAAGTTTTACTTTATCTTAGAGGGCTAATAGGTTGGTGCATAGGAAAGGCTGGAATGAAGTTGTTCACCTCCTGTTCAGTATTGGTATTGTACTTAAAAAGAAAAAATTACAAATCTGTCAATCAATTCCTCAGCCTTTTTGTAATTCAATTCATTGTGGATTATATCTCTGATTAATTAGTTGCTCTGAAAGCAAACTAACTAGATCCAATAAATTCCCTTCAAAAAGTACCACTACAAATGGACATGTTAGTTATTAACATATACAACGAGCTTCCTACAGTAGGGTAAATGTTATATCCTGACTAGCTTTTTATAGATGGTGCTCTTAAGATATAAAAGTATCTGCAGAGGGTTCTCTGTTAGATTCATGTGTTGTAAGTACTGCTCAGACACACTGATGGGATAAACTACAAAATTATATATATATTATGGTGTTCAAATTCCATATTCCTTTAATGGATACTTCTTATTCATAGTTTGATCATTATAAAATGCAAGCATGCTGATAACTTGTTTATATTTTATCTACATTTCATAATTAACTCAATCTATAGCTACAACTGAATAAACATCAATATCTCGTAACCATGCCCCCCGCTCTTTTCCTCCCAAATGTATACCCCCCTCTTTTCCTCCCAAATGTATAGAGGCTGCAAATAAAGAGAAAATGATCTGAAATTGTATTGCCGGGTTCGTATTTTTAAGAGGGCTAGTGTCTCACAAGGTTTCTTACTCTCTAGACGGTGAAATGCTTATGTTTTATTAGTTGTGGGGCTCAATTTATTGTGGTGTTGGGTTCAAGCCTTCACAAGAAAAACGGGCGATCGGGAAATAATTGGTACCGAGAAACTAAAAAATGAACTCTTTCAGTATATAGCTTACCCAAACTTTTAACTAAAAAGACATTGGTTGATTGTGATCGGTTATTCTTATCTATATTTGTAAGGATATGAAGCCAAAATGGAAATTATCTTATGTTGCAACCCAATGATTATGTACTCACGACGTTGGACAATTGGGAGATCCAAGACGTCACCTAGTTGCACAATTGACTAGTTGTATTTGCGCAAAGGGACAACTTTTATTACACGAGTGAATAACTTCCAATATACCCTAAACATATACAAATGGAGATAATAGATAGGTAAGGAAGACACTTGGCAGCAACTTTTATTTACAAAAATTTCAAAACAAGTTTGGGAAGTGCCCAGCATCTAAGGATTGCCATTATTACTAGTTCAATATGCCACTCTTGTACCAAATCAACTGTTTTACCAGTGCAAATTACCTTGGCTATGTGCAAATCACCATGCCATCCTAGAATTGGCTTTGTTGCTAGTGCAAATGCCCTGTCAAAGATTGATTGTTCAATTCAGTGTACAAGCCTGGAATTGCACTATGAAGGTGACGCAGGTTTTAAACTTAACACCGTTGCTAAGTAAGGGATCCTAAACAAGCCTACGATCATGGTTAACGTCAACACTAGGTTTCAACCTTGGAAGGCAAGAAACAAGCTCACAAGATCCACAAGTGTAGGGCTAGATTATTACAAGCCTATAGTAAGCTAACACAAAACGAGGCATATTTACTTCGATCCAAGTGCTGTTTAGAAACAGATTTAACCAAACATATCCTATGTTTGTAGGCAATTCACCATGCCTAAAACTTACAAATTCCATATTCATCTTAAGACAAGATCTCACTACGCATTAGCAATTATGATTTTCCGTCCATGTACAATATCATACATGAATGGTCTTAACTCCTAACAAAGAGTTGAATGTAAAAAACGAACTAATGATTTTAATCTCAATCATAGTGTTTCTAATCATATAGCATATAATACATCATTTCATTTCAAATTAAAAGCACACTACATCCACACATTTAAAAATCAAGACTAGAACATCACAAAATTTCATTTCAAAAATCACAGTACATTGTCAAACCAAATGACAATAATTGAAAGAATACAATATGGCACCTACATCACAAATGTGGATAGTTTATGTAAGTTTACAAAGTCCATTCAGGGCTCTTATATAGTTGGAATTGTAGAGTGAGAAAAGTCCTTAAACATAAATTTCTCAACAATGCATCAATGGAGGTCTACAACATCATAATCATCAATTGGACTTTACACATTCTTCAAAGCATAGTCACCAATCTAACTAGTCCCAATGGTGATCAACACCACCCAATAAGGCCCATCCCTTTGTATTAAAAGATTGTCAACCAAACAATCATACAAACGTAAAATAGTACAAGTATGATACAAGACCAATGCTTACACAATGCATTCAATAATCACACATTGTAAATATAATCAAACAATAGCATACACGGGCAATGACATCAACAACAAATAACACACAAGAATGGTGATTATCACTAATAACATGCAATAAGTGAGTAGTTTACCAATACTCATGAAAAGAAACAGTGGCATCCATCTTATAACATGCAGTGTGTGAATGGTCTGAATTGCCCAGACTCAATTTAATGAAAGACAATATCACCACCATGTAATGAGTATGGAGATCTACCAATAGTCATGTGAAGAGAATCACACACACACACACACCAAGTACCAATGAACCAATAGTCTATATAAGAAGACTAGTAGACATATGACATAAAGTGTCATCACGATAGTTTTCAAATCCTTGAGATGTTGAGAGGTTCACTGCCATTTTGAACGGGGTTGCTCAATGACAATCTGTGAACACCAAACCTGCACAAACTAACAAGAGATCAACAAACAAGTGTCAAACATGTCACAAAGCAAATCCAATGTTTCCTATGAAATTCTTTAACCAAAATCACTAGAAAACATGAAAATAACAAGAAACCAACACAATATAGCATGTAATCTAAATAAAATTAACTAAACCTCCATCCCATAGGGGGAGTAGTGCTCCTTTGATGTGGAAAAAAACCCTTTCCCAATCCCTTTGATAAACTTGATGATTTGTTGATGGTCCAAGTGTGAAAATGACTATAATCTAGCTAAAAATGCTTGAAAATGATGAATAGTGATGATAGCTATGGAATAAAATGCCTATAGTGATAATATTTGAGTTGTGGATCCATATTGTGAAAATGATGCCTTTATTTATAGAAATCAAGGGTTGAAAAATGGAGGAAATTGGTGAATGTGGGATAAATTGAGAGCCAATGAGAATGTGCCAAATGTCACAATTCTATTGGAGGAAGTTGCAACACATTTTGGAAAATATGTGAGGGGAGGAGGATGGAAGAGAAGTAAATGTTGATGGTTGAGAATTTGAAAATGGTGTAAAATGAATTGAATGAGATTTGAGAGGATGCAAGAAGATTTGAAAGGTTGTAAGAGAATTTATTGCAGATGTGAGGTTTTTTGAAAACCATTGGAGGGAAATTGAATGAGAGGTTATTGAGAGGAATATTCCTTGGAATATGCCTTTGTAAGGATAATTGAGGAATTAGATAAATAGAAAAAAATGATTTTATGTGCAACCTGGTTAGTTGGCCATAGTTGATTTAACTCTTGAAGAGTTAAAAGCTGGAGGATTTGATAATGATGATTAGAAAGATGATTTAGGATTAATAAATCCATAATTAATTAATTGGAGTGAATTAGGAGATGTGACATTTGATTTGATTGATTTTTAGTCAAATAGGAGGATTAAAAGAGGATTTAATTAAATAAGATGAATAATTAGTTAGAAGAAAGGTGAATTAATCAATAAATTTAATTATTTGATTAATAACCGATTTTAATGAATTTAATTAATTGATGAATTTGAAGTGATTTAGGAAGAAATGGTGTTAGTTAATCAAAATCAAATGCATAGTATCAATCATGACTTTTTCAGTGTCTACACAATCAACCAACCCTAACCAACCCTAACCAACCCTATTTGGATTAATATTTGGTCAATACTAGAAATACCATATCAATTGATTAAGTTTCTTTAATGTTTGATTCCCAACCAATTTTATCTTCTTAGATGTTAACCCCTTCATGCTCTTCACATGGGTATATCCCAATTATAAATGGAAAAGAAGGGTCCACTCTACTCGTAACTATATTGCTCATCCTAACAAAAATTTCAATAGGTCAAAAAACCATGACAAACATTTCATTCCACAAAATAAAAAGGTTTCACATTTTCTAAAATCCAATTTTCACATTTTTACAATCTCAAGAGTTGTGCAAAAATCTCAGTCACGATATTATTATGCTTCAAAATTTATTCAAATTTTAAAATATAAAATTTGTAAAAAACAAAAAATATCATTTTGAGCATATCAAGGGGCAACTCTCACTTTTCACATCACATATTACTTTTTGATGTTAGAGTAATAACACTATTTCATATTTTTCAGAAATGAACATACAAAATAGAAAATGCACAACAAATTAATCTAAGATTCTTGTTCAAACCAAAGCCTATGAAATGAAAGCCATACATACAAAATAGAAAATGCACAACAAATTAATCTAAGATTCTTGTTCAAACCAAAGCCTATGAAATGAAAGCCATATGCAACCATCTAGTGTAGGCATAGACAAAATAAGAAGTTAAAGCATATGCACAAAATTTAAAGATAAAAATATCTTTGATATATTAATCAAATCCTCTTGCACAAAGGAGAAAATCTTTGTTGAGCACCACACAAACAACCTTTACCAACTCTTCCAGGATTCATTCCTAGATTTTTAATCCATAAGCAATCCACAAATAATCTCTTGCAATGAAGTTCACAGAATGAAGGAGAGATGAGAAATAAATTTGAACAAGTATTTCTAAAACCTTTAAGGGTATTTACAATTAGATATTTTCACAAAAGATATTCCACCTTCGAATTTTATTCAAATGTTTTAAGGATTAAATATCTTTTCAAATGATTTATAAAGCAATTTCATTCTAATTGATTAAAATCAATTAAATGTAAAAGTAAAAAAAGAGCTCCCAAAAAAATAAGGTGATTCAAGATTGGTTGACTTTGCGCAACATCACCAAATTACACAACTTTCTCACTCTCCCAATTTCTACCACTTGTTTGTCCTCATATTCTTGTATATTGCTTGATCACATAGTCAAATCATGTGCACTAAAACAACATTCATTTGTACATGTACACAACAAAGCTCTTTTAAAGAGCTCAAGCAAAATATTTCTCATAATTCTTATTTTGACAATGCTTCACATTACACACCTATTTGAAATTTAGACCTATGCATATGCCTATTCATTCATAGTATTTACTTAGAATGGATATTTGATTGATTACCATTAGGAGTCATTTAACAACATTGTGCAATGTTCCTTCACCTATGAGAAATAATTTTATGCCATTGTTTAACGTGTTAATGAGCGATGACATTGCATTTTGGGTAAGAAAACGATTATTCATTTCATTCATAAGCTACTTCAGTTATTGTACATAGAGCAATCTAGAGAATGTATGCCACATGAAGTGGATGGCATACTTCCAGTAGTTCCCCCTAGTGTTCAAGCATAAGAAGGGGAAAGACAAAAATTAGTAAATTATCTTAATTGATTGTTTGGTCATACACTTGTCACAGTGTTCGACTTGGACAATCATAATGTTATTGATTGGAAGAACCTTTGTTCAACATTTCTAAACTTCACATATACTTACATCGTACTCACATAGAATAAACATGCAGTGAATTACATGAATTGCAAAACAGTTACATTGACTAAGCTTGTTGTGAAGCTGAATTCATTTTTGTAATGCATTGATTCAATATAAAATAACATATAGTAAATTCGTTTGAGTGACAAGCTTCCTTTCGAACTTGGAAATCTTTGTTCTAAGAGGCAGACCTCACCAACTACTCATCCGAAAGGAACACCACACAAAGATCGCTTACACTTCAATGTTACCAAGAATCTGACAGTTTCACAATATTTTTATTGGCCTCACATTTGTGTAGACATTGAGTGCCACATCAAGTTCCACATTCCCTGTTACATTGCTAAGCCCACAAACAAGTAGCTTGGGTTACACACCTCTTGCGGTTCTACAAAAACCTTTGGAATCTATCAAAATGGATTCAATGAGTAGGCTCCCTATGGAGAAACATAAACATAATTCAGTGTTTATTGTAGTAGATAGGTTTCTGAAAATGACCATTATGGTTCCTTGAAAGAAATGTATCATGTTTGGGTAGATTTGGGCTACCTATTTGTATAATGTTTGATTGTGACCTTAGATTCATCGATGCATTTTGGCAATCCCTATGTGAGAGATTGGCTATACAATTGGATTGGTCCACAATCTCTTTCTAAAAATTGATGATCTATTACCAATAATAAACATGTTACAATATAAATGGGACAAAGCCCATCAATAGCCCTGCTAGACCAAATTACAGAAAAAGACTACAATACAGAGTGACAAAAAAAGTGCACAACACTACCAAAATATACCAGCAAAAGCAGCGCCCAATAACTGACTAGGGGAGAGGACCCAGTAGTTGTGCACCCTAACTTCGCACAACTAATTATCCTAGGTGGAAATTTCAAATCACTCCCAATTTTTTACAGCGGCTTACTTGGCAAGTCCCCTGCTTATAACTAAGGTTTCAGGGCCACATCATCAAATATGATGTCACATCAGCATGCTTTTTGTCAAGATGTCCAAAAAGGCCCAAAAAAAAGTGAGACCAATACTCGTGCATTCACAACATGTTTTATTGACCACTGATATGGAATCACATGATTGGTTGCTTTTTAGATCAAAGGAATACAGTTTGTTTAATTATGGGTTGTCATCATCAACACTAACAACTTTAAAGTCACAACTATTGGTCCAATATTGATAAAAATATTTAACATTATATAAACAACTACTATCACAACTGTTGAAACATGCTCAAGTACTGGGTCCTCTCCCCTATATCAAACTGTGAAACATAATCCAGCCATTAGTAGCTCAAGTCACAAGCAAGGAGAGAATACCTCTCCTCATAGAATTCTTCAATCTCAGATTCTAGCGCAAGCTCTGACTCCCTCAGAGACTTCACACCCTGCACAGAAATTGCAATATGAAAGAGCCCAGTTCCATGCATAGTAACATCCTCTTCATTTTAGTTACATAACTCTGTTGTGACACTGAAGGAATCAATCCCTTTGAACGTACCAATAGGCGGGGAAATATTTCTCCAACTGCCACTATTGTCAAAATTCTGGACAATAACCTCCAAGTCCCTGAGAGAGGCATCTCTACTTACCTCATACTGGTGCTGCTTACAATATTGATTCTGAAAATCTATGTACTCTCTGTAAAGCTTTTCATCAATTTTCCTTAAAACCTATGGCAAAAAATATGCAAGTTTCACATTAGACCTGAAAATGGGGGCTGATCCTTAATCGAAGATTTTCATAAACTTCTTGGTAGAGATCTCTAAAGTCATTGTGACCTGCTCAAGAATTTTAACAATGGCGAGTCGACAGAAAGGCTTTGTAAGGCACCTTCTTTTGCCTTGGAATAAGTCCTCATTTTTCTTTTTCCAAAGAAACCACAATCATATCCAACAAGGGTGCATTTTTCTCTTGTCATCAAACTTCCTTCTCTTTTCTTTTGGAATATGTTCATAAGCAATAAGAAATGCTCTTAAAAAAAATTCAAATTTCTAAGCGATGGTTTCCTTCCTAACCATGCTTCTTATAGAGAGATGCTTTCCAATCTTGAAGTCAAACTCTATTTGATAAAATAAGCCATTGTATGAATTGCTTTTAATCATAATTTATCTTTAAGATTACAAGATTTGAGCATTGATTTAGTTTTTTTCTTGAAGTGTCTTGTTCATTCTTTCAACTACTTTATTTTGGTGTGTAATATGAGACAAGAGTTGTCTCTTTGATTCTCCTTTGTTTGTAAAAGTTTAAAAAAATATCTTAATCCCATACATTATTTAATCTTAGCATACTAATTTTTCTCACATTCATTCTCTAACCTAGTGTACAAACGTTTTGAAAACATTGAATATTTTAGACTTGTTCTTAAGTAAACCCATACCTTCCGAGCAAAATCATCGATGAATGTCATAAAAACCAAGATTTCTCTATGGAAATTATCATCTGTACACAAAGACCAGAATGAGCTAACTCCAACTTCTTAGAGGCTTTCCAGAGTTTTTTAAGATGAAAACATTTACTTCTTGTTTCTCCATAGCAAAAGCATCATGGAAACACTTTTCTGTAGTGATGGGTGGAAGACCATATGTTATATTCTCATTGAACATTTGGACTTCAAGATTGTGGTGATTTAAAGTATCCTAATATTTAAGAGATGCATGTGTACCTCAAGATTGTGGTGATTGCACCCCAATTGTGTGGTTTTTTCCGGTTCTTTCCACAAATTTTGTATCAAATGTACCATTGTTTATCACAGCCTCTGCTTGGCATAGACGCATCTATGAGATGCCTTTTTGTAATTACATCAGAACAAATACTACTAAATATTCAGAAATTGAGAATAAATACTAGTAAATTTAGAGATAATCAGCTTCCTTTATGCAGAACTCAGAATCAGTACTACTTATAGAGGAACATAATCCAAGGCAGCTGTAATTCCTTTATGGCGGGAGTTTTCTTTTTCTTTTTCCAGATTATTCATCTGCATTCTTTTGATGAGTTAGGACGGAACTTTTCTTTCCAGAGTTTCATCCAAGTTAGTTTCTTTCCGCACCACGATCAATAGATTTGCCCTGTGTATGAAGATATCGACTAGGCTTACAGGTAAACAACAAACAGCTTTCACTGCAAAATTACCTCATTAAACAGCCATATCATTAACACATATCCTGTAATTCAATTTGAGAATTTATTTGGGTGTGGGGTGCGCCAGGCTTCTGCTGTAGTGCAATACAGAAGCGACGTGCGAAGTCTCTGGTAGCAAGCTACACTTTGAGGCTTCCCCCTCAAGAAACTAATTTAATATCGTGTGGTTCATTGAACCACGTATCAGATATTAAACTGATAAGAACAGATACTACACTTGATCTTAGCCAAAAGGCCGAGAAAGGTATGCTTAAGAGTGTTTCTTGCCTCATTATTTATACTAATATTTGCTCGCCTTATACTTTCGCTGCTACATGTGGGATAAATATATCTCGGAAAGAAGACTATTTAAATAACTCTTCTGAGTTAGAGGCTGGACATCGAAGTGGCCCGAGTTTTGGCATAGGCCCTAAGAAAGGGTAACAATGGATATATGACTTTCTCTAGAACTTCGCACATTAAATAAAATATTGTATTAATGATTCCCCACTATAAAAGTCCTTTTGATAATTAATGTAAGAGAAATTATTTTAAAACATTTATTATATAAAAGACTTTTCAAGTGTAATATAAAATTTTATATCAAAGATATTTGGGAAAGATTTTAATTTGTGTAATAAAATTGTAAATAAAATGAATTTTATATTAGAATTGAATTTTTTAAGTGTGACAAATAATACAATTTAGTTAAATTTAATAGTGAAATTTAAATTAGCTTAACTTTTATAATTTGGTAAGAGTTGAATTTATGTGTGTGAAAATGAATTAGATTAAATAAGATTTGAATTATGTGCATAGAAATAATATAAGTCTAAGTTATAGGAATCTATTCATCCTAATGTTTATTGCCTACATCTAAAATGAGTGGTGTTAATAAACATTGTTTAAGAGATTGTTGGACAAGAATATTCTTCTTTGGTCAAACCCCTATTGATAATTTAGCGGTTTAATTAGAAGGATAAAAAACAAGAAGCAAATTTGTAGTGAATGCCTAAGATGTTGATGCTCTATGATTTTCCTTGAGTGAACGAGAATTGAAATGAGAGCTTGGGATGCTCATGTACATTTTGAAATGATTTGAGGGTTCTCCTTAAAAACAACACCCTAGTGCACAAGTTAATGTATTTCATACTTAAATCAAAACATAATAACTAGTTAAAGGGAGTTAATAAGGGATAACTTTAAATTTAAATTATAAAAGATTAGGGGTCATTTTTTTATGATTTATAGAATTAATGCGGATCAATAACACATACTATAGATTTGACCTAGTAAAGAAATGGATGAGCTAAGAACTAAGACCAATCCCTCATGTAATGTATGCAAGTGGAATCAAGTAGGGCCTAGATTATTTCATGTTCTTTTAGCTAGAATAGGTCACTTGTGCCTAACTGTTGCACTAAGGATACCCCTGCCAAAGTGGGCCTAAAATAAAGGGGAAAGGTGCAAGGGATGATTTTTAGCCATTACATTTTTCCCTCACTTTGACTTGCATATGAATTATTGTGAAGATGTATATCAAAGTAAAATAAGTAGTCAACATGAAAATAGTTTGTACATAAACTTGAATAAAAAGGAAAGAGATATGTGGATATTAATTTGGTACATTCTCCTTATAATGAGTGGTCCATCTTGAAAACTTCAAAAGAGTAAAACTCAACAATGGGTACCACTTGCCAAGTATTTAAAATAGGAAAAAACTACACATTGTTTAAATTTTTATCAATCAAAAAGTAAAAGATAAGGGATTATACTTGGCATGGAAGTATGACTCTTAGTGTGCAAAATAAGCAATGTGATTCCATTGAGAAATAGAAATGATCATTAACTATTCATTGCAATTATTCACATCAAAGAATTGTTGGTGATATTATAAGTCCCTCTCCAATTGTTGGTTAGTGATGCACGAAAATAGAGGAGAAGAGAAAAAGATACAATCATGTAAAACCAAAAAATAATGTAAGAATATAAAGATATCATCATTTCCCAATTTTACATTCAAAGTCCTTTAAGGATTTGTCTCTTACTTTGAGATAGTACAAGTGAGATTGATTTTGGGTGCCTTTGGAACTACAAACATTTACAACTTTGAGTTAATAAAGCATAGAGGGATATGCATCATATACAAAAGAATCACTAGTAGAAGTTAATTTAGAAATTATTGAAAAAATACTGATTTAATCTCTTCCACTAAAAAAGAAATAACAAGGAAGCCATTATTTTTGTAATCAATGACTCTTGGAATCAACTCCAAAAAGTTAACTTGTACACTCATTATAATTATGATCACTTATGTCATGTGGAACTTCTTCACTTAAAGGTTAGACTATCACATTTGTAATGTGATGCTCATTAGTTTGAAAGTCAATCTTTTCAACCATGAATTCTTAAAATCAATAAAATAGGGAAAACGTATTTTATTATTTTTATTGTCAACCCACCAAGTTTATCGTGGCACGATCCATTTCAACTAGAAATCAAATGATTGATTGAACTTATTTCTTAACTCTACAATCTAAATAAAATTGAAAATAAATTGGTTATGTACCTCTATATAAAATCATTCCAATACTCATATTGTTTATATTATTCCTCTTTCTTGTACTATTTGTTCATTTCTCAAAATAAGGAGTTTTTATGTCCTGTTATCATGGACCCCATTTAAAAATAATAATTTATCTTAAAAATTTACCAAGACTAAGTAAGAAAACACTAACAAAATTGAACAAACTAGTAAAAAAAAATCTAAACTAGTTAAACCTTCCAAATATCTTGTATGGGTCATGCGCACCAAGATGGGCACAAAAAAGTGGCCAAATTCCCAAAAATGAGCAAAACATGCTTGTGTTATGAAGAAATTTAAATAACACACTCATGTTATGACTTGAATTTTCCAAGCCATAACACGAGCGTGTTATTTGAATCAAAAACACGCTCGTGTTTTTAGAATTCAAAATGTGTACATATTTTTATGAGAGAAAAACACGTATGTGTTTTTCTCTCATAAAAATACGCTCATGTTTTGCTCTCTTAAAAACATGCTCATGTTTTTCTCTTAAAAATACACCCATGTTTTTATTATTCAAAACATGTACGTGTTTTTATGAGAGCAATACATGTACGTGTTATTGGTCCCCAAACTTGAAGTGTTTGTACTTTGGCCTCCACTTAAAAACTCCTATAATGTCAAAAACACATACATGTTATTGGTCACTAAACTTAAGTGTTTACACTTTTGCCTCCACTTAAAAATTCCTATAATTTCAAAAACACATACATGTTTTTAACTTAACAAATCATGTATGTGTTTTACTTAGTTTTGGGCTTATGATGGATTTAAGAGTGAGATAGGGACAAAGAGGGAGGGAGAGGGATAGGGCAAGATTTAGAGAGGGATCTAGATAGGGGATGAAGGAGACGTAGAGATAAAGGTGGGTGGCAAAGATAGGCAAAGAGGGAGGGAGAGGTAGGTGGTGAGAGTTAGATAGAGAGAGATAGAAAACCTCAACCTTAGACCATATCATAAACCCTAAAGATTATAAGATAAACCCTCAACCTTGTACACTTAACCTTAAACACTATACCCATAACCCCTCAATGCTAAACCCTTAACCCTATACACTTAACCCCAACACCTCTACACTTAACCCTAAACTCTATACCCATAACCCTAAATCCTAGATACCATATATCGTCAACCCTAAACCCTATCCCTCAACCCTACACCCTAAAGCCAATAAGTTAAACCCTAAACCATGTACCCTAAACCCTCAACCCTATACCTTCAACCCTCAACCCTATGCCCTAAAGCTAATAGGTTAAACCCTATACCCTAAACCCTCAACCCTAAACCCTAAACCATATGCCTCAATCTTGGGCACTGAGGCCTATATGATAAACCCTCAACCATATACCATCGACCCTAAACCCTAAACCCTATACCCTATACCCTCAACCCTAAACCCTATAGAGAGGTTGTAGGCCCAAAACCTCATACACTAAACCATAAACACCAAACCCTATACCCTATCCCTTAACCCTTGGCCCTAAGGCCTATATGATAAACCTTCAACCATATATAGTCAACCCTAAACCTTATACCCTCAACCTTGAACCATATATCCTCAACCCTAGAAACCCTATCCATCAAACCTAGTACCTAAGGTCTATATCATAAACCCTCAACCCTATACACTCAACCCTAAATGTTATACCCTCAACCCTCAACCCTTTCCCTCAAACCTAGGACCTAGAGGCTATACACTAAACCCTCAACCCCATACTTTCAACCCTATACCCTATAGCCTCTATCTTAAACCTTATACCATATACCCTAAAACCTAAACCTATGGAGAGGTCGTAGGCCCAAAAGCCTATAGGCTAAACCCTAAACCCTATACACTCAAACCTAAACCACCAACCCCATACCCTCAACAATAAACCCTATCCCTCAAAGCTAGGCCCTAGGCTATACGTTAAACCCTCAACCCCATATATTTAACCCTATACCTTGAATCTTAAACCATATACCCTCAACCCTAAATCCTATATAGAGGTCATAGGCCCAAAAGCCTATAGATTAAAACCTCAATCCTATACACTCAACCCTAAACCCCCAAATCTATACCCTCAACCATAAACCCTATCTCTCAAACATAGGCCTTAGAGGCCATACACTAAACCCTCAACCCTCAACCCTATACCCTCAATCCTAAACCCTATACCCTCAACCCTAAACCCTATAGAGAGGTCGTAGGCCCAAAATCCTATAGGTTAAACTCTCAATCTTATACACTCAACCCTAAACCCCCAACTCTATACCCTCAACCATAACCTTATCCCTCAGACCTAGGCCCTAGAGGCTATACACTAAATCTTCAACCCTATACTATATGCCATCAATCCTAAACATCTAACTCTATACCTTCAACCCTAAACCCTATCCCTCACCCTTGGGCCCTAAGGCCTATATGATAAACCATCAACCATATATATTCAACCATAAACCCTATACCCTCAACCCTAAACCCTATAGAAAGGTCCTATGCCCAAAAGCCTATAGGCTAAACCAACAACCCTACACTCAATTGTAAACCCGCAACCAGGTATACCCTCAACCTTAAACCATATCCCTCAACCCTAAGGCCTAAATCCTATATGCTAAACCCTCAACCATATACACTACAACCTATACCCTCAAGGTCCTAACGCTTATATGCTAAACCCTCAACCATGTATTGATACAACTGTCGGGCGCGGTGGATATGGACGGACGTTCTGGATAATATGAGACTCTACTATCATCTAGAAAATCCCATGAAACAGCGATATCACCGCCGAGTCCCATTCATTCCTTGGTCTTCTGCACTAAGTGAGGTGGTGGTTTGGGTCAAGGGCATTGGTAAATTGGGTAGAGGATTCAGTGCATCCCATACTTCACTGTGGGTCCATTCTCTATCCCAAGGGTCATAGAGAATTTCCAAGTAGTGAACCTACCAAACCCAGTGGATTCCAACTTCAATTGAACCTATAGGCCACCGATGACAAGTTTGTCCACCCATGAAGAAGTAGCTTCTGAAACTTACCACTTTGTGACCTTAGTGATAATGTCAGCTATCTTCTTCACAATCTTGAGTAGCACTAACATCATTCACTTCTATGCACTCACTAATTGCCAATGAACCCCCTCGATACAACAGTTACCCCCAGATTACCATTACCTGCATAGATGGGTCCCTACCAGTGTAATTGTTACCCTATCATATCATAACCAGGGTAGCCCATAACAACCTTCACCTTCATGAACTAGGTGAATGATGGATAGTCCCTAGTAGTAGCCTAGACATTGGTCAATGGCATGATCTAGTGACTGCTTATCACTACTCAATGTCCTAGAGGTTCATACTTGGGTCTTCTTTGGCTTGGTCCTACAGGTGTTCTAATAGCTTCCATTGCATCTCTATGGAACTCCAATAGGAATTAGGGAATGTGTTTAAGTGATTAATTATTGTAGAAACATATAGGCCAACGTATGCTACCCTTAGACCCTTCTTTGGAGTGAGACATATTAATTTTGGGCATCCAAGATTGTGTTTATTAATTATAAGTATGATTTCTCAAATTGAATTCATATTTTCTCCACCCTTCATATTTTCTAACAACTATGTTTTGGGGAAACAATGTTTCCAATGAATGTAGGTCCAACATGCCACTCTTATTGATAGGCAGATTTATATTATTATCTTGGACATAGGGTCAAAGACTAATTGAATGTTTCTCCCTCCCTTTTGTTTTAAAAACATATATGATTAACATGCCTACACCCAGGCCCATGAGAAGATCAAGGAAAAGTGAACAACAAATTGTTTCATACAGCTGAGGGCTAGAATGAAGGAATTTTGCTGTTGTTATTCACTTTAACAAGGTTATCACCATTTAAATGTTAAAGATAGTCAATGGATATAAATGTTTACTGTTGTTTGATAGAGTAATATGGTAGAGATGGTGTTGTTTTTGATACCTCAATCCTCTCAGTTATGCAAATAGTCCCTATACTTTAAATCATAGTATGATGATTCTCCTTTAATAATGGACTGCCTACCTATGATATGTTAAATCATGGAGGTTAAGGTGTACATTGAGCAAGTTCCATGGTTTTGTTATTATTATTTATCATTTTCATTTTACTTTATACCAACTAACAGGAGAATCATTTTTTAGCACCTAGCTAAGGATGCAAGTTAACAATATAAATTCTAAAATCCCAATACTTGTCCAAGCATACTTAGGTGTTGTTATATTTATGGTAAATAGAAGCATAATAATTTATTTTAATGGTGAATCCAGATACAATTTTTTCTCTCTAACTATTGCCACAATTCCTAACCCCTTACTCAATCATCCTACATTAGAATTCCTCCTAGACCCTCCAATGAGGTGTCAATCCATACTATAAAATCTTTTTTGGGATCAGGTACTTGCAAAATAGGAGTTATGGTTAAGGCTTTCTTTAACTACTAGAAGACCATTTCACACTTTTGTGACCATTCAATCCTTTTTACTTTCCATCACAATGCAGTTATGGGGTTGGCAACCTTGGAGAAGTCCTTCACGAACCTTATATAATACCCTACTAATCCTATGAAAATCCTTACCTTGGATACATTTTTTGGTGTGGGCCATTCCACTATGGCTTGAATTTTGTAAGGATCAATGGAAATCCCTTATGAAGATATGATGTGCCCCAGGTATTATATTTTGGGTTGAGGGAAGGAGCATTTTCTCAACTTCCCATAAAGCATAAGTTCTCGAAGCCTCTGTTGCATAATTCTCAAATGTTCCTCATATTCTATTGGATTCTTAGAGTAAATTAGGATGTCATCAAGAAAGACCAACACAAATTTATCTAGAAAGTCATGGAATACATGGTTCATAAAACTCATAAATGTTGAAGGAGCATTGGTTAGGTGAAAAGGTACCACTAGAAACTCATAGTGACCATACCTAGTTCTAAATGTTGTCTTGGGAATATCTTCGTCCCTGATTATTAACTGATGGTACCTCAATGTTAGGTCAATCTTAGATAATATATCATCTCCCTTCATTTGATTAAAAAGGTCATCAATTCTGGGAAGAGGATTGTTGGAGTGTAGTTAACACTGAGGGGGGGGGTGAATTAGTGTTAACAATCAAATTAAATTTTTAATTCTTTAAATGATAATTTGATCATGAATGTACTTATGCTGAAAATATAAATGAACAAATAATGAAGCAAACACATTTAAAAGATTGACACAGAATTTGTCTTGAGTGGAAACCCTCCTGGGGAATAAAACCACCCAAATGTGGCCTCACTGGCCTTATCTGAAAAAATATTCTTTGTACAAAGCCTCACTGGCTGATTTGTCTCACTGACAATGGTGCTATCCCACTGATAGTCTTATAGAGCTATCTCACTGATAGTCTTATTGAAAAATGTACAAATATGAAGCAATTTGAATACATAGTTGATCTTTGTTTCTTTGATTACAAAATATATTCTATCATGACTTCAAAATCAAAGTTCCAATGTGTCAAATTTCAAAAACAATATATATATATATATATATATATATATTGTCCTTTCTAAATGATATATTATGTGTTTTTCAAAAACCTCTCATCAATCGCATTGAATGAGCATTACAAATCATATATATGTTCTCTGTTTTGGAATAAAGAATCTATTTGAAAACTATATGAGCAACTTCCACATGAAACCGAACCAGCAACTGCCTTTGCCAATTACACAAACACATCTTTTTATGCAAGTCTTCAACTATAATCCCTCATAAAACAATCTTGTCAAGAAAACATCAATGATAAACAACAATAACTACCATAAAATCTATAGGGCCGACAATATACAAAAAATCCCCAAATGATAAACACACGGCTAAAACCCCAAATATAGTGACAAGGTTTTCTTAACAAAAGGAAAACATTTGAAATTTTACAAAACAAAAACCCCAATTCTCAACGATAAACCTGAAGTGGGTTTTTAACAAAAAGAAACATTTTTGCATTTAAAAAACAAACCCTTAATTCTTAACAATAGGCTCGACCAAGATCTGTATTTGAATCTTCATAAAAACAAAAACAAAACATGTATTGACAGAAGATAACAAGAATGAGTTCTTCCTAGCTTGACATAAAGATGTGCTCGAATTATTGAAACAAAATGTTAACCACACAGACCCATTACTAAGATTTGCATGGGTTACTATTAACAACTGACTTAACCCAGATAAATTCAAAGATCCGATTCAACTAAACAACATTAAGGACCAACACTTGGATTAATAAAGACACAAAGACAAAGTAAGGAATACACCTGATGTCGGCTTAACCAAAATATCTTCACTGTCGCTCTTTACTGTAAGTTCTTGTCTCCTCGCAAACCATGCAACCGACCTTTGAAACAAGCTTTTCTTACCAACTTCTGCCATGATTAGGGTAGTAAACCTCAATGGTTACAATGAAGCAAACATTGATATTCATCCAAGTCTTCAAAGACTTTTTGAAAAACAACATAATGATTTCCAAATCCGAGAATTATGATGGGAAAGAATTCCCATTCAACAAACAAACAATTACTGCGGACAATACAAAGATTCTTTATCATTACTTCCTTTTATCATTTGCCACCTTTTTAGATTAAGAATCTCTCCATGACGATGATGCCTTGTATAAAAAGTGTCAATATGCCCTGTTTTTGAGAGAAACTTTTCACTCTACAACAATTTCAAAAAAAATTTGGAGAACAATATTTCTTTATGAAATATGTAGCAATGCCCCCTTTTAGAATATAATCTTTATCATTGCACTTCAGCAAAGATGCCGATAGATATGCAAATGAACACTACAATACCAAATGCAGATGAGGATCAACATGGATATATAAACTCATGCAAAACTGAAGGAAATCACCATGTGCACAACCTGTAACTTCAACCTTAGTGTATTGACATTAATGCCAAACAATACTGAGGGACAACAAGGATATCTATTTTTAATAGTTACCTTATTGAGCATCCTATAGTATATACATAGAAGTAGCATCCCATCTTTATTTTTGATTACTAACATAGGAGCTCCCCATGGAGACACATTGGGTTAGATCAAAACTTTGTCCATAAGCTCCTACAATTGTGTTTTGATTTCTTTTAGTTCGACTATATACATTCGATAGGGGGCTCTGGAAATGGGCTCTACTCCTGAAACCAATTCAATAGAGAAGTCAAATTGATGCTTAGGGGGCAATCTGGGCAATTCTTTAGGAAATACATCATGGAACTCTTAGAGTATTAGGTGGTTTGCAATACTTGGAACGTGATCTTTACCACCTTCCTCTATCTTAATTAAGATAAGTTTTCATACCTTCCTCATAGCTCGTTTGGCTTGCATTGTCAATATTTTTATGATTCGTATTGTCCTTGGTACTCCTTGAAGCACCACTAGTTTCCCATGATCGTCTCTACACTTAATTTGTTTGTGGTAACAATCAAAAGTAGCCCTGTGCTCCCTGAACTAGTCCATCCCTAGTATCACATCATATGATCCTAACTGGGTAACCAATAAATTTACTCTGGTCCATATACCTCCTATGCCAAGTTCAATGTCCTTTAAATAAAATCTACCCATTGAGTCTTACCAAACCCAAACTCTACCTCCATCTCCTCTCAACTTAAGCAATTGAGGCTAACATTACATTTAATCAATACATTAGGAGATATAAAGCTATTATTTTCTCCTAAATTAGACAAGATAGTGATAGGTTACCCATAAAAAGTATCTAAAAGCTCTATCAAAGAAGCTTGGTTATCATGCTCTTGCTTGTCCATGGTTGCATAGATCTTGGTGATTGACTTAGTGTTTTGATCTGGCATCTTGGGAAAATCTCTCTTGAATTGGTTGCCTCCACATACCCAACATCCTTCTTGGTTTTTCATCTCCTTCCTTTCTCGATCCTTGTAGAAGCATGTGGGAGTCTCTAGCTTTGATGGCTTTTGCCACCTTTCCTCTCTATTCTTAGAGGGTGCTACCTTGGAATTCTATTTTTCTCCTTGGATCGTTTTGAATTTTTCTAGGTTCTGTTCCACTTGTAGGACCTTCTTATATTCCTTATTATTAGTACAAGTAAAGGTGGAGGAATTTTGTCTCCTTTCCTACTTGCTTCTTTGCTTCTCTTCAACGACGGTAGCTACTTCCACTACCTAGCTCAGATTCTTAGGTCGAGAAAGCTTAGTGGTGTACATCAAGCTTTTGTTCAAACCAAGGATAAAATTATTCACTCTATCTTCCTCCCCCTTTAGGTAGTGCACATATCATAGCAAGCTCATAATTTTTTCTTTATACTCACTCATCGTCATGGTTCCTTGATGCAATGAGTGAAACTATGTCATTTTTTTTATCACGATGCTGAGCCTGGATAATTACTCCTTGTGAAACTACCTCTCAAAATTTTCCCATGTTAAATCCTTTAGATCATACCCTTTTATGGCTAAGAGATGGTCCCACCATAGAGAAGCTTCTCCTTCCAAGTGATATATTGCCAATCTAGCCTTAGTATTGGTATCCATATCGATCAACCCAAAATACTTTTTCATACCAATCAACCAAGCCTTTGCAACATCTCCACCACTAGACCCATCATATCTTGGTGGTTACATTTTCTTCAATTCTTGAATTAAGGGGTCCTTTCTTTCATACCCATGTAAAGCCATAAGTGATGGGCCACAAACTGGTATGCAAGAGTTATTTCCATGGTTAGAATCTAAGGGTTCTTGCTCCATTGCTTGTTCTTCGGTTC
Organism: Sequoia sempervirens; assembly: GCA_007258455.2. Classification (NCBI taxonomy): domain Eukaryota; kingdom Viridiplantae; phylum Streptophyta; class Pinopsida; order Cupressales; family Cupressaceae; genus Sequoia; species Sequoia sempervirens. The sequence continues at coordinate 507,733,105 of VDFB02271358.1, forward strand.
CCAAACTAGTGTTATGGTTTGTCCCTTGTTCCCTTTGCCTTGATAATTCCTCTATCTGCTGCTCTTGAGAAGCTATTTTGGCTTGGATTGCTCTCAATTCAGCCTAAATTTCCTCTAGAAACCTTGCTAGTGGAGGGGTTACATTTATGCTAGCATGTAAGATCTCAGCTAGACTAGAACTTGCTCCCCTCCTAGATGTCCTCCTCATAGTGGGTATGTTCAAGTTTTTTGGTTAAAATAAAATGGTGTCATTTTAGTCCTTTTAATGATCAATTCCCATACCTTGAATTTATTTAGAGAAATATTCATTTCAAAAATATTGGGAATGCAATAAAGAAATTTGATCAACTAGTTAATCATCATTCGTACACAAGCAACCTTTCACATATCACATAGTAAGGGCATAAAATCATATCACTTATAGATTTGTATATGTATATATATATTTCTTACATTCATATTTCCTTGTTATACACATATTAGCACAATGTTATTTAGTTAATACATTAACCATTGTGATTAAATATGTACATAGCTTTCCTCCTTGACTACATTGTTCTAACCTTCAATGGGATCTTCATCCTCAAAGGGTTCCTTTGTTACATCCGACTTTGAGTGTACTTAGCCATATTTTGCTATGACCTCCTTAGTTAGTGATGGGGAATGACACCCACATCCAAATGGGAAATATTTGGTAGTAGATGGTTTGGTCTTTACTATTGATTCCTTAACTTGAGAGGGGCCTTCTTTGTATTTTTCTAGTTTGACCTTCATTCACTTAAGAGTGGAGGCCAAGGTCTCTGTGTTGGATATTGTCTCGATTTCATTTAGAGGTATAGTCTTCTTAGGTTCCTTGGGTTTAATTCATGGTTTTGAATTCCCTTAGGTTTTCTTGGGGACTCTACATTGGTCTTTCCTTCCGCATCCCATGGTTGTAAAAATTCAAGAAGATTTTTATTAAACATGGAATATATGGGTGCCAAGGTCTAGATTTTGAACTTGGCTACTTCGATACCAGTAGAAACCCAACCATGAGAGAATTTTTTTTTTATACAATTCAATTTCACATATAAGCATCACAATATCCACAATCAATAACAAGTCTAATTAAGTTTACACAATTAATATGTCAAAAAACCAAATACTAAAGGAAGAATCTTGTTTTACATTACCTAGCATGATGTAGGTGCTGAGATGCATAATTTTCATGGCTCTTTCTTCCTTGTGGGGTGCAAAAAAACAACCATGTGAACCATGACCCAAGACACCCCAACCAAGTGGACCCAACAAGCTATTTCAGGACAAACCTAAAAATGTTTTGGATGAGGGCATGAAAGGTCAAAACTCGACTATAAAGAGGATTCAATGCATCCCATACTACATCGTGGGTCAAACCTCATCACAATGCGATCTGTACAAGGTGAGGGAAAGATAGGTAGGTAAATAGGGGGGACTCACCACTATCCCATCTAAAGTATCCCATAAAAAAGAATGACAATGTATTGTGCACTACAGCGGGGTCCCATTCGTTCCTTGGTATTTTGCACTAAGTGGGGTGGAAGTTTGGGTCAAGGGCATTGGTCAATTGTGTAGAGGATTTGATGCATCCCATACTACACAGTGGGTCCATCCTCCATCCCAAGGGTCATAGAGAATTCCCAAGTAGTGAAACTACCAAACCCAGTGGATTTTGACTTCAATCGCCTATTGGCCATCGATGAAAAGTCTGTTCACCCAGGAAGAAGTAGCTTCTGACACTTACCACCTTGTGACCTTAGTGATAATTTTAGCTATATTCTTCACAATCCTAGGTAGAATTGGAATTGATCACTTCTATGCACTTAGCGACTACCAGTGAACCCCCTCGATATAGTAGTTAGCCCCAAATTACCGTTACTAGCACAGATGGGTCCCTACCTGTGTAACCATTACCGTATCATATCATAACCAGTGTAACCCATATCAACCTTCACCTTCATGAACCAGGTGAATGCCGACTAGTCCCTAGTGGTAGCCCAAATATTAGCCAATGGCACGGTCCAATGACTACCTGTCATTGCTCAATATCTTGGAGGTTCATACTTGGGTCTTCTTTAGATTGGTCCTATGGGTGTTCTAATAGCTTCCATTGCATTTGTATGGAGCTCTGACAGGAATTAGGGAATGGGTTTAGGTGATTAATTATTTTAGACGCATATAGGTCAGCATCTACTACCCTTAGACCCTTCTTTGGAGTGATACATATTAATTTTGGGCATCCAATGTTGCATTTATTAATTATAAGTTTGATTTCTCAAATTGAATTCATATTTTCTCCACCCTTCATATTTTCTAATAGTTGTATTTTGGGGAAATAGTGCTTCTAATGAATGTTGAAGGTCTACTAGGTCACTCTTATTAATAGAGGCCAATTTATATTATTATCTTGGACATAGGCTCAAAGACTGATTAGATGTTTCTCCCTCACTTTTGTTTTAGTAGTGTATATGATGAACATGCCTACACCTGGGCCCATGAGCAGATCAAGTAAAATTGAACATGTTGTTTTATATAGTTGATGGCTATAATGAAGGCATTTTGTTGCTATTATTTACTTTAACAAGGATATAGCTAAAGGCTGCAATGAAGGCATTTTGTTGCTATTATTTACTTTAACAAGGTTATTGCCATTTAAATGTTAAAGATAGTCAATGGATATAAATGTTTGTTGCTATTTAACAGAGTAATATGGTAGAGATGATGTTATTTTTGATACCTCAATGCTCCCAGTTATGCAAACAGTCCCTGTACTTGAAATCATAGTATCGTGATTCTCCTTTAATAGTGGCCTACCTACCTGCGATATGTTAAATCATGGAGCTTAAGGTGTACATTGAGCAAGTTCCATGGTTTTGTTATTATTATTTATAATTTTCATTTTTCTTTCTACCAACTTGATGAGGCCAATTCTTAGCTAGTTTCCTATTGTTTAGTACATACTTTTAGACATTTCCAAATTTACTCATTTCATACATATTCCTGAACTTTAATATATTTTTATGATCATAATGCAACTTGAACTTGGTTTTAGTATATGGAAATATGATTATGGTATGTAGTAATTGCATGGCTAAAATGTGTGAATGTGTATGGAGTGCAGTGTATATCTATGTTTAAATTATGGTTATTAGTATTGTGTATATGTTTGGGTGAACTAAATATTTGTAGCCAAGAAGCCAAAGCAAGTAGATTGCAGCCCACAACAACTAGAAAGCACAACCTACAACCAAAGGAGTTTCAGACAATGATGCAAGGGAAGTTCCAGAATAAGAATGTAGCAGTTGCAAAATTGGAGGCATCTATTTATAAGGATGATTGTGAGTCACCATGATATTTAATAAGACTACTAAAGGAGAAGAAACCTACTATGATTGGGAACC